>BSBN01000046.1:4987500-5732500 GCA_027924645.1 Cunninghamia lanceolata | reverse complement strand
TTCAAATGTGCCATGACCAAATCCCCAACCTTGTATTGTACATCTCTCCTTCTCTCATTGGCTTTCTCCTTGTACTTGCCATTGTTCTTTTGAAGAGTTTCTTTGACAATATCATGGATGTCCTTCATGGCCAATGCAAATTCTTTACCTTGAGCACTTTTCCTCTCCAATCCATGGAGATCTCTTAACTCAAGAATACCCCTTGGATGAACACCATAAAAAATCTTAAATGAACTCTTTCATGTGCTCCTATTGGTGGAATCATTGTAAGAAAACTTAGCTTGAGGGATGATCATATCCCATGCCTCTCCATGTTGTTTGGTAAGACACCTGAGAAGATTTCCCAAGGACCTATTCACCACCTCAGTTTGGCCATCAGTCTGAGGGTGATAGGCTGAAGTAAATGACAATTGAGTACCCAACTTCTTCCACGAAGTGTACCAAAGGTGGCCTACAAACTTTAGATCCCTATCAGTCACAATTTTAAGAGGCAAACCATGGATTCTAACAATTTCTTTGAAGAAAAAACCAACAATGTGAGAAGCATCATTAGTGCATTTACATGGCAAGAAATGAGTAATCTTATTGAATCTATCCACAACAACAAATATGCTATCAAAGCCTCTTTGAGTCCTAGGAAGACCCAAAACAAAATCCATGTTAATACTTTCCCATGGCCTATTAGGAATAGGAAGTGGCTGATATAGACTAGCATTAGATGAAGTACCCTTTGCCCTTTGAAAAATACTACAACATTCAACAAATTTTCTGATATCTGATTGTACTTTAGGCCAAAAGTAAAACCTCATCACCTGATCCAATGTTTTATCCAACCCAAAGTGACCTACGAGTCCACCACAATGTTTTTCCTTTATGATGTTCTCCCTCATGGAATACCTAAGAACACATAGTTGGCTGCCTTTGAACAACAACCCCTGCTGCAACAAAAACTTAGAAAAAATAGAATGATAAGAGTCTAAAAATTGTGAACAAACTTCATATACCTCCTTGAAATCTTTATCATCCTAATACATATGTTTGAGAGCATCAACCCCTACACTTTGCAACTAAATTTCTTGAATCATACACACCCTTCTACTCAATGCATCTACCACTTTGTTGGCCTACCCCTTCTAGTGTTTGATTGAAAAAGTATAGGATTAGAGTTACTCAACCCATATCATATGCCTATGATTGAATTTCTCCTGTGAATTCAAAAAACTAAGTGCATGGTTGTCAGTATAAACAATAAATTCTTTAGGCAAAAGATAGTGCCTCCATTTTTTCAAAGCTTGTACCATTGCATACAATTCCAAGTCATAGGTAGATTACTTTCTCTTAGCATAATTAAATTTTTCACTAAAGAAAGCAACAGACTTGCCTTATTGACTTAGGATAGCCCCTATAGCAAGGTTACTAGCATCACATTCCACCACAAACAACTTGTTAAAGTCAAGAAAAATGAGAATGGGCTGTTGTGCTACCTTTTGTTTCAAAATTTCAAAAGAATCATTGGCTTCCTTTGTCCAAAAAAACTTACATTTCTACCTAATGTAGAGGCACTTTGAATAGGAGGAAGATACATAAGTTGACTAGGTTCTTACTACACCAAAAGCCCAAATTTGAATATTAGTTTGCAAAAGTGAACAGAAGTTAGGGACTTTGAATTCTTCATGGAATGGGTGACTAGACATGCATTGTGACTCATTCCAACCATTAGAAAAGGTAGGTCAAACTCAGAAATGGTACTTCCTTCACAAACCCAAGAAATGGCTTGTAGCTCTAGAAAAGGAGAACATTCCTAATAACTTTTGTTGTAGACCTTCAAATGCAAATCTTAGACAATTAGAAGATACCTATTAGGACCCCCTATCACATATCCTAGAATGGGTAGTGGTTGTTTTGGATGATATGCCTCAACCTATAACACCTCCTCATGCCTTAGAGCCCCAATTAGGCCAAAATTACAAAGAGACTACTATAAAATGCAAGCACAGAGCTCAACCAATGATCTAAGCACTTAGGATACATGCCCAAACTATGTATTTTGTGGGTTTTATCCTACTACTCTTTGTTTTTCCAAAAAATGTCTCTATGGTTTATTTTCTAGTTCACTAAACATCACCTAACACATGATTTTGTTAGGTTTCCTCAAACAAAACTTCTTCTCCTCAAATCTCCTGCTAGAAACTCATCATAGTATACTAGAACAGACCTACTACAACCCATTCCACTAATCAAAATGGAATTAAATTAGTGGAATGGCCAAAAATGCATAATTCTTACCGAAACCCTAGATAAGGGTTTCTTAAAACAATTTTTAGGAAAAGCAATCTTATTCTACTCTAGAATTGTTTCTAGATGCCAAAAAAGAAGAAAATGAATGTTAACTCACTCTAGTTTCATGTCACCACCATAATCTTTCACAACCTGGCTGTACAGAAACAGGGTATGGACTGCAACAGTGGATTTATACAGAAAATGTAGAATTTATGAGTTTTGATTACTATTTTGCCTTCAAATGACTTCTTCAAGACTTCTCTCCTCTGTTCCAAGTCTTAGAAAGTATATACAAATGGATTGTGAGGTAATTTGGTTCGATGGAAGGTGTATAACTGTTCTTCCATCAGTGAACTGCCCTTCAATTTTAAGACAGTAACTACTTGCCATTGTTGCAACTATCCTAATTAGGACTGCAACGATTTGTTTAGGTTTAATGAATCCTTCAAAACATTTAGTAACCTTTTACAAGGCTTTTACATGCCTTTTAAAACTTTGACATGCTTACAACCATGAGGACTGCCTCCTATATACCTTAGGAAGTCTTACAAGTGTGAGGAAACATATGACTGCCCCTAGGACTTCATGAATGCCTTTTACATGACAATAATATGTAGATATTTGGACATAGTCCTTATTACAATCAAGTGCATGGTCTTCTAGGACCTTATTAGAATCAACAAGACAAAAATAAACACCAAAACAAGTCATGAAGTTGAATGCCTCATGGAGGCCACCTTGTGTTAGGTGCTCCTGCACCATACATCCCACCTAGAAAAGAACTCATGCCACATGAGTTGATTCTTTGTCTTGCTCCACCTTTATCCTCTACTGCCTCATGTCATCCCCATGATACCTGGACTACAACCTACTTCCATGGAATCAAAAACTCATGCCTAGCATTGTAGGCTCTACTCACACCTTGCCATGAGTGAGTGCTTGCAACCAGACCTATACTTTGCTTGTCGTTCTTCCTTACTGTATCTCCACCTGAACACCTACATTCAAAACCTTGGTTGATGCTTCTTGTACTTCTATGATGGTAGAATATGATTTTCTTTCAACTGTTGTGGGCTCTAGAGGACAAACAAGGGTCCATACTATGATAGAATCTTCTTCTTTCCAACCACCTTGTGGTTGCTTGCACACTTGCTCTTTGACCTTCTTCTGATCCATCTCAGACATCACCATCTGATCTCCACCATTCAAAACTAAAACCACCTTCAAACTTTGATCTTTGGAAACCCCACTCCTTGAGGTATCCTCAAATTTCCTTGTCTCTTCTTCATTGATCTTCACAAACTCTTTCTTACCCACCAAGATGACCTTGGTTACCTTCTTTGCTTCAGCATCCTCCTGTAATGGTGTCAACACAAAGTCCTTCCATCCTTCTTGATGGTGTATGTTTTAGCATATCCATCATATAATTATTGCCTATCAAATTGTCATGGCCTACCTAAAAGTAGGTGACAACAATCCATGGGCAAAATGTCACATAAAACCCTATCCTTATATTCTCCAATCTAAAAATCAACATATGTTTGTTCATCTACCAAAAGTGATTGACTATCACTTACCCAAGATGCTTTGTAAGGAGTTTGATGAGGAATTCTTTCTAGCTTCAATTTATCCACCATTTCCCTAGACACCATATTATTTGTTGAACCAAAATCTATTACTACCTTGCATACTTTACCTTTGCTTTTGTAATTGGTCCTAAAAAGTGCTCTCCTTTGTGTCATCTCCTTGTCCTTGGATGTCTTCAAGAGTGTTCTCCTTGGCATCAATGTTTCTCCATCTTGAACTGGGGCTACACTCCCAATTGGAGAGTTAACACTTTCATCTACCTCCTCTTCCTGCACATATTGAACCCACTTTTCATTCTTCCTATCACCTCCTGATGGTGAACCTTGCCTTTCTGGACATTTGAATGTTGTGTGACCAATTTCATTGCAATTGTAGCACCTTCCTGTGAATGTAGTTGAACCTATTCCTCCTCCAAATCTTCCTCTTTAACCTAATTCTCCACTTTACTCTTAGGAACTAGATTCCTCTTGACTTCTTTGGGACTGATTTTTGCCTTCAAAACTGCCCCTACCTCTGAAATTTCTGCCACCTCTTCCTCTATTTTGTTGCTCACCTTTCCTCTTCAACTTCTCTTCAGCCCTTAATGCCACTTGAAAGCATTTTTCCATGGTTTTAAGGGTTAATAAAATTATCTCATCTTGAATATTAAACCTCAAACCATTTATATACCTTGCCATTTTAGCGTTTTCATCCTCCATGTACCCACAACGAAGAGTGTATTTGTGAAACTCCTCTGTGTAAGTAGCCACATCCAAATCTCTTTGCTTGAGATTTTGCATCTTCTTGTAGATCTGCACCTCATAGTCTGATGGAAGGAATTGGGACTTGATCCTCTCCAACATTCTACTCCATGAAGAGATCATACTCTTCCCATTATTTACCCTCTCACCTTGGGTGTAATTCCACCATGTAAGGGCAGCCCCTTTGAGTTTAGTTTTTGCAAAATTAACCCTCTTGTTTTCAAGAACTTATTTGTATTCAAAGTAGTTGTTTAGAGCCTCAATCCACTCCATAAATTCATTAGCATTAATCTTCCCACTGAACATGGGAATCTCCATCCGAGCCTCTGAAGAATCCTTGTCAATTGCCTTGATGGCTTCAAGAAAATGCCTTTGATCAGCCGATACCTCTACCTCTTCTTGCTCTTCTTCTTCCTCCTCTTTTTCTTCTTCTTCATTAGACCCTTCATCTATCCTCTTCCCTATCTGTAGTGCCTTCAACTCGGCTTGGGGTGCTTCGTTGACTCCACTTTTGATCTTCTCTTCCATTTCCTTGAACTTCCTGACCACTTAAGTGGTCATCCCCTTTGGAGGCATATTTCTAGCTAATCCTTCACTCTCCTCTACCTACATATACCATGCCTTACACAACCAACAATAGAACCTTTTATGGCTCTGATACCACTATGATGTAGAGGCACTTTGAATAGGAGGAAGATAGACAAGTTGACTAGGTTCTTACTACACCAAAAAGCCCAAATTTGAAGATTAGTTTGCAAAAGTGGGAACAAAAATTAGGGGCTTTAAATTATTCATGGAAAGGGTGACTAGACATGCATTGTGACCCATTCCAACCATTGGGAAAGGCATGTCAAACTCAAAAATGGTACTTCCTTCACAAATCCAAGAAATGGCTTATAGCCCTAGAAAAGGAGAACAATCCTAATAACTTTTTTTGTAGACCTTCAAATGCAAATATTAGACAATTAGAAGATACCCATTAGGACCCCCTATCACATATCCTAGAATGGGTAGTGGTTGTTTAGAATGATATGCCTCAACCTATAACTCCTCCTCATGCCTTAGAGCCCCAATTAGGCCAAAATTACAAAGAGACTACTATAAAATGCAAGCATAGAGCTCAACCAATGATCTAAGCACTTAGGATACATGCCAAAACTATGTATTTTGTGGGTTTTATCCTGCTACTCTTTGTTTTTCCAAAAAATGTCTCTATGGTTTATTTTCTAGTTCACTAAACATCACCTAACACATGGTTTTGTTAGGTTTCCTCAAACAAAACTTCTTCTCCTTAGATATCCTACCAAAAAATTTTCATAGTATACTAGAACAGACCTACTACAACCCATGCCACTGATCAAAAGTGAATCAAATCAATGTAATGGCCAAAAATGCATAATTCTTACCAAAACCCTAGATAAGGGTTTCTTAAAATAGTTTTTAGGAAAATCAATCTTATTCTACTCTACAATTGTTTCAAGATGCCAAACTAGAAGAAAATAAATTTTGACTCACTCTAGTTTCATGCCACCACCATAATCTTTCACAACCTGGCTATACAGAAACATGGTACAGACTGGAACAGCGGAATTATACAAAAAATGTAGAATTTTTGAGTTTTGATTACTATTTCTCCTTCAAATGACTTCTTCAAGACTTCTCTCCTTTGTCCCAAGCCTTAGCAAGTATATACAAATGGATTATGAGGTAGTTTGGTTTGATGGAAGGTGTATAACTATTCTTCCATTAGTGAATTGCCCTTCAGTTTTAAGATAGCAACTACTTGCCATTGTTGCAACTATCCTAATTACGACTGGAATGAGTTGTTTAGGCTTAATAAAGCCTTCAAAACATTTGGTAACCTTTAACAAGGATTTGATATGCCTTGTAATACTTTGGCATGCTTACAACCATGAGGACTGCCTCCTATATACCTTAGGAAGGCTTACAATTGTGAGGAAACATATGACTACCCCAAGGACTTCATGATTGCTTTTTACATGACAATAATATGTAGATATTTGGACATAGTCCTTATTACAATCAAGTGGATGGTCTTCTAGGACCTTATTAGAATCAACAAGACAAAAATGAACATCAAAACAAGTCATGAAGTTGAATGCCTCATGGAGGCCACCTTGTGTTAGGTGCTCCTGTACCACTACCCCTCGTTGATGGTATCCAAAATTAGTGCACAAATATGACTAAAACCCCTTATGAATTTCCTATAAAATGTTGCTAAATCATGAAAAATTTTCACATCACCTACTTTTTTCAGAGTTGGCCATGACAAAATGGCCTCTACCTTTGTTGGATCCATCTTCAAACTACCTTGTGAAATCACAAAACTAAGATAGGTGAGTTCTTCCTTCATGAAGACACTCTTTTCCATGTTGATCATCAATTGTTCATCATGCAACTTCTTCAAAACCTGATCCAAATGTTGCAAATTCTCTTCCTTAGCCTTGCTAAAAACAAGAATGTCATCCAAATATACCCAATAAATTTGCTAATGAAATGCTTCAACACTTCATTCATGAGATGCATAAAAGTACTTGGAGCATTAGATAGACCAAATGGCATCACCAACCACTCATAAAGACCCTCATTTGTTTTGAATTCTATCTTCCTTTCATCCCATTGCTTGATCCTAATTTGATGATACCCACTCTTAAGATCAATCTTATAAAAGTATCTAGCCTCTCCCAAATAGTCCATTAGGTCCTCAATTCTTGGCATAGGAAACCTATATATTATTGTAATCTTGTTAATGGCTCTAGAATCCGTACACAACCTCCATTTATGATCCTTTTTAGGGGCTAGGACTATTGGGACAGTACATGGGCTAAGGCTCTTTCTCACCAATCCCTTATCCAACAATTCTTGCACTTGCTTGACAATCTCTTCATTTTGAGAAGGTGTCATCTTGTAGGCTGCTTTGTTTGGCAAAGTAGATCCCGGTATGAAATCAATTTGATGGCTTATGTCCCTAATAGGGGCAAATCATTAGGCATTTCTTCTACCATAATCCCCTTATACCCCTCTAGCAATTGTTGCACATCCTTAGGAACTTCTTCCTTACTAGGATCATGCAAACTAGGACTATTTTTAGGCTTCAAAATCAAAGCATACCCTTGGGTTCTTTCCTCCTTAAGAGTGTCTAAAAACTCTTTACCACTCACAATCATGACACTTGACCCACCATTCTTCTCTACATTCTCATCAAGCAATGGATCCATTCTATATTTTCTACCATTCTTGGTTATAATGAAAGAATTAGTTTTACCATCATGTTGTGATTAAACATCATATTGCCATGGATGTCCTAATAGCAAATGACAAACATCCATGGGAATTATATCACACAAAATTTTGTCCTTATATTCTCCTATTTCAAATTCTACCCATGATTGTTCATCTACCAAAACTTGTTGCCCCTTATTCAACCATGATACTTTATAAGGACTAACATGAGGAAGTCTTTTCAATTTCAACTTGTCTACCATTTCAATGGAAACCAAATTTTTAGTTGAGCCTAAATCAACAATTACCTTGCAAATCTTACCATAGGCCTTGCATGTTGTCCTGAACAATGTCTTATGTTGAAGGGGTTCTTTTGTTTGAGGTACCTTCAACATGGTTCTTCTCATCATCAAACTTTCTCCTTCATGGACTAGGGCTGCACTTGCAATTGGAGAGTTAACACTTTAGCAATCTTCCTCTTGGATCAATTGGTTCCTTCTCTCTCCTCCATGAGAGCTTGAGGCTTGCTTTTCAGGACACTTGAAGGCTAGATGTCCCACTCACTTACAATTGTAGCACCTTCCTGTGAAGACATTAGGACCTCTCCATGGTCCACCAAATATGCCTCTTCCATTAGGCCTTCTTCCTCTAAAGCCTCCTCTAGAACCCGATTCCCCACTTTTCTCTTGGGAACTAGATTCCCCTTGACTTCTTTGGGATTGATTTCTGCCTCCAAAACTGCCCCTACCTCTGAAATTTATACCACCTCTTCCTCTATTTTGTTGCTCACCTTTCCTCTTCAACTTCTTTTTAGCCCTTAAAGCCACTTGAAAGCATTTTTCCATGGTTTCAGGGGTTAATAAACTGATCTTATCTTGAATATTAAACGTCAAACCATTTAGATACCTTGTCACTTTACCTTTTCCATCCTCCATGTACCCACAACGAAGAGAGAACTTGTGAAACTCCTCAGTGTAGGTGGCCACATCCAAATCTCTTTCCTTGAGATTTTGCATCTTCTTGTAGATCTACACCTCATAGTCTGATGGAAGGAATTGGGACTTTATCATCTCCAACATTTTGCTCCATGAAGAGATCATACTCTTCCCATTCTTTACCCTCTCACCTTGGGTGTAATTCCACCATGTAAGGGCTGTTAGGGTTAGCCAGCAGAAGATATCAATTAAATGCAAATAAAGATTAAACAGAGAAATGGAAATACACAGAATTAATAACAGCGAGAGACAAGATTTAACGTGGTTCACCTAAACTCAGGCTACATCCACCAAACAGAGAGTCCAATATTATTATCCAGTAAATCAAACCGATTATAATCAACAATCCCTGCAACTCAATATCACTGCAAATGCTACAATACAATACCAAAACCCTAACCCTTAGCCACTTTTTATCAAGCTTTTTGTCGGTTACAAAATAGGGTTTTCTTATGTTGGTCAATGAAAAAAAAAAAAAATTAACTCCCGGTGCATTATAAAATAATAAAAAACCGTGTGAGGTTTCGGGGGCGTTGCCCCTGAGCCCCCACGGGGGCGCTGCCCCTTGACCCCACCCTATATCGCGACAGGGAATGCGCCAGGGGCGTTACCCCTTGACCCCGTCTTAGGGGCGCTGCCCCCAAACCCCCGCAAGGGGCGCTACCCCTTGACCCCGTAGGAATTTGGGGGGAAACCGCGCCGATAAAAGTGGGGTAAATATAACCTCCGAGTCTGATTAGGCTCCATATAACAACAAGGGCATCACCTTTGAGTTTAGGTTTTGCAAACTTTTCCCTCTTATTTTTAGGAACTTCTTTGTCTTCAAAGTAGTTCTTTAGAGCCTCAATCCACTCCATGACTTCATCATCATTCATCTTCCCACTAAACATGGGAATCTCCATCCGAGCCTCTGAAGAATCCTTGCCAATTGCCTTGATGGCTTCAAGGAAATGCATTTGATCTATCGGTACCTCTACCTCTTCTTGCTCTTCTTCCTCCTCCTTTTCTTCTTCTTTATCAGAACCTTCAGCTATCCTCTTCCCTATCCTCAATGCCTTCAACTCTTCTTGGAGTGCTTCCTTGACTCCACTTTTGATCTTCTCTTCCATCTCCTTGAACTTCTTGACCACTTTAGTGGTCATCCCCTTTGGAGGCATATTGCTATCCTCATCTTCACTCTCCTCTGCTAACATATACTAGGTCTTATCCAACCAACAACAGAACCTTTTATGGATCTGATACCACTATGATGTGGAGGCACTTGGATAGCAGAAAGATAGGACAAGACAACAAGGTTTACACTACACCAAAAAACCCAAATTTGAGATTCTTCATACAAAAGTGGGAACAACATTTAGGGGCTCTTATTTATTCATGGAAAATATGATTTTAGATGTTGTGGGACCCATCCAAATCATTAACAAAGGTAGTTCAAACTTGGAACTAGTACTTTCTTTCACAAACCCAAGAACTGGCTTATAGCCCTAAAAAAGGAGAACAATCCTAATAAATTCTTATACAGATCTTCAAATGCAGAACTTGGACAATTAGTGGATACCCATTTGGACTCCCTATCACATATCTACAACTGGGCATAGGTTGTTTTGGACAGAATACCCCAACCTATAACTCCTCTCAATGACCTAGAGCCCCAATTAGGCCTAAAATACAAAGAGACCCTCTTAAAATTCATGCACAGAACTCAACCAATGGTTTGTACATTTAGAACACATGCCAAAACTATGGATTTTGTGGGTTTTGTCCTCCTTCAACCTGTTGTTCCCAAAAATGCCTCTATGGTTCCTCCAATAGGCTTAATACATGGTCATATTAAGCCTCTTCTAACAAATCTTGCCAACACCAACTCTCCCTCTCCTATAATCATCTAAAATACTTGAAATGCAATTGAATACATCCATCCCACTGGTCTTATGGCCTTGAAAGATAGTGGGATGGTCAATTCCCCATCGCTTGAGGCAAACCCTAGTTTAGGTTTTGTTAGGTCTGTTTTGAAAGAAATCTTTATAACTCCCTACAACAAAAGTGTCAAGACCCTAAACCACTTCAAATGATAGGTAACACTCTATACTAATTAATCAAAACATGAAGGAGTAATGCCAATCTTGTACCTTCACATAGTACAGTCTGTGGCAGCGTAATTCCTCAAGGAAAATAGAGATCTCAATAAAATAGTCCAATATCAAATACTTATAACTTGCTTCCTGTCCAATTTCATAGCCTCAAATCATACTTGAATGAAATTTATTTCATCACACTTCACTTCCCAACAACTTAGGATTCATGATAGTTTCGTACAGAAGAATGGTACAGCCTGTTTCTTCAGCAAATACAAAAAATACTAGAGAAATGGTGTTTTTATTGCATAGAAATCCTTCTTCACCATACATTGCACTTGCTCAAGGGTATATATACTTGTATACACCTTGACAACTTCATTGAGGATAGTTTGGTCAATCATGGAAGCCATAACCACTTCAAATTTCCTTGATACTTTTGCAACTACAACTACTTACAACTATTTACTAGTTTTGTCCTTACATGTATAGGACTGTTTAGTCTTTAACAAGTACCTTCAAACATTGGAAATTGTATTAAACCTTTGAAAAGACTTTGACATACCTTTCTAACACTTTGACTTGCCTTTTCAAGGTTTACAACATGAAATGTATGACTGTCCTTTATGGCTTTATGACTGCCTCCTATACAATGTATGGTTGTATGATTTCTTATTACAAACATGGCATCATAGACCTTATTACATCATGAGAATGTAGAGGCAAATTGGATGGGAGAAGATGGAGAAACAAAACAAGGTTCTACTACACCTACAAGCCCAAAATCAAAGATCTTTATACAAAAGTGGGAACATCAGAAAGAAAATCATGGATAATCATGGAAATATTGGTTTGGGATGTTAGGGGACCCACTCCATCCATTGGCCAAGGTAGACTAGACTTAGGGTTGGTACTTCCTTCACAAACCCCCAAAATGGCTTGTAGCCCTCTAAAATGACAATAGTCCAAATAACTATTGACTCAGATTTCCAAACCTAGATCTTAGACAATCAATAGATACCCATTATGGCCCTCTATCACATATCCCAAACTTAGCATGGATTCTTTTGGATGGAATGCCTCAACCAATAACCCCTGTCGGTGACCTAGAGCCCCAATTAGGCCAAAATTACAAAGAGAGTACCTTCAAATGCAAGCCCAGAATTCAACCAAGGGTTTGAACACTTAGAATTCATGCTAAAACAAAGGATTTTGTGGGTTTTAGGCTTCTAATTTCTGATGTTCCCAAAAATGTACCTATGGTTCCTTCAATGTGCTCTTAAACATCACCTAACACATGGTCTTGTTAGGTTCTTTAATGAAAAAACAACAAATCACCTTCTCTGCCCAAACCCTTTATGAAATGCATTGAAAAAACACTACAAAAATCCATTCCATAGATCTATGAGGTCTTACATCAGTGGAATGGAAGAAACTTCATGGATTGCAACCAAAATCCTTGTTTAGGCTTGAAATGGATTGTTTTTTAAACAAAACCTTATATCTCCCCTATAATATAATTTCATGACACCAAACTACTTTTGAATGAAAGATAACTCTATACACTACTCAATCAAAACATGATGAGATGATGACAAATCTGTACCTTCTCTATGTACGGTCTGCAAGAGCAAATTTTCTAGAAAAAAACGTAATTCTTGCTAAAGAGAAGTCCAAAATCAATTGGTTGTAGATTGTTTCATCTCTAATGTCATAGCCCCAACTAGTTCTAAGTGGAAGTGACTTCATCATACTTCATTGCCAACCAACCTTAGTTTCATGACAATGTCGTACAATGTAATGGTATGGACTATTACTATGGAAAACATAGAAAACAACAAAAAGATAGTAAAGAATTGATTTTTATTGCATAGAACTTCTTTCACCACTCTACAATGATCATATTCAAGGTATTTTAAACTTTTTTGTACCTTGAACAACTCCCTTGAAGAAGTTTGGTTCAATGGGGAAGGTTTGTAACCACTTCTTCCCATCAAACTTCCTCAACTATTTTTGGAATTTCAACTACATTCAACTGTTTATCAGTTTTGTCCTCATATGTTTAGGATTGTTTGGGCTTAACAAATGCCTTCAAACAAGTGGCAATGATATTAAGACTTTGGCATACCTTCCTAGCATTTTGACATGCCTTTACAAGGCTTACAACATGAAATGTTTGACTATCCTCTATGGTTTTATGACTGCCTCCTATACAATGATGAATGTTTAGTGCAAACATAGCATCATAGCCTTATTACATCATGAAAATGGTCTTCCAAGACCTTATGAAACCAACAAAACAAAATGAACACAAAACAAGACATGAGTCTTTTGATTCTCCTTGGTTCTCCTACACGATACTCCCCGGGTGGAAAGAGAACTTAAGTCTCTTGAGGAAGTAGATCATCAATTGTGACACCATGTTTCAAGATGTCTTCTTCAGTCATCCAAGTGGCATCTTCAATAGGCAAGCCATTCCATTTGACAAGAAACTATTTGTATGTCTTCTTCCTTGTCTTCTTCAAGACCTTGGTGTCAAGAATGTATTCCAACTTCAATGGTTGATTGGGTGGAAGACCCTTGACCCAATCTTCATCTCCTGCTAATGTCATATCTACCTCTGGATCTACATTAGAATCACCTTTGAAAGGAAACAAGTTTGAAACATTGAAGATAGGAGATATGGCCAAGCCTTGAGGAAGTTCAATCTCATAGGCATTGGGCCCAAACTTATGCTCAATCTTGCATGGTCCTATCTTCTTCATGAGGAGTTTGGTTGGCTGCCCCTTAGGAAGTCTTTCCTTCTTCAAATTTACCATGACCAAATCCCCAACCTTCTATTGTACATCTCTCCTTCTCTCATTGGCTTTCTCCTTGTACTTGTCATTATTCTTTTGAAGAGTTTCATTGACATTATCATGAATGTCCTTCATGGCCAATGCAAAGTCTTCACCTTGAGTACTTTTCCTTTCCAATCCATGGAGATCTCTCAATTCAAGAATACCTCTTAGATGAATGACATAAACAATCTCAAATGGACTCCTTCCTGTGCACCTATTGGTGGAATCATTATAGGAAAAATCTTCTTGAGGAATGATCATATCCCATGCCTCTCCATGTTGCTTGGTAAGACACCTGAGAAGGTTTCCCAAGGACCTATTCACCACCTCAGTTTGGCCATCAGTCTGAGGGTGATAGGCTGAAGTAAATGACAATTGAGTGCCCAACTTCTTCCACAAAATGTGCCAAAAATGGCCTACAAACTTTGGATCCCTGTCAGTCACAATGTTAAGAGGCAAACCATGGATTCTAACAATTTCTTTGAAGAACAAACCAGCAATGTGAGAAGCATCATTAGTGCATTTACATGGAAATAAATGAGCCATCTTACTTAATCTATCCGTCACAACAAATATACTATCAAAACCTCTTTGAGTCCTAGGAAGACCCAAGACAAAATCCATGCCAATACTTTCCCATGACCTATTAGGAATAGGAAATGGTTGATATAGACTAGCATTAGATGAAGTACCCTTTGCGCTTTGACAAATACTACAACATTCAACAAATTTTCTAATATGTGATTGCATTTTAGGCCAAAAATAAAACCTCTTCACCTGATCCAATGTTTTATCCTTTATGATGTTCTCCCTCATGGAACACCTAGGAACACATAGTTGGCTGCCTTTGAACAACAACCCCTGCTGCAACAAAAACTTAGAAAAATCAGAATGATAAGAGTCTAAAAATTGTGAACAAACTTCATATACCTCCTTGAAATCTTCATCATCCTAATAGATGTGTTTGAGAGCATCAACCCCTACACTTTACAACTGAATTTCTTGAACCATACACAACCTTCTACTCAATGGATTTGCCACTTTGTTAGCCTACCCCTTCTTGTGTTTGATTGAAAAAGTATAGGCTTGGATTTGCTCAACCCATTTCATATGCCTATGATAGAGTTTCTCCTATGAATTCAGAAAACTAAGCGCATGGTTGTTAGCATAAACAATCAATTCTTTTGGCAAAAGATAGTGCCTCCATTTTTTCAAAACTTGTACCATTGCATACAATTCCAAATCATAAGTAGAGTACTTTCTCTTAGCATCATTTAATTTTTCACTAAAGAAACCAACAGGCCTGCCCTCTTGACTTAGGACAACCCCTATAGAAATATTACTAGCATCACATTCCACCACAAATAACCTATTAAAGTTAGGGAAAACAAGTATGGGCTATTGTGCTACCTTTTGTTTCAGAATTTCACAAGAATCATTGGCTGCCTTTGTCCATAAAAAACTTACATTTCTACCCCCCTTTGATGATATCCAAAATTGGTACACAAATATGACTAAAATCCCATATGAATTTCCTATAAAATGTTTCCAAACAATGAAAACTTTTCACATCACCTACTATTTTTGGAGATGGCCATGACAAAATGGCTTCTACCTTTGTTGGATCCATCTTCAAACTACCTTGTGAAATCACAAAACCAAGATAGGTGAGTTCTTCCATGAAGACACTCTTTTCCATATTGATCATCAATTGTTCATCATGCAACTTTCTCAAAATCTGATCCAAATGTTGTAAATGCTCTTCCTTAGTCCTGCTAAAAACAAGAATGTCATCCAAATATACCACAACAAATTTGCCAATGAAATACTTCAACACTTCATTCATGAGACACATAAAAGTACTTGGAGCTTTAGATAGACCAAATGGCATCACCAACCACTCATAAAGACCCTCATTGGTTTTGAATGTTGTCTTTCATTCATCCCCTTGTTTGATTGTAATTTGATGATACCCACTCTTAATGTCTATCTTGGAAAAGTATCTAGCCCCTCCCCAACAGTCCATTAGGTCCTCAATTCTTATCATAGGGAACCTATATCTTATGGTAATCTTGTTAATGGCTCTAAAATCCATGCACAACCTCCATTTACCATCCATTTTAGGGGCTAGGACTGTTGGGATAGCACATGGGCTAAGACTCTTTCTCACCAATCCCTTATCCAACAGTCCTTGCACTTGCTTGGCAATCTCTTCATTTTGTGAAGGTCTCATTTTGTAGGCTGCTTTGTTTGGCAAAGTAGATCCCGGTATGAAGTTAATTTGATGGCTTATGTCCCTAATAGGTGGAAACTCATTAGGCATTTCTTTTACCATAATCCCCTTATACTTCTCTAGCAATTGTTACACCTCATTAGGAACTTCTTGCTTACTAAGATCATGCAAACTAGGATTGTTTTTAGGCTTCAAAATTAGAGCATACCTTTGGGTTCCTTCCTCCTTAAGGGCATCTAAAAAATCTTTACCATTCACAATCATGACACTTGACCCAACATTCTTCTCTACATGCTCATCGAGCAATGGATCCATTCTATACTTTCTACCATTCTTAGTTATGATGAAAGAATTAGTTTTACCATCATGTTGTGATTGAACATCATATTGCCATGGATGTACTAATAGCAAATGACAAGCATCCATAGGAATTACATCACACAAAATTTTGTCCTTATATTCTCCTATCTCAAATTCAACCCATGATTGTTCATCTACCAAAACTTGTTGCCCTTTATTCAACCATGATACCTTATAAGGACTAATATGAGGAAGCCTTTTCAATTTCAACTTGTCTACCATTTCAATGGAAACCAAATTTTCAGTTGAGCCTGAATCAACAATTACCTTGCAAATCTTACCATAGGCCTTACATGTTGTCCTGAACAATGTCTTCCTTTGAGGGGGTTCTTGTGTTTGAGGCACCTTCAACATGGTTCTTCTCATCATCAAACTTTCTCCTTCATGGACCGGGGCTGTACTTCCAATTGGAGAGTTGACACTTTGGCAATCTTCCTCTTGGATCAATTGGTTCCTTCTCTCTCCTCCATGAGAGCTTGAGGCTTGCTATTCAAGACACTTGAAGGCTAGATGTCCCACTTGCTTGCAATTGCACCACCTTCCTGTGAAGACATTAGGACCTCTCCTTGGTCCACCAAATCTACCTTTTCCATTAGGCCTTCTTGCTCTAAAGCCTCCTCTAGAACTGGATTCTCCACTTTGCTCTTATGAACTAGATTCCCCTTGGCTTCTTTGGGACTGATTTCTTCCCCCAAAACTACCCCTACCTTTGAAATTTCTGCCACCTCTTCCCCTATTTTACTGCTCACCTTTCCACTTCAACTTCTCTTCAGCCCTTAATGCCACTTGAAAGCATTTCTCCATGGTTTTAGGGGTTAACTAATTTCATCTTAGATATTGAACCTCAAACCATTTAGATACCTTGCCACCTTATCTTTTTCATCCTCCATGTACCCACAATGAAGAGTGTATTTGTGAAACTCCTCAGTGTAAGTAGCCACATCCAAATCTCTTTGCTTGACATTTTGCATCCTCTTGTAGATCTACACCTCATAGTCTAATGGAAGGAATTGGGACTTGATCCTCTCCAACATTCTACTCCATGAAGAGATCATACTCTTCCCATTCTTTACCCTCTCACCTTGGGTGTAATTCCACCATGTAAGGGCAGCACCTTTGAGTTTAGTTTTTGCAAACTTAACTCTCTTACTTTTAGGAACTTCTTTGTATTCAAAGTAGTTGTTTAGAGCCTCAATCCACTCGATGACTTCATCAGCATTCATCTTCCCACTAAACATGGGAATCTCTATCCGAGCCTCTAAAGAATCCTTGCCAATTGCCTTGATGCCTTCAAGGAAATGCTTTTGATCAGCCGGTACCTCTACCTCTTCTTGCTCTTCTTCTTCTTCCTCTTTCACTTCCTCTTCATATAAACCTTCATCTATCCTCTGTTGGCAAGAGACACTGTGTGGCTTCATTATTGTTGTCATTGACAGCAACAAAGTTTATCCCACACATCCGCAGCACATAATATGTCTTTACCGGAAGTCAAATTGAAGAGTGTTTTGTTCTGGTAACCAAGAACAGAGCATGCAGCAAGGTCCAACAATCAGGTCCAGATCTCTCAGAGTATGTATCTCAAAAAAATGTAGACTTGGGGAAGTCAAGAGGAGTACCATGACTGCCACATTCTAGAGATTGAGTCTCCGGTGATGAAAGAGTGAAAAGATATGAGCACCTAAGTGTTGGGTTCCTCACAAACATAGTAGACTGAGCAAGAACTAACCGAAAGAGCATCAGACCTTAACCCAAATGAGAAATTGATGATGATCAAGCTTCTTGAGATCATTCATGGCTAGTTGACATGATTAATGACTTCTATAACTATCTCTTTGATACACATCACTTAGTAAGTATGGATTCAGCTGACAGACCAAAGTTTGGGAAAATCTTGAGTATTCTTGATGCCGACTAGAAAGATGTTGAAATCCTTGGTGTGGATATATATACCAGATGGATTTTTGATGTGAAGGTGTATGTGTTGTAAGATAGTGTGCGAGAAAAGGTAGAGATAAGTGTGGAAGCAACAATACAGGTTTGATATGTGACAGAATAGTAGGATCAAAATAGAGGAAGAATGAAGTGCAGTAGATTAGTATATTAAGCCTAACCAGAACTAAACCTTAGCATATGTGGATGCTTCTCATTAGTTCAAACACCTGGTTACTTTATATAAACTATTGTAGGTAGTGAGCCTCTTGTGAGCAATGTGCTCAGGCAGTGAGCCCTAATTGGCAAGTGTCATTTTGTACTTCTTAATCTTTTAACAGAGAATACAATCTTGGATTAGTCACCCCATGGTTTTTCCCTTAACAGGGTTTTCCACATCAAAATCATTATGTTATGTGTATTGATTTTGTTTGTTCTCTCATGGTTATGCATGCTTATATGCTTTAATGATGCACTAATTATTAAAGAAGAATAGAAAGTTAAATTGTTTAAGATAATTGATTCACCCCCCCTCTCAGTTATCTACATTATTTCCAACAATTGGTATCAGAGCTAAGTTCCTCTAAATAGAGCCTAATAGCTTGAGAAAGATCTAGGAATCTCAATGGATATATATGGCATGAGGGAACAACTTTAGTTTGCCCTAGATGATCTTGAGCAATCTCACTCTGAAGTCAATAACCTGAGGGAAAGACTCAAACAAGATGATGATTTCATAAATGAACTGAAAGAAAAACTGAGTATCTCTGTGAAAAAGAGAAAAGAACTGCTTCAACAATTAGCAAGTCAAAGTGAAGCCAATGATACAAATAAAGATTTGAATGAGAAAAACAAGTTATGTGAGAAACTATCAAAAGAGATCATTATGGTAAAACATCAAATGGAATCAGGGGTTATGAAATTCACCCAAGAAATTGAAGAGAAAAGAAAAATTGAAGATAATCAAAACAATCTCTCAAGGAGAAGTCAGAAGACTACCACAAAACGGATAGAATAATTAGGCATCTAGAATCTGATCTTGAAGAAGCTAGAGATAATGAAGAACAACTTGAGAATCAGACAGACACTCTTAAAAGTGATCTTCAAATAGCAAATGAATACAAAGAGAAATTCAAGATAAGGTCTGCTCAATTTGAAGTTCTTATTGAAATCCAAAAGAGGGTAGATGACAAGCATGACTTGGGGTATGAGAAAGGTGAAATCTTTAGATCTGGTCAAAAGAACTCTGGATAAGGAAATTCAAGGAACAAACCTAGAAGACCTCCAATAAGGCAACCAAATGCTCAAAGATATCCATCCTTCAATGAATACTACTACAATTGTAATAAATTTGGGCATAAACCAAATCAATGCAAAAGTAGAATGAATCAGACTAATTCATCCTTCTTCGGATAGTGTTTTAACTACAAAAGGTATGGTCACAAATCTTTTGAATGTAGAAATATGTAAATAAACAATTCATTCAATGGTAGATGATTTGCATGAAATAGAATGGGACATATGGCTAATCAATGTAGATCAAGAGGATATTAGTCAAATATGCAAAGAAATATAGCTTTCTTCAATTGTAATAGATCCGGTCACATTGCCAAATTCTGCAAAAATAAGAATTAGAATAAAAGGGGTCTAGTGCATCATAATCAAAATCAAGACAAAGGAAAAGGAAAAGTGAATGCGGATGAAGTTCAAAGAGAGATGAACAAGATTTTGGTAAAGAGAAGTACAAAAAATGTTGGGAGTGGATCCGCACTAGAATCTAGTGTTGATATTCCTTCTAGAAACTAAATAGATGAGCTCTGGCTTAGGGGGAGTCACAAAGGAAAACAATTTCCCCCAGCCAGTCAATTGGTACCTGAAATTGGCACATGGAGTGTAGTGGATTGAAGAGTTCTCAAAGAGATATCTAAATAACCCTTGGTAAAAAATTTAAAAGATCCACAAGAAGTTTGAAGAGGCTAATCATTCAAAATTGATCCAGTTTGATAGTCATCTGGTAAAAGTAGGATTTTCATAGTTAGATTTGGTATGATTCAAAATTGAAATACCTTGATCTACAAATGAATAGGATGATTCAAGGAAGGAAGATACATTGTAAGTTATCATTCTAAGTGCATCTTAGTGATCCAGAAAGATCTCTCTCAGAACAAGGAGAACAAGGCAATCGGAATGACTTAAGTTGTACATTTATTGCAATATGGAATTAGGGTTTGTGCAGAAATAAAAGGGTTCTTTTGTTCATCATTTACACATTTGCATTCAAGAATAAGAAAAAAAGAGCTCTACAACAAAATTGTTTCAACCCTCTCAAGGATCAACCACAGAATTTGATTCAATCAACACTCTTTTTAGCTCTCATTGTGAACCCTACAAGCGTAAAAAGGTATTTTCACTCTTAAATATCTCTCTCTAAATCTTTTGAAAGATGGCTACCCCAAATGTTGTTAAGATCACTAATAGGCTATGCCCTAAGTTCAAGAAACATCCTTACAAATCCCTAGAAGTTGATCCCCTAGGCATATTCTCTAGCATTCCACATGGAGTTCTACACGTTGAAGATGTTAGGATATACATTCACACCAACATTGAGGAATTTGGGGAATCCAAGAAAATGGATATCTATCACAAGGAATTAATAGATGAAACATTTGAACTTAAACCCCAATACAAGGCCATCTGGGATAAGCATTTTTGACACTGTATCCATTTCCCCTATTTTGTAGAAGATGAATGGGGCTGGTATGTTCTGAGCAGAATGCATGACAACTTCATGTGGTTGGTGAGGCCATTTAAGATCAAAAAAGATGTCATTAGGGTGGTAATTGGATTACACTCATCCAGTGGGTTGCCTACTCTCAAATCAGTCAAAAACCAAACTATAAGTGAGTCTACCAGATCAAAATATGACAAAAGAGAAATGACAATAGAGGATATCACAGATCTGGATATCAAATTTGCTTCTATGATAATTGGTTATAAAACATATCACTCCAGCAGGGAGAATTCTATATTTTGGATAGCAATATACACTGCTTATCAGATGCTAAGGGAAAATGTTGATTATGATCTTTGTGAGATTCTCCTGAACCAACTATTAGAGAATTTGTAGAAAATAAAGAAGGATAAGAAGAATTCATTTAAGTATGGTGGCTTGATACTATGTCTATTCTTCTACTATATGAATGAGCTACCCGGAACTAGTGGCTGGATATGGCAAAATGATAGACCTGTTGCCATACAAATCAAAGATTATATGTATGGGCTTGGTGATGCCAAGGCTCAAAGCACAACTCTCTGGGGATATCTCAAGAATTTCCAAGGTATGATGCATGCCAGAGAAAGAATTCCTCAGACATTAGTTGAAAATTATAAAGATACATTATGTTTTATGGTAGACACTGATCAATGTCTAATGGAGGCAGTAGAGCCCAAAATAGTCTAGATTATGCCAATGGGCTATGAGGTGGATGAGAAAATTTTGGAACTGCATGTCCAACACCTACTAAGTCAGTGTAAGCACCCTGAGGCAGAAAGGTTTGGAACCTTTCAAGAATTGAGTGTGAAAATTCATGTTGAACAAAGACAACCAGAGATGAAGAGAAAAGTGAGAAGGGAAGTAGAGGAAGTTGCCAAAAGATATGTCATCTCAAAAGAGGTAGTTGATGCTAACAGAGAGAAAATAGAAAGAGCAAAGAAAGAGAGATAAGAAGAGGAAAAAGAAAGTGATCTGATGCAAGCCCCCTCCCAGACTAGATCCTCCAAGAGCTCTGTACCTTCCACCTCTAAGAGCCAAAAGGCCTCAAAACTGAAAGCCAAGACATCTAGAAAGGGAGAGAAGAGAACAAAGACAAAGGCCACAAGGTCTTACATAAGTCAAAAGGATGATGAAGAGATAGAATCTGATGAAGAAATTAAGAAAATAAGGAAGAAGAACAAAACTTTAGATGAATCCTCTGGTGGTGCAAAAAAAGAGGAAGAGGCAAAATAATTTATTGAAAAGCCTACTCTCTCTATTGATGATATCATCAAAGCAGTTACTATGGATAGGAATCTGCAACCAATGACAGAATTCTATGATGAGTACAGTGACACAGACAAAAGGATCCTGGAAGAAGCTACAGTTAAGTACTTAAACATTTATAATAAAGCATTCATTGAAATCATGTCTCTAATCCCTAAGAGTTTAGAGAAAGTACTTGAACTCAGAAAAGACAATGCCAAGGAAAAGGATTTGAAGATCTAAGAACAAATAGCTATTCAACTCTATCCTTCCATCACTCCAAAACAAATGAACATGATCTTCAAGGATTGCAAGGATGAGTTCCAGAGAAAAGCCAGAATGAACAAGCTTATGCTCGAAGAGATTGATCAGGGGGCAAAAGAGATTGAAGACATCCTCTAAAATGCATATAAAAGATTCAATCTTCCTGTTATAGAGGACATAAGTGATGAACCTTCTGCCATGGATGTCAAAGGATTAAGGGCACCAAAGGAAGCTTCTACTGAGAAAATTACAGAAGAGTCAAAGGAGATAAGTGAGGAGAAGACTAAGAACTTGGATTCCTCTACTCCGGAAGAGGAAGTCCTTGAAGAAGTAAACATATCTCTTTCGGATCCCCCTACAGACTTCAAAATTGAAGTAGAAGCAAGAAAAGAAGAGAAAGCAAGTCAAGAAGAGAAAAAGGGAAGAGAAGAAGAACAAACAGAGAAGATCTTTGATGACAGCTCTGAGGCTGCAAAAGGAAAGCAGTCTCTAGCAAGAGACACTACAGAAGCAGTGAAGAGTTTCTTGACCAAGGAATTGATGGAGATAGATGAATTGGAACTATTTCAGGGACCACTCAATTTTGACTCCCTCTCTCCAGTCCACACAATGAAGGTAGCATATTTTGCTCAAGCTAAAGAAAAAGAAAAGCTTTTGAAATATCACATGGAAGACTGTGAGCTAATAGAGATTGCATCCAGTGTGCTAGAGAAATCATACCATCCTTTCAAAAGGATCTTTCAGCCTCCTCATCCGTTAATCTAAAAACTCTTGTTAATTCTATTAGCACACATTTTGATTCTTTTGAGAAATTAGCAGAAGAGAAAGTCTGGAAAGAGTTTTTGGGTAAGAGATTCTCTAAAGTATATGGGCTCATAGCAAATGATAGGAGAAATCTAAGTATTGGAATAAAGAGCCTAGAAAATGCTCTTAAAGATGGCGGAGAACTATACAAATTTTGTTTATCTTGGTCCACAGTGACAATAGATATTGAAAAGAAGGTGGAAGAACAAGAGGGTAATCTATCAAATTTATCTCAGAGTTTTGATCCTCTCACCTCATCCATAATGAATCAAGAGTGCCAAGCTATTGCCACTATAAATGAGCTAAAGAGGCTTGAGAAGGAGAAGAAGAATAGAATAAACAAAATGAGTGAACTAAGAGGGATAATTATCCCTAAGAGGCAATGAATGAGGCCCTAATTAATGCTCAGACCATGGCTCGGACCAGTGATCTGGCAGACTTAAAGAGGGTAGAAGCTTTTGCATTTTTGTTAAGTGGTCACATCTCAATTTTGGATAGGATGAAGTAGAGTTGGGCAACAGAATTTGTCCAGTTGAAAACCACTTTTGTGGATATACTTAAGTATATGTAAGTATAACTTGTATATATACTTATGCTACTATGTATAGGTTCCCTTTTGAAAATTTTGGTGTGTGGATACCACCCTTTGCCATTGATGTCAAAGGGCGAGTGAGGAGAAGTGAAAAATGTGGAATCTAGCTAAGGGGGAGCTCTGGTAAAAGTGTACATAAGATAGAGCATTAGCCAAGGGGGAGTGTGCTATGACACTTAGTCATTTTTCACTAAGTGTTGCCATCAATGCCAAAGGGGGAGATTGTTGGCAAGAGACACTGTGTGGCTTCATTATTGTTGTCATTGATGGCAACACAGTTTATCCCACACATCCACAACACATAATATGTCTTTACCAAAAGTTATATTGAAGGGTGTTTTGGTCCGATAAGCAAGAACAGAGCATGTAGCAAGGTCTGACAATCAGGTCTGGATCTCTCAAAGGATGTATCTTAGAAAAATGAAGACTTGGGGAAGTTAAGAGGAGTACCATGACTGCCACATTCCAGAGATTGAGCCTCTGGTGATGAAAGATTGAAAATATATGAGCACCTAAGTGTTGGGTTCCTGATAGGCAGAGCAAACTGAACAAGAACTAATGAACAGAGCATCAGACCTTAATCCAGATGAGAAATTGATGATGATCAAGCTTATTGAGGGATCATTCATGGTTTGCTGACATGATTGATGACTTCTATAACTATCTCTTTGACACTCATCACTTAGTAAGTATGGATTCAGCCTACAGACCAGAGTTTGGGAAAATCTTGAGTATTCCAGATGCTAACTAGAAAGATGTTGAAATCCTTGGTGCAGATATATATACCAGATGGATTTTGATGTGAAGGTATATGTGTTGTAAGATAGTGTGCAAGAAAAGGCAGAGATAAGTGTGGAAGCAACAATACAAGTTTGGTATGTGATAGAACAGTAGGATAAAAATAGAGGAAGAATGAAGTGTAGTAGATCAGTATATTGAGCCTAACCAGAACTAAACCTTAGCATAAGTGGATGCTTCTCATTAGTTCAAACACCTGGTTACTTTATATAAACTATTGTAGGTAGTGAGCCTCTTGTGAGCAGTGTGCTCAGGCAATGAGCCCTAATTGGCAAGTGCCATTTTGTACTTCTTGTTCTTTTAACAGAGAATACAATCTTGGGTTAGTCACACCATGGTTTTTCCCTTAACAAAGTCTTCCATGTCAAAATCATTGTGTTATGGGTATTGATTTTGTTTCTGCTCTCATGGTCATGCATGCTTATATGCTTTAATGATGCACTAATTATTAAAGAAGAACAGAAAGTTAAATTGTTTAAGATAACTAATTCAGCCCCCCTCTCAGTTATCTACCTTGTATCCAACATCCTCTTCCCTATACTCAATGCTTTCAATTCTTCTTGGAGTGCTTCCTTGACTCCACTTTTGATCTTATCTTCATTCTCCTTGAACTTCTTGACCACTTCAGCGGTCATCCCCCTTGAAGGCATATTGCTAACCTCTCCTTCACTCTCATCTACTGAGATATACCTAGCTAATAGCAGAACCTTTTATGTCTTTGATACCACTATGATGTAGAGGCAAAGTGGATGGGTGAAGATGGACAAACAAAACAAGTTTCTACTACACCTACAAGCCCAAAATCAAAGATCTTTATACAAAAGTGGGAATTGAAGAAAGAAACTCATGGATCATCATGTATATGTTCATTTGGGATGTTAGAGTACCCATTCCATCCATTGGCCAAGGTAGACTAGACTTAGGGTTGGTACTTCCTTCACAAACCCCCAAAATGGCTTATAGCCCTCCAAAATGACAACAGTCCAAATAACATTTGACTCAGACCTCCAAACCTAGATCTTAGACAATCAATGGATACCCATTATGGTTCTCTATCACATATCCCAAAATTAGCATGGGTGTTTTTGGATGGAATGCCTCAACCAATAACCCCTGTTAGTGACCTAGAGCCCCAATTAGGCCAAAATTAAAGAGAGTACCTTCAAATGCAAGCCCATAATTCAACAAAGGTTTTGAACACTTATAATGCATGCTAAAACAAAGGATTTTGTGGGTTTTAGGCCTCTACTCTCTCCTGTTCCCAAAAATGCACCTACGGTTCCTTCAATGTGCTCTTAAACATCACCTAACACATGGTCTTGTTAGGTTCTTCAATGAAACAACAAAAAATCACCTTCTCTACCCAAACCATTTATGAAATGCATTGAAACAACACTACAACAATCCATTCCACTGATCTATGAGGTCTTACATCAATGGAATGGAAGAGACTTCATGGATTGTAACCAAAATCCTTGTTTAGGCTTGAAATGGACTATTTTTTAAACAAAAGATTATATCTCACCTATAATGTAATTTCAAGACACTAGACCAGTTTTGAATGCAAGATAACTCTCTATACTATTCAATCAAAACATGATGAGATGATGACAAATCTGTACCTTCTTTGTGTATGGTCTGCAAGAGCAAATTTTCTAGAAAAAATAGAATTCTTGTTAAAGAGCAGTCCAAAATCAATAGGTTTTAGATTGCTTCATCTCCAATGTCATAGCCCCAACTAGTTCTAGGTGGAATTCACTTTAACATACTTCATTTCTAACCAACCTTAGTTTCATGACAATGTCGTACAATGTAATGGTACGGACTGTTACTATGGAAAACACAAAAAACAGCAAAAAGACAACAGAGAATTGATTTTTATTGTATAGAAATTATTTCACCACTCTACAATGATCATATTCAAGGTATTTTAAACTTGTTTGTACCTTGAACAACTCCCTTGAAGTAGTTTGGTTCGATGGGGAAGGTTTGTAACCACTTCTTCCCATTGAACTTCCTGAACTGTTTTTGGAACTTCAACTACATTCAACTATTTATCAGTTTTATCCTCATATGTTTAGGATTGTTTGGGCTTAACAAATGCCTTCAAACAAGTGGAAATGATATTAAGACTTTGACATACCTTCCTAGCATTTTGACATGCCTTTACAAGGCTTACAACATGAAATGTCTGATTGTCCTCTATGGTTTATTGATTGCCTCCTATACAATGATGAATGTTTAGTGCAAACATGGCACCATAGCCTTATTACATCATGATAGTGGTCTTCCAAGACCTTATGAAACCAACAAAACAAGTGGAAATGATATTAAGACTTCGACATAGCTTCCTAGCATTTTGACATGCCTTTACAAGGCTTACAACATGAAATGTCCGATTGTCCTCTATGGTTTTATGACTGCCTCCTATACAATGATGAATGTTTAGTGCAAACATGGCATCATAGCCTTATTACATCATGATAATGGTCTTCCAAGACCTTATGAAACCAACGAAACAAAATGAACACAAAACAAGACACAAGTCTTTTGATTCTCCTTGGTGCTACTGCACCAATGGTCTCCAAGACCTTATTGAATCCACAAAACAAAATGAGCAACAAAAACAAGAGAACTCAAGACCTTAGTATTCTTGGTGCTCTTGCACCGCCTATTATGATTAAACTTCATCTATGCATTATAGATATGGTGTAGTGCATATATAATGGAAATAGTTATGTATTTTTAAATGGTTTTAATATACAAGGCATTCATTATATATGTTTGGGATCATATGAATTATATTTCCAATGTTACCTAACATAATTGTAAGACCTAAATTAAAATTCATCTTAAATGATTTAATTAGTAAGTTATAACCTTAACCGCATTAAACTTGTGATTTTAGGGAAAGATTAAAGGCAGTTCCAAAAAGGGGACATTACAAATGGTATCAGAGCCTTAAACCTGCCAACTTGTAGTACAAACCTACTTTAATCATCATTTAATTAGAATTAACTATTGAGCCTTCCTCTTAAGTATGCCAATAATGCATTTCTATATGCCTGTGCCTTTTACATGTATGCTTCGTATCTTACATGTATTCATGCATGCATATTTTGTGACTTACATTTATTCTTGTGTATACTTCTAGACTTATGTGTATTTATGTGTATGCTTCATGACTTATGTGTATTCATGTGTATACTCCATGTATTATGTGTTTTTATGTGTATACTTTGTGTATTACATGTATTTACATGTATGCTTCATGCTTTGTGTATTACGTGTATTTAAGTGTATGCTTCATGCTTCTTGTATTATGTGTATTTATGCGTATACTTCATGTATTAAGTGTATTAATTTGTATGGTTCATGCTCCATGTCTTACATATATTTTTGTGTATACTTCGTATATTACATGTATTTTTGTGTATGATTCATGCTTTGTGTCTTACGTGTATACTTCATGTATCATGTGTATTTATGTGTATGCTTCATGTATTTTGTATATCTATGTGTTTGCTTCATGTCTAATGTTTCTTCAACAATTTTAATCCATGTTTGTTTAAGATTACTTTATGCTTAAAAATTATGAAAATACCAAGTCTATCAAAGCTTTATCTATCAAACACTTCTTGGGTTGAGAAGAAATAACAAATTAAATTATGCAATAATATTAAAGTGAAAAAGTGTGACTCCCTCAAACTTGAAATATAAAAGGGAGATCATTTCATTTGAGAAAGACATCCAAAACATCATTGAAGAATTCAACAAAGAATAGAACCCTAAGTGGTTTTGTAAGTAAATTAAATTAGGTTCTCAAGAATAGTGATGTGACTTTGAATGTGAAAAGTTGTGACCCTTCAAATGTAAAAGAATATGACCCCCTCAACAAGGAGGTATAAAAGGGGAATCACTTCCTTGTGAAAAAAATCATCAATAGGAAAGAAACCTATTAATCAACTTGAAATTAAAGTATTATTCTCAAGGTAACCATGAAGGGTTGTGATTCATTAACAATTAAGAGTGGTGACTCCCCCAAATGAATATAAGGAGAAATCAATTCATTGACATTTAATAAGAAATCATCACTCACCTATCTTTCAAGAAATCAAGCAATCAAAATATCCAAAAAGATTCCCAAGGAGGGAACAATCATAACAACTTAACATAGTTAAGGATAAAATCTAACGATATAACTTAACTTTTAATTCTCAAATAGAAATCCACCCATTACGATTGCTAATTGTCACAGAAGCTTAGGTATAACTAAAGATACAAAGATGAATTAAGATTATCTTTCAAACTTCAAGATTTACATGAACTAAGGTATCCTCTTGACCTAGGATGGTCGATCTCTTAAAAAAATGAAAACAACAGTTTTTGAGAGAATGTAATGAAAAAAACTCAATTCTTTAGGAACCTACAAATTAGGACTGTTGAGAGATCTTAAGAGAAATGTTGGAAATCTATCATAAGATATATAATTTCATCAAGCTTCAGGGAGGAGGAACCTATTTAAGAATAAATTGTTCTATTCCTTTGGAACAAGATCAAATGTACAGTCAAATGATCTATCCCACACAAGCATTGAAACAATGGTGATACAATCCAGTCCATACCACATATGATCTACCTTGTAACCTATAAAATTGATCTAGTGGACATTGTCTTGTGGACCAAATTCACTTCTATATGTAATATCTAGAGTATATCATTTCATCCAAGGGTCTTCTTCTCCTAAGTTATTTTTTGTAACATGCCATCACACATTACCCAAAAATAACCATAGTTAGCCATCTTAACTAAGAGTAAGAATACATCATGATTAATATAATCACATTTACATTAGAATGAATTAATATCATCAAGATAATTTAGAATGTTATTCTTCCCCAGAACATAAAAAAACTTAGATTTACAATATACAACGATAACTCATTAGTGAATGATCTTCACTATACATGTACAAAGTTATTCTCAAAGCATTAGATATAGAAATTATATACATAATAACTGACTATCAAGTCACATAAAGAAAAACACTATATCTGGAACTTTGACATATTTCTTCATAAGCCTCAGCTTCTCTTCTGCTTGGGAAGGAGAGCATCATCTGAGTGCTTTTCCTCCAACCATAGACTGGCAGTCCCCCATACAACTTCTTACCTGGAAGTGGCCCTACCCTTCATGGAAGGTATATATATATAAGGAACCATTAGGTTTGCCATATGAATATCTGGAGCATAGTAGACCGACAATGCATGCAAAGATGGATGCATTACTTTGGCCAAAGATTTACATACACAAACATTTCACAATGAAGGTTGTCATATTTCCACCACCTCAACTTGACTTAGAAGCTGTCTCATCCCACAATAAACATAATTTGACCTTTCTTAGTCTTGGATAAATAATTTCAATACGATCTTTGTCCTTTCCTTGGACATTCGACTCCTATCTTGGGAGCACATTCTATAATGTCTCATTGGTTTGGCAATAGGGAACCTATGACTCCATAGCACTCTATTCTTGTACTTTCATAATGACATAAGTTCAATCAAGTTTTTGACTCATGACCTTACTCGTTTGATGAATAGATTGTTTGCCTTATCCCAAGGTTTATTCTCAATTCATATCATCTAGAAGGGTACTTTCAATGGTCCAATAGGTCAATCCCATTCAAAAAATTCTATGTCAAGGACTCTATGTTAGTTCCCAATACCTTATACTTGGTTTATGAAGTATTACCATTCATAAAATGATGGCATTCATTTGCATTTAAACACAAGAATTCATATAGGCATAAAGCTTGGTCTTATAAAATGATAAGTGTCAAGGAAGAATAACTTTTCAAAAAAGAGCATGGCATGCATTTATTGCTACCAAGATAACAATACAATTTACCTTATAACAAACACTCCATCTTCAATGAGGAGTCATTATACCATTTACATGCATAGCATTCATCAAGATTATCATAACATCCATTATAACCAGTCGAGGACTGTCATTTGTTGACCTTAAGTTTAATATATATTAAGTACACTAGGCACATAGAAGGATTTACAACTATTAATAGGATTGTCATTAGTCATATACGACCCTCGTCCATATCTATTCACAATTTCATGGTATGATAATACAAATAATGTGTTGATACCCTTTCTTGGGCTCTAACACAATCATCATAAATTGAGATCCTCTCAGGCTCTAACACAGTCATCATAAAACAATAATAGGGAAGCTTTGAAAGCATAATAGATAGTTTATATTCTTACCAAATGGCATATAGTAGCTCTTGCATGCACAACACACATGGGCTACAGCCTCCAAGTTGGCCGAGTAACACCATATAATAATGTTTACATATGATAACACAAAGAAAGCCCTTGCAGCCTCAAAGCCCATTAATAATAGTTTAAAACCATGCTATTGTCATAGTAATAAACATTATAATCATATACGGCCTTGAAGACCATTAACAATAACTTATTATAGTTATGAGTTGACACCATTGATGCACTTTTGATAGTAGAGATATATCCAAATACACTATCAAATTCAATTCAATATGCCACATATTTCATTCTTGAATGGTAGACACAATCGTGTATTAGCTATTATTGATAAGATTCTATACATACACAGTGGCCGAGCTCACTCACTTTCTACGCTATTGTTATAGCAGTGTTATCACCTTCCACTCTTGAAAGTGTAATTTCTCTATCCTTGATACACCCCAAAAGATACCAAAGAAAATCCTTTCTAGTCCGATATCAACCGATTCCTTTGCATGCATTCACAATTCCATTTGTATGTCCAATGAGTCCACTACCTTGCAGGATCCAAAGGATCCACTTAGCCCATCATGGATAGGGGTCCACAAAATGGGATTGAGTATGGTTGTCACTCAGCGTACACCCTCTCTCTCCACTCCTTGTGGTAGGTGGTTGGCTGAATGTTAATAGATAAACATGGATAATATATAATATTAATATATAATATTGATATGAAAGTGCTTGACCTCTAAGGAAATTAAAACAGTTATAACAAATATAATTCCTTGACATTAAATTAAGGGTTACTAGATAAACCAAGGTGTTATCAAAAGTTAGCATCCTTAAAAAGATGGCACATCAATCAATACAATTTTGGGGTTGAGTACCACTCCCCCTTCATGGTCATGATAATCATAAGTAAAATATAATAAAGATATAATAATCACAAATGTTAATATGGAAGTGGATAAGGAATGAAGGGAGTTCTCAAAAAATTGATGTGATTGACAAGCAACTCAAATGAATGTTTAGAGAACATCATTTAGCCCAATCGACGTAGATGACATCAAGATAGATCAAATTGTCATATTGACATAGAAAAGAAAATGACTATCAAGGAAGGACGTTACTCACTCTAACTTGCAAGGATTCTTAAGGACTAGATTTGATACTTAGATGGCAATTCTAACCTTTTCCCAACATCTATCTCTTCCTCCTGGATGATACTCTTATTCTGTCTTCGAAGGAAGATTCTTTTCCTAATCACACTCACCATCATAAAATTGTGATTAGTGTATCATCATCTGATTCATAAATCATAATATTTAAATAATCATATCAACATGTAATCTTATGTCTAACTAATATTAGTTAGTATTCACATAATCACTTATTAAATTTGATATTTTCCACAAACATCTAATCATTAAACTATGATTAATCATCCTGATTACCGCACAAAAGCAAGATTAATATAAATCATAATTTGGGGATGTAACATATCTCCCCCCATAAGAATCATCATCCTCAATGATTAAATGTCTTCTGAATCAATCAACATAATAAGAAAAGTGTTCTATGGGAATAGTAAAATGTTTTTCAAAAGAGATGGGAAAATCTCACATAAATATCCTCATAGTTTTCCTAGGTGGCATTTTCCTCTGCATATTGGTCCCACTGGACCTTGCTTTGAGTTATCTCTTTGTTATGTAAGGATAGCTTATGCATTTTGAGCATCTTTATTGGCTCAATCGCTACCACCCATGGGTCCTTTGTTGGTGTAGCATTCCAATCATGAATAGGGATATGATTATCTCAGGACTGCATTAAAATTTTTCAAATAAGAAACATGGAAAACTTTATGCATCATGGTAAGAGCTGGTAGTAGAGCAATTTTGTATGCAACTAGAATGACCTCTTTGATAACTTTGAAGGGCCCCACATATATAGGAGCCAGTTTGGATTTCTTCCCAAACTTAATGGATCTCTTTTGAGGTTTTACCCTTAAAAGGACTTTTTCTCCCACTAAGAAATTCCTTTTGATGAATTTAGCATCTGCATAACTTTTATGCATATCCTTGGCTTCTACTACCCTTTTCTTAATTAGACGAACTTGCTCTTCCATTTCTAATAGTATTTATGGTCCAATGCTAACCTTATATTCTAGCTTATCCTAGCATATAGGGGTTTGACACCTTCTGCCATATAATACTTCAAATGGAGCCATCTTAATATCAGAATGATATGAATTATTATAGGCAAATTCCACCAAAGGAAGATAATCTTCCCATTTTTAAAGTTGGTTCATGCAATACATCCTCAATAAATCCTCTAGAACTTGGTTTATCCTTTCAATTTGGCCATCCATCTTGGGTCATGATAAGTAGATCTTATATTTAACTGGGTTCCAAGTGAGGAAAACAAGGTTTACCAAAATGTCGATGTCATTCAAGCATCCCTATCTGAGATAATCTTCTCAGGAATGCCGTGTAATCTAAAAATCTCTTGAACAAATTTATAGGCTATGACGGGTGCCCCATCTATCAAGTTCACAGGTATAAAATGTGTGGCTTTGGTGAGTCTATCCACCACAACCAAAATAGCATTGTGCATGTTCCTTGACATAGGAAGTCCTTGCACAAAGTCCATGCTTACGATTTGCCATTTCCATTCTAGAATTTCATGAGGGTATAAAGTCTTGTTGGGTGATGGTGTTATGCCTTCATCCTCTGGCATTCTATATACATAACTATAAAACTTGTAGCATCTCTCTTCATTCCTTTCTAGAAATATAAGGGTTTCACATCGACAAGTAACCTTGTTACTCCAGGATGTCCCAAATACGATGCAGAATGAACCTCCTTCCACACCATATTCCTTAACTCCGTAGAGTTAGGTACATACATCCTTCCTTTATACCTTAATAACCCATCTAATTCAAGGTAAAATCCATCATATTTTGGATTCTGGGGTTTTTCCAAAAGGGCCTGCTTTACCCGCTCGTAAAACTCATCTCCCTTAGACTTTATGTAAAACCTAATTCTTAAACCAAAATAATCATCACTTGGTGTAAAATTTTCCTTTCCTATCAAAGTATCACAATAAAAGTTAATGACCCCACAAGAATACAAATCTACAATTTTGATTTAGAATCTTGGTAGTTTCAAGAGTTTCTTAAGTTATGATTGCTTGAGGACAAGAAATCTTGGGTAGGGCGGATTATCATGTCCCCTCCCCTATGGGTTGACCTTCATGATCTCCTTGTTGGCCGACCCTCTCTAATTGGCACCACCCTTGAAAGAAATTTAATAAATTAGATTTAAATTAAAAGGGTCAATTCTCCATAATGTGGTGCATCCTTTGTAAAGGATAAAAAGATAAAACAATATTGAGGCTAACCTCATAAGTTAGAACCATTTAGGACAAAGGATGACTTATTTAAATATAATAATATATTGTTTATTAAGTGAAGACATGCGATATATAAGTAAACATTCTTAGACAACAATAGATATTAATGAAAAGAAGCAATGTATGTTTATAAAGAGGTGTGATCTTAGGAGAAGTGATATATTATAGGAGCCAATGAATTTTATCAGCAGTTACAATTTGTTTATAAGAATAGTTGTGTAAAGGAAGTGATTTATGAGGAGGTGCAATTCAAGAAAGTGTTGTATCCATTGCAAAAGAGATACATCACTTCACAAAGGACATCTCTATTGAAGAGATATAAAAGAAAAGAATGTAAATCAATCAATTACTCAAGCAACAAGGAATAAGAACAAATTTAGAAATATATCTATAGTCAGTAGACAAAGGTAGAATCAATAGTTAATACATCTACTATTGTGAATATAGAAATTTTATGTGTTAATAGAAATTGTGGTATGCTCTATCATGATTATGGTGTATAAATATATGTTTATGATTGTATGATCTCTACGAATCTGGATATATTTAATACTTGTAATTCTCATCAGGAAACCATAAGGAGGAATAGGAAAAATGCTAGTAGATTGAGTGGATACTTGATTACTTTCTAAGCATGCCACTCCATATAGATGACTGTGTGTCTGCCACTGGAGCCAAGGGGTAAGTGTCTACCCTTGGGCTTAGAGAGAGGAGTCCACAGGCCTCCTATGGTAGCCTTTTCCCCAATTTCTACATGGATTGGATGTGGGATGATACCAAGTTTTCAATCATAAGAGGAATGGATAAGGAAGCATGGATAAGGAAAGAAGATACAAGTGTATCCACTAAGTAAGCCACCTCATGTTGAATGACTATCTATCTACCATTTGTGGCCAAGAGGGATGGTATATCAACTCTTGGGCTTAACATGGATAACTTCAGGTGGACTTATGATTTTCCTCATCTAAGTCCTATTATGATTAAACTTTCACTATGCATTATAGATATTTTGTAGTTTATATAATATGGAAATAGTTAAGTATTTTTACATGGTTTAAATATATAAGACATTCATTTATATGTTTTTGATTTCCAATATTATCTAACATGATTGCAGGACCTAAATCAAGATTCATCTTCCTTCAAGCATTTAATTAGTAATTTATAACCCTAACCACATTAAACTTGTGATTTTAGGGCAAGATTAAGGGCAACTCCAAAAAGGGAACATTACATATCATCTAAAGGAGGTAAATGAAAGAACCTATTTATTGGTTTAATCTAGTGAGTGTTGGTTGTGGCATGTAAGAAAATGGGACACAACAACTTTGACAATATGTTAAAGATCAAATCTATTCATGCAGTGAGAGATATGCCTAAGATAACCAAGCTTGAAGACACATTATGCAAGGAATGTCAAATGGGAAAGTAGACAAAGACAAATTTCAAGAACAAGGAGTATTCTTCTTCAATGCCATTGGAGTTGATTCACACAGACCTATGTAGCCCTACAAGAACAAAGAGTTAAAAAGATGAAAGTTATTTCTATTGGCAAGAGACACTGATTTGCATTAATAGGTATTGTCATTGATGGCAACTAAGATCATCCCAATCATCTGCATAACACAATTTGTTCATACCGGAAGTCAAATTCAGAATTTGTCTAAGTCTGGGTAGCTAGGAACAAAGTAGTAACAGGGTCTGGATCTCTCCGATGGGAAGTCATGATTAGTTGTGGATCTAGGGGAGTCATATGCATTGTCAAGATAGTCTAACTCCATATTTTTTTCCTCCGATGATGAAGGATTCAAAAAATATTAGCCTCTGAGTACTAGGTTCTAGTTTGTCAGAGCAGACAGATGAAGAATAGGCCAACCTTGCAAAAGATCTTGATTTCAGATGTATGGAAGTTGTTTGTTGGAAAAATAGTGATGATCAGTGATAGTGGTTGACATGAGCAATGATTTTCAAGAGTAATTTTTAGTTCGCACCTTAAGTTATGCATAGATCTAGCTAACAAAGCAAAGCATTCATAAAAGTTCTAAGTGTTGTTGAAATTGACTGATAGAATGATTGTAGATCATGTTACGGATATATATAGCTAATGAAATTGGATGATTTAGTGTGTGTGGTGTATGCGGATAAGGCATATGTGAGAAGAGTAGAAATCCAAAATGCTAATAAAGGTAGAATAGTAAGAAGAGTAGAGTAAAGATGAAATGTGTAAGATCAGTTTTTGTACTTAACTGGAACTAAAATTCTTGCATGGGTAGTGTTGATGATGATTGTTAGTCATAACAACATGCATAAAAATTTGCACAACAAACCTTTATTATCTTGTAAAGTACGATCAACTTAAGATAAGTTGATGACTCCAAGTCTCCGTTGATCAGGTCATGATCGTCTGATGTTACTTAGAGGTTGATGTGACATGCTGTTTTCTATTTCAAGGGGCCTTACGCTTGTTTTAATGATCAATAGATTCTGTTTCTTGTAAATATGCTCCATAGAGAGGTTACTGCTATTCTATTTACTCAAATAATGTGCCTGTACTTAGATCTTTGCATGATATTTATCTATTTAACCTGCTTTAACTCTAAATATGCTATGTATTTCCAATTATCTACAAGATATAAGCATATTTCATGTTATTTGCTTTTTGATCTTCTATTATTTGCAATTGTGATGATAAATTGTTATGAAATTGAAAGAAATTTAAAAGAATACTTCAAATTTTGGTGAATCTTTAGCTATTGAACCACATACATACAAGATACAGTCATGAGGAGAAGAAATCAAACCATATTTTCACCAAGATGTTCCACAGCTAGATATAGATGATGCTAACTTCAAAGGATAAGGAATGAAAACAACATATGTAGACTGATAAGCACTCCAAGGGATGTAGCTGATCAAAGCATGTATCAAGATTTCAAACATAGATTACTCAAGATTTATGATGATTTGTAGTCAAATTGTCTTCTTTTTCATTAAGTATGCAAAACATGTATGTTTACAACAACTTTGAAATAAGTCATGATATTTTAGCAATCAAATTTCAATTAAGCTTCTGAATGTTCAAAATATGGCACCCTTGCACATTTTATAGAATAAGGTGAGGGAGCGGTTACAAATGACCTACGGTCAGGATTTGTCAATTAAGATCAATGGTAGATAATCAATTTTGACTTAGTCAACATCTTTCTCATGGCACAGGTTGCCAGCTGGTAACCATCTGGATGACTTATTTTCTTATAAGTACCTAATGCATATGTCTCTTTGGGGATGCATCTTCCTTTCATTCTTCAGGTTCCTCCTCTTTATCTTCTTCTTCTTACTTCAGGATCATGCTCCTCATCACTTTTTGTATCGCTATTACCCTGATGAATATCATCTTGTATATGGACCTTCACTGTCATCCTGATATTTTCATAAGCTTGTACTATTTTATCTATCTCCCCGCCATCTTGAGTTTTGGCTTTAGTGATAGTGTGATTATGAGCCTAAACTTTATCTTTGATTGCCTCCAGCTTGCCTTTTCTATTATTTAAAGTTTCCTTATAATTTTCCCCCTTAACCTTGATCCTCATGATCTTATCCATCACCTCTTCTGTCAGGTGGGTGAGAGGATCATCAGCTATTGGCTGGAAATTATTATACAGTGCCTTGATGGCAAAATTTGCATCTTGGTTTTCAATCTTCCCCTCCACATTTCCTTCTAGAGCTTTGAGGACTTCTGCCTCATCTGCCATCATACTATGTAGCTTTATACTGATATCGCTTAGCTTGCCACTACACTTCTTCAGGATATCGCATTTGAACTTGATGTCTTCATACCATACTTCTACTAGTAGGGCAATGTTGTTATTCAATACCTGATTATTTATCATGACCTGAGGATCAATCCTCTTTATTTCACTTAGAGCATTTAAGGCTTTTTTCAGCTAGAATGACCTCTTTCCCATTTCATTTTGTATTTTATCCACTTTCCTCTTCAAAGTGCTCAAAGAATTCCACCTCTGTAAAGAGGTTCTCAATACTTCCTTAGCTCCTATGAGCACTGATAGCATCCGCTTCCTCATGATGTTTGATTCATGTTTCATGAGGTCCATCCTGTTAACCTCCTCTTGAGAGATGATAGTCAATGGGACTGCCTGATCCATTGGTGTATTATCAGGGTTAATCAGCCCCTTTATATATGAATGCAGCTGAGCAATGTGCTCTTTATGCTATTTATTTTTCTCCTTCTCTTTCATTACCCTTTGGGTTAAAGAATCAACGATATCCTTCCCCTCTTGACCTTGTTGGTCTTCATTAGAAAAACCTAAATCAACTATGGTGATTTGGAAATCCTCTAGGGCGATCTTACCCTTTTCTTTTTCTATAGTGGGAAGTGCTACTTGGGTAGTCCTTCTACCTGTAGCAGGATCTCTTCTGATAGCTGAGGTCAACCTGGCTTTCATCTTTGGTTTCATGATTGTCTCTGCAAACAAGGTAGAAATGCAAATTCTTGGATTTCAAGGCCTTGTTCCATACCTATCTCCTTTTCCAGCCACTGAGGCACTTCATCTCTAGATCCTTGTTATGTTTTATCACCATCATGTTCACCTTGATGTCCAGTATCTATCTCTATTATGGGTGGAGAAGGTGATTTCTTGATTTCTTCCTCATGATGTTCCTCATGAGGAGGATCTTGTTCCATCTCTTCCTCTTAAGGAGCTTCTTTCTATGGGGGAGGATATTGTGGGGTATCCATGTGATGATCTTGAGCTTGATCCTACACTCCCTCTTCCTCTGTTTCATCCACCTTATTATGTTCCTCACATTGAGGCATCTTTGCATCTGTGGTTGTTTGTCTATTTGGGTCCTGTTGGGATAGTAAAAATTTAAAATTTTCCTATATTTTCACTTCTCCATATCTGACCAAATCATAAAACATCCCACCCAAAATCATAATTAAAATTCATACATCCCACAAAAAGTCCATGAAAAAATGGTGTAAAGGGCTTAAAATGCATACTATCGGCAAGACTCTATGTTACTTATGCCAATCCATAAGAAACTAGTTGAAATGACTAGCGGCGTGAAAACAAGGATCGGAGAGAAGATTGCAAAAGTCACCGATGGAGGAAATAATACCGATGACCTTGTGTTGGGAAGAAAATCTATCGGTCACACTGATCGGTATGACTAAAGGCTATCGGATAACACTTCAAAGATCATCCCGATGCTATGCATCATACCGATAGAGTATTTTGGTGAAACTCTCACCAAATGTCACATGGAATTAAAAGGAATAGTGGTCATTAGCAAGAGATGAACATCGGAATGAAAGACTTATGAATCCCTAATACCCTGATGTCTCAGCAAATAAAGGTATTTCAACATATCTCACACCAATGTATGTGATCGATAAGAGCCATTGATAAAGCTAGACAGCTCAAAACAAGATTTATATGTCTTACTGACCCACAAGTCACATTGATAAAAGTGTCAATGACACCTCATGAGGTCCTCTCCGATAAAGAATATAAAATGGCCATCAGGGAGATAACCATGATCAGGTGACTCAAAAAAGATTACCCCGATGACATGTCTCATTCCGATAGAAATGAGCATTACACTCACCGATAAGAAGCCTAACTAATAGGCATATCGGTAACACATTATGAAAGTCCTCCCAATCCAGGATATAAAGGGCTATCATGAAGACAACGATGCTTGGATAAACATAAATATGTTATCCCGATGGCATAGATCACCCCGATAACATTGATAGTCATATACATCGATGAGACTCTCACTGATAGTCATATCAGTAACACTTAACATGTCAGGAAGGAATATAAATCACACAGCGATGAAAGAGGTCATGCCGATGGCAATTGTGCCCACTTTCACATTGGATAAGGTATAGACATCTCCTACTGATACGATTTAATATAGCGTCGAGGAGACAATTGAAGGGTTACAGCGATTGATTGTTCGCACCATAAGGAGATATTAAAATCACCTAGATATTATGAAAATCATGCCGATGAAAGGAGTTATGACGATGTGACATTTCACAATGATGAAGGATATTGAATTGCTCAAACAATTAAATGCAAATGACAATGAAATCTTACAAGATCATTATAATTAAAATCATAGAGTTGTTTGAGAAGAAACTACAGGTGAAACTTGAAGCACAAATAGGGGAATTCGATCAAAGCTACTGATGACAAGTACATACATACAAACCTTTGTGTTGTAGCCTGTATTTTGATTTTCTATCAAGGATTGAAAATGGAGACTCTAGGAAAAGGAAAGGGTAGAAAATCACAAGGGGATACAAGTAAACCTAAGAAACAAAAAATTGATAAAACCCCTGAAGAGAAAACAAAGGACAGGAAGCTCAATCAAGATTTGATTGATCAATTACCAGGGTCAACCCCTAAAGCTAGAGATCTGCTCAACTTAGGGTAGAAGTAGAGAAATTAGAAGACAAATGTAAACATCTAGGGAACATTTAGACCCCAATCAGAGGGTATGAAATTTCCAAATTCTACCACAACAGAAGATTTAGGAATTCTCCAATATCAAACCCATAGCATTTAAATTTGGGTAACTTAGTTATGCCTGATGTGTTCCTGAATGTTGAACTCCTCTAACTTCTTGCTAAACAATATAACCCAAGTCTGAAGGTTATATGTAATCCACAAGGGGAGCCTATTATACACTTATCAAAAAATGCCATCTGTGAAGTGTTTGATTTGGATGATTTATGCACTATCCCCATTATTTATGAGGATTTAGAAAAGGAATACTGGAGAATGGATACAACTTACAACAGATGGAGGTTGCCTATTCATAGGTCTAGACCTGAGGGAGAATTGGTGCCCCTCAATGAGGATGATGGTCCTCCTTTTCATGTATCAATATTTGAACCCTACATACAACATATCTATTATTCTGTGGGCTAGGTCCTAGGATCAGAGGTCCCTGAATTCATGACAATCCCTTTGATGGTCATAGCTACTGACAACCAATGTCACAATGCAAGGCAGTTTGATTATGCTACTTATATTGTTAATAGAATGGATTCTGGTTTGACTACAATAAAAAACAATGCCCCAACATGTTCTTTTGAGCATTACTCATTTCTTATGCACATGGTGCTCTATTATGGCCAAGAAGTCGGGTTGTGGACAAGTGAATTTAAAGTTGTTCCTGTAGACCAGAAAGGACATAAGTTACCAATACAGATATGGACTAGGGTATGGGATAGTAGATATGCCCATTCTAGCTATGTACAATTTGAAGAATATTGTGTAAAAGTGTTGTATAGATATTTCAATCACCCTTGTGAATATTCAATCTCAACTGAGATAAAGAGGTTCCTTAGACCGAAAGATTTTGGTAGTCCCCCTACTATCATTCATAATTGGGGAGATTGGTATTGTTTTGAAGATGCCACCATGGTTAGAGTATATGGTTTTGAGGACACTCCGTTCATCTTACCTAAAACTGTCCCTGACAGAATTGCTTACCTAGAAATAGTTAGGCAAATGCACTGTTCAAATGTAATGCATCTGAGTTCCCATGACAAATAATCTTTTATGCCTAGCATTTTGTGTTTTGGAGATTTCACTGTGGTCTCTAAAGAAGGTTATAATCTCATCCTGGATAAATTGATGCACTACAATATGAGATGTACTGAAGTGAGAAAAGGATTTGATCCTGAAAGCTTTATTGACTATGCTCAGAGGAAGCAAAACCTCAGTGGATACACACACATCCCTTATCCACACGATGATGTCATCTGAAACCTGGAAGAGGCTAAGGTGGAATTGGTGGTGGAACAGTACAACAGGGACCTAGATGAGAAAAGAAAACAACTGGCAGAAATTGAGGTATTATCCTCTAGAGGTGAAGAACCGGCAGGGCAAGAGGAACCATAGGACAAAACAATAAAGATGTCCAAAATAAAAATGCAACTATATTAGCCTCCTGTCATAGCACATGATGAGGAGGGGTTTGCTGATGAAGATCCATGTCAAATAGCTTATGATTCTTTTATTTCTGATGACAAATTCATTCATTCAAAAGAGTTAAAATCATTTTTGTATAAATGCAAAGGGAAGGAAATCAGAGAGTCAGTAGATGATATCTCTGCTAACAATGACTGAGAATTACTTGATATGCTGAAAACAATAGTGGATAATGAGCTACAGGATATGGCCCCTAGTAGGGGTAGACAATTGCTCAAAGATGCTGGGGTAATGATCTTTCCTAGCCTTGATTTAAATTCTGCTCTAGTCTTTGATAGTTTTTTGAATAATATAGATGATAAATATAAGCTCACTCCAGAGGGTGTCAATGAAGTATACATGGGCACCAAATATAATAATGACGAAAATTCATTAATGATATGGGCCATGTACCCTCCCCATAAAAAGATAGCTATTATAGACACTGAAAAGACTTTTGGCCATGTCATGACTTTAAAAGTAGGGGAGACTAACCCTTTGATCACTGCAGACATTGGCATCAATGTTGCAAAGTTAAATAAAGCACAGGCTCAAATGTTGATTAAGGAAAGAGATGCGTATAAACTAAGCTATGAAAGGTTGACAAAAGAAAATGATTATTTAAAAGATGATGTTAAGAGTACCTTTGGAGGATCAACAAAAAGGTTAACCTAGGGTGAAAGTTCACAAAGTACTCAAGCATTATCCATAGATCAAGCAACACAAATTTAGATGGACACACTTGTCACAGTACTATAGAGCAGGCATGCCAACATGGTGCATTGGTTAAACCAATTTTGGGATAATTACCCTCAAAATTATAAAGCAATTCAAGAACATGAAAGGCTCAAAAAAAGATTACAGGAGAAATTGAGTGAAATACAAGATAAAGATGTTTCCAACATTGCAGATGCCTCCAATGCAGAAGAGTTGATTGAGCAACATCAGAAATACTATGATCAACTTAAAACTGATGCCAAAGAATGTGCTAAAGCTTTGAAAGTAGAGTACCCGCATTGTTCAAAAGTGATAAAGAACTAAAGAGTAAAGAAGAATGGAGCAGTGACTATCAAGCTATATTACATGAAGCTTTGGGAGCCCTTAAAGACAAAGATTTTGCATCCAGGGAAGCCTGCAAACATTTGGAGAAAATGGTCACGATGGATGTGATTACAAGGAATGCCATTAAATTTACCGATTCACATTATAGCTAGGACTACCTAGACCATGTGGCTAAAATTTACTTGTGGTTGAATAGAACCTAGTCGTGGTTATGTTATGATTGTTAATGTTGTTAACTTCCCAAAAGACTTATTGAAGAGTTATGTCTCTTCACAAAAATATCTATATAAGTTCAAACATTTGGTGCTAAAAGGACATCAGCAATAGAATACGATATATACAGTTTACAATGTTCTCAAAAGACCATCTTGCAAGTTTATTAGTGAAGAAGTAAATTGGAGCTCTCTGATCTCGTGGTTTTATTCTGGCATCGATTGTTTGTTAAAATTACTCAATTGTGTGGTTGTCTCTAGTTCTGTATTTTCTTATTATTGAGATTAATATATAGAGTATATATTTAATTTGTCAATACACATTTGCTACAATTGTGTGGTTCAATTAATTGGTTTCCATAATAGGAATTAAAATCCTTCTGATCAGTCATAGTAACTTGGAAGTGTTAGTTTGGATTACTAAGAAGAACCATATAATTAGAATTGCCATTCTGTCTCCAAGTTAATATTATCTATTATTCTTACATATTCCACTCAATTGGTTCCTTCAATAAAGGATTAAAATACCTTCTGGTGAATTACAAGATATCTGATTATATTGGTTGGATCAATAAGAAGAGTTTGTCAGTCATCTCCCTGCACGTTTATACAAGTTATAAACTAAGATTGTGCCAAACAGTTAAAATTACTACCCATTATAAGCCACTAGTCTTAGTCCTTCATTTGACTCTATTTACCCAATAAGGCACTGGTCTTATTTTTATTCATCATTTAAAATTCACCTTGATATTGCTTATACAATTTATACCAACCACTCATTTAGTTAGCAATCTTTCATCTATCTTACACCATACACCATTATAGATAGATGTAATTAGTCAATACGTTTAAATTTAATCTACTTTAAATTCTAAGGTTCACCCACCTAGGTGTAGTAGTACCTAAAGTGTAGGAAATCATCAAACGCTAAATGTTGATTTTGTTTAGTTATATCAAAAACGTTGCGAATCTAAGCATAGAGCCTAGCATCCTCTTAGGATTAGCAACCTGCATTTTTGAGACCTAACAAATTGGTGACTCTACTGGGGATCCTAAATAAAAGACCTTCGAAATAAATCATTCCTTTCATAGAGTCATTTCAGAAACTTTAATTTGGTAACTTTGCTGGTAACAAGAACCCTAAAGATAAATTACAAACTTTTTCCTATTTACAAAATAGGTGGTGACTCTAGTTACAATTATAACAAAAATTTAATACCAAATGGATGGTAGGAGATCCAACATGGAAGGCAAGAAATTGCAGTCATCTCCACTACTTAGAAACATTTCCAAAAGAAATGGAACTTCAAATTATTCTCACCAAGATAATAACCAGGATGCTCAAGTGGATAATGCAGAGAAAACTATTTCAATTGACAAGTTCACACCTCTGCATGATTCAAACGAAAATCTCAATCTAGTAACTAATGATATTTTGGCAAGATATAAACTGGATCCTCAAGAACAACTTGAGTGTGAAGCACAAGTCATGAGGGATATTGATCAAAACCAAGTTGAATATGATGTCAAGATGTCATTACATTAGGGAGAAGGGGAAGACATGGATTCTCGAATCAAGAAATAAATGACAATCCAGAGAATCTAGGAAATATGAGTGAAGAGCAGCAGGAGGTGCTTAGGCTCCAAAAAGAACTTGAAATGTTCAAGATACAACAAGATAAAAGGTTGTTGTAGCAAGAGATCCAACAGATAAAAAGTAAAGCTAAAACAGCCCCCCCAAAATATGTACCTCCACATAAAGGAAACACTTCAAGGAATCCACAGCAAAACACAAATGGGGTTCAAAATTCACATGCATCTGGAGGTCATCAAAATATTATTCCCTAACACCCTAGACCACCCCCCATACATAATACATCTCAACATATGGCAAATCCTTATCCACCCCCTGGCCAACAATATTACAGGCCGTCAAATTCTTACATGAATCCCCATATAAACCCGCAATAGCAATATGCCTATTATCAGCCACCAGGTGGATATAATTATTATCCTAATCCACCACCCATGAACTTCCCACCTCAAAACCTTGCAAACATATGTAGCCAATTTAATTTAACTAGATATCAATTGTATCCATATCCTATGGATAGTAATTGGAGAAATATAGTTCCCAAGTTTACTGGGAACAAGGCAATATGAGTTGAAGTTCACATCAGAAGTTTCAATGCTTTCGTGCAAGATATTGGTATGGATTGGGAAGATATTAGAATGAGATTATTCATGATGTCCCTCATAGAAGATGCCAGAGACTGGTTCAACAGATTGACTGATGCCTCAATCAGTTCAATAACTAATTTCCATAATCAATTTGAGGAGCAGTATGGCAACCAGTATGCCCCTGAGTTTGCATTACATGAATTGATAAGTATCCAGAAGTACCAAAATGAATCAGTATATGATTTCAATCTAAAATTTCCAAATTACACAACAAGGTACCACATGGATCCAAGTTATCTGATCTAGTAGCACTGAGCATTTATATGAAAGCATTTGACCCCAAGACAGGGTACAAGCTTAGAAATTAGTGTCCTGCAACCCTAGCTGAAGCACAAAAGGTGGCCCTAACTATCAAGAACAATAGGAAAGCTGCAGGTATGGTTAGCAAGAGAGATAACCATAGAAATCCTCATAACCCAAATGTTCAATAGACTAAACCAGAAGGTCAGCATAGGCATGAAAGGTCTAGGTTGCATGATATGCCCTACAATACAAATTGGAAGAATGGGAGACCCATCGACAACAACAGAAAGCAACATTATGGCAAGGACACCCCTGACCCCTTGAAAAGAAACATGGAACATATGGTAGAAAATAAACCTTGGTGTTTGGTGTGCAATCTACAACATTTACCTGAGTACTGTGAGTTGGCTAAATCAATACAACAAGAAGAGATGTTATACAGTTATAATAGAGATAACCATACTATAAATATGATGCAGGATACACCATGTGTGGTGACTGAAGATTATTCTTCTTCAGAGGCAGAGGGATATGAGTATGATGTAGGAAACCAGAGGCATCATATCAACATGGGAGAACAAGAAGTGTTCTCAGATTAGGAGGATGGTTATGAGGAACCTACTGACTATAATAATCAGCCATATGGTCAATGGAGAAAGCCTACTGAGGATGAAAGAGAAGCTCTTACAGTAGCTGCAATAGCTCAAGCTAAAAATGCTTATAATTTGAGGAATGGGATAGTGAACGTTGAACAAGGAACACCTGGGAGTGTATTCATAAAAGATCAGAATAACAAGAAAAACAATACAAAGTCATCATTTAAAGAACCAGAAAAGGGTGGTAAGGATAAAATGAAAGAAAAACTAGAAAACCAAGAAAAAGAAAATATAAAAACAAAAAAGAGTGATCAGACTATGGCCCATTCTTTTGACATTGTTCATGCAATATCTCAGGTCAAAATATTAGTTCCACTTTTAGAAATGATGAAGATAGATAAATACAAGAATACAGTCGTTAAGCTAATTTCTAATACACCAAGTCAAAAACATAAAGGACATGAAAGTAGAACAAACAATGTTCATCAAGAAACATTCCAAATTCCTAAGGTATACCTTGGTGATACACTAACAAAGAATCCCTCATAGGTAGACCCTTTCTATACTACATTATTGATCAAAAATAGGATAGTGAGGAATTGCATGATTGATTTAGGTGCTGCCATGAACATCATGCCAATAGCAGTTATGAAAGAATTGGGAATGTGGGTTGATACTACATTTGGCAAGTGTTATGCCATGGATAATAGATCTATCCCAGTTGTTGGTATTATGAGAGATGTGGAGATGAAACTTGCCTCACACCTTGAAGAAACTTATAACATTGATATTACCGTGGTTGACATCCCACCATATTATGGAATGCTTCTATCAAGACAATGGGCTGCAATGGCAGGAGGGAATGTCCAATTGGACTTATCATATGCCACAATACCAGTGGATGGTAAAGAAATTAAGTTGTGTAGAGAGCCAAGGTATGAAAATATTATAGAACACTTGGATCAACATCAAATAAATTTCTTTTGTGACACAGATTTGGGAGCTTTTAAGGTGGGAGAAAGTATGCCAGAGGTGCATAATATTGACCCAATACATACTGAATCTGTGAAAGAAGAAAATGATGTATGGAAGATGTATTTTGATGGTGCATGTAGCAAAATAGGAAATGGGGCTAGAGTAGTGTTTATTTCACCTGGAGGTAAAACTTTCAAATACTCTTTTCTATTAACATTTGAATGCACAAACAATGTAACTGAGTATGAAGCTTTGCTCATTGGTTTGAACATAGCCACTAAGCATAAAATAAAAAAGTTAGCTGTATATGGTAATTCTGAATTAGTCACCTCCCAAGTGAGAGAAAAATACCTATCAAAAAACAAGAGGTTGAGACAGTACAGAAATGTAGTCTGGGATAATATTGAATTATTTGATGCCTTTTCAATCAACTAGATTGATAGGTCTAAAAACATTATGGCAGAATTTCTAGCAAATATCGCATTGAAAGGAGATGATGTCACATTAGGAGGAATTATAGAGGTTGAGTTCAAAACTAGACCCACTATCCCAGATAATATACATAAATGGCAAGTGTTTGATAGTGATGCTGATATAATCAACTTCTTACATTGTGTTGATTATTATGAAAACCAAGAGATTGATTTCAATGCATTTGTAGAAGAACATGATGGGAAGGAAACCCTTTTTGGTCAAGAGATAGTCTAGTTAAAAACAAATAAAATACCTAAGGGACTTATAGCATTGGGAAAAGCATTCGATGGACATGACAGATTTAAAATGAGAGACACATGAGTGGTACCTAATGACCTTGAAGAAATCAATTTAGGGACACAAGCAGACCCAAAGAATGTGTACATTGGAAGAAATCTTAACCCAAAAATTAGGAACAAAATTATCAACTTACTTAGGAAGTATAGGCATGTATTTGCCTAGTCATATGATCATTTAAAGTCATATAGAGAGGATCTATTTTAGCATGAAATACCACTAAAACTAGATGCTAAACCATTCAGGCAAAAATAGAGGCCTATCAATCCTACATTAGCTCCTAAGATGCTAAAGGAACTTACAAAATTAAGGGATGGGGCTATCATTAAACCCATCAGACATTCCTCCTGGGTTTCTAATTTAGTGCCTGTCAGAAAAAAGAATGGTGATATTAGATTATGTGTGGATTTCAAGAATTTAAACAAGTCTTCTCTTAAAGATAACTATCCCCTCCCCAATATGGAAGCAATATTACAAAAGGCTACTAGATGTGAATTGCTATCAATGATGGATGGCTTCTCAGGTTACAATCAGGTGAAAGTCAAAGAATCAGAGCAATTTAAGACTGCATTCACCAATCCATGGGGAATATATGTGTATTTGAGAATGCCATTCAGGCTCACCAATGCTGGAGCAACATTCCAAAGAGCAATGGATGTGGCTTTTTTTGAGTTAATTAATAAGATCATGATAGTATATTAGGATGACTTGACAGCATTTTCTAAAAGGGCTAAGGATCATTGCACACATTTAGAGCAAATATTCACTAGAGCCCTAGAATATGGGATCTCATTGAATCCTAAGAAGTGCCTTTTTGTAGTGACAGAAGGGAAATTGTTGGGTCACATAGTTTTGAAAGATGGAGTGAAAATAGTTCCTGAAAGAGTAAAAGCAATTGACCAAGTGCCTATTCCAAAAAATGTCAAAGCTATACAGTCATTTTTTGCTAGATTAACTTTGTCAGAAGGTTTATATCAAATTTTGTAGAAATTGTTTGTCCTATATCAAAGATTCTAAAAAAAAACTCATAAGTGAAATGGACAATAGAAACAATAGAAGCATTTGCCAATATTAAGAAGGCAATCAAAGAAGCCCTAGTCTTAATATCCCCTAATTTCAGTAAACCATTCCAACTATTTTCATTTGCCTCTTATCATACAGTTGCGGTAGTACTATTGTAGAAAAATAGTGATGGATATGAATAGCCTATATCATTTTTCAGTAAATCTCTTCAACATGTAGAATTAAAGTATGAGATTGTTGAAAAACAAGCATATGCACTAGTAAAGCTAGTTAAAACCTTTAGGCCATACTTGGTGGGAGCCAAAATCATAGCATATGTACCTAATGCTGCAGTAAAGGATGTATTGGTCTAGACTGAAAGCACTGGTAGACGATGTAGATGGATTAATAGAATTCAGGAGTTCAATATTGAAATCCAAATCACTAAACTAGTGAGAGGACAAGGTCTTGCTAGGTTGATGGCTGAAAGTAATCTTAAAGCTTCCCAAATATGTAGTACAAATGATGTTGATAATACAAGTTCTAGCATTGAGCATACCCCATGGTATATAGATATCATATATTATCAAAGCATATGAAATACCCTGAGCGGTACGATGATAACAAAAGGAGGACACTTAAATTGTAAGCCTCAAAATATGTATTTATTGATGGGGATCTTTACTAGAAAAATAGGGATTGAATTCGACTATTATGCCTAGATGAGCATCAATCAAAAGATATCATGAAAGAGTTACATGAAGGCATGTGTGGAGGTCATTTTTCAGCAAAGACTACAACCCACAAGATCTTGAGGGCTGGATACTATTGGCCTAAAGTTTTTAATGATTCATATCATTACACTAGGAAGTGTGAAGCATGTCAGAAGTTTTTAGGGAAGTTGAAATATCAGGGAGCATTACCCTTAAAACCCATGCAAGTCAAGGCTCCATTCTATCAGTGGGGTATTGATTTCATAGATGAAATTGCAGAGAAATCAAGTGGTGGACACAAATGGATTTTAGTGACAACTGATTACTTTACAAAATGGGTGGAGGCAATTCCAACCAAAGAGGCAACAAGTAGGGTGGTGATTAACTTTCTGATGGAAAATATTATATTCAGATTCGGCACTCCAGTAAGGCTAATTACAGATAATGGAATGTGTTTCAAATCTGATGAATTCAAAAAAATTTGTGCTACCCATGGCATCACTATGTCCTATGCTACCCCCTATCATCCACAAGCAAATGGACAAGCAGAATCAAGTAACAAAAGCCTCTTGAAAATCATAAAGAGAATGTTGGATAGAAATAAGAAAGCATGGGATTCAAAATTAAGAATGGCAGTATGCGCTGATAGGATTATTGTAAAAAGAGCAATTGGGAGATCTCCTTTTGAGTTGGTGTATGGAACAAAAGCAAGAATACCATTAGAAAATCTCATACCAGTATACAAATTCATTCTCTGAGAAGATTTAAATATTCTTGAATGAATGGAGGAGAGATTGGAACGTCTTGTAGAACTTGATGAAACAAGAAGAATAGCTCAAAGGCAGAATATTAAGTTACAATCATAAGTAAAATACCTCTTTGACAAAAGGGCCAAGGATAGAAAGTTTGAAATAAATGATCTAGTACTAATGTGGAATGCAAGGTGTCAGGACAAAGGAAAGCATGGAAAATTTGAAGCTCTATGGTTTGGTCCTTTTGTTATCACTAGCAAAGGAGGTGATGACTCTTATTATTTGTAGAATATGTCTAGAGAAGAGCAAGAATTACTTGTGCATGGGCAATATTTGAAGCCGTTCTTTTCATAATCATGCACAAGGAGGATTGAGCATTGCCAGTGCATGGACAACCCTCAAACAATTCTCAAAATATCTTATTCCATGCACAGTAGTTTAGGAAAACCAAAAGAGATTAGGATTTGCCAGTACATGGACAATCCTATCATTCTCTCTATAAAAAAAAAGAAGCTTTTCCATGTACAATAGTATAGGATCATTCCCGCTCCCCATTATTATCACTCTCATTTCCCATTTTCATACAATTCTCATAAAATTATCAACCCGAACAAATAAAACATGTGGTCTACTCCCCCAAGAGATCTGAATCCTTGTTATACTCACAAAGAGTATACATCCTAGACAAAGCCACTATTGAGATTGTAAAAATTTAAAATTTTCCTGTATTTTCACTTCTCCATATCTGACCAAATCATAAAACATCCTGCCCAGAATCATAATTAAAATTGATACATCCCACAAAAAGTCCATGAAAAAATAGTGTAAAGGGCTTAAAATGCATACTATTGGCAAGACTCTATGTTACTTATGCCAATCCATAAGAAACTAGTTGAAATGACCATCAGTGTGAAAACAAGGATTGGAGAGAAGATTGCAAAAGTCACTGATGGAGGAAATAATACCAATGACCTTGTGTCGGGAAGCAAATCTATCAGTTACACCGATCGGTATGACTGAAGGCTATCAGGTAACACTTTGAAGATCATCCTGACGCTATGCATCATACAGATAGAGTATTTTAGTGAAACTCTCACCGAATGTCTCATGGAATTAAAAGGAATAGTGGTCATCAACAAGAGATGAACATCGAAACAAAAGATTTATGAATCCCCAATACCCCGATGTCTTAGTGAATAAAGGTATTTCAACATATCTCACACTGATGTATGTGATAGATAAGAGCCATCAGCAAAGCTAGATAGGTTAGAATGAGATTTATATGTCTTACTAACGCACAAGTCATAGTGATAAAAGTGTCGGTGACACCTCATGAGGTTCTCTCCAATAAAGAATATAAAATGGCCATCAAGGAGATAACCATGATCAGGTGACTCAAAAAAGATTACCCCAATGACATGTCTCATTCTGATAGAAATGAGGATTACACTCACTAGTAAGAAGTCTAACTAATAGGCATATCAGTAACACATTATGAAAGTCCTCCCAATCCAAGATATAAAGGGCTATCAGGAAGATGATGATGCTCAGGTAAACATAAATATGTTATCCGGATGACATAGATCACCCTAATAACATTAATAGTCATATACATCGACAAGACTCTCACCGATAGTCATATCGGTAACACTTAACATGTTGGGAAGGAATATCAATCACATAGTGATGAAAGAGGTCATGCCGATGGCAATTGTGCCCACTTTCACATTGGATAAGGTATAGACATCTCCTGTCGATATGATTTAATATAGCGTCGAGGAGACAATTGAAGGGTTACAGCGATTGATTGTTCGTGCCATAAGGAGATATTAAAATCACCCAGACATTATGAAAATCATGCCGATGAAAGGAGTTATGATGATGTGACATTTCACAATGATGAAGGATATTGAATTGCTCGAACAATTAAATGCAAACGGCGATGAAATCTTACAAGATCATTATAATTAAAATCAACAGAGTCGTTTGAGAAGAATCTACAAGGGAAACTTGAAGCGCAAACATGGAAATTCGATCACAACCACTGACGACAAGTACATACATTTTGTGTTGTAGCCTGTATTTTGATTTTTTTGTCAAGGATTGAAAATGGAGACTCCAAGAAAAGGAAAGGGCAAAAAATCACAAGGGGAAAGAAGTAAACCTAAGAAACAAAAAATTGATAAAACCCCTGAAGAGAAAACAAAGGACAAAAAGCTCAATCAAGATTTGATTGATCAATTACCAGGGTCAACCCCCAAAGCCAGAAGATCTGCTCAACTTAGGGCAGAAGTAGAGAAATTAGAAGCCAAATGTAAACATCTAGGGAACATTTGGACCCCAATCAGAGGGTATGAACTTTTCAAATTCCACCACAACAAAAGATTTAGGAATTCCCCAGTATCAAACCCATGGCATTTGAATTTGGGTAAGTTAGTTTTGCTCGATGTGTTCCTGAATGTTGAACTCCTCCAACTTCTTGCTAAACAATATAACCCAAGTCTGAAGGCTATATGTAATCCACAAGGGGAGCTTGTTAGACACTTATCAAAAAATGCCATCTGTGAAGTGTTTGATTTGGATGATTTATGCACTATCCCCATTATTTATGAGGATTTAGAAAAGGAATACTGGAGAATGGATACAACTTACAATGGATGGAGGTTGCCTATTCATAGGCCCAGAGCTGAGGGAGAATTGGTGCCCCTCAAAGAGGATGATGGCCCTCCTTTTCATGTATCAATATTTGAACCCTACATACAACATACCTATTATTTTGTGGGGTAGGTCCTAGGATTAGAGGTCCCTGAATTCATGACAATCCCTTTGATGGTCATAGCTACTGACATCCAATGTCACAATGTAAGCCAATTCGATTATGCTTCTTATATTGTTAATATAATGGATTCTGGTCTGACTACAATAAAAAATAATGCCCCAGCATGTTCTTTTGAGAATTACTCATTTCTTATGCACATGGTGCTCTATTATGGCCAAGAAGTGGGGTTGTGGCCAAGTGAATTTAAAGTTGTTCCTACAGACTAGAAGGGACATAAGTTACCAATACAGATATGGACCAGGGTATGGGACAGTAGATATGCTCATTCTAGCTATGTGCAATTTGAAGAATATTATGTAAAAGTGTTGTATAGATATTTTAGTCACCCTTGTGAATATTCAATCTCAACTGAGATAAAGAGTTTCCTTAGACCGAAAGATTTTGGTAGTCCCCCTACTGTCATTCATAATTAGGGAGATTGGTATTGTTTTGAAGATGCCACCATGGTTAGAGTGTATGGTTTTGAGGACACTCCGTTCATCTTACCTAAAACTATCCCTGACAGAATTGCTTACCTAGAAATAGTTAGGCAAATGCATTGTTCAAATGTAATTCATCTGAGTTCCCATGATAAACAATCTTTTATGCCCAGCACTTTGTGTTTTGGAGATTTCACTGTGGTCTCTAAAGAAGGTTATAATCTCATCTTGGATAAATTGATGTACTACAATATGAGGTGTGCTGAGGTGAGAAAAGGATTTGATCCTGAAAGCTTTATTGACTCTACTCAGAGGAAGCAAAACCTCAGTGGATACACATACATCCCTTATCCACATGATGATGTCATCAGAAAGCTGGAAGAGGCTGAGGTGGAATTGGTGGTGGAACAATACAATAGGGACCTAGATGAGAAAAAAAAACAACTGGCAGAAATTGAGGTATTATCCTCTGGAGATGAAGAATCGGCAGAGCAAGAGGAACCACAGGACAAAACAATAAAGATATCCAAAATAAAAATGCAACAATATCAGCTTCCTATCATAGCACATGATGAGGAGGGGTCTCCTGATGAAGATCCATGTCAAATAGCTTATGATTCTTTTATTTCTGATGACAAATTCATTCATTCAAAAGAGTTCAAATCATTTTTGTATAAATGCAAAGGGAAGGAAATCAAAGAGTCAATAGATGATGTCTCTGCTGACAATGAGAGACAATTACTTCATATGATGAAAACAACAGTGGATAATGAGCTACAAGATATGACCCCTAGCAGGGGCAGACAATTGCTCAAAGATGCAGGGGTAATGATCTTTCCTAGCCTTGATTTAAATTCTACTCTAGTCTTTGATAGTTTTTTGAATAATACAGATGATAAATATAAGCTCACTCCAGAGGGTGTCAATGAAGTATACATGGGCACCAAATATAATAATGACGAAGATTCATTAATGATATGGGCCTTGTACCTTCCCCATAAAAAGACAACTATTATAGACACTGAAAAAGCTTTTGGCCATGTCATGACTTTAAAAGCAGGGGAGACTGACCCTTTGATCACTGCAGACATCGGCATCAATGTAGTAAAGTTAAATAAAGCACAGGTTCAAATGTTGATTAAGGAAAGAGATGCGTATAAACTAAGCTATGAAAGGTTGACAAAAGAAAATGATTATTTAAAAGATGCTATTAAGAGTACCTTTGGAGGATCAACAAAAAGGTTAACCTAGGGTGAAAGTTCACAAAGTACTCAAGAATTATCCATAGATCAAGCAACACAAATTCAGACACACTTGTCACAGTGCTGCAGAGCAGGCATGCCAACATGGTGCATTGGTTAAACCAATTTTGGGATAATTACTCTCAAAATTATAAAGCAATTCAAGAACATGAAAGGCTCAAAAAGATTGTAGGAGAAATTGAGTGAAATACAAGATAAATATGTTTCCAACATTACAGGGGACTCCAATGTAGAAGAGTTAATTGAGCAACATCAGAAATACTATGATCAACTTAAAAATGATGCCAAAGAATGTGTTGAAGCTTCGAAAGCAAGATTACCCACATTATTCAAAAGTGATAAAGAACTAAAGAGCAAAGAAGAATGGAGTAGTGACTGTCAAGCTATATTACATGAAGCTTTGGGAGCCCTTAAAGACAAAGATCCTGCATCCGGGGAAGCCTGCAAACATTTGGAGAAAATGGTTACGATGGATGTGATTACAAGGAATGCCATTGAATTTACTGATTCCCATCGTAGCCAGGAGTACCTAGACCATGTGGCTAAAATTAACTTGTGGTTGAATAGAGCCTAATCATGGTTGTGTTATGATTGTTAATCTTGTTAACTTCCCAAAAGACTTAATGAAGAGTTATGTCTATTCACAAAAATATCTATATAAGTTCAAACATTTGGTGCTGAAAGGACATCAGTAGTAGAATATAATATATACAGTTTACAATGTTCTCAAAAAACCATGTCACAAGTTTATTAGTGAATAAGTAAATTGGAGCTCTCTGATCTTGTGGTTTTATTCTAGCATCAATTGTTTGTTAAAATTACTCAATTGTGTGGTTGTCTCTAGTTCTGTATTTTCTTGTTATTTAGATTAATATATCAAGTATATGTTTAATTTGTCAATACACATTTGCTGCAATTTTGTTGTTCGATTAATTGGTTTCCATAATAGGAATTAAAATCCTTCTGATCATTCATAGTAATCTAGAAGTGTTAGTTTGGATTACTAAGAAGAACCATATAATTAGGATTGTCATTCTGTCTTCAAGTTAATATTATCTATTATTCTTACATATTCCACTCAATTGGTTCCTTCAAGAAAGGATTAAACAACCTTCTGGTGAATTATAAGATATCTGATTATATTGGTTGGATCAATAAGAAGAGTTTGTCAGTCATCTCCTTGCACGTTTATACAAGTTATAAACTAAGATTATGCCAAATAGTTAGAATTACTGCCCATTATAAGCCACTAGTTTTAGTCCTTCATTTGACTCTGTTTACCCAACAAGGCACTAGTCTTATTTTTATATATCATTTAAAATTCACCTTGATATTGCTTATACAATTTAAACCAACAACTCATTTAGTTAGCAAGTTTCATCTATCTTACACCATATGCCATTGTAGATAGATTTAATTATGCCTGTGCTTCTGGATTTCACTGTGTATGTTTTTGAATCAACGTTTCGGATCATACTCAATGATCCATCATCAGGAAGAGGAGTGTTGAAAAATATAGACAGCAGACTTGAGCCATATAAAGGAAATAGAGGGGGAGAGGGGAACGGAAAACCAAGGGCAATGGGTGAGGGGAGAAAAAAATAAGGGAAATAAAAAGAGCACCAAGGGGGCAGTTTTGAAGCACAACACGAGACAACAAAAATTAAAAAGGATAAGAATGAAAGCTAAGACAAGGAAATATAAGATACGAGCAATAAGCGTGAGGAAAGAGTACGAATATATGCAATAAAAGAAAAGGAAAAACTAGATAAGTAGTTGTACTTAAATATGCATGTAAAAAATATAATAAATGTATTACAATTTGTAAAAAATCGATACAAGAGAGACAAAGAATATTAAAAATAATAAATAAATATATTGAAAAAGAGATAAAAATTATATAACTAATATATCATATTAATATAGGAATGTGATAAAATAGAAACCCGAAAAAATCGAATAATATATAACAATATATTAATGAGGAAATGAGGAAATCTATAAATATATTAAAAAGGGGTTAGTGGGATAGATAGATATAATATTAACAAGGAAAGATAAAACTAATACATAATATTGACAAGGAATAGAATAATATAGAAACTTGAAAGTGTATCATAATATATAACAATATATTAAGGAAACGAGAAAATTTTTTGTAAAGGGGGTTTGGGGGGGGGGGGGTTGATAGGAAAGATAGAATTATTAATAAGGTAATAGAAAGATATGTTAGATATGAAAAAGGAGAGAGAATAGAGAGAGATAAATAGTGAAATGAGAAAGATCAACAAAGAGGGGTTTATAACAAATAGAAATATATGCACCAAGCATGCACCCATGTAAATCCTAATCAGAAAGGGCCAGAAACAAGACATAAAATCAAGAAAAGTAAAAAGATGTAGGTACAGAAGCATCAATAAGCCAGCAAAAAAAGATGGCCGAGGATGAAGATAAAGAGGGTGGGGAGAGAGCGGGAGAAAGATGGGGAGGAGGAGAGGAGAGAAAAGAAAGAAACCAGGGGCGGGAGTGAGGGGGGGGGTCAAGAAGAAGAGAGTAAGGACAAGAATGTGTGTGGACGCGGGGGAGGAGGAAAGGATAAGGGGGAGGAGGGGTAGGTCGGACAGATGGGCAGAGAGAGTGCAGATCAAGAGGGATGAGTGTGTAATTGGAGTGAGTTCAGAAGAGGTTGCCAGGTGGGGCTAAGATGCCACCCTTCATCGCGATTGAGATTGGAAGGGTGACTCTTGATGAAGATGGCTTCTTGGAGTTTCCTTTTGTAAAAACAATCTTCTTTGGTCAAGACTTGGGTGTGTTCCAGACAGATGTGGTGCTTGGTGTTGAATGAATGTTCGGCTAGGGAAGATTTGGAGATGCGATCATGACGGATGTCTGCACTGTGTTCTTTGATCCTTGTGTGAATGGATCGACCTGTTTCACCAATGTATGGTGTCCCACAGGAGCAGACGATTTTGTAGACCCCGGAGTTGGTTAGATTGTTCCTGGGATCTTTGATAGAAGGGATCAGTGTCCTGAGGGTGGAGACCGGTTTAAAGGCACATGAGAGGCCTTTCTTGCGCAAGATTTTCGAGATTTTATGTGAGAGGCCCTCAATGTAGGGGAGGGTGGCAACCCAAGGGGCATTGGCATCAATAGGTTTGGGTTTGGGATTAACTTGGTTCTTGGCAAGGTTAAAGGCTCGAGAGATACATTTATTGTGGTAACCGTTGAGCTTGAAGACTCGAGAGAGGTGGGCAAACTCAAGGTCAATATGCTCCTTATCACAAATGCAAAAGGCGCGAGTTGCAAGCGTCTTAAGGACCCCTGCTTTTTGTGCAGGATGGTGGTGGGAGGAAGCATGGAGGTAGAGGTCTGTGTGGGTAGATTTTCTATAGACACTACGAGCTAGAGAGCCATCTATTTTTCTCATGATGAGAACATCCAAGAAGGGGAGTTGGTTGTCAGTCTCAAGCTCCTTAGTGAATTGAATGCAATCCACCAAATTGTTAAGGTGAGTGTGGAATAGCTCTAAATTCTCATGACCATGAGGCCAACAAATGTTGGTATCATCCACATACCGTTTCCACCACCTTGGTTTGAGGGGGAAGGTGTTAAGGGCTAAATCCTCAAAATGTTCTATATATAGGTTAGCGACAACGGGGGACAAGGGAGAGCCCATGGCAACTCCATCAGATTGCTCGTAGATCACATCTTGGAAAGTGAAGAATGTGGAACGCAGACATAATTCGACCAAAGAAGCAATCTCATCATTGGTTTTACGTCTGATGAGCTCTAAAGAGTCAGAGATAGGGACTTTGGTGAATAGAGACACCACATCAAAACTAACCAAGATCTCATTCTCCTTAACCTTTTTGTCATGAATGAAATCCACAAAATGGGCAGAGTCTTTTATGAAGGAATTTGATTTGCCCACTAGGGGAGATATCAGTTTGGCAAGGAATGCGGCTAATTTGTACGTGGGCGAAAGAGTGGTGTCTACGATAGGTCTGAGAGGAACACCCGGTTTATGGATTTTAGGAGCCCCATAAATACGAGGAGTGATTTCCTTGTTAGGGAGAAGGCGTTTTTTGGTCAGGTCATCAAAAGATGAAAGGGAGATAGCCTGTTTGACTTTTTTGAAGACCTTGGAGATGGGGTTGGAGAGAAGAACTTTGTAGCTTCCACTGTGGGTAAGGTGGTCAAGCAACTTGGTAATGTAGTCAAGCTTGTTAAGGATGACGGTAGCGTTCCCCTTGTTGGCCTTGGTGATGACAATATCATTGTTCCTTGTGAGTTTTTTAAAAGCAAAAAACTCATCTTTAGGGACATTCCAAAGGGGGCGTTTTGCGTGTCTCAGTGCCACCGCACAATCCTGTCTAATTTCACCAGCCATGGCCTCGGGAAGGGAGCGAACGGCATTTTCGATTTCGATCAAAAAGTCAATCTTAGGGATGGCTGCGGGGGTGACAGCAAAGCCTAAGCCTCTTTTTAGGAAGTTGAGAGCAAGGGGGTCAATGTGAGTGCTAGAGAGGTTGATAACGAGTTTGTCCTCCCAATTTTTGATGACATTATGGGACACAGCCTCGGTACAAGGTTTGGAGGAGCTCAAAATATGATAAGAGGTGAAGCTTGACATGCGTGCAGAGGTGCAAGTGGTGGCAGGGAGGTGTGTGGTTGATGTTGATGTCGGGTTGGTGATTAGGGGAGATGAGCGTGAGACGGGACCATGTATGGGAAAAGAGTCAACATGAGGGGGCTGGGTCGCGTGGAAGGGGGAAGGCGGGCTTGTGGCCCGCGCTGTGAGGTTTAGAACATCAGACGTGTGTGATATGGGATGAGAAGAAGGTGAAGAGTCTACGTGAAGAGTCTGTGTGATACCAACATTTGTTGGCCTCATGGTCGTGAGAATTTAGAGCTATTCCACACTCACCTTAACAATTTGGTGGATTGCATTCAATTCACTAAGGAGCTTGAGACTGACAACCAACTCCCCTTCTTGGATGTTCTCATCATGAGAAAAATAGATGGCTCTCTAGCTCGTAGTGTCTATAGAAAATCTACCCACACAGACCTCTACCTCCATGCTTCCTCCCACCACCATCCTGCACAAAAAGCAGGGGTCCTTAAGACGCTTGCAACTCGCGCCTTTCGCATTTGTGATAAGGAGCATATTGACCTTGAGCTTGCCCACCTCTCTCGAGTCTTCAATCTCAACGGTTACCACAATAAATGTATCTCTCGAGCCTTTAACCTTGCCAAGAACCAAGTTAATCCCAAACCCAAACCTATTGATGCCAATGCCCCTTGGGTTGCCACCCTCCCCTACATTGAGGGCCTCTCACATAAAATCTCGAAAATCTTGCACAAGAAAGGCCTCTCATGTGCCTTTAAACCGGTCTCCACCCTCAGGACACTGATCCCTTCTATCAAAGATCCCAGGAACAATCTAACCAACTCCGGGGTCTACAAAATCGTCTGCTCCTGTGGGACACCATACATTGGTGAAACAGGTCGATCCATTCACACAAGGATCAAAGAACACAGCGCAGATATCCGTCATGATCGCATCTCCAAATCTGCCCTAGCCGAACATTCGTTCAACACCAAGCACCACATCTGTCTGGAACACACCCAAGTCTTGACCAAAGAAGATTGTTTTTACAAAAGGAAACTCCAAGAAGCCATCTTCATCAAGAGTCACCCTTCCAATCTCAATCGCGATGAAGGGTGGCATCTTAGCCCCACCTGGCAACCTCTTCTGAACTCACTCCAATTACACACTCATCCCTCTTGATCTGCACTCTCTCTGCCCATCCGTCCGACCTACCCCTCCTCCCCCTTATCCTTTCCTCCTCCCCCGTGTCCACACACATTCTTGTCCTTACTCTCTTCTTCTTGACCCCCCCCCTCACTCCCGCCCCTGGTTTCTTTCTTTTCTCTCCTCTCCTCCTCCCCATCTTTCTCCCGCTCTCTCCCCACCCTCTTTGTCTTCATCCTCGGCCATCTTTTTTTGCTGGCTTATTGATGCTTCTGTACCTACATCTTTTTACTTTTCTTGATTTTATGTCTTGTTTCTGGCCCTTTCTGATTGGGATTTACATGGGTGCACGCTTGGTGCATATATTTCTATTTGTTATAAACCCCTCTTTGTTGATCTTTCTCATTTCACTATTTATCTCTCTCTATTCTCTCTCCTTTTTCATATCTAACATATCTTTCTATTACCTTATTAATAATTCTATCTTTCCTATCAACCCCCCCCCCAAACCCCCTTTACAAAAAATTTTCTCGTTTCCTTAATATATTGTTATATATTATGATACACTTTCAAGTTTCTATATTATTCCATTCCTTGTCAATATTATGTATTAGTTTTATCTTTCCTTGTTAATATTATATCTATCTATCCCACTAACCCCTTTTTAATATATTTATAGATTTCCTCATTTCCTCATTAATATATTGTTATATATTATTCGATTTTTTCGGGTTTCTATTTTATCACATTCCTATATTAATATGATATATTAGTTATATAATTTTTATCTCTTTTTCAATATATTTATTTATTATTTTTAATATTCTTTGTCTCTCTTGTATCGATTTTTTACAAATTGTAATACATTTATTATATTTTTTACATGCATATTTAAGTACAACTACTTATCTAGTTTTTTCTTTTCTTTTATTGCATATATTCGTACTCTTTCCTCACGCTTATTGCTTGTATCTTATATTTCCTTGTCTTAGCTTTCATTCTTATCCTTTTTAATTTTTGTTGTCTCGTGTTGTGCTTCAAAACTACCCCCTTGGTGCTCTTTTTATTTCCCTTATTTTTTTCTCCCCTCACCCATTGCCCTTGGTTTTCCGTTCCCCTCTCCCCCTCTATTTCCTTTATATGGCTCAAGTCTGCTGTCTATATTTTTCAACACTCCTCTTCCTGATGATGGATCATTGAGTATGATCCGAAATGTTGATTCAAAAACATACACAGTGAAATCCAGAAGCACAGGCATACTTTATCATGGACTGTGGAAAACTCATGCCTTCTATAGATTTAATTAGTCAATACATTTACATTTAATCTACTTTAAATTCCAAGGTTCACCCACCTATGTGTAGTAGGACCTAAAGTGTAGGAAATCATCAAACCCTAAAAGTTGATTTCCTTAAGGTAGTTCAAAAATGTTGTGAATCTAAGCATAGAGCTTGGCATCCTCTTAGGATTAGCAACTTGCATTTTTGAGACCTAACAGGTCTGGTGCATCACCCTGATCTTGAGTCACATTTTGTTCTGCACCTAATGTACTGACATCTTGTGTCTTAAGGTCCTCATGACCTGATGTATCTTTTTCTCCTATTGCCTGTTGAGTCCAAGCGGCATAATCACCTGATGTGTCATTATCACCTCCACCCTTTTGTTGGACTTCAACTATTTTTGGCTCAGTAGGTATTTCTTGTTGTTGTTGGCCTATATCTAGAGCGTGGCTCTCTATTTCTGCCTACTTGGCTTCTTCAACTTTTTCTGTTACATCAGGTTCACCTACTTTGTCTTCGAGGGTCACATCCTCCCTATATGTCAAGTCTATCACTGCAAGGCTAGTTACCTAATCTACCAACTTGTCAAGTCCAATTTGTTGGGTTGACCTTTCTAGGCTACTTTCTTTCTCTTCTTGAGTTGTTTACTTCAACTCTTCTAATATCACCATTTGTGCTGATGGGGTTCCATGTGGAGTCATACAGATACTAGAAGCAATGGTTTCCATCTACTAAGAGGCCACATTTTGCACTACCTCATCATCTGATAGGTCTACGGTGTCTTCCAAGTAGAAAGGACCACCTTGACCTACTTTGGAGGCTTCTTTTATCTGCTCCTTTGCTTTCTTAGTCTTAAACTTGATAATGGTGGGAAGTGGCACATCATGTTGCATCTCCTTCCTAAACACTTCACCACCAACTCCTCTCAATACTATAGGGTCAGTCCTGATATCACCCCGCATAGATGTTCTCTATTTCTTGGGTGGTGATACCAGAGGTGTCGCCCTCCTCTTCCTGCTGACTATCATCAGGTCATCACTTGCAGGCTCCTTATTCACTGGCTCTTCTTCAAGCGAGATGTCTTCGTCTATATTCTGTTGTGAGGCTTGGCCCTCACCTTGTACTTCTGCAGTCTCTATGGCTTGCCTTAGGATTCTTTTGGTCTTTGGTTTATCCATCAAAGGCAGTGTAGATGAGGCAGATGCCTATCCTGATGTGGATACACCTATAGCTAGTATGGTGATTCTTTCAATTATCACCCCCTTAGGTTCATCATCTATTTTCTTTCCTCTTGGGGGACCTTTTCTTTGTTTCTAGGTAGGTAGCCTTTCTCCATTAGATTTTCTTTTCTCACCAAGAAAGTCATCATACTCTTCATCAAGGATCTCCTACCTTTTCTTCTTGGCATCCACTGTAATGGCTACACCTCTTTTCTTCAGTCTATTTATCTATTCATCTACCCAAGATTGGGTTAATTGCAGCACCCCACCTATAAAATAATCCAAGGAAATGTCTTTAGGCTGTATTAGGTCAGGGGCTGAGATGGTGTCATTATACACCTTCTTATCTTCATATTCATTTGACATGGTCCTTCCATCATCTTTCTTTAACTGTGTAGGCACTGGGATGCAGTCAAATGTCCTTATCTGATTTAAGGTGAGCCTTTGATATTTTCTTCTTCTTACTTCTGCTTCATCCTCACAATCAGTCCCGAAATCTTCTAGGTGCTTCTGATGTATATGCTTCCCCATTATTTTATGCATTCTACCATAGGGGTCATATGATCTAGCCAATGGAAATAGTTGTAGGTACATTAGGTTTAGACTTCCTATGACATCCTTTATGCTTTGTGAATTAGGGCACATGTACCAACACATAGATACTAGAAATAGTACTAGGGGTATCTTCCTCTGTGCTTTGTATGCCTCCAGTATGGTAGATATTTGTCTCAAAAATTCCATCAGGACTACCCCATCAGTAGGATACCTAGGTAGCATAAAGGGTTGTTTTTCAAAACCTTTTATTCTAATATATGAAAAAGTGGCATACTGGATGAACCGGGTGCCATGTTTGTATACAACTTCTTGAGCTTCCATGCTCAATCTCTTGGTTCTATCCACTTCCATAGTTCTAACCAGATGCATAGAAAATGCATCATTCACCAATTTGTAATCAAAGAGGTAGTTCCTTCTCTATAATTGAGGATAATGATCCCATATATGCACATCATCCACACCACCACCAATCTTGCCCACTGTAGTCAGTGTGTCAAATATTCCTTTGTAGGCACATGAATAGACAACATATGAGGTCATATGGAATAAGCATTCTTGACCTCCCAAGGTCCTCATCTATTCATCCAATGCATCACTAATGACTTTGGCCCATAATGGCTTATTATCTATGTAAAGAATCATCTGGATGATCCCAAACATCCAATTCTTAAAGTTTCTAGCATGACGCTGGCCTGTCATCCTGTTGAGCAGGGCAATCATGTATTGATATTCATCATCAAAATCAAATTTGTATAAGTGCACTGGCAACTTAGTAGAGGCAGTGTACGTGCTGCTCTTAGACCTCCACTGGTACATCCTCTTCATGGCATTCTTCTTATTATTTTCATACTCAGTCTCTAGTTTATACAGATCCACACTAACCACTTTCTTTCCAACTGGCATATTGAAAGTAGATGTGATGCGCATAACTGAAAAGTCTTCATATACCCTTCCATGCTTCTCCACTTGTCTAGTATGAGGGTTATAGTTCCTGGCACATTTTACTACTAGTTCTGGGGTTTCCATGGCATATGGAAATCTGACTACATGCCACATTCCTGAAACATATATTTTATCAAGAAGGGTATTGTCTCTGTCATGATCTATTTTGGTAGACCATGCTACCAAATCTATTTCTCCTTGGTGAGTGTCCCCAATGATGCCATACTTGAATTGTATTCCTTCAGGTTGAACATACATAGGCTTAAGAAAATCTGCATCAGACCTATTCTGCTTGAGGTCCGCTATGGACTCCTACAAGAAACATGCTTGGTCTTACCATATAATATCCATATGCATTCATACAACTTTATATCTATGACATTATGCATATTATATTCATTAATCTTCACTATTTCATGATATGCATTTTTACAGATTCAAGCCACAACAAGAACATACTACCTGGACATGCAGAAAATGACAACATGAGGGTTTTTAATTACTTACTTGATAATGCTTTCCTCCTAGATTAAACAAGTGCTTATGGAAAATGGTCGCAAATGATGATGATCACTTGCTTTGTTGCATTGGAAGATCTCGTCCGTCCACAGGTAGCTCTTATGAGGGTTTGACTCTCTACTCTATAATTTTTTGTTTTTTTTGGAAGGTAAATGAAAATAACCTTGGAAACTTACCTTTAAACGTATTCGTATAGTAGATTAGGGTAAAACTTGGTTAAATCAATTAAATCCATTGATCTTTTGTAGTGAATCCATGGATGCTGCCAAGTGTTTGAATCATATTTGCAGTCAGCAGGAATCCACCTACTACATTTATGTGCATTAAATGTTACAAAATAGAAGGTAGGGAGTGATCTTCAGAATATCAGGTGATATTGAAAATATGACTCCCTCTGTGTAACATGACCTTCTGCCTTTGAGTAGCAAAACTATTGCAATGGAACTGGGTGATGTGGTCAAAGGTTGACCATGTGTATATCGGGTCAAGAATTTTTAAGATTAGGGGATGTTTAAAATGTGACCCCACAACTAAAATGACCCCCTTTGAAAAGATCAGGATGATGTCACCTTGTTGATGACTTCGTTTGAACGTTTCATTAAAATGACGTCATCATCATGTTAGTGAATAGGGTGATTGTTGGATACATACCTCCGCGAGGTAAAAAGAGTGATGACGTCACCATCAGGGTGATTTCCTTTGTTCATCAAGCTTAGATGATGTCATCATCATACTGGCATTGGGGTGATATTTTGTGATAGGGTGATATTTGAAAGATCAGGTGATATTGAAAATATGACCCCCACAAAATGTATGAAGTTGTTGACGGACAGATATAGTTATCACGTAAAATTGATGTCTAGAGTTTGTGGACCACATGATTATCGGGTGATAAACCTATATCAAGGTGATCTTATGCAAGGTGACTGATGTTTGAAATATGACCCCCCCTCGGAATATCAGGTTTGACTAAAACTTTGACTTATCATAACTTTCTCCCCTTAAGGAATATTGGGGTGATCCCAAAGGCAAACTTGCATGGAATTTTATGGACTTTCCAACCATGAGGTTAATGATATAAAATACTAAATTTGATAATTGACCCCATCATGGTGACCTGTCTACCCCTTTCTACAGGGTTACCTACATGACTTACTTTTACTAGACCACCGAAAAGCAGAAAAACAACACAAGCTAAAGCAACAAATAGGTTGGGTCCCTATTTTGTCAAGTCAAAATGGGGTGTGTTGTGTAACCACACAACAGGTAGATGTTATTAATCAATTCAAATCTCTATTATTCTCTTGTAATATTTTCATAGGCAGTGAGCCTCCTTTTGAGTAGTGAGCTCTAGGCATTCAGCCCGAATACATGTGCATTCCCATTTGCAGAAATACTTTTAACAGGGTATTAATATTTGTGGGTTAACCTCCATCGTGGTTTTTCCCTTAACCAGGTTTCCATGTCAAAAATCTTGGTGTCAAATGTGTTAATTATGTTTTTGCTATTGTGTTAATATCATATGCTCTAATGTTTACATCATTCATCAAATTGACAATAGAGAAAGAAGTTTAAAAGAAGAATTTGGAGACAACTGATTCACCCCCCTCTCAGTTGTCTGGGTTAATTCCAACAAATGGTATCAGAGCAAGGTTCCTTTGAAAAGCCTAACAGCTTGAGGAAAAGATCTTGGAAGAAGTCTCAAATGGGTTCACTCAAAGATCAACTTCAAGTGGCCATGGAAGAGCTTGTTTAGTCTAAAGCAGAAATTAGCAATCTGAGAGGTGAACTCAAAGATGATGATGATACCATTGCAATGTTAAAAGATAAATTAAAGAAATCTCTATAGAGGAAAAAGGAGCTACTTCTGCAACTATCTTGTTTACCTAAATAAAATGGCATGAATGAAGTTTTGGAAGAAAAAACAAAGGAATGTGAGAAGCTGTCAAAAGAAGCTATTGTTCTAAAAATTGCAATGGAATCCAGGGTAATGAGGGAAACCAAAGAAAGTGAAGATACGAAAAAAATTGAAGAAGATTTGAATCAAAAACTAATAGAAAGAACTGAAGAATATTGTAAATTTGATAGAATAGTTGGACATCTAGAATCTGATCTACAAGAAAGTAGAGACAATGAGAGAGAACTTGAAAGGCAAATTGTCATTATCAGACATGCCTAGAAGTTGCAAATGAATATAAGAAGTTCAATATATGCTCAACAAAACTAGAAGCACTACTTGAAGGATAGAAAAAGGCTGATGACAAGCATGGTCTTGGATATGAGATAGGTGAAAGCTCCAAATCCGGATAGAAAAATTTCAACCAAAGAATAGAAGCAACAAACTTAAAAAAACCTCCGGTAAGATAATCTAATGCTCAAAGATATCCATCATTCAATGGAAATTGTTTCAATTGCAATAAATTTGGTCATAGAGCTACTCAGTGCAGAAGAGGAGCATATCAAAATGGTCCATCCTTCTCTGGTCAATGCTTCAAATGCAAGAGATATGGTCATAAATTCAATAAATGTAGATGTATGATAATGAATAACTCTAATGACAGTTCTTTCAATGGCTACTACTTTGCTTGCAATGGATTTGGACACATGGGTAATCAGTGCAGATTAAGAGGAAATCAAGTTTATAAGAAAGGAAATTTTGTGTGCTTTAATTGCAATAACTCTGGTCATATTGCAAGATTCTACAGAAATAGGAACAATGAAAGAAGAGGTCTGGTAAACAGAAAATTGGATGAGCAGAGACAAGACAAAGGTAAAGAAAAAATTAAGGCAAATAAGACTCAGAATGAAATAAACAAGATATGGGTCAAGAAAACATTTATGAATGACAGTAACGGATCTGCACTAGAATTCAGTGCTAAAAATTTGTCTGGGAATTGATTTAAGAGCCTTGGCTCAGAGGGAACAACATTGAAAATCAAATTACCCCAGCTAGCAAGTGAGTGCCTAGATATGGCACAATAAGGAAAGGTACCTTGAATTAATTTAGAATAGTTGAAAGGATTTCTAAAAGAAAAGAGGTGGATATGGAAAATTACTGAGTAATTTATGAGAAACTATTCAACAAATAGAGTAACCGAATGTATTGGGGTAGAGAATTTATTACAAAGACAAATTAGGTGTTGCAGAACATAAAAAGATCAAGCATTCCTCATTTAGATCACTTTGCAGCAAAAGAAAGCAAGAAGAGGAGAAGTGAATGAGTTCAGAACTGAGAATTCCCAAGAATTGAAGCACAAAGAGGATCTCCAAGCAAAACCCTAATCTATGGAACAAGGTATTTATGGTTTTTGTGAAACTTCTTGAATTCTCAATCTCTATAAATGGCTACACCTTTATTTATTGATGTCACTAAGAGGCCCCATCCTAAATTCAAGAAGTATCCTTATAAATATGTTGAAGTTGAGCCGCTAGGTTCCTTTTTGAGTGTTCCATATGGGGTTTTACATGTTAAAGACATTAGGGCATACATTCATTGCAAAATAGAAGAATTTGGGAATTTGAAACTGATGGAGTTGTTTAAGAATTATCTGAAAGATGAAAATTACCAACTGAGACCTAAATTTCAAGCCCTTGAAAGCAAACACCTTCTGCAAATGATTGAATTTTTGTCTTTCAATGAAAATGAATGGGTTCATTACATCTTAAGCCAAATACATGATGAGTTTATATGGTTAATAAAACCATTTAAGATTACAAAGGATGTTATCAAGATTGTAACTAGGTTAAAGGACTCCAACGGATTACCCATGTTGAAAGCCATTAAAAACTAGACAATAACTGATGCTACTAGTGCCCAGTTTGACAAAAGGGCAATGACCATCAATGATATCATAGAACTGGATGTTAAATTTGCCTTTGTGGTGATTAGGTACAAGAATTATCACTCCAGAAGGGAAAATCTAGTTTCTGGGACTGCAATATATGTAGCTTATAAGATGTTAAAGGAGAATGTAGAGTATGATCTATGTGAATTACTATGGAATCAACTGGTAGAGAATTTGAGCAAAATCAAAAGTGACAAGAAAAACTCGTTCAAATATGGTTCCTTGATTATAGGCCTATTCTTTTATTTCATGAATGAAGTGCCTAGAGTGCATGGTGTGCACTAGACAAATGACAGACTAGTGGCAATCCAGATAAGAGACCATTTATATAGTCTTGGCGATTTAGGTGCACAAAAAACTACAATCTAGGGATATTTCAAAAACTTTTAGAGTCAGATGTATGCAAGGGAAAGAATCCTTAATTATGTTGTAGAAAAGTATGAAAATGACATATGTTTTATGGTAGACACAAATTAATGTTTGATGGAAACTGTAGAACCAAGAACAATATAGATAATGCCAATGGGTTATGAGGTGGATGAGGAAATTTTGGACATGTGTGCTCAACATCTCCTAAGAAAACCTAAAGACACCTCTGTTGAAAGGTTTGGAACTTACAAGGAACTAAGCTTAAAATTGCATGTGGAATTCAGATAGCTGGAAACAAAAAGAAAAGTGCACAAGCAAGTGGAGATGTATGCAAAAAGCATTGGGATTACAAAAGAAGCAATGAGAGAGAACAGAGAAAGGATCAAAAAGATAAAGAAATGCACTGAGTAGACTTCAAAAGAAAAAGTAGAAAGTAAGTCAATAGTCGCTCCAGAGATTCCACCAAGCTCCTCAAGGAAGACAATGAGTTCTGCAAATCTTACTGAGCAACCCAAGCCCACTTCTTCCAAGAAACTAGAAGCAACTCCATCCAGTGAAGGAGGGAGAAGAAAGAAAACTAAGGCCACAAGAATCCATAAAAGCATAAAAGATGATGAGACAGAATCAGATGAAGAAATTAAAGAAATAAGATCCAAGAAAGATAGAACTTCAAAGACTTCTGAAGACCAACCTTCCGGAAGCAATAAAGCCATTAAAATAAATTGGTAAGGTTGCTATGTCTATTGATGAAATTATAAAAGAAATCACTGTTCATGGAAATTTAAATCCCATCAGTGTTTACTATGACAATTTTGATCAAGCGAATAAGAGAACTTTGGAAGATGCCACCATCATGTATTTGAACAAATTCAATAGAGATCTATTGGAAATTTTACAAGAACTTCCTAAAAGTTTAAGGAGAGTACTGTAAATGAGAAAAGAAGCAACTAGGGCTAAAGATCTAGAACTCAGAGAGTATGTCCTCTCCACACTATGTCCTGTAATGACCAATAAAGAAGCAAATAAAATTCTCAAAGAAGTCAAAGAAAATTTAGAAGCAAAGTCTAGATGAACAAACTAATGCTTGGTGAGACTGAGGAAATTGCAAAGGAAACAAAGGAAATTGTGAGAAAGGCTTTAGACAAGGATAAATACTACATTGTTTTAGAAAAGAAAGTTGAAGAAGACAATCCTTCTACTTTGGAAAAAGAAGCTCCTAAAGAAGAAATTAACAAGAGAATTAATGACCTTCTCTAGATCCTCCAGAATTAATCTATGAGGAGACCAATGGTGGACTTGATTCATCAAATCTAAATGTTGGAGAAGTTTAGGAAGAGGAACAAGTCAATCAAGAGGACATAGAAATGGTAGACAGAACAGTTGATACAAGGGTAACTCCTCCACCTGATCACTCTGGGAAAGAAGAGGATATTGCTACCACACAGAGCACTCTAAATCAAGTAGCAAGTGGTGAGCAAACAGGAAAGAGTCCCTCTAGAGAAAACACAGAGAAGAGTAAAATAGAGAAAGAGGAAGAAAAAGGAAAGAAGGATAAGGCAAAAGAAGATGGTGTAAATGTTGAAGCACCTAAAGAAGATACTGAGAAATTAGGAGAACAAAAGGATGGTTTTGAAATGGTTGCAAGAGACACTACAGATGTAGTAAAAAAATCTTCTTGTAAAAGAAATGATTGAACTTGATGAGCTTGAGCTACTCCAAAGCCTAGCTAATCCAAATGCTCTCTCCAATTCAATTGATTAAAATAGCATCATTCACCCAAGTAAAGGCTAGAGAAAAAATGCTAAAGTCCCACATGGAGGACAATTAGCTACTAAGGCTTGCAACCAGAATTTTTGAGAAATTAATGCCAACCTATCAGAAGAATCAAAATGATTGCCCCTCCAGACATCTAAAAAATCTTGTAAGTTTAGTAAACTCACATTTTGAGTCTTTTGAAAGGTCTGCGGAGGTAAAAGTTTAGAAAGAGTTCTTGAATAAGAAATTCAGTCAAATTAAGAATCTAATAAGAAATGATAGGTTGATACTGGGCATTAGCATAAAGAGCATTCAGAATGCTCTAAGAGATGGAGGAGATATATATAAGTTTTGCCTATCATGGTCTAAAGTCAATGAGGATATTGAGAAGAAGATAAAGGAACAAGAATAGAAAATATTAGTTCTATCTCAAAATTTTGATCCTCTAACTGCCTCTCCTATAAGCTAGGAATGTCAAGTTATTAGCTTGACACATGAAATAAAGGGACTAGTAAAATAGAATGGCAATACAATGAAGAGGATGTGTGAACTCTGAGGATTGATTGCCCCCAAGTTGTAATCCATGCATAATGCCTTATCCGAAGCCTAGAATGCACTTCAAACAAGTGATCCTCTAGATCTAGCAAAGCCAAAATATTATGCATTTTTGTTGAGTGGGTACATCTCAATTTTGGATGGAATGAAGAGTACTTGGGGCTCCGAACTTGTGTAAATAAAAGCCAGTTTTGTAGACATTCTCAAGGTCATGTGAATAGAACTTAATGATTACTTGTACATATGCAGCAATGTATACAGAAATATTAGAGAATTTTGGCTTGAGGACCCCACCCTTTACCATTGATGTCAAAGGGGGAGTGAAGGGTAGTGAAAAATGAGGTATTCAGCAAAGGGGGAGCAATGGAGCAAGTGAAGTACACAGACAAAGGGAGAGTTGCACTAGACACTTACTTGTTTTTCACTGAGTGTTGCCATCAATGCCAAAGGGGGAGATTATTGGCAAGAGACACTACTTTGCATTAATAGGTGTTGTCATTGATGGAAATTAAGATCATCCCAATCATCTACATAACACAATTTATTCATACCAGAAGTTAGATTCAGAATTTGTCTAAGTCTGGGCAGCTAGGAATAGAACAATAATAGGGTTTGGTATTTTGGTCCGGATCTCTCTGGTGGGAAGTCATGATTAGTTGGGGATCTAGGGGAGTCATATGCATTGTCAAGATAGTCTAACTCTAGATTTTTGTCCTCTAGTGATGAATGATTCAAAATATATTAGCCTTTGAGTACTAGGTTTCAGTTGGTCAGAGTAGACAGAAGAAGAACAAGTCGACCTTGCAGAAGATCTTGATTTTGGATGTATGGAAGTTGTTTGTTGGACAAATAGTGATGATCAATGATAGTGGCCAACATGATTAATCATTTTCAAGAGCAATTTTTGGTCCACACCTTAATTTATGCATAGATCTAGTAGACAGAGCAGAGCATTCATAAAAGTTCTAAGTGTTGTTGAAGCCAACTGATAGACTGATTGTAGATCATGTTGTAGATATATATAGCTAATGAAATTGGATGATTTAGTGTGTGTGGTGTATTTGAATAAGGCATATGTGAGAAGAGTAGAAATCCAAAATGCTAATAAAGGCATAACAATAAGAAGAGCTGAGTAAAGATGAAATGTGTAACATCAGTTTTTGTACTTAACTAGAACTGAATTCTTGCATGGGTAGATGTTATTAATCAGTTCAAATCTCTGTCATTCTCTTGTAATGTTTTCATAGGTAGTGAGCCTCCTTTTGAGTAGTGAGCTCTAGGTAGTGAGTCCGAATGCATGTGCATTTCTATTTGTAAAAATACTTTTAACAAGGTATTAATATTTGTGGGTTAACCCCGACCATGGTTTTTCCCTTAATCAGGTTTCCACATCAAAAATCTTGGTGTCAAATTTGTTGATTATGTTTTTGATATTGTGTTAATATCATATGCTCTAATGTTTATATCATTAATCAAATTAATAATAGAGAAATAAGTTTAAAAGAAGAATTTGGAGACAACGTATTCACCCCCCCTCTCAATTATCTGGGTTAATTCCAACAATTTCATGTTGCTTATTGATGATTACTCTAGAATGACTTAGGTTACTTTCTTAAGAGAAAAATTGGAAGCCTTTGATATGTTTAAGAGTTTCAAAGCAATAATTGAGAATGAAATGGATGACAAGATCAAATGCTTAAGGTATGATAGAGAAGGTGAATTTACTTCAAATGAATTTGAAATTTTTTGTGAAGATCATGGTATTAGGAGACATTTATATGATCCTAGGACTCCTCAACAGAATGGGGTAGTGGAGTGGAAGAATAGGACTATGCAAGAAATGGCTAGGGAAATGTTTAAAGTTGGAGATTAGCCTAATATGTACTAGAAGGAAGTAGTTCACACTACTATCTATTTGCTCAATAGAGTACATTTGAGGGTCAATAGCACTAAGACCCCTTATGAGCTAAGATATGGAAGACCTCCCACTATTAGATATTTCAGGATCTTTGGCAGCAAATGCTACATCATGATGTTTCTTATCCTTGCTACTCATAATAACTTCAAGGTTTATTAGATGGATGTCAAGTCAACATTTTTGAATGGTGATCTAGATGAAGAGTTCTATATTGAGCAACTGGATGGTTTTTAGTTATTAGAAGATCAGGATATTGTGTGCAAACTAAGGAAATCTTTGTATGGACTCAAGCAAGCTCCTAGAGCTTAGTATGCTAGGTTGGATAAGTACTTACTTCAACAAAGCTTCAATAAAGGTACCACATATAGTAATCTTTACATTAAGGAAGAGGGAGACATGGTTTTAATAGTTGTAGTATATATTGATGACATTGTCCTTGGTTGAGATGATGATATGTGTAAGAGGTTTGCAGAAGAGATGCATAAAGAGTTTGATATGTCTATTATTGATGAAATGTCTTTCTTCCTTGGGCTTCAATTTGTTTAGCTAGATGATGGTATCTATATTTCTTGGGATATGTATGTTAGAGAGATGTTGAAGAAATTTGGTATGGAGGACTCCAAACGAGTAAGTACTCCTATAGTTATTGTTGTCACTTGAGGAAGGAAGATGAGTCGCCATAAGTTGATTAGACTCTTTATAGATCTATGACTCGAGGATTATTGTACTTGACTACTTCTAGACGTGATATTATGCATGTAGTATGTGTGGTTTCTAGATATAAAGCTAATCCTAAGCAAACTCATGACAAGGCCGTGAAAAGAATATTTAGATACTTGAAGGGAACTCTAGATTATGGCTTATGGTACCTAAGAGGTAATGACTTTGATCTAAGTGCTTACACTAATGTTGATTGGGTTGGTCGTGTTGATGATAGAAGAAGTAGAAGTGGTGGTTCTTTTTTTAGGAAGTAAATTATTTTCATGGCATAGTAATAAACAATAATCAATATCTTTATCAACTGCAGAGGTAGAGTATGTTGTAGCAACATCTTGTTGTACACAAGTGTTGTGAATGAAGCAAACATTAAAGGATATCAAGGTACTGTATGATGAGACTATTCCTATTTTGTGTGATAATACTAGTGCTATCAATATTTTAAAGAATCCAATGATGCATTCTCTAAAACCAAGCATATATCAATTAGGTATCACTTTTTGAGAGAGAAGGTTGCATACAATGAAGTGAAGTTGGAATATGTTCCAACAAAGGATTAGATTGCAGATATTTTCACAAAGGCTCTTGCAAATGACACTTTTTCAGTATCTCGGGCAGAGATTAGGGGCAATTGCTCCTCCTTCTTCTTTCTAGATGCATAGTTGGTACATATGTCTAGGGGGAGTAATCCATGCTATATCTTTTTCCTAGACTAATGGTGGCTACCTCTCAGGGGGAGTAGGTAGCACTTGGTTGTTTTTGATAGGGGAAAAGGTTGAAAAGGAAAGTTGTTCCTTGAGGAGGAGAATTTGTTGCCCTTTGTCCATGATGTCAAAGGGGGAGAATGAGCTAGTGTGTGTTGCCATTAATGCCAAAGGGAGATATTGTTGCACATATGTTACCTAAGTTTGTCACTAATGTGGTTGTGTGGTTGTCATTGATGTTAACACTCAGTTTGGGTTGTTTGATGTCAACACTTAGTTTGGACTGTCTTTGATTCTTATGTTGATAATGTGCTAGTAGTGATGTTTCTTATGTTCATGGTTGTATATCATACATTGTTAAGTTGTATTAAGTATGTTTGTTGTCAACAGAGATGATATCATGATGATATAGTAATATGGGAATTAGAAGCATCAAGATGAAGAATGATATATTACGATGAGAATTAGAAGCATTAGTGTTGGTGTTGAGAAGATATTGTTGATGACCTATAGCATGTTGTATGCTCTTTCCTGATGATCCTAAGGAAGTATCTATTGCTATAAGAAGGTTTTGGTCTCTGAAAGTTGGTGAAGGTTTCTGCTAGAGGAAGTTTCATGTAAGACTGCTTGGTAAAATGATTTGCATTCCTTTGCATTTGAAAATAAGATCATGTAGTTTAAAAGTTGAGTTCAGTGTATTCTGAAGGTGTTATATCCAAGAGTTCAAGTAATTATACATTCAACAGTGAAAGTTACAAGTGATAAAGCTCTGGTCTATGCTCTGGTAGAATAATACATGATGATGAATGCTGATTGGATTGCTTTGCATTCCTCTGCAAGTGATGATTTGTCCATGTGGTTTTGTGGACATGTTTAGGGATATTCAATACATACTACTTTGAAGTATTAGGTGATTTTGAGGTCCGCATGATGTTTTTGGTCTCTCCCTAATGGTGTGAAGATAAATAGTGAGCAGTGTTGATGTTGCTGAGGCTAACTTGTGAATGTTGATGATGTGTGCCACAAAGTTGTTGCTGTATAGAGTTCAAGGAGTATTTACTAATGTCGTGTGGGTTATCAAGACACATATGGAAGAAGATAAAGTAATGTTTAATCATTCATGAATATCTCCAATATTGTAAAGACCAATCTACTACAAGCTTCAAGTTTTCTTTCTAAAGGGTGACCTATTTCAAATGAGCATAATGTGCAGATGTTATTCCTTGAAGGATGATGCTATGAATAATGTTTAGGAATAGGTTTAGCATTTTTTGGGATCTGCAAGGCATATTTCTCCTCGTGGTGTTGCATGTAGCTCATTTTAGGGGTTTTCCTCTACATGGTTCATGTTGTGTGATCTCTGGCCAACTTGTAAATTGTAATATTCTTATTGTATTGGTCGACTTGTAATGTAATCAATGTAATATCATGTATATATTGTAAACTTAGTTGATTTAAGTCAAGTATGATTGCGAATATGAGTGTATGAAGAGTAGAATATGAATATGATATGCATTATGATGTGCAACTGAAGGAGAAAGAGAAAAAGCAATAAGGCATGTCCTGATACATCTTGAAGACATTTTTAAGATAGGAGGGAAGTGAAGAGTGTGCCTAATTAATTCAATCATCAAAAGAGGAGTGAAGAGGTAGAAGTGTAATCATCAAAAGGAGTGAGCTTCATTGTCATGCTATAATCATTTATGAGATTTTTCTTAGTTTAGGGAGTAGTTGCTTCCTTGGGTTGTAGCCCTAAAACAAAGTTGTAATCTGTTATTGTAGTGAGCTTCATACATTATGAGTTAATACTCACCGTGGTTTTTCCCATTTTGGGTTTTCCATGTATATTTGGTGTTATGTATTGATATGAATTGTGTTGATCTTTCATGTTTATGTTAATGTTGTAAAGTTTAAGTTTTAATCTGCTCCAGAGGATTTGAATTTTTTTTGGATATTGATTCACCCATCCCCCTCTCAATATCTAGGCATATTCAACATGATCATCTGAGTCCTTCTATCTCCTTAACTTCTACATTTTTCCATGTATCATTTATCTTTTGTATAGGAGTTTTCTTTCCCATTGGCTTTTATCCTTTTCTTTGGTTTTAAGAAATTCATTTTTACATGGGTACTTAACATGGCCTAGTAGCCAGGACCCATCATATTTGTATCACTTCTCCCTAATTTGCACTCAAGTGGGTGCTGGAAATATATAGCCATAGAGATAAATTTCTCAAAACCCAAGGTCATCCCACAATAATGGGTTACACTTTTTGGCCAAACTTGATATTGAAATCAACATTTTGAACTAAATCTTCACTTTCTAGTACCTATAGCTGCTAAACCATTAGGAGTTTGAAGATGTTGCAAACTAGTGATTTGTGAGATTTTGTCTGTAGATTCTAAATATAGTTTTTAACAAAAAATTGGAGTTAAATTGTAAATTTTTTGGCATCTTCTTTGATAACTAGTTTTTAATAGTAAACAACATTTTCTTAAAGTGATGTGTATTATGTCGGACATAACTCTTTTTCTACAAAGGATAAAATTATGATTCTTTTGAATTTAGATTGGTAACATTGATATCTAGAGGATGCATTTGGTTTTGTAATGTTTTGTTGAATATTTTTTTAATTAAGTTTTGAAGTCAAACTAATTATAATTTAGACATAGGTGTATTCTATCTAACATAACTTTTTTGTATGTATCAAAATTCAATTTTTTTTGGTTGGAATAAGGACATCAATACCTAGAGGACATGTATTTTTAAGAAATTTTTTTCTCTATTTTGCTATTTTTCATATGTGTGAAACAAAGAACTTGATGTTCATTGAAAAACCTCACAAGAAATAAAAAATAAATATAATAATCAAATTTATTATATTTAAAATTATACCTTTTGGAAAGCTTATAATAAGGATTAAATACTTACAAAACATAAATTTTAAATGAATTTATTTGATCCCCCAAAAAGTAAATCAGAAGTGGTTTGTATCAGCATTTTGATAGGTGTAGAGGAGACTCCATTATAGGTATGGTTTAAAACTAGTGGGGTTCTATTCAAAGGGGTTTGAATATAAGGGTGTTTGATCAAACCCTCTTCAATGAAAATCCTTTAAATGGAACCTTTCAAGGCTTAAATCATTATATTTTATAAAAATATGTGACTTTTGCAAAAATTAGGATGTCCAAGAAAGTGTAACACATTATTATGGTAGCACCCCACAATAAGAGATTTAATATGCAATAAATCAGAAATCATCATGCAAAAGAAATAGACAATCATATCATCAATGGTGACACAAGATATACCCTGGGAAAACCGTCATAGAGGGAAAACCCCAACCTCCAAAAGCATGCATCTCTCATGTATTATTCAACAATAACCAACAAATACATATGCATAGATCACCTCTGAAATATCAAGCTCTCTCTACCTGCAATCCATGTGAACAAGCATGTAACCATACATCGCATGCCATGCTTCAAACCCCCACACATACAACCTACAAGAGAACCTACACACCTAGCCAAAGGCAATAAGCCTTCACTCAAACAACATTCTACAACTACTCTTATGTTTTCTTTTATAGACATAAGCTCACACAAATACAACATGTGGTACTGTAATACCATTTTCCCCAATACCATGTGTCTACAAAATCATTAACCCTACATTTGATTATCGGTACTAAGTTTTCCCAATTAATCAAATAATTACAAATAACGTAATTAACCCAATGTTGCATACAATGATTACAAGTGGCCTCCAAATAAATATCCAATGTGACTAAACACATCACATGATGTATAACAATTAAATATTTATTTTACATGATAAAATAATTCTAATGTTAGGCAAGGTGTACAAAACACCTACTCCAACAGTCTCCCACTTGTTGTATACATTGCATGAGGAATCAACATAAACTCAAAACATCAAGGGAAACCGTCATGTGTGCCCAACATGTAGGTCATATAACCATCCTTGTGCTCCATGTGCTCCAAGATACCTACAAAAATAATCAAGGTGTCCACCATATCAAACAAGAACCTCCCCATCTCCATCTAGCCTCGTGAAGAATAAGATTCTCCAAAGAGATGCCACACTGAACTTTCACATAGAAGAAAGAAATCTGCATCAATTGATATCTAAAAACACACACCAAATCCAATGGTAGTTCAAATAGGCTTGAGTAGCTAAAATAGAAACCACAACTAGTTGCTAATGCATCAACTAACCATCCCTCCAAACCAAGGTATACAAACGATAACAAGTAAACCTTATGCCATAAACATATACAACTCAAATCACAATGATAATAAGTCCTTGTATATACTACATCCTGCATAAAGAAGTCCTCCATGGTAGCATCACAAAACATGTGATAACAAACCTCAAGACCCTCCATACGACAACAGAATGAGAACATCCAAAAAAGGAATCATATACGTCTTGAAACTCTCACTGCATGAGTAAATGTCAAATCTAAAAATAGATCAAGGCATCCAAAGATCCACTAATAGCATGCATATAGAAGATGTGGTTAAATCCTCTATCACATACTGTTAATGAACACACACATAGATATGCAAAATCTATAAACTAAATAGCTGCAACATAACTCTCCTCAAGTCCATATCTCTCCAAAATCCTCCACATCATAAGAGAAAGAAGTCAAAGAGTCTCAACAGCTCCATACACATCTAAATTCCAATGTCATGTGAACACAAATATCTAGGAAGAAGAATAAAACCAATTGAGAGAGAACCTACAAATCAAAACCATGTCCTTCTATCCACACTAATGTGCTATACCTGTGAAAAGTATGATCTCCTCTACAACACAAAAACAAGAAGCCTCCAAAACATCCAACAACAAAATGCAAGCCTCTCAAACCAAAAAGGTAGATCAAACTCATAACCAACCCAAAGTAGGAATAAGCCCAAAGCCACTAGCCATATCCATTACATATAATGATCTCATAACAAATTAGGATCAAACATAATGAGATAACTAATCATATCCATGCATCTACTCCTCAAACAAGTCGTCACAACCATAATCCATAGCTCAAGACTCAAGCATGAGAATATAAGACACAAATAAAAGAATGCATCTGAAAATCAAGTTGGCATACCTATCAAATCTTTCATCACTTAGTGGATGAAGAGAGCGGATGAGATTTCTCCTCTAGATGCACCAAGGCTCAAAGGCTCTCTCCAAGAACAATCTCCTCAACATATCCATATTGGACTCACATCCAACCAAGGTGTAGGATCCTCAGTCTTGCTGTGAAATCCTCATCAAAGAGTAACCATCTCAACATGTCTCTAATCCAAGAGAACTCAAGCCTCACCTAAGTTTTGAAGTATCCATGAGTACCTCCATGATGAATCCATGCTAAACTCCAAGTGCAAAATGACAACATCATGAAGCTCCCAAGCACATGACCAATGTACCCAATACCAAGAGAATCGTAAAGATCATAGTAAAGCTCCCATTGCATGTTTGCATAACCAAAGAACATATCATAGTTAGAAATGAAGGTGCAAACCACACAACAGAAATCTGAATCAAACCTTATTTATATCCTCTAAACAATGTAGAATCTATGGAGATTGCAATAGAAATTAAACCCACTACATAGAAATAATGAGAATTAAGAAATGAGCACATAACACAATATGTAACATGGAGAAAACCCTTTCAGGTAAAAAACTCCACCAAGAAAATAGGCTCCAAGTTGTATTATCTTCAAATATAAGATTTCAATACATGCACTTCTTCTGTTTCTTCAGTCTTCAATCCAACAACACCTGTTACTCTCAAATTTGATAAAAATGTAGTACAAATATCCTTATAAAAGGGGGTTGCCTTCTAGGGAAAGAAAACTACCATAATAGCCACCATTAGATCTATGACCTAATGATGAATGGTCTAGATTTACAATGATAAAATATAAATAAAATATGGTTTCAGGGACACTACCCCTGAACCCCTCATAGGGGGAAACCCTCCTGCAACCCCCCATCACAAATAAATTAGTGTTAAGGACTAGATATAAACATGTAGCTGAAACAAGACCGCTACTGGTGAAACCTTTCATCCCTTATGGGTGATTTATAAACAATATTAGGAGTAATTAATTACATAAGATTTACAAGGTTGATGGCACCTTAATCCTACCATTGTCCCACTTGACATCATACATTGTAAATATCCGTAGGAAAACCATAAAATAATCAGGCACTAGAAGCAAGGACCATGGTCTCTGCACCAAACAAATTTCTCTGTGCTCACAAGCTTGGTCAAAACATATGCAACATTCTCCTAAGTGTCTACCTTGTTTAGCTCAACCTATCCACTTTCAACCATTTCTTAAACAAAGTGATGCTATACATCAACATGATGAGTTCGAGCATGATACATAGGATTCTTGGCCAAACAAATAGTACTCTAGCTATCACAACCAATCTAAATGATCCTACAATCAAAACCAATACCTGTACACAATCTCCTCAACCAAACTACCTCCTTAGAGACATGAGTAGAATCCATATACTTTGATTCAGTGGTGGACAAAGAAACCAAGGGCTTCCTTTTGCTCATCCAACTCACTGCTTTGCCAAACAAACTAAACACATAGCCACTGGTGGATCTTCGGCTATCCAAGTCACCTGCCCAATCTGCATCAACAAATCCTTGTGTGTCCAAAGTTTTATCAGCACTATCAGTACTAGAATAAACCAACCAATAATTAGGAGTACTTGCTAAATATCTAAATACCATCTTCGCATAATTCCAATGCTGTCTACCAAGGTTAGACATAAATCTGGTCAAAACTCCCATTGCTTGGCTAATATCTGGTCTAGTGCAAACCATTGCATACATTAAACTCCCTACAAAACTAGCATATGACACATTAGACATATCCTATAAATTATCCTCATTCTTTGAACACATGTCTAATGAAATATTAGTACCAATGGGCAAAGGAACTACAACTGGGTTACAATCTTGCATACTAAATCTCTGCAAAATGGTATTCATATACTTACTTTGAGATAACCAATGTTTTCTGTTACCTCTATCCCTTTTGATCTCCATCCCCAAAATATATCTGGCAACTCCAAAATCCTTCATTTCAATTGCACCTGAAAGTTGGGCTTTCAACTCACCAATCATACCCTTAGTATTGATAAAAAATAACATTTCATCAACATACAATGCAATGACTAGAATAGAATCATCAATACAACGAATTTAAAAACAATGATCCTCCTCACCTCTAGAAAATCCAATTTCAACACAAATGAATCAAATTTCTTTGACCACATTCTAGGGGACCATTTCATACCATAAAGAGACATCTTCAATCTACAAACCCAATGTTCTTTACCTTTTACCTCAAAACCTATAGGTTGTTGCATGTAAATTTCTTGCTCAAGATCTCCATGCAAGAATGTAGTCTTAACATCCAATTTCTCTATTTCCCAATCAAGAGATACAACATTGGATAATAGAAATCTAATGGAAGTTAATTTATCAATAGAGAAAATTTCACCCAAATCAACTCCATCTCTCTGGGAGTAGCCCTTGGCTACCAGTCTAGCCTTGTACTTCTCCAATGAACTATCCACTCCAAACTTCTTCTTGAAGACCAACTTGCAACCTATGGCCTTTCTTCCTTTGGGAAAATAATCAAGATCCCATGTGTTACAAGAGTCTAAAGCCATCATCTCCTCCTGCATGGCTAACTACCAAGACTCACTATCATCTACATGAATAGCTTCCATGTAGGATCTAGGCTTATCATCAATACTCAATAAAGCAAATACACAACAAAAATCTGCTGGGCTATACCTGTCAACTAGGTTCCATTGTCTTGAGGATATTCTTATAGATGGAGTAATAGACTCTTCAAGTTCTTCTGCATGCTCATTTGTACTAACTTCTTTTGTCAAAATAGATTCTTCCTCATCAAAACTTTCACTCGAGTCCTCTTCTACTTCTTCACCTCCCAATCCATCATTATGTTCTTCTTGAGGTGCATCTTCATACTCTAATTCAAAATTCACTCTGTTCACCTTTTATTCTTTTTCCTTTGGTTGTTCAGGTCCTGAAATAACACTAAGTTCCCTAAAAACAATATCTCTAGAATATATAATCTTTCAAGTTAGTGGATTCCAAAGATTATAACCTTCTACATTATCACCATATCCAATGAAAGTACACTTTTCATCTTTTGGATCCAACTTAGCTCATTTTACTTTAGGAACATGAACATAAGCCTCATAGCCAAATACCCTTAAATGTAAAATAGAAGGTTTCTTACCTGTCCACATTTCATAAGGATTTGAAATAAGAGCCTTACACAGAGATCTGTTAATCAAATAGTTTGCAATACACATAGCTTCTACAAAAAAACATTTATTCAATTATGATTCACTCAACATACTTCTTTGTCTTTCCATTATTGTTTGATTCATCCTTTCTGCCAATCTATTTTGTTGTGGAGTATATGGAGTAGTTTTCTTTCTAACAATACTTGCATGCTTATAGAATTCATCAAATTCCTTAGAACAATATTCCCCTCTATTATCAAATTTCAAAACCTTTATCTTATAGTCTAATTGCTTTTAAACTAAGGCTTTAAATTCCTTAAACTTCGTGAAAAATTCATATTTGTGACACAAAATAATTCCAGGTAAATCTTGAGACATTGTTAATGAAGAGAACAAAATATCTAGATTTTCTAATTGATTCAACATCCACTAGACTAAAAACATCCAAATGAATAAGTTCCAATTTATCATTAGATTTATTACTGCCTGAAGGAAATAGAGATCTATTCTATTTTCCAAACACACAATGTTCACAAAATTTGAAACTCTCATTAGAATAGGATAAACCATCTAACAATTTTTTATTTAAGATAGTCTTGAAACCAGACTAACTTATGTGGTCGAATATATGGTGCCATAACATATGTGTATTTTTAGTATTAACCTTAGATATATAAGAGGCATTACAAACAATAGTGGCTTCTAGCTTAAATAGAGTTCCCAAACTTTTCCCCTTCACTACCACCAAGTTTCCTCTTACCAATCTTCCCTTGTCCAACAATAGGATATGAAGAGTTTTCCTTGAGGTACATATTTCCTCCATCATACTCTTTGTATGTGGAAAACCATTCTTTATGCGAGGTCATGTGGTACGAGCATCCTAAGTAAACCAACCAATGATCATGAGAAACAACATTACATACAAAAAGTAAAACCTCATCACCTGCATTCAAAGACTTATCAATAGTGGAATCCCATTATTTCTTTGGATTTCTACATTCCTTTTTCACATGTCCTCTCTTTCCATACCTCCAACACTTGACTCTATTCTTCTTTCCAAGACTCTTAGAATAACCCTTAGACTTGTCTTTAGACCCCTTCTAATCTCCTTTTGGTCCTCTTTACATAGACCTTCCCTTGACACTGAGAGCATCCCCTAAACTATCTAAAGTTTTCTTCCTCAATTCATATGACAACAAATCTGAAACACGAGCATCCAACTTCGGATCTATGAGGTTAGCAGTGATAGCCAAAATAATATTCTCCCATGACTCGGGCAAAGAATAGAGAAGAAATATACATTTATCTTCCTCATTCACCTCCACATCTATAGATGTTAGTTGACTCAATAACAAATTAAATGAATTGAAATTCTCTATAACCAATTCACCCTCTTTCATTTTCATGGAAAATAATGTACACTTTTAAAAAAAATTTACCATACTCTTGGCATGGTAGATCTCACCCATATGCTTCCACAAGCTATGTGAAGACTTCTTACTCGCAACATTCAGTAGAATAGAATCTACAAGACATAGCTAGATTATACCTCATTCCTTTTTATCAGTCTTTCCTACTCATCAGGAGTAACATCATCGGGTTTCTTTTCTTTCATAACAACCAACCACTAGTTTCCTTCTTCTAGAAAATCCTCCATTTTTATCTTCCACAATTTGTACCCTGTACCATTCAACTTTTCAATGTCCAACTGAGAGGTAGAACCAATAGTAGATGAAGCCATGATATCTACACAAGATCTACAAACAAACAACAACTAAATCTCCCATTGCATCTAAAAACCTTCACACTACCACCCAAGAATCAAAACTGGCCAAGCTTTGATACCTAATGTTATAAATGAAGGTGCAAACCACAATAGAAATCTAATTCAAACCTTATTTGTATCCTCCAAATAATGTAGAATCAATGGAGATTGCAACATAAATAAAACCCACTACACATAAATAACATGTATTAAGAACTGAACACATAACATAGTATGTAACATGGAGAAAATCCTTTCAGGTAAAAAAACTCCACCAAGAAAAGAGGCTCCAAGTTGTATTATCTTCAAATATGAGATTACAATATATGCACTTCCTCTGCTTCTTCAGTTTTCAATCTAGTGGCTCCTATTAATCACAAATCTGATAAAAATGTAGTACAAATATCCTTAAAAAAGGGGTTGCCTTCTAGGGCAAGAAAATTGACATCACCCCCCTACAACCCCCTGTTGTGGATGAATTAGTGTCAAGGACTAGATATAAACATGTAGCTAAAACAAGACCACTGCTGGTGAAACCTTTCATCCCTTGTGGGTGATTTAGAATGAATATTAGGAGTAATTAATTATAGAAGATTTACAAGGTTGATGGCACCTTAACCCTAACAATCATGACATCATGATATAATCATCTCCTCAAAGGAAGATCTATGTCTGATAAGAAAACATCATGTCTCAATAGCACCTGTATCATGTCAACTCTTTAACACATGATCAAGAGTAAACCATGACACAATGCAACCATCTTGTAAGAAAGGATCACCTATCAAAATTGACAAACCATAACCAACACCTCAACCAAAGACTCCAAGAGTCCTCCATGGTGCGAAGATGTCAAGATCTCCAAATCACATGAAGATAACCATATCCTACCAAAGATCCAACTGAAGTGTGATATTGATCTATACATGGAAACAACATAAACATCAAACCCATCACTAAAGCTCTCACTAAAACATGTAACCAAGATATCCATGACATCATGATAACAATCTCCTACATGAAGATCATCCATGGCCTGAACACAATCAAAGAATCTACTATAACAACATAGCTCCCAAACGGTCAAGTAAACCAAAATCTCCAAACCAAAAAGATGAACAAAACCTATAAACCAAACATCAATCCAACACCACCAAAACTACATCTGCAAAACAATCATGTCATGCCAAAGTTCCAACCAAACAAGGAACATCCATGACACCATGATCACCACCCAGTGTACCTACACCAAACACCCATCAAGTCTCACACAATAGTTCCATATAGTAAACAAACATAGGTCCCATATCATGATTATATCAGGTAATACCATCTCTCTATACCTCAAAATGACAAGCAAACCAATACAACATGTGACTAACCCAAGCCACAAATTAGAATCTGCATCAACATTAAAAAATCTATGGGCATAGACAACCCACATCCAAGTCATAAATGCAACCTGTAAGCATAGACAACCTACAACACTACACAACCTGTAGATCTCACAATGTAACATGCAAACTCAACAATACATGTATAATGTTGTCAACTAGGGATAATTAGAGATAAACATGTAAGTCTGCAATGACTTAAACACCAAATTATGCCAGATTTGATTTTCCATCAACTCACAAAAGCACAAAAAGTCAAAGGGATCCAAAACTACTCCATTGTGTAGTGCTCAAAAATACCTTTCCAACACCTATAACAAGTCTGAAATTCGACTCGGTATGCACCTGTTATACCTGGTCAAAGCTCAAAATGATCATCTGGATTCCAAATAGAAATAACTTGTCAAAATGGAAAAATAAAGAAAAATCTCTATAACCAATGTGTATTACATGTAAATAGCTTTCCGTTGACTATAAGAAGTTGAAAATCCAACATCGTGGGAAGATGTTATGCCCCCTAGAAAAAATCTGTCCTCCTAGGCTTATAGGCCAAAACTGAGGTGACTCTGTGGTGGTGTTGTGGTGGTGCTTTGGTGGCCTGCTAGTGGCTGTGGTGTGCTGGCAGCACTAGGGAAGCACGGTGGTGGTGGGATGGTGGTGGACCTCAAAAGGATATTAAATAAATTTAATTTTTGTTTAAATTTTGTTTGAATGTTTTAATAATTTTAATTAAAGTTTAATAACCCCCACGGGGGGGGCTTGCCCCTGCCCCATGAGACTAGGGGCTGGGATCTAGGGGATAAGCTCCACTGGCTCGGCATCCCCACTAGTCGGGGGCCTAGTGTAGGCCTATGGTGCTGGCCGTTGACAGCTCCGGCCTGGCACAGGCTACGACAAGGGGGTACGAACCCCCAAAAAAAATTATTTTTATTTTTAAAATGTAAATGGTTTTTTAAATGTAGGAGAAAAATATATTTTTTTAAATTTTTTGTACCTTGTAGACTGACAACGGTCATACTGTCGACCTTGGGGCTAAAAAAATTGCAATTTTTTCCCGTGGCTAAAATATGGAAAATTATATGCTTTTCTTCACCTGTAGAATCTCCCGAACCCAATGGTGAGGTCCGTTTTTGTACAAGAGGTTATCTATGAAAAATATCTCCTCAAAACTCTCATTGAACCAATCTAAGAAACTCTTTCCTACAACCAATTTTTAACACACAAATCAGCAATTTTCTCCACAAATTTGCAACACCCAAAACCCCATATCTATAAACCAAAAAACCTGCACAAACCCTCATATTTTGCAATGTATTAATTCTTTCCTACAAAGCTACGGATTCCACTATACACAAAAAAATCACTCATAGCTCAGGTTATCAAAAACGTATTTCCTTCCAAATCATGGCAACAAAGATCTGATACCAAATGTTGGAAATATACAGCCATATAGACAAATTCATCATAACCCAATTAGAGTTTTAGTATATAATAAATTAGAGATCTTCATGCAAATGAAATAGAAAATCATACCATCAATGGTGACACAAGATATATCCTTAGAAAACTGTCATAAAGGGAAAAAACCCAGCCTCCAAAAGCATGCATCTCTCATGTATTAATCAACATTAATCAACAAATACATATGCATAGATCATCTCTGAAACATCAAGCTCTCTCTACCTATAATCCATGTAAACAAGCATGTAACCATACATCCCTTGCCATGCTTCAAACCCTCACACATGCAAGCTACAAGAGAAGCTACAAACCCAGCCAAAGGCAATAAGCCTTCACTCAACCAACACTATACAACTACCCTTGTGTTTGCTTTTATAGACATAAGCTCACACAAATACACCATGTGGTATTGTAATACCATTTTCCCAAATACCATGTGTCTACAAAACTATTGACCCCACATTTAATTATTAGTATTAACTTTTCCCAATTAATCAAATAATTACAAATAAAGTAATTAACCTAATGTTACATACAACAGTTACAAGTGGCCTTGAAATAAATATCCAATGTGGCTAAACACATCACATGATGCACCATAATTAAATATTTGTTTTACATTATAAAATAATGCCAATGATATACAAGGTGTAGAACACACCTACTCCAATAGTGGGGTGTTACTTTAAATAATGTCATATACTATCTAGTTAGGATATCATCTTTACTAGGATTGACCTATTCACACTTACCTTAATTTTACTTATCTTTTTTTATAGTTTGTCTCACTTCATGTGGTGAAGACTTGTGATCTTACCCCTTCGAGACATGTCTTTCAAGTGTACTTTTCAATTCATTGAGAATTTGTCATTTCGCTCACAAGTGTCACATCTTTGGAGGGGTAATTAGTCGTCAACTCCTACCTTCCTAGCTCCTTTCCAATGCCTATTTATAGAAGGCATATTATACATTCTAATTATCTTTTAGCAATATCAATTAGGCTTATTTTGTACAATTTTTTTTTTGTGGAAGTTGTTTGGTCAAGTTGCTTGCTAATCTTGGTTGTTTCAAAAACTGTCATTGGCCAATGTTGTTACCCAACTATGACAACATGAATTTAGCATTCAATTTACTTTAAATAGATATATGGTTCAAGAGAAACTTATTATAGTTTAACACGGTTAAAAGTTAAATTACAATTTCATTATCATTTTTTGATCCTACAAATTTGATGGATGATGTACCAGTTGTACAAACTACATCAAGGACATTTTATCCTTTTGATTAATGAACCAATGTCATTGTAACCTACTATAACCAATGTCCCTTTTTACTTTGATATCCCTATATTTTTTTTGTGGGTAAGTGGTTTGATCTGATAGAGCGGAATCAATACAATGTCTAAATGAGATGGCATGTAAGATCTTCTCAGAATAAGAGCCAGTTGAAATAATTACCAAAAAACTTATGTAAACACCTAATAAACTCATGCACACTTAGAAAATCAACAAATGGCACTACGAACTGTGACATGCCCTAATGAGGTTAAACAATTTGATCTGATGGAGTAGGATCAATAAAAGATGGGAGTTAAATGACATGAAATATCTTTGCACAACAATCTATTATTCATCATTGCCCAAAAAGAATATAATTTTGCACATCAAATTTAATGCATAGGACTTCACAGAATGATGTTGTTAATGATGGCCCTAAGAATTGAGCAAAGACACATGAGCTATTTGACCTATTGGCCAATCACATGGCTTCCTACTCTCACTAATGTATGTTTTTAATACTAGAAACATGTTCTGTTGATGAGTTTAAATACTTTGATCCAATGGAGTGAGACAAATATAAGTTGGGAATTCATTAACATGTAAGATCTTGCAATAATCAAAAAATTTCTCAGAGTGATTACAGAATAAGAATGCAATTCTTGAAAAAATGAAGGTGGGGTTGTTGGCCATTCCAACTAAGCATTGATGACGTTAAATAGTTTCATCTGATGGAGCGTGATCACTAAAAGATGTGAATTACATTACATATAAGATATTCTTAAAATGTAATCACATCCGAGTAATAAATGCATATAGCGTATATGAATTATAGATTTACTTTCAATTTACATTCTAATTAAAAATTACTTGTGAGACATTAATTGAACAACATTATAGGTAGACAAGTGGCAATTTTATTGAGCCCATATGTACATCAACTTTACTAGTTTGATACTTGAGTTAGAATCCATTAATAGTCAATGTAGATAAATTCATAAAGCCTAATTAATTTTACATTTATCTCATAGCAGCTCACAAAACATGTAAATTTTACCATTACATTTTATAGTTTGTAACATTCTTGTAAGAAGAGACTTTAAAAACAAGTTTAAAAGTTAAGGTATTCCTATAGCAGTCAAGATAAGAAGTAGTTGTAAGGAGTAATGAAATTTATCAGAGAAGCTTTGCAAAGAAGGTAATTCAAGTTGTGCTTTATTTTTCATTAAATAGTCAAGTTCAAATTGTTTTTAATGATAATCTAAAATTTGATTTCATTTATAATGGTTTATTTACACTACCTTTCTAGGCTACATGGAATGTTATCTATTTCCAGTGACAAGAATGAAGAATTACAATCCTTTCTCTATAGTGATATAGTATGTTGAGAGTTAGCAGTTTTGGCTTTGGCTAATGAGTCGTAATGCTACGATTGGTCACTTGAATTCAATCTATTACACCCCAAATAGGACAAACTTAGAACTAAAATTGATGTGTGGATGTGGTGATGTAACATAAGTGAAAATGACAGTTAGAAAGAGTTGATAAATTTAATCATCCTTTTCTTGCGTCATTGTTACCTTCATCTGGTGTTGTGTTGTACATATATTTCAAAATTCAATGGGATGCTAATCACTGACATTGTGAGTAACTATGTTCCTAAATATGTTGTGGAAAGGTTCCCATCAGCTGGCTCATTTTGGATTACACTTGAGAATTTGTAAGACATCTCATAATTCATATATAAGAAATATTTTGGAAGACAAGGGCAAGGATGAACTATTCTTGAAGGATGTTTAGAAACCTTTACATGTTTTCAATTTTTTTTTCTAGCAAGTTTTGAAGGCCAAGGATAAACTATTCTTGATTTCAAAGCTACCTGTAAGTGTAGCAGTGTAGCTTGTTACTATTTTTTTTGAAAAATGTAAATATCAAATTTAGATTTGTCTAGTGTTTATGCTTGAAAGAAATATGGTTTTGTGGCTTCAAATTACCCAAAAAATTTGAGAAATTGACACAAATGTAAATGACCCTTTTATTTTGAGTTATTGTGTTTTTTAAATCACAAATACATTTCAAGATTTATAAACACTAAATCTACTCTAATATTTTGTTAATATATTTGCAATATATATTTATGAAATTTACATACTAAAATACAAAGATAACTAGTACATATTTGACTTTAGTCCTCAAAATGCACTATCTACAGCAAAAAATCAGCTTCAAAACTTGGGCCTAATGACAAATATAGTCATTTAGTGAGGTAATGGATGAGAATTTCCTTCAAGGTCGTGATAACCCTTGTCTTCTTTGTATTCTACCATGCTATGCATAATCTTCGCTATATATACATTTGGTTGGGTTTCTTTCCACCCTAGCATAGGTGTCCAAATGATTGAAGCGTACCACTTCAATCCAATCCAATAAATACCCTTCTCCTTCATACCACTTATATATTGTCTTTCCCTTGAAATAACTAGCTGAGAATTTGGATAACCTAAGGGCTCTTTTCTTTTCAGTCTGGGTGTGAGTTCATCTCATCGATCCTTACAATGGTCTCTACTATTTGTAGTATGTAGAAACATTCCTTCCGCTACATTAATTACTTAATTATTGGTGGCATACATCATGAATGTGGTTTCTTTATTAGTTGTAAATCTGTATCAATTATCAAACACCTCCTTCACCGGAATATGTTCACCTCTTATCATAATTTTCAATCTCTCTCCATGTTATCATACATCTTCTTCTCCAATCCACTTTCTATTTGTCCATGGACAAAAGAATAAAATACTCTGAGCTAAACATCTCCAATGTATGGATTGGGATTCCACTCTTTATCATCAAATAAAATAAATTTATGCAAATACAAATTACATGATATATTGTCTTCTACTTTAGCTTCACTTCCTAAATAAGATTCACAAAATGCCACAGGTTTATCAAGGTTTTCTGACGATCCTTCAATAACCCTTTTAATTGTTAGCTTGTGAAACTCTTCCTGTAGCCATAATGCATGCACTCTTGCAAGGGACCTACACTAATACAAAAAAGTAGAGTAAGGCACAAACACCTATGGGCCTTATAGGGTTCCTCTTACGCAACTTCAAATTTTCTCCTACCAACATTGCATTGATATGAATTACTATATTTGTCATGAGCATTTTATTTGTTAGATATGCTAGTTAAAACTAGAGACCTTATATTCGGATTCTCCTCATATTCATATGAGATTAGAGGATTTTTTCTCTTTTCAAAGACTCACATGGTTCTTTTCAGGATGTCATGTCTTATGAGTATCATAGAAGTCTTTCTATCTTCTTATAGTAAATGTTAAACCTTCATTGATGACTTTACAAAGGCACATACATCAAAGTGGATCATACTAGATTGATTACTATTGGGAAAAGTGTCTCAACCTTGCAATTATGAAAACTATGATTTTGTAGTTTATAAAAATGAATAAAATCAATTTCAGGACTATAGAGCTTGTTTCTAGAACTCTACAATTTTTTAAAAAGGGCTCAATCATCCTTTTAAATCAAAAGTTATTGCCTCTAAAAGTTGGGCCTTCCACATTAGAAAACGTAAAAACATGTTGGACATGGAAAAGAGCTATAAGGGGAGTTACACGTGTTGACCAACTTATGATGCATGTTATGACACATCATAAGGCATCTTTTATTGGAGATAATGGAACCCTAAGGTTTTGGGAACCAATTTTGGATGGCTTTAGCTCATAGTTTTCTAATTACCATTTGATGATTTCATGTATTACATATCTCCTATATATTAGGTGCTTGAGATGGAGCTTGTCTATGAGAGTCTTGTTGATATTGTTAAGTTGCCTCTAGATCTCTAGTTGGTGATACTCCTATGAAGGCTTTCTCTACAAGTATATTGTAATCTTGTTAAGATTTCTAAATGATATATTGGGTTGCTTTTGGAGTGTGGAGTTTCTCTCTCAAAAGGGTTTTCACCACGTTGGTTGTGGTATAACTATTATTTATGTGTATAATTTATGTAACTATTGTAAAGATTTTAAATGTTTTTCATAATGCTCCTCTCAAGATCAGTGTAAGAAATTGTTCCACAATGTTAGTTTCCTTACAATTACTTCCTATTTCTAGCCCTCTCACTTTAGTAGGATGAGGCCCCTTGATCAACTTCTAAGTTCATATAGTAGATTTGTAAGGCATCACAAACCTAGTGACCCCCATGACCTCACACCCATCACAAACATTTCTACACCCTTGAATGTTAGTAGTGCTACCTAAGATCTTCAAGGATCATTTAAGGAACCTACTTTTCCTTTTACTAGACATTATTAGTTGATCTAACACACATTATGTTTATTTGTGTGCTTGGTTATATTTACATACACTCAATCATTAATGTGGAATCATCTAGGAACCAATTAAACACTATTGAAAATAGCAAAAGGAATAAAAAGGAATTTAGTGCATAATTAGATCATTTATCATAGCACACTATCCTAGGTCCATTGTATGCTTGTTTGTTGTCAGTTGAATCTTCACTCAGAGAGATAAAGCTAGTTTGCTAGGGTTTTGAATAAGGATAAATTAACCCTTTTGGTTTTAAAAATTCCCAAAGGTGTTTGTAAACATGACTAGTCCTTATATAACATTGAGACATTAGGGAAGTGACGCTTGATAGGTTGTAGATTCTAGGGGTCAGTGAGATCAAGTCTTCAAGTTACAAGATTAGTTCCATGCAGAAGATCACTTCCACACTTATAGAGATAAATTTTACAGACATGAATCTAAACTAGAGATACATGGAACTAAACTAGAGATACATGTAATGAATCTTGAAAATTAGAGATCTTCATCATTATCATGTAATGAAGATAATTTACAATTTTCCATTTAGGGGTTAACGCTTGAAACCCTATGGATTTTGTCATATCTGAAAGAATCTTTGAATTCAGGAGGATGATAGTACTAAAGATTCAATGCAAGCGGCAATGTAACTATAAATAAATAAAATTGCATGGAACTCATGAAGAAATTTAGTTGTGCGAATATCTCTCATTAAATTAAACCTTAAAAATTAGAATAAATTTATATCTTGTGTATGATTTGTAATTGCCAATTTACCATTTAGGTGTTAACACCCAAAATTGTATTATATCTCTTGTACGATTTGTAATTGCCAAATTCCAATGTGCTATTTACATGGTAACACTTGAAACAAATGAAACAATAAATAAAGGAAATTAGAGCTATAAGTAGATATCATTTCCTCAGAAAATGCATTATCTATCTATGGCGAAGAGCATTATCTTCCTCATGTTATTATTGCTCACATGCACAACGCCTTGTTGATTGGTATATGATGTTAGTCACAACCGAGCACACAAAACAAAATTTACACAACAACCCTTGTTTATCCTAAAAGATATGTTGAATTCAAAGAATTCATGATCCCAAGTCCCCGTTGATTAGTTCATAATCTGTTGATGTTACTATGTGGTTGATGTGTATTGTTGTTTTCCATTTTGGGGTCTTATGTAGATCTGTAGATTCTGTTTTTGCATCAATGCTATATAGGGAAGTTACTCTACACAACATATATCTCCAAATGATGTGTCTAAGTTGATATTTGCATGAGTTCTAACCCTATTTATGATTCTTTGCATGACATTTTCAATACTACATGCATTTACCTCAAAATATGCTAATGATACTTAGTTGTCTTCGGGATGTTAGCATATTTTTCTGTTCTGCTCAATATTTATCATGATGTGTAGTTATGAAAGTGATTTTAGTGAAATTAAAATGAGAAAAAAGGGTTAGAGAGTGAGATTCCTAAAATTACTTGACTGAGATCACGGATCCACATACATATTCCCATACATGCAATGAAGAGAAGAAAACTAAAATCATACTTCACCAGGACAGTCCACAAATCTACATGATTCAGTGCAAATCTTCAAGGGTAAAAGTTGACAATAACATGCAATGAAATGAAAGCGCTTCTATAGAACATAGCATTCACTAGTACATATCCATAAATCAACTTGAAGACTACTTAAGGTTTACAATCAGGATATAGTTTGAAGCTTCATCTCCATACAGTATGTTCATAAAATAGGTACATTTACAATGATCTAAGGAAAGGACCTTGATTATTTCAACAATCCAGTCCTCACTAGTCTCAGTAATCCAATCTCTTCCTAAAACTACTACAGGTCTGAGTTTTGTATGATTGACCTCTCCTTTTTTGTATAGAATAGGGGCTCAATATATATCCCTGGTTTCTTCCTCGAAATGGTGCCCAAAACTGTAGGAGATCAACGGTCAGCATCTTGAAATGCAACATCAAACGGTGAGAAATGAATCCCGCCAAGAAATTGAGCAGCATACCCAGACAGGGTGCTGCTCCTTCAATAATGTTTCCATCCGCCAACCTCTGCATTAAAAGGCCCTCCTCTTCTGGTGTACTTGGCCTCTTGGGACCAAGTGCTATCCTACATGATGTCATTGCCACTGAAAGCTCTGTCTTTATGTTCACTTGCACGCCACCACTATGTCGGCAACTCTGCTTCTTCCCAGCTACTCCAACAATCTGCAATAAATAAGCAGGAATAAGCATCATCATTTGGTAAGTCATCAGGAAAAATGAACATCTACATCAAATTAGGCTATAAGATGCACAAACACAGCAATCGGGCCTTGAAATTATGAAAATCGTGCATAAAAAATGCATATAGAACATTAAAACCAATCGGGTCAACCATCATTGACCAGAAACATACATTCAGGCCCAAAAAATGGATTCAAAAATCCAATCGCTTCGCTTTCCCACCCTTTTTCCTTGTTTAAATCTTTGTATCTTTCGATATACAAGCCGAACGTGATACATCAGGTTAATCAGATTTCAAACTATTTGAAATCCGGCTTGTATATCAGCAATGTATATCGGTTTGTATATCGCAACATACAAACGCATATACATACAAAGAATTTTCTGTATTGGAATTCAATTTCGAATCTGGCTTGTATGTATAACAATGCATCTTTGTTATACAAGCTGGAAATATACAACAATTTAACTCCTTTTCATTTCCTTTTCACGTCCATGGAATGTATAAGTCATCGTATATCAGCTTTGTATGTCGAAACATACAAAGCACGAAATATATGAGGGCTTAACTCCTTTTAAACTTCTTTTGCATCCGCGGCCTGCATATGAGTGTTGCATGTATCATTTGACTTGTATGTTGCACAACATACAAACCGTGGATATACAAGCATTACTTTTCTTTTAAGAACTTTTCAAATCAGTGGCTTGCATGTTGGCGATGTATAAAGTGCAATGTATATTAAGAAATATACATTGCGGGAAACATACAAGAATTTTACTTTAATCTATAACATTTGGGTTCCATTGCTCGCATATAATGCAATGTATGTTTTGTAATATACATTGCAGAGTTATACAACGATTTAACCAATTCTGATAACTTTTCAGGTCCGGCACAATGCATAAAACACTTGTATCTTGCTAATATACAAACCCGCCTATATACAAGGACTTAACCTTGTTTTAAGAAATTTTTGGGTCCGTGACTTGTATATGGATGATTGTATATTTGCCTTGTATGTAAAAACATACAAATGCCAAATATACAATGATTTAACTCCCCTTTATGGTGCCTTCGGGTCCGGGGCTTGCACATTGCAAATGTATATATCAAATGTATGTTTAAATATACAAGCTCGAAATATACAATGAATTAACATTGCTTAATAACTTTTCGGTTCTGTTCCTTGTATAAATGCATTGTATGTTACGACCTGCCAAACATACAAACGTGAGATACATGCGACGGATTTAAACATCTATTCATTTCAACTCTTAACTATTTCGGGTCCACCCTGCATGTATGCATAAACCCTACCAAATGTATACAAGGCAAAAAAGACATATAAAGGGCCTTGTATATGCAACCCGATATACAAAGAGACTTGTATGTGCAAACAGCAAACCCCTCCCTTGTACATTTTACCAAAATGTTCATAACTTGCAAAATATGGCAAATTTTAACATGGTTCAAAAAGAAACCCTAGCTCATTTTTGACAAGGAATCCAACCATACTATAGTACTGAAATGCATTTTTTCTCTATTTTTAACAAGGTTTACAATTTTAATCCCTTTTTCCTTTACCGCCAGGCAAAACAACACACACAAGCAAAAAGAAAAAAGCCATAGCAGGGGTCCTCATTTTGCTAAGGAGTAAAATGGGACGTGTTGTGAACATCACAACAACTAGCAACCAAACAAAACAATCAAATTTAACCCATTAAAGAAAACTAAATGAAATAAATTCATAACTTCCAACTATCTTTCTTGCAAATCATCATTCAACTTGGGACTTAATGTATTCAATAAGGTGCATGAATTTTCATTTTAGTTTAAGTGGGTGCACATGATTAATAAGCCTCATCTTGAAGATCAGTTGAACAAACCAGTGACTGATATTAGACTACGTAGGTGAGGACATTCCTTTATAGCCAACCGGATAGAGCCTTGCTACCAGCGAGCATCCATAGCCCCGACAAGGTTATCATTACAATTCTCCTAAGTAGAACCCCACTGCCAGCGAGCGTGCATAGCCCCGGTAGAGTTACTTAGATGGCTTAATCTAGATTTTTAGTATAATCCATTTTATTTATTTATATATTTTTTGTATTTTGATAGAGACTTCATAAGATATTGCATTTGTAACTTCATGATGCAAGGAGTGGTCACTTGCTGAAATTAAGCTAAGAATTGTAATGGTAGCAAGGGTGACCTCTGATTTTTCACCTAATATCTACACTGGTAAGTTCAACAAACCCAAGGATTTTAGGTGTGTCATTGTGAGAAACATTCCTTGAATACTCAACCCATTCTTATTGAATACAAAATTTCACAAGCTAAACAACTTTCTTCATTCATGACAGTTACAACAAGCTATGCATGAATTTCAAATAATTAACCATAATGATCTGAATTTTGCATTATTTTTAGTGGTTGTTAATTTGCTCCTTCATACTCTAAATCAAAAGAACAATCCCTACTGAGGAAACAAAGCAACCAAAACAAAACAAGCAAAACAAAGACACTATACAAACAACTATACAAAGAAAGTACACTATGATACACATGACTGTCATGATGCCCCCTCAGGCCTGAAAATAGTGTTTGAGGAACTGTCCATTAACTGGTAATAGAACATCCTCACCTGTTAAGGACTTGAGCCTATAGGTGTTGTCTCCTAGAATTTTAGAAATTTGAAAGGGGCCTATCCAGAGTTTGTCAAATTTACCATGATCACCCTTCCTTTCATGTGTTTTTTCCCACATTAGGACTAGATCTGAGATCCTGAAAGCCTTGATTCTGGCTTTTTTGTCAAACCAGCGCTTGACAACATCATGATGTTTAGCAAATTGGTTAATTGCTACACTTCTTTTTTCCTCTAGGTGCATTAGTTGTAGCAATCTAACTTCTTGTTTATTATCTATGCCTAGGTACTCTTGTGCGAACTGCAATGTAGGAATCTTTAAGTTGACAGGGAGGATGGGATCCACCCCATATACTAAGTGAAAAGGTGAATTTCCTAATGCAGCTTTATTCCTAGTTCTATCTACCCACAAGGCATATTTCAATAGAGTGTTCCATTCCCTTGTGTTCTTATCTATCAACTTTTTTATGATGTTCAATAGGTTCTTGTTTGTGGATTCTGCTAATCCATTCCCTTGGGGACAGTAGTTTGAGGAGAATTTTAAAATGACCCCATGATCAAAAGCCCAACTTGACAACTTAATTGAGGCAAAAGCAGGTCCGTTATCACATACTAAAGCATATGGAACTCCATACCTAGTCACTATATTGGTTTCCAAACAATTGATGACAACCTTAGCATTGCATGTCCTGCTGCTAACAGCCTCAGTCCACCTGGTACAGTAATCAGTAATAGTCAAAGCATACATGTGGCCTAAGGATGATGGAGGATTGATGGGTCCTATGAACTCCATTCCCCATTGAGCAAAGGGGCGCATCTCCATCACTGGCTACAAAGGTTGAGCAGCATATTTCTCTCTATTTGCAGCAAACTAACACATATGAGAGCATTTGATGTGTCCAACTGTATCTTTGAAAATAGTGGGCCAATAATACCCTACCCAGAGGATGGCATGAGTGGTGGCTAAGGACGACCCATGTGCAGTCCCAAATTTATCATGTAATTTTGCTAGCACCTTATCTACTTCTGATCTTTCCAGGCACCTTAGGTATATCCCCTTGTAGTTTTTCTTGAAAAGGACTCCCCCTTTTAACATATATTTCAGTGACCTTATCTTCAGGGCTCTCCTCTATGAGGCCTGTAGTCTAGAGGGACATCTTCCAGTGATCAGGATGTGCTTGATGTCTAAGTACCATTCTCCATCATCTTTTGCATTTACAACATACTGCTGGCTCATGATATTGGGATCAGTCTCTGATATCATCTGGCTTAATGCTTGCCCTCTTACCAGCTTCATAGGGGTAATGTCCATATCGTACTCCTGGAGGACATTGATCCATTTAGCCCTTTTCTCACCTGGTTCACTTTGCATTAACAACATTTTCACTGCTGCATTAGGTACAACAATCACCCTACTTCTCAGGATGCAGTGCCTGAACTTCTTGACTACTCAGACCAAGGCAAGTGCCTATCTTTCAACGTCCATGTACTTGAGTTTCGCATCTTTGAAAGGGCATCTCATGAAGGCTATAGGTTTTTCTTCTTTTTCTTTATTTTTCTTCGTTAGTACTGCTACAGAGGTATGCTCTGAAGCGAATGAGTAGATGTAGAAGTCTTTGGTGTAATTTGGACTGATCAGAACTAGAGCATTTGATATGGCCTTCTTAATGTCTTCAAAATCTGCTCTAGCTTCCGGTGTGCATTCAATTTTAGAGTCCTTCTTGAGCATGGCGTTCAAGGGCCTGACTATCTCTGTAAAGCCAGTGATAAATTTCCTAACAAAATTAATCTTACCAAAGTAAGATTTGAGCTCCGTCTTGCTTCTAGGCAGTTGTATCTTCATGATGGATTTTATTCTATCAGGATCAATGATGATCCCGTCTTTAGTTATCAGGTGACTTAGCAATTTTCCTGTGGTCATCCCAAATATGCAGTTCTTGGGATTCAAGAATATCCCGTACTGCTCACACTTCTTCAACACATTTCTTAGGTCCTCTACATGGTCCGCTCTACTTTTGGAGAACACCGTTAAGTCATCCATGTATATTACTATGCACTTACCAATTAAGCCTCTGAAGGTTATGTCCATTGCTTGTTGAAATGTGGCTCAAGCATTTATCAACCCAAATGGCATGCGCATGCAGGTGAAGATCCCCCATTTCGTGGTAAATGCAGTTTTCAATCTATCAATTCTATCCACCATCACCTAGTTGTATCTAGAGAAACCATCCAAGAAGGACATCATCTTGGTACCATTCACAATCTACAGGACTTCATCTAGAGAAGGCAAAGGATAATTGTCCTTTTCAGAAGCTCGATTCAAGTTCCTGAAGTCCACGCACAGTCTAATGTCACCGTTCCTTTTTCTCACTGGGACCAGGTTTGCCACCCATGTGGAGTGTCTCACAGGAAATATGATCCTAGCATCGAGCAGTCTTTTAACTTCTTCAAAAATGATTGGCTCCAGTAAAGCATTGACGGGTCTTTGCTTTTGCTAAAAAGGCTTGGCATCTGGCTTCACATGTATCGTATGAGTGATGAATGATGTGTCAAAAGTTTTCAGTTCATCATACATCTAGGCAATGACATGGATGTAATCTTTGAGGGCCTGAGTTATCCCTTTCAAATCTTCTTCCATATAGACCTTCGCAATCAGGACGTTTATTCTTTAATCACCTTGCCCAATGTCAACCTGCGAATACTGTCCCTCATCAACCTTTTGAAGATCCCTTTGTTTTAGCATACTGTCCAGATCAAATGCTCTCTCTAGCTCTATCATTCCCCTAGGGATTTTGTTACTTGGCAACTCCAGGATTTCTTCTTCTTCCCAGACGTGATCTTCTAGATTCTTTTCATTAATGATCTATGCCTCAAAAACATCTCTATTGGAAATAAAATCCAATATATGCTGATCATCATCAAATACTTGGAGATTAGTTACATTATTAGGTACTGAAGGCACTGATACTAATTCAACTAAGAATCTTTTCAAACCTGATATGGACAGTGGCTCTAGAGTACTGGCAGCCTGGGCCAAAGCGTTTGCTTTGTGGTTTTGCTCTCTGGGTACATGGGTGATATTGAATGCATCAAACTCTTCTATTAAGTTCCACACCCTGTTTCTGTAATTGGATAGCCTCCTGTATTTGCAAGAGTATATACCTCTCACCTATCTGACAACTAATTTTGAGTCTCCATAGACATGCATAATTTTCACCTTCTTCCTAAGAGCGAACAATATCCCATGAATTAGAGCTTCATACTCTGCCGCATTATTTGTACATGGGAACTGCAATCTGTATGCTACCTAATAGGATTTTCCAGATGGGTCAATAAGGTCTATTCCTACTCTAGCTCCTTGTTTTGACTTGGATCCATCAGACCTAAAGAACCATGGCTTATTTTCATCTAAAAGTTTGTCTAGTGCTTCTTTCTTTCTTTTTGTTCGGGTAGCTGCACCACCTGATATCCACTTTAGCTTTGGTGTCCCATCCTTCTTAGACACCACCTTATCAGCTTTATGAGAAGCTGGTGTTTCTTCTTTTCTCTTATCATCAAGAGGAACATTCTCTGGACTAGGCAGTGTATTTCTTCTCAAGATATGTAGGCACAACGAGCAAGACATCTCCGAGTGAGGTGCCTCATGCAACCTGCACCACTTCTCAATTAAGGCATCCTGTGGAAGCCTATGCTGCTGCATCATATTTTGGATTTCTTTCAACAGAAACTCCTCAAACTTGGACAGATTTCTGCCACTATCCTCATCAGATAACTCATAATCTGACTCCACTAAACAATCACTCCTAGGGGTGATTTTCTTCTTGTTCTTATCATTACCCCTGTTGCATACTAGTATCTCTTCTATCATATGAATAGAACTTTCATCTTTCTGTGTGCATCCTCCTATAATTGTGGAAGATAACCAAAAATCAGTATCACTATCATTATCTGTGGAACTCACCATGGGTGAAGAAGCTTCGTCGTATGCTTGTTCCAACTCCAACATGTCTAAATAGGTGTCACAAGTTTTTTTAGAATGAGCTTCATCATGCAACCTACACCATCCATCAATCAGAATATCATGAACAAGCACATTTAATAACTGACATCGTTCCACCCGTCTAGATAAATGCATCTCAAATTTCTTGAAATGATCTAGTTCTATTTTATTTTCAAGATTGCAATCAAGCTCTGAATTTATTTCATCACTCCAAAGGTCACCATTATGATCATGTATGTCAAGCAGTTGTGCAAATTTTTACCAAACATCCTTGTGGTAGGGAGGAAGGGAGGTGACTCACTCTTGTCTTTGTATAGGGTCATGTGGGAGGTATCTGCAGCTTGAATAGTAGCTGAGGTTTTAGGTTTGACGTTAACGTCCATGGCATCATGATCTTTATTTCTAAATTGGCCCGAGGTATGGCTATCTTCCTTTTGAGCAGAACCATCCAATGATTTCATGAAAGCATCCTTGATAGCAGGGGTCCTAAGCAACTCTGACATTGGCAGGCTGATCTTTACTTTTTTCATTTCATTTGCTAGATATGTAACCAATTTGTCAGATTCAGGAAGTGGATTTGCAGCTTTTGGTGTTGTCTAATGTGGTGCAAGATATTGAGCATTGACCTTGGGGAGTCCAGGATTATTACTTGCCTTGGGATCAGGTGGAGTATTGAAATTGTTTGGAGGCAATGAGGTAGTCAAAGGATCAACAGATTTGCTTGGGTTATTCCTCAAGTTATAGTTATGCCTACCCTGAGGTTTCTGTTGATAAGCATTGACTTCCTCATGCTAAATTGATGGCTCATTCCTCACATGTTGAAGTGTAATCCTGATGTGATGATATGGTCTGCTAATAAGGACAATGCATGAAGCTTTCTAGCACTAGGGTAGAATCGTACTCACAGGGGACAATTTCATTTCCCTCTGCATAAGGTGGGTTACCTGAGGTACTGGCCACTTCAGCTTGGAATATGCTAGCAGTAATCCTGAATTGAGGATAGTCCAACTCTGCATGAGCATTGGTGTTATGTATCCTACACCAATTCATAAGTGTTGCCTCTGTGAGGTTTACTCTGGTGGTTTGTTTAGGTTCACCAGGAGGCTGATTGTCTAGGGCTGAAGGCAAGGAACCATTGTTTGATCTAGTGTTCCACACTCTAGGCTGTCTAGGAGGATTATTGTTGCCATTGTTGTTATTGTAATTGTTGTTGTACCCCTTGTCAGGATAATTAGGTTTGTCATTGGCATAACCTCTATTTTGATTAGGTTGAGAGTACAAATTCTGATTTCTCAGATGAGTGACCTCAATAGTAAGTTTCCTTAACTGAGCTGATATTTCTTTGATTTCTTCCTTCTCTTCCTGAACATTGGCCATCACATTCTCTATCTGGGGCTTGAAAAAGGAAGACGCATTGTTATTGTTGGATTATTCTACAGCCTGGGGCACTTGTGTTTGATATGGTAACATCTGGTTATTCCCACTCAGTGGTGGCATGACACTGAGTGGAGGTATCTGTAAAGGGGCTAGCATCATAGCTGAAGGTACCATGGTTCCATTGGTCTGTTGGTGGGCAAGATATGTAGGATAACCAGGAAGTGTAGGGAAGCCAATGTTTGGTGTGGGAGCAGGAGCCAACTACTAACTAACTTTGATAGCTTCCTCAAAAGCCTGTGCTAAGGTTGTTACACCAGGGTGTGTTCTTCTGATAAACATGGAGGTCAGGGGATCTAAAGCTGAATAATAGATGCTCCTAGCAGCTTCGTCTATTACAATGTAGGGAGTAACTAGCTTAGACAACATCTTCTAGAATCTAGCATTGAAGTTTGCAATAGGTTCTCCTTCGCACCTCTTGATGGTGGCAAATAGATGATAGTTCATTGAAGGATCTATAGGCACCTTGAACCTATCCTTGAAAGCTTTCTCTAAGGCATCCCATGAATGGAATGAACCCTGACCTAAACTGGTATACCAGTTATAGGCCTCTTCCCCTAAGGAGAATGGAAACAATCTACATACCACATCCTCATACTCAATTCTAGCCCTACAACACACTTCCTTGAAGGTCCTGACATGATCATCAGCATCTTGATATGGATGGTACCTAGGACAAATTTTATCTAGATTTTTAGGCAAAGCATGATATGCATTAAAGGCCAGCGGTGACTCTACTGTGAAAAATGACATTGCAACCAGTGGAGGTTGGATTTTGGGTATGACAGGTTGAGGCTAGGCCTGAGGTGTGATAGGTGGTCCGGCGGGTGTTTGAAAGCCAATAGGAGTGATAGGAGCACATTCTGGTGAGGCTTCTATCGTACAAGAATTAGGGGTGTGATGAATGTCCATAGTCCTAGGTCTAAATCCCCTAATAAGTAGTTCTTTGAAGAGTCCACTAGATCTGGACCTAGTATTTGGCCTAAAAGCTAGGATTTCTCAAGTTTTCAAGGCAAAATGGCAAGTTTATGGTTAGAATTCAAACCGACGAGATGTTTAAGCAATGTATGTAGGAGTCTATAGTTTCCTTTGTCAAAAGGAGTTAAGCCCTCCTTCTAGCACCAGTTTTTGTTGATTGGTATATGATGTTAGTCAAAACCAAGCACACAAAACAAAAGCTACACAACAACCCTTGTTTATCCTAAAAGATACGATGAATTCAAAAAATTCATGATCCCAAGTCCCCGTTGATTAGTTCATAATCTGCTGATGTTACTATGTGGTTGATGTGTATTACTATTTTCCATTTTGGGGTCTTACATAGATCTATAGATTTTGTTTCTGCATCATGCTATACAGGGAAGTTACTCTACACAACATATATCTCCAAATGATGTGTCTAAGTTGATATTTGCATGAGTTCTACCCCTATTTATGATTCTCTGCATGACATTTTCAATACTACATGCATTTACCTCAAAATATGCTAATGATACTCAGTTGTCTTTGGGATGTCAGCATATTTTTCTATTCTACTCAATATTTATCATGATGTGCAATTATGAAAGTTATTTCAATGAAATTAAAATGAGATAAAAGGGTTAGAGAGTGAGATTCCTAAAATTACTTGACTGAGATCACGGATCCACATACATATTCCCATACATGCAATGAAGAGAAGAAAACTAAAATCATACTTCACTAGGACAGTCCACAAATCCGCATGATTCAGTACAAATCTTCAAGGGTAAAAGTTGACAACAACATGCAATGAAATGAAAGCGCTTCTATAGAATACAACATTCACCAGTACATATCCAGAAATCAACTTGAAGACTACTTAAGGTTTACAATCAGGATATAGTCTGAAGCTTCATCTCCATACAGTATGTTCATAAAACAGGTACATTTACAATGATTTGAGGAAAGGACCTTGATTATTTCAACAATCCAGTCCTCACTAGTCTCAGTAATCCGATCTCTTCCTAAAACTACTACAAGTCTGATTTTTGTATGATTGACCTCTCCTTTTTTGTATAGAACAGGGGCTTAATATATATCTCTAGTTTCTTCCCCAAACTGGTGCCCAAAACCCTAGGAGATCAATGGTCAGCATCTTGAAATGCAGCATCAAATGGTAAGAAATGAATCCCACCAAGAATTTGAGCAGCATACCCAGACAGGGCGTCGCTCCTTCAATAATGTTTCCATCTGCCAACCTCCGCATTGAAAGCCTCTCGTCTTCTAGTGTGCTTGGCCTCTCAGGATCCGGTGCTATCCTGCGTGATGTCATCACCACTCAAAGCTCTGTCTTTATGTTCACCTGCACGCCGCCATTATGTCAGCAACTCTACTTCTTCCCAGCTACTCCAACAATCTGCAATAAATAAGCAGGAATAAGCATCATCATTTGGTAAGTCGTCAGGAAAAATGAACATCTACATCAAATCAGGCTATAAGATGCACAAACACAACAATTGGGCCCTAAAATTATGAAAATTGTGCATCAAAAATACACATATAGTGTTAAAACCAATTGGATCAACCATCATTGACTAGAAACATGCATTCGGGCCCCAAAAATGGATTCAAAAATCTAATCGCTTTGCTTTCCCACCCTTTTTCCTTGTTTAAATCTTTGTATCTTTCTATATACAAGCTGGATGTGATACATCGGGCTAATCAGATTTCAAACTGTTTGAAATCCGGCTTGTATATCGGCAATGTATATCGGTTTGTATATCACAACATACAAATGCATATGCATACAAAGAATTTTCTTTATTGGACTTCCATTTCAAATCCGGCTTGTATGTATAACAATGCATCTTTGTTATACAATCCAGAAATATACAACAATTTAACTCCTTTTCATTTCCTTTTTGTGTCTGCGGAATGTATAAGTCATTGTATATCGGCTTTGTATGTCGAAACATACAAGGCACGAAATATACGAGGGCTTAACTCCTTTTAAACTTCTTTTGTGTTTGCAACCTGCATATGAGCGTTACATGTATCATTTGACTTGTATGTTGCGCAACATACAAAGCACGGATATACAAGCATTACTTTTCTTTTAATAACTTTTCAAATCTGCGGCTTGCATGTTGGCGATGTATAAAATGCAATGTATATTACGAAATATACATTGCAGGGAACATACAAGCATTTTACTTTAATCTATAACATTTGGGTTCCATTGCTCGCATATAATGCAATGTATGTTTCGTAATATACATTGTGGAGTTATACAACGATTTAACCAATTCTAATAACTTTTTGGGTCTGGCACAATGCATAAAACACTTGTATCTCGCCAATATATAAACTCGCCTATATACAAGGACTTAACCTTGTTTTAAGAACTTTTCGGGTCCGTGACTTGTATATGGACGCTTGTATATTTGCCTTGTATGTAAAAACATACAAACGCCAAATATACAATGATTTAACTCCCCTTTATGGTGCCTTCGCATCTGTGGCCTGCACATTGCAAATGTATATATCAAATGTATGTTTAAATATACAAGCTCGAAATATACAATGAATTAACATTGCTTAATAACTTTTCGGTTCTGGTCCTTGTATAAATGTATTGTATGTTACGACCTGCCAAACATACAAATGCAAGATACATGCGATGGATTTAAACATCTATTCATTTCAACTCTTAACTATTTTGGGTCCACCCTACATGTATGCATAAACCCTACCAAATGTATACAAGGTAAAAAAGACATACAAAGGGCCTTGTATATGCAACCCGATATACAAAGAGACTTGTATGTGCAAACAACAAACCCCTCCCTTGTACAATTTAGCAAAATGCTCATAACTTGCAAAATATGGCAAATTTTAACATGGTTCAAAAAGCAACCCTAGCTCATTTTTGACAAGGAATCCAACCATACTATGCACTGGTACTGAAATGCATTTTTTTTCTATTTTTAACAAGGTTTGCAATTTCAATCCCTTTTCCCTTTACCACCAGGCAAAACAACACACACAAGCAAAAAGCAAAAAGCCACAACAGGGGTCCTCATTTTGTTGAGTAAAATGGGGCGTGTTATAAACATCACAACATGCCTCTTCATTTTACTTCTGGTAATATTTATTTTCAATTTTATTTGTTATTTTAAAATTTTGAAATACTTACTGATTACTAATATGTTAATCATTACAAGGTTACGATCTGTGTACTGCCCCGAGTGGTAGATATTGTTGGGAAACGAGGTGTCTCAACCTTGCTGTACATTTCCTGTTATAGTTATTTTTATTTAATATTTCCTTACAACTGTTACGCATTGTCGGTGCTTTGAAAATTGGTTTTTTAGGTGTCAAAAGATGCCCACATGATAGTATATTATGGAAGGCCTATTTTTAGGCATATTATGATAGATTCTATGACATATGTAAGGTCAAAAATAGGGGATTTCATTTTGGACGTGAGAGCTTATTTTGGGACTGGAATCTTGGTTGAGAAGCCCCGCACATGGTTTTGTAAAACCACAGGTGGTTTCTTGTATATCCAGAAGTCTATAAATGGAGGCTTGAGGAGTTGTTTGCATAGTGTGAGTTTGTAGGTATTGTTATGCTGTCAGAATACTATCAGAATTCTTCCAAAGTTGTTTACTGGTGATACTCTTGTAATAAACTTACTCTGCAAGTGTATGTAATCTTGTTATTGGATTTGGAATACATTGAGAAGACTTTTGGAGTGTGGGGTTTTTCACCCGAAAGGGTTTTCCCCATATATATCTGGTGTTTTGTGTTTTATTGTTTATTTCATGTTTTGAATGTGTTGCTAGAATTTATGTAGCTGTTAGATCAAATTTAAACTTTTGCATAGTGTGTCTCCTCAAGATTGGCATAGGAAGTTGTTTATGGTACTTTAACTTCCTTACAAGTGGTATCAGAGCCTGATCACCTTTGGTTTTAGTTGTGGGTTGTTGGGTTTTTTGTGCTAATCAAGGTTTGAGTGGGAGCTTGTATAGAGGATACTTTGTGATCTTGTTGTAGGATTTTTTAGATGGTGAGCACATCTAGGAGGATTGAGGTAGAGAAGTTTTCTGGCACGAACTTTGAAATGTGGAAGCTGAAGATGGAAGATATGTTAATTGACCGGGATCTAACGGATGTAGTGGATGAAAATTTCCATAGGCCTATGGATCTGGATTTGGCTACAAAGTATGATGTAATGGATAGAAAAGCTAAAGGTCTCATAAGATTGTGCCTTGGAGATTTGATTCTGATAAATATCCATGAAGAACCCACTTAGAAGAAGCTTTGGAAGAAGTTGGGTGAGATATATTAAGCTAAATCTCTAGCGAATAAGATTTTCTTGAGGAAGAAGTTGTATTCCTTGAGAATGGAAGAAGGTGGACAAATTCATGAGCATTTGGAGACATTCAATATGTTGGCGATTCAATTGACCTCAGTTGGGGTTAAAATGGATGAGGAAGAAAGGTGCCAAATTTTGCTGTGTTTGCTACTAGACTCATGGGATAGTCTAGTTATGGCTATTGGGAGCACTGCAGTCATCTTGACGATGGAGGATGTTGTTGATTCTCTACTTTTCGAAGAGATGAGAAGGAAGGTCTCTCTAAATGCCAAAGAGGCTTTAAGTGTTTGAGGAAGACAAAAATAATGAGGCAAAGATGAGAAGCAGCATGGCCATTCCAAGTCCAAGAATAAGGGGAGATCAAAATCTCCTAGTAAGTCCAAGGCAATATGCTAGAACTGTGGAAAATCCAGTCACTTCTGAAAGGAATGTAAAGAAGAGAAGAAAAAGAAGAAGCAAGATTCTGAATTTGAGTTTGAAAATGAAGATGGAGATGCCTTTATTGTAGCTTTGGTCACTTGTACAGGTGATAATGCATGGTTGATAGATCAGGTGCATCTTTCCACATGACTCCTAACAGAAACTGGTTTAGTAAGTATGAAAACTATAATGGTGGTAAGGTGTATTTGGGTGGTAATTCTTTCCTTGACATTGTTGGCCGTGGTAGTATTCATGTGAAATTTTTTGATTGTAGAGTTAGAAGATTTGATGGTGTCTTGCATATCTCAGGACTAGCAAGAAATTTATTATCTGTTAGCAAGCTAATAGATGTGGGTGTGCATATACAGTTTTCTGAAGCAGGTGTCAAAATGGTGAGAGGTGCTATGGTGATAGCAAGATGAAGTAGATTGGGTACATTGTACCGGCTTGATGCATGCACAGTTGAGTGCAATAGCACTTTTGATAAAATTAAGCTAGAAACTACTTCGTTGAAAAAAGAGATGGTTTCCTCTTCTATGGATGATCATGGCTTTTGGGTACCCAAGGGTGCTCTGTCTACCAAATCAAAGCTGTCTATAGAGAAGACCATGTTATGGCACCTGAGACTTGGCCACATTAGAGAGAAGGGTTTAAAAGCCCTAAAAAATAAGAACCTTGTTGAAGGTTTGAATGATTACAATCTAGAGTTTGATTTCTATGAACACTGTATTTATGGCAAATAGAACTGCATTCAGTTTTACTCGTCTTCTCATAAGTCTTCATGTATTTTGGATCTAATCCATTTGGATGTATTCGGTCCTATTGATGTTGCTTCTATTGGTAAATCAGTTTATTATGTTACTTTCATTGATGATTTTAGTAGGAGAACATGGGTTTATTTTTTAAAGAGTAAATCTAAAGTTTTCAGTCATTTTAAGAAGTTCAAGGCTATGGTAGAAACTCAGACTGGAAAGAAAATTAAATGTTTGAGGACCAATAATGGCGGTGAGTACTGTTCTATAGATTTTGACAGATTCTGTACAGATTGTAGAATTAAAAGACAAAAGACAACTCAGTATTCTCCTCAACAGAATGGAGTTGCTGAAAGGATGAACAAAACATTGATGGAGAAGGCTAGGAGCATGTTGAGTGGAGCTAGTCTAGAACAAAAGTTTTAGGCTAAAGCTGTTGGCACTGCTTGTTATTTGATAAATAGATCTCCTACATCAACACTTGTTGATAAAATGTCAATAGAGGCATGGTCAAGGAGTTTTTGGTTGTGAGGCATATGCACATGTGCCTAAGGAGAAGAGAACAAAGTTGGATTTTAAGGCTGTCAAATGTATCTTCATCAATTACAACTATGGTGTGAAAGAATACAAGCTTTGGGACCCTATTGCACATAAGGTAATTCATTCAAGAAGTGTTATTTTTAGAGAAACTAAATCTTCTCCTATTATTTTTTAGCCAAAACAGCATTAAAAAATTGAACAGAAAAAAGATGTGATTCAACTTCCTTCTATGCTTGAGGAAGATGAATCAAGGCCCCAAGATAGACAAGAAGTTGAGGAGAGCTCATCAAGCTCTAAATTTTAAGAAGAGGGTGAAGAGGAGGAAGAAGTGGAAGAACCTCCACCTCATCTTGTTCAAAGGTCTACAAGGCATAGGCAACCACCTGAAAGGTATGGGTATTCACCTGATGATTGGAAGTGTATATTTGTTTTGAATATGATGAACCAAGATCTATGCAAGAGGCTTTGGGTATGAATGATGCAGAGTCCTGGAAAGTTGCCATGGATGAAGAGATGGCAGCCCTTAAAAGAAATGATGACCTTGTACCTTTGCCTGAAGGATGTAAACCTGTTGGATGTAAATGGGTCTTTAAGAAAAAGATTGGTTTAGATGGAAATGTTGAAAAGTATAAGGCATGGTTGGTTACGAAGGGATACTCTTAGGTTGAGGGTATTGATTACGGTGAGATTTTTTCTTGTGTTGCTAAAATGACATCCATTCATTTTTATTATCTATTGCAGCAACTTATGACCTAGAGGTTGAACAAATGGATTTGAAAACTACATTCCTTCATGGTTGGAGGAAGAAATCTATATGACACAGCCAGAGCACTACATGGTAAAAGGTAAAAGGAAGTTGGTTTGTAGGTTAAATAAATCTCTAAATGGCCTTAAACAAAGTCCTAGGATGTGGTACCAGAAATTTGATACTTATGTGTTGAGTTTGGGATTTGTGCGGTCTAAATTTGATCACTGTGTATATTTTAAATTTGATGGTGATCATTTCCTGGTAATTGCTTTATATGTTGATGACATGTTGTTTATTGAGAAAGGCAAAGGTTTGATTGTAGAATTGAAATCTTAGCTCTCTATAAAATTTGAAGTGAAAGATCTTTGTGTAGCAAAACACATACTTGGGATGGAGATTAGAAGAGATCATGAGAATAGAAAGCTATGGCTTGGCCAGAGTAAGTAGGTTTGTTCAGTTTTGTAAAGGTTTAACATGCAGGATTGTAAACCACTTTGTGTTCTTGTTACATTGGGAATGAAGATCTCTATTTCACAATGTCCTACATCCCCATCGGAGATGGAAGACATGAGCAGAGTGCCTTACCAGAGTGCAGTTGGAAGCTTAATGTATGGTATGGTCTATACAAGACCAGACATTGCCCAAGTAGTGGGAGTTATTTCTCATTAAATGTCTACTCCTGGAAGAGTGCATTGGGATGCAGTTAAGAAGGTCTTCAGATATTTGTGGGCTACAATAGAGTACTCTATTTTTTTTCATGGCACAGGAGATAAACATTCCCTGAGTATTCATGGTTTTTTGGATTTAGATTGGGCTAGTGATGTCGATAGCAGAAGATCCACCAGTGCATATGTGTTTACTCTTAATGGTGGTGCAATTAGTTGGATGAGAAAGTGATAGGCTATGGTCACTTTGTCCACTACTGAGGCAAAGTACATGGCAGCTACTCGTGCCTATAAAGAAGCCATTTGACTGAAGCATTTGTGTTTAGATATTGAATTGAAACAAGGTGTAGTTACAATTTATTGTGATAGTCAGAGTGTAATCTGCCTTGCAAAGAACCTAACTTTTCATGCTAGGACCAAACACATTGATGTTCAGTATCACTTCATGAGAGATATGGTCGAGGATGGTTGGGTGAAGTTGGAAAAGGTAGAGACTATGGCAAATGTTGTGGATACATTAACTAAGCCCGTGAGCATAGCAAAATTTAGGTGGTGTTCCAAGTCTATGGGCCTTTTGGCCCCTAGAAGTTGATCCATGATGATGTTATTCCCCTGGCCCTTGCAAAGTATCTAACAAGTGGGCAAATGTTGGGAAACAAGGTGTCTCAACCTTGCTGCACATTTTTTGTTATAGTTATTTTTATTTAATATTTTACTACAGTTGTTACGCATTGTCAATGCTTTGAAAATTGGTTTTTTAGGTGTCAAAATATGCCCACATGATAGTATATTATGGAAGGCCTATTTTTAGGCATAATATGACATATTCTATGACATCTGTAAGGGTAAAAAATAGGGGATTTCATTTTGGACGTGAGAGCTTATTTTGGGACTAGAATCTTGGCTGAGAAGCCTCGCACATGGTTTTGTAAAACCACAGGTGGTTTCTTATATAGCCAAAAGTCTATAAATTGGAGGCTTGAGGACTTGTTTGCATAGTGTGAGTTTGCATGTATTGTCATCCTGTCGGAATGCTACTGGAATTCTTCCAGAGTTGTTTACTAGTGATACTCCTGTAATAAACTTGCTCTGCAAGTGTATGTAATCTTGTTATTGGAATTGGAATACATTGAGTAGGCTTTTGGAATGGGGTTTTTCGCCTGAAGGGTTTTCCCCACGTATATCTGGTGTTTAGTGTTTTATTGTTTATTTCATGTTTTGAATGTGTTGATGAAATTTTTGTAGCAGTTAGATCAAATTTAAAGTTTTTTATATTGTCTCTCCTCAAGATTGGCATAGGAAGTTGTATCCACTACTTTAACTTCTTACAAATATGAGGGGCCATGCTTGGTTCTTACCGATGAGCATTTATGCAATAATCTGTGCTGAGAAGACAATCTTCATGCTGGGTATTGTGATTGGTTCAAATGTATCTATGATTTTTACTATGAAGAATAGTAATGTTATGAGGTAGCCTAGAGACTAGAGTTGCAATATTATTTAGAACAATAATTCTATAGGATTATCCTACTCATAAATAGCTTTAGTTTGTTTATACTATTCAAGTACTTCATAATTAAAATAAATATTAATATATATGTAAAACAAGCTAATAATAAAATTGTTTTACAAATTTGAAAGGGAAATAAATTTTTTTTAAAACTTGTTTTAGGTTAATTAATTAAAATTATGTAAAAATCAACCTAGATAAATGAGTTGCTGAAGTGGAGTGGATAAATTATGCAATATCAAATAGAGATTGCTAAGCTTGTGTCTAAACAATGAATGCCAACTAATGAAGCCAATGAGATCCATGTGCGACAAAATATAGAATGACTTTGAGCAATCATATGTATGGAACATAACTAGAATATTCTTCTCTACTTTATGCTGGATTGACTTCACTATCCTAGATCTAGTTTGTAGCTACAAACTCACCTTATACCCATGAACTTAATTTTTAAGGCTCTCTAGATTTGACTTGTAATACTTGAAGAGATAGACTATGATACAATAATGTACTCTTTCACACATTCAAAGTTTTGTTATCAATCTAGTGGTACTTGAAAATACCTAGATAGACCACATAGTTTAAACATGTTGATAAACTCTAAAATGATTAGTAATGAATCACATGTTCTTGGAAGAGTGTGTCATTAGATGTGCTAGATTACATGCTTGATTTCAGATGAAAAATGTGAATGGCTTCTCTTTTGTTTCTTTATTTACTACAAGGTATTCCCTATTATCTTAAACTAAATGCAAATTGACGCCTTTCTATACATGAACACCAAATTATGAAGATTTGTACATCATCATCTTGTGACCAAACTATAAAATGGGTCAGTGGGCTAAAATGATTAATTTTGATTTTACATTTAGACAAGTCTAGACCACAACTACAAGCATGGCATACCCCAATTGGAAAAAAAATGATCTCTTAATTATTTATGAAAAGTCATGATGGTTGATTCATGGTTAACCTTCACCAGCATGAGGGTAACATTGTACCAAATTTGTCCAACCTAGAAGGAAAATTAGTTTGATTAAATTTTCTCTTAGCTTGGAAAGATTTGGAGCATCTTAGAGAATTTTTGATTTCTTAAAATATTCACTAAAACCACCATGAACATGAAATATTTCTTCCTTATGAAATACTCAATTCAATTTTGATGATCTAATTTCATTAGACAACTCTAAAGAGCTTATGTATATGTTTACTCAACCTTCTCTTTAACTAGACTCTAGCTCTATACCTGATAGAAATTTGTTAGAATTTAGTGGCATTAGTGATGATGCATGTAAAGGTTTGGTTGGTCCAAACATAGACATATCGTGCTCCTTAGATTTCTTGAACAAGTCTATATATTGCTCTCTAAAGTCTCATTGTTCCCACAAACTCAAGAATTATATAAATTCTTTCTTGGTTTTCTGATTCTATGATTTATAATTGTATTCCTTTCAAGAAATTTACATATGCAAGATTGCCTTTTATTTTGAAATAACTAGTTTTTAGTCTGTGATTTTACAAGCCAATGCTTCTATAGAGTCTTATGGGCATGAGATTTTGTTAAGGACCGATTTATCCTAATTTTCAAATTTGAATTTCATAAGATAATATTTGGTCATTTTTAAAATTTGATGTTGTCGGCAAGGAAGTTATAGAGGCACATACTAGACTTTTGAGTGCTAGTTCCCTATAGATTGTATTTATACCTTAGTACTTGCAATATAAGAATGGACATATGATATGTGGTGTAGTTTTCTATAAGGTGATAAGAAGAGAGTGTTAGTAAATAGGTAACACATCATTTTAGGCCACTTAACATAACATAACAATAAACCAATCTCTTGTGGTATATTTCATTCATTAGTAAATCAATTTACTAAACTACATCTTCCATATTGTTTTTTACAAGTATAACTTCCTTTACATACATTCTATTCTTACAGGTTTCAGTCTCCTTCTATTGTCCTACTTCCTATCTTTCTATACTATATATCCTATATAAATATGCTATTACATTAGAGACATGTCCCTTGTACTCATTAAGCCTATTTAGCTTGTGTAGAGGTTACCTTAGAACTACACATTCTTTTTACGGTTCAATATGGTGGTTTGTAGGTGCTTCTATCCCTTTGTCTCTTTACCCTACTAACATCATCCCCCCTTTTGAATAAATGTCTTGACCTCAAGGCATTAGGAATTTTCAAAACTCTAAAATTGATGTAGTAGTTCAATGGTTCATTGGAAAATATTTTGTGTATCCCCTTCAATTGTAGGAAATTTGTGTCCCACTGAACCTTGGCCTACTACTATACTTTGGTTTTGCTAGTAATCTAGATCAAGGACCCATCTATGTCTATTGTAGTGGTTGGTGTTTACATCTATATTGAGAGTTTCTTTACCTCTTTAAGTAGTCTAGTAACATGGGCCAGTCCAAGCTAAGCACCTCCTATAGTTTTTTAATTTGTTCTTTGATTGCTTCCCTTTTATATTAGTTTTTCTACAATTGTGTGTTCATAGTTTCTATCTACACTCTAACCTTGCCTTCAATATCTTTAATGACATAGTATGTAGTGGATTCTTACATAGTCTTGAAAATTGTAAAAAACCTACTAGAGGGTATTAATATTATTGTTTGTGTTTTAAACAATAGTGATCTGAATCTTAAGGAAATTATGGGCTGCAACGCATTTTTACATTATTTCTTCCATGCATTTTATTTTGAATTCCTTCAATATTTAATATCTAATTATCACTAAAAATTGTTTACTTATACTATCTAGGTGTGTATGAGCTATCTAAGTTATTATCACAATGAAGCCCTTAGATCTATTTGTACATGGGGTAGTCTAGTCTATATTATTGTCATTGTGTTCTCCATCTACTCTGCATTTTGTATATGTTACATGAGGATGTAATCCATTATTGTAGTATGAAATATCTCTCCAAGTTGAAACCTCTATATGGGGATATGCTTGATAAGTCCACTTATGGTCCAAAAAGGGGAAATTGAAATTTTTGTGGTGTTGCTATTGGCTATGCTTGTTTTTGTTGTGCTAGAAAGTCCTTTATATGTTGCACTGGTGATGTGTAGGTTATACTCATTTCCCTTTTGAAGGATGAAGGTGATTCTTTGAAGTGTTTTTCTTCTTGTAGGGGTGTAGATTCTCTCTCCTTTCCTTTATGTTTCTTTTTCTCTTCTTATTTCAATGTAGTATAGGCTCTTTGGGTTATGTTAATGGTCCCTTACTAGACCTTTTATTTGGCCACTTTATTTTGGGTCATTAATGTATCCACCCTTTGTTTGGACCTTAGCTCTATTACTTGAAATTTTGCTAAGTAGTCCATTCAACCATTGACTTGTCATTGTTTTGATTTGTTTGCAAGGCATCAATCTTCTCACATTTTCCAACATCATCTTTTTTTTCACCAACACTCAAGGTCATGAAAATTGTTTCATCATTTGAATCATCATGATCCTCTTCTTCTGAAGAGTAATTGCTCTCTATAGAATATAGACTTCTTTTGAACTTGTATCTCTTGTTACTACCCCTTGATTCCTTAAAAGGACATTTAAAAGCAAAGTGACCAACCTTTCCAAAATTTTAACATTTGAAGGGTAACTTACCTTTGCTTTCCTAGTGCCTTTCTTCAGTCTTCTGAAAATTTTTTCTTCAACTTCATTATAGCTCTCATCTTCATCAACAACTTCTTCCTTTTTCTTCATACTGACTTTGAAAGAAACTTCTTTCCTTGGAGCATCATTGCCAAAATCTTTCATTTCAAAGGCATTAAGGGAACCAAATAGTTTTTCTACAATGTATGTATCCAAGTCTGCATTCTCCTCAATAGAAGATACCTTATGACTCCAAGATGTAGAGGAAAACTAATGCATTGTAGACTTAACATAATTCGGGGGTAAACCTATCTAAGTAGTCCACTCTATCATTGTGTTCCTACATTAAATTATCACCCAAGGAGCGTAAGCTTGTGATGGCACTACATTGCATGTGCCTTTAGGGCTCATATTCCTCCTAAACTATCTTATCCAAACCTATTTAGGCTATTCTACTCTACTGGAATTCACATAAATCCAAGAACAGTAAAAACAACTACATAATCTAGTGGCTATGGGTACCTACAACATAAGTTGTAGATGATTGTTATCAATAAGAAATTATAGAATTAACTCAAAACATCCAAAATGATAAGATAACTAATGCTAACCTTTGGAGGACTTAAACTTGATAAAGCAACTACTTGTAATTTTGACAATCAAAGAAATCTAAGTGACTCATGATGTATCTATATGCAAATGAAAAGAATAACAATGAATGCATAGAGGAACAAGTAAATAAATAAAGTGAGCATCAGTACCTTGAGTGGCCAGTTCAGGGGACTGAGTCAATTGGAAATCAAATCTAGTTCAAATTTCTATGTATCTTCATAACACATAGTTCATTCACTTCATATCATAAGAAAATCTCTTTCAAATTGTATTCAATAATAACATTCCTTAATAAAACATGTCAGCATCTTCCAATATAGAAAATAGAGTAACAATAGAATAACAAATGAGTATCTGGAAATAAAGTAATTAACTTAACATCTAACTCATCCCCTCTAACTTATATAGAAATGGGAGAGATTTATGCAACTACTAACTAACTTCAACCATCAATCCATTCCTAGATACTAGGATATAGGTTTGAGATCAAGTTATTAATCTAACTAAATAGAGGAATCAGAGTCCTATCCAAACAATAATTCTTATGCAATAGATCTCATTAAGAGCATACATAAGTTGTGTTTGAAACCAGACTTCTTCTTCTACATTTATTTATGTCCATGATGATTCACATTCATCCTCCAGCTGACTGCACATTTGGCATCCAACTTCATTTCCTTTAATTCTCATATCTTCAACTTTGTTGCAAATGCTCATTTCCTTGATGACACTTTCTTTTTGCATAGGGGTAAATTCACAAAACATATGCACACAAATAACCTTCATGTCTAAACCATAGGATTCCATCTATATTGCATGCATACTCATATTTAAATCATTCAATAGATAATATCATCACCATGTTCCATATTAATAACATAGGTTCAAAGTCTTTCAAAGTATATAAAAAGACAACATATAATGATGGTGATGTTGGTAAAGTGTCTAGAGGATCATATGGAAAAGTTCTAAAAGCATATAAAAAAAACATAAAAATAGGTCAATATTTTAGCTCATCATTCCCCCCAACTTAGCCTTTTGCTTGTCCTGAAGAAAAATCATTCAATTGAACACCTAGGGGAGAAGATTGTAGTGCAAGGTAATCTGTCTTAGGTCCATTATCTCTCTGACTCCTGAACCCTGCTTAAGATAAAAACCATTGAAACAAGCAAGCCTATCCAATCTGACTGACTCTGCATTCCCACACTCATCACCCTTTTCCCCTGTCCAGTGGGTACTGGATAAAGGAGAATAGGAGGATGAAATGTAAGTGGTAGCCATCCTACTCCTATTTTCTTTGAAATCTAGATATACTTGCGTAGTCTCTCAAACATATTCATAAAATAGTGAAAAGAATGAGGCTCTTTCCTTTGTAGTGCTGGAGTTAGACTATTCCATCTATCTTGCACATACCTGAGACAATTTTGAAGCATAAGCCCTACTAACTGCTATATCCTCTTGTGATCTCACAGTCTTAAATCCATAATTATTTTACCTAGGCCTTTGTGTGAGAGAAGTGTTAACTATTGAGTGAGTATGACATCATGATTTAGTGTTTACCTTCTGACCTGTAGTGCCACTATTTTCTCTTGTTCCTCATACTTATCCATCAATTCCCCTCTATTCTTTTCATTCTTGAGGTATGATAACAGTGCCCTAACCTGTAGATCCCCAACATACATTGAAGGGTTCTATTATGTGTTCTCTTCCATTAAGTAATTATGCAAATAGTATTCACACAATTGGTCTTGCTCCTCTAAACTGACTTCTTTAAAATTGTTGTAGAAATTATGCCTTGAATGTAAAGTAGGCTAATTATTAATGAATCTATTAAACTGAAAACTAAGAAACTTTTCTTTCAAAAACAATGCATATACCCTTAGTGGAGGCCTACACCCAATTATCTATATAGCTCTGTCAATTACCTCTACTAGCTTATCCTCCAACCTTTTTATCACTAAATTCTTATCTTCTATTGATGCATTGAGATTTTGTTTTTCCTTCTCCCAATTTTCCTTTTCTTCTTTGAATTCATGAGTGAGTTCCATTAATTCAAAACCTAAAGACAAAGTAGTGTGGTATACTAGAGTTCTTGTTACAAGAGGTTGTGGAGTGATTACCACATTTTCTTTAGCATTTGTTTTACTTACAGCCATCTATGCTAACAAATCTAAATTAGTTCCATGGCCATAGGTCTAAATCCTCTTCTCCAACTCATGTATTCTTTTTGTTGCAAGTATGGGCCTAACTGGTGTTGTCATTGATGTCAACATACTCATGTTACACTGATGTCAAGGATTGGATGAGCTGTGTGCTGAGGATATTGAGAAAATTAGTCCTCTTAGAAATAGAGAAGAATAGTGAAGATAGTGAATCTCTATGAAGTGAAGATCCCAGCTAGATGAAGATCAGAGAATGTCCATCAAAGGGTTTGTAGATATATGTCTAAAGATGATCTACTCAAGATTTGAGAGTTCCACATGAAGATTTGGAGAAGTTATGGCCATATGAGTAAAACTAGTTCTGGCAGCTATTCAGAGGTGACAGAGTGACACAAATAGGTTCGGTGAGATCCAGAAATGCAATATCTTGTTCTAAAAATTTGGTGGAATGTTTAGGAAGCCAATGTGAATTGACAACTCAATTGGTTCATGGTCTGGAGATCAGCAAGCATTTAGTCTAATGTGACAGTGATGACAGATTGTGTTCTTGAGGTTTTGGGTGAAGATGCAAATGATTTCAGTAAGAAGATGTGGTGTGGATGTTCTTGATGATTCAGGCAAGCTTGTGGGGGTCTCTATATTGTGTCCAGTTCGTGTTGACAGTCCGCATTGAAGATTGAGCTTGTAATTGAAGATTTACTTTCAGGTGATGGTGTTCTTCCTAATCATGGATGACTGGATGTTTTACACATCTTGTTAATGATCTTGAAGATGTTCTACAAAGCATGGCATATTCCTCAAAGAAGATTGAAGTCCCAGATATGTGTGGCTGATAGTGTGGTGATATGCATGAAGTTCTTGTAACAAATCAAATTGTATTTTTGTAATTGCTCTGTAATAGAATATGTTGTTCCAACTTTAATGATCATTCCAAAGTTGATGTCATGTATAAATAAGAATTGCAAAGTCATTTTAAAGAATCTTGGTCAGGATGAGAGAGTGCTATACAGGAGAAGAGTGAAAAGCAAAGTAGAAGTATTGAGCTTAAATGGAACTATCTCAAGCATGGTGAAGATGCTAATCTCTAGTTCAAGTATGTAATATTTATTTTATTATTCTGTAGACAGTGTGTCTCTTGTAGGCAATGGGCCTCTTGTGAGCAGTGTGCTTAGGAAGAGAGCCCTAACTTGCAAGTGCCATTTTGTTTTTCGTATTCTTTTAATAGATAATACAATCTTAGGTTAGTCATCCTGTGGTTTTTCCCTTAATCAGGTTTTCCATGTTAGAATCTTGGTGTCATATGTGTTAATGTGTTTTTGCTCTTGAGATATTGCATCGTGCTTCTGTGATTAAATCATTATTATGTTGTAGAAATATAAGAAGGATTTAAGTGTTTACAGAAAAGAAAGTTTTTGGTGACAACTGATTCACCCCCCCTCTCAGTTATCTATCCTAAAACCAACAATTGGTATTGGAGCTAAGTTCCTCTAAAAGAGCTTAATCACTTGAGGAGATCCAGGATGTCTTCCTACAAGAAGGATAGTCTAAGGTTGTATGGAACTAGTTACACTCTTTGGAAAAGTCACATGGAATGTCACTTGCAATGTATGGGAATGCAATATAACCGACATAAGGCCTGATAAAAGTGGCTAAGGGTTAGGGTTTTGGTTAATATTCTATTGTAGCATTTGCAGCGGTATTGAGTTGTAGGGATTGCTAGTTGTAATCAGTTTGATTTACTGGATAATAATATTGGACTCTCTATTTGGTGGATGTAGCCCGAGTTTGGGTGAACCACATTAAAACTTGTCTCTCGCCATTATTATTTCTTTGTATTTCCATTCCTTCGTTTAATTTTTATTTGCATTTAATTGATATCTTCTACCTACTAACCCTAACAAGTGGTATTAGAGTGGGTTGTGTTCGATTATCATCTGCAGGAAGGTCTCATGGTTGAGTGGGAGCAATGGCGGACGAGGGTAAATTGAAGGTCGATAAATTTAATGGGAAGAACTATCAGTTATGGAAGATGCAAATGGAGGATTACCTCTATCAAAAGGATTTACGGATGCCATTGGAAGGAGTAGCCAAGAAATCGGCAACAATTACTGATGAGGATTGGAATCTTCTTGATAGAAAGGCACTGAGAACCATTCAGTTGTACCTGGTACTATCAGTGGCATTCAATATAATAGAAGCGAAGACAATAGATGGTCTGATGAAAGATTTGGCTAAATTGTATGAAAAACCCTCAACCTCAAATAAGGTATTTCTCATGAAGCATTTGTTTAATCTAAAAATGGTTGAAGGTGGATTTGTGATAGATCATTTAAATGAATTTAGTACGATTGTTAGTCAATTGACTTCTGTAAATATAAAATTTGATGAAGCTAGAGCTCTCTTGATATTATGTTTTTTGCCTAAAAGCTAGAATAGTTTGCTAATGGCAGTTAATAACTCTGTTTTTGGTTCAAATACCCTCAAATTTGATGATGTTGTTGGTGTTATTCTGAGTGGGGAAATTCATAGGAAAAGCTCAGGTGGATCCACATCAAGTAGTGTTTGGATTACAGAAAGTAGGGGCAGATCAAAGGAGAGAGGAAAAGGTTCTAGAGGTCATGGGAAGTCACGAGGAAAATTAAAGGACAAGAGATCCCAATCCAGAGGATAGAAGGATTGTTGGTACTATGGGAAACTAGGTCATCTGAAGAAAGATTGTTGGTCTCAGAAAAATAAAGAAGGAGACAAACAAGAAGGCAATAAGGAGGCAAATGTGGTAAGTAATAAGTCTGAACATGATGCTTTGATTATTTCCCTAGATAATGTTGTTGATTCATGGGTTTTAGATTCAAGGGCCTCATTTCATGCTACACCCCATAGAAGTTATTTTCTTGATTATGTCCAAGGGGATTCTGGGCTGGTTTATTTGGGAGATAACGAACCTTGGCAGATTGTTGGAAAGGGAAGAATTAAGATTAAGTTGCAGAATGGGAATCATTGGCTACTACAAGAGCTAAAGCATGTTCCAAGGCTTAGTAGGAATTTAATTTCAGTAGGGTAGGTAGCTGAAGAAGGTTGCATTGTTACATTTATTAATAAAAATTGGAAGGTTTCAAAAGGTGCCTTAATAGTAGAAAAAGGTGTGAAAGTAGGCACCTTATATCTTTGTGCAGGTCATACTGTTCCTTCTACTTTAGCTGCTGCAGAGAAAAAACAAACATGTTCAAGAATAGTTGTTGTAGGTTCGTAGGAAGAGACTGAAACAGTTGCTACAGGTTCTGAGACAACGCTGTGGTATAATAGACTTGGGCATATGAGTGAAAGAGCTATGAAGTTGCTTCATTCTAAGAAAGTTTTACCAGGTCTGAAATGTATTAATATGGATTTATGTGAATGTTGTTTGTATGGCAAACAAAGAGAGTCATTTTTCTTAGAGATGGGAAGTAAAAGAAAGATGAAAAGTTGGAGCTTGTGCATATAGATGTATGGGGACTAGCACAGGTATCTTCTCTTGGTGACTCTCAGTATTATGTTACATTCATAAATGATGCAACTAGGAAGGTATGGATTTATTTCCTTAGGTAGAAATCTGATGTATTTAAAACATTTAAGAAATGGAGAAGCTTGGTTGAAAATGAGATGGGTAAATGATTAAAATGTCTCAGATCTGATAATGGTGGTGAGTATTGCAGCAAAGAATTTGAAGATTATTGTTCCTTTAATAGAATTCGTAGGCAAAAAATGGTTCCAAGGACTCCACAGGAAAATGGAGTGGCAAACGCATGAATAGGACAATAATGGAGCATGTAAAGACCATGAGATTGCATGCTGGGCTACCTTTAAACATGTGCACATAAGTTGTTAATACTGTTGTATATTTAATTAATAGAGGTCCTTTGGTTCCTTCGGGCTGTGGTATTCTAGAGGAAGCATGGATAGGCAAGAAGGTGAGTTATTCTTTTCTCAAAACCTTCAGATGTGAAGCATTTGCACATGTAGATTATGAAAATAGAACCAAGCTGGATGCAAAATCAAAAAAATGTGCCTTTGTTGGATATGGCATTGATGAATTTGGTTATAGGCTTTGGGATTTTAAAAATTAGAAAATTGTGAGAAGTAGGGATGTTATATTCAATGAGAAGGTGTTGTACAAAGATCAGTTGCAACAGCATGAGAAGAAAGAAAAACATTATGTGGTGTTGGATGATACTCCAAATAGTGATGTTCCTATGGTTCCTCATGCTCTGCAATAGCAACCAGAAATACCACAAACTCCAGTGAATGTTAGATGGTCAACAAGGCTAAGTAGACCTCTTGCAAGGTTTTCTCCATCTTTGTATTCTATTTTGTTAACAGATGCTAGTGAACTAGAAGGGTATGATGAAGCTATGTAGGTGGATACACAGGTTTAGTGGGAGCTTGCAATGAAAGAAGAATGGACTCCTTGCTGAAAAATTAGACTTGGGAATTATGTAAGTTACCTGTAGGTAAAAAGGCTTTACCAAACAAATGGGTTTATAGGATGAAAGAGGAAGATGGAGGTAAGAAACGATTTAAGGCCGGGTTAGTTGTAAAAGGATTTGCATAGGAAAATGGCATTAATTTTGATGAGATTTTATCTTTGGTTGTTAAGATGACTTCTATTCGTACTGTTTTAAGTATTGTGGCTGCTGAAGATTTGAATTTGGAACAATTAGATGTGAAAAATACCTTTATCCATGGTGATTTGGAGATATATATAGAACAGTCCTAAGGATTTCAGGTCAAAGGTAAGGAGAAACAAGTGTGTAGATTGAAGAAGAGTTTGTATGGCCTGAAACAAGCACCTCAGCAATGGCATTTGAAATTTGATAGTTTTATGGCTGAGCAAGGCTGCAGCCGGTGTAATTTTGACCATTGTGTTTATTTTAAGAGGTTGGATAATGATAGCTACATTATTTTATGTTTATATGTTGATGACATGCTTGTAGTTGGGTCTAACATGGATCACATAAGAGAGTTAAAATAGTAGTTAGCATAGTCATTTGCTACGAAGGATTTGGGGGCAGCAAAACAAATCCTTGGTATGAAAATTTGCAGAGATAGGACGAACAAAAAATTAACTCTATCTTAGGCCAATTATTTTGAAAAGGTGTTGCAGAGATCCCATATGGAGAATGCAAAAGTTGTCAGCACACCTTTGCCTAGTCATTTGAAATTGACTAAAGAGATGTGTCCTAAGACACAAGAGGAGGAAAAGAAAATGTCCAAGGTACCATATGCTTTAGTTGTAGGAATTTTAATGTATGCCATGGTTTGAATGAGACCGGATATTGTACATATTGTAGGAGTTGTTAGTAGGTATATGAGTCATCCCGGATTGGAGCATTGGAATGTGGTAAAATGTATTATCAGATATTTGAGAGGTACATCCAATAAACACTTATGTTTTGGGGGCTCTAATACTAATTTAGCAGGCTATGTAGACTTAGACTTGGTGGAGAATATTGATACTAGGCAGAGTACTATAGGTTATGTCTTTACTGTAGGTGGGACAGCAGTGAGTTGGATCTCACAATTGCAAAAAGTGGTTGCTTTATCCACCACGGAGGCAGAATATGTAACAGCAATAGAGGCAAGCAAGGAGATGATATGGCTACAATCTTTCATGGAAGAATTGGGCAAACAATAGACTAATAGTCATTTGTATATAGACAGTCAGAGTGCCATACATCTTGCAAAGAATTATGCTTTGCATTCAAAGACCAAACACATACAGTTGAGGTATCACTTTATTCAGTCGATGTTGGATGATGGATAGTTAAGGCTAGAAAATATCTATACAGATGAAAATCTAGCAGATATGTTTACAAAGGTAGTGACAAGGGAGAAGTTGAGCTCCTCTTCATCTTTGTTTGGTCTTCAAGACTAAAACAATAAAATTAGAACAATAGAGTCTAGGGTGCTTATTTCTAATGGGAGTTGCACACACAACGGTGTCATCCAAGGTCAGTCTCCAAGTGGGAGATTGTTTCGTGTGGAGTCTGATCAGTCTACAAGTGGGAGATTGTTGGTAGGTGACGACTGATCAGGAAAGTATTGTACACTAGCCATGTATCAGGAAATTTTTTAGATCCGACATTAAAAAACCCTATTTTTGTAACCGACATAAGGCTTGATAAAAGCGGGTAAGGGTTAGGGTTTTGGTTGATATTATATTGTAGCATTTGTAGCAATATTGAGTTGCAGGGATTGTTGGTTGTAATTGGTTTGATTTACTGGATAATAATATTGGACTCTCTATTTGGTGGATGTAGCCTGAGTTTGGGTGAACCATGTTAAAACTTGTCTCTCGCTGTTATTATTTCTATGTATTTCTATTCCTTTGTTAATTTTTATTTGCATTTAATTGATATCTTCTGTCAGCTAACCCTAACAACAAAGAAGTATGTTCCTTAAAGGAATGGTCTGACAACTGTAGATGAAATCAGAGATGTTGAAGATAATCTTCGAACTAAAGAAGCCTTACTAAGTATCTTATCTAATTTAGAGCTAACAAATGTTATGGATTTAAAAACTACATATGAGATTTGGTCAAAGCTAGAACTTCTGCATGAAGGAGACAAATATGTTGAATGTGCCAAGCTATAGAGTTTGAAAGGAAAGTTTGAAAACCTGAAGATGAATGAAGATGAGAATATCACTACATTTATGCCAAAACTAAATGAGCTTGTTTGTGGCATTAGGTGTGCTGGTGGAACCTTGGATGAAGATGAGATTGTTGCCAAAGATCTCAGATCACTACCTCTTGCTCACAAACACAAGGTTGCTGCTATTGAGGAATTCAGATCTTTATCAAATATCACAAGAGATCAATTGGTTGGAAAATTAGTTGTATTTGAATTGGTTGAGTTTGGAGATGTACCCCCCAAGACTGAATCTACATTCAAAGCTAGTGCCTCTGTAAAAGGCAAATAAAGGTATGATCCAGGAGAGAACTCCTCAAAGAGACTATCATGGTATGAAAAAGAAAGAAAAGATCTAGAAGAAGATGATGTAGAAGCTAATCAACTTGAAGTCCTTATTGCAAAAATACTACCAAGAGGATCTAGTAAGTATGAAGGAAAATTGCCCTTGAAATATTTCAACTACAACAAGATTGGTCATTTTGCTTCAAGGTGTCTGGAAAGATTTTTAAGGACTAATCCAAATAGATCAAAATTTCAAAAGAAATGTTACTATGTTCATGAAGATGATGATGATGAAGGAGTAACAGATGATGAATCAAAGACAGGAAACAAATCCAGAAGTGACTGGGTGTTTATTGCCACCAAGGAAGAAGATCCAATGCCCATTGAATCTGTCAATCATAAAATGGTAGAAAGAGCTCTGGCTACCAAAGTTGAAGAGAAGGATGAATGGGTCATTGACAGTGGATGCTCCCACCATATGACTGGTGAAAAAAATAAGTTCATAGATCTAGAAAGATATGAAGGAGGGGTTGCAAAATTTGGTGATAATTCTGTAGGCAGAATCAGAGGCAGAAGAACTATTTCTTTTGATGGAAAGAACAAAACCAGTGATGTACTATATGTTGAAGGTCTAAAGCACAATCTTCTTAGTGTTGGGTAGTTGGTGGATAAAGGCTATTATCTCTGATTCAAAAATGGAAAATTTAAGATCTTTGAAAGTTTTGGAATAGAGATTGCATCCAGTACTCAAACAAAAGGTAACATCTTCCTCTGGGTTGGTATTGGCAAAAGTTGTTTATTTGTTCAAATTGATCAGAGTTGGTTGTGGCATAGGAGAATGTGTGATGTAAATTTTGATAATATCATCAAGATAAGAAACACTCAGGCTGTAAGAGTTCTTCCAAGACTAGTGAAACCTACTAATAGTTTGTGCAAAGAATGTCAGTTGGGTAAGCAAAGCAAAGTCACATTCAAAAGTAAGGAACAATCTTCTACTAGATTGTTGGACTTAGTACATACTGATCTATGTGGACTGCAAAGAATTAGGAGTTTGCAAGGTGATATACATTTCATGCTACTAATTGATGACCATTCCTAGATGATGTGGGTGACTTTCCTAAAAGAGAAATTTGACACTCTTGAGAAATTCAAAATATTCAAGGCTATGGTAGAGAATGAAACTGGGTTAAACATAAAATTTCTTAGGTCTGATAGAGGTGGAGAATTCACATCTAGAGAGTTCATAGAATTCTATGAGAAACATGGGATAAAAAGATAGTTATCTGCTTTAAGGACTCCATAGTAGAATGGAGTAGTGGAGAGAAAGAACCAGACCATCTAGGAAGCATCTAGAATCATGATGATGGAAGCAAATGTCCCTTAGATCTACTAGAGAGAAGTTGTAAGCATTGTTGTCTATACTCTTAATTGAGTACAAATCAGAAGTGATATTGGTAAGACCCCTTATGAACTCTAGTTTGGCATCACTCCTACTATGAAGTATTTTAGAGTCTTTGGTAGTAAATGTTACATTAAAAGAGATGAAGACCTTGGTAAATTTGATGCTAGAAGTGATGAAGGAATATTCTTGGGTTACTCTACTCAAAGCAAAGCATACCGGTGTTATAACAAGAGATTAAGAAAGATTGTAGAAAGTACAAATGTGAAGGTTGATGAAGGCATTAAAAATCCCTCAAGGTTTTGAGTATGAAGCAGATGATCAGAATAATCCTATGGTCCAAGAAGATCTAGCCCCTTCTGTAGTTCAAATTCAGACTGATCTAGAAAATCCTAAAATATAGGAAGAAGAGATAAGTTTGAATGAACCTATCCAAGAAATAGAAGTGCAAGAAATTCCTAAAACTCCCAGGTATGTAAGACTAAATCATTCTAAAGACCAGATCATAAGTGATAGAAGAAAAGGTCTTCAAACAAGAAGAAAGATTGCTTAAGATTTAAAGAAGTATTGTTTGATTTCAAAGATTGAACCAAAATCAGTAAGTGAAGCATGTAATGATGAAAACTAGGCTAAAGCAATGGAGAAAGAGTTGATGCAATTTGAGAAAAATCACACTTGGGATCTTGTTCCTAGACCTAGGAACAAAAATGTGATTGGGACCAAGTGGGTCTTCTGGAATAAACTAAATGAAGATGGTGAAGCAGTCAGAAACAAAGCCAGATTGGTTTGTAAGGGTTATTCTCAAGTAGAAGGAGTTGACTCTAAAGAAACTTTTGCTCTGGTGGCAAGAATTGAAGTAGTCAGATTATTTCTTGCTTTTGCTTCCTTCAAGGATTTCAAAGTATATCATATGGATGTCAAGTCTTCCTTCTTGAATGGTGACTTGGAAGAAGTATACATTGAGCAACCAGATGGATTTCAATTGTTTGATCATGGTGATATGGTTTGCAAGTTGAAGAAAGTATTGTATGGACTCAAACAAGCCCCAAGGGCTTGGTATGAAAGATTGGATAAACATCTCTTGAAGATTGGTTTCAACAAAGGTACTACTGACAATAACTTGTACTTCAAGATTGATCATGAAAATATCTTGATTGTTGAAGTATTTGTTGATGACATCATTTTTGGGGGAAGAGATAGTATGTGCAAGACTTTTACAAATCATATGAAAAGTGAATTTGAGATGTCTATGTTTGGGGAAATGAATTTCTTCTTAGGTCTACAAATCACTCAAACAAAGAAAGGAATATTCATATCACATACCAAATATGTGAAAGAATTGTTGAAGAAATTTGGGATGGAAGATTCAAAACCAATGAATACTCCCATGGCAACCAAATGTAAACTAAGCAAAGATGATGAATCTCCTAACGTTGATTAGAAAAAATACAGGTTAATGATTGGAGGACTACTGTATCTTACTAAGACTAGACCTAACATTATGAATGATGTTGGTCTTGTTGCCAAATTCCAAGTTGATCCTAGAGAATCTCATGTCATGGAAATCAAGAGAATTCTCAGCTATCTAAAGGGAACAATTGAGTATGGTTTATGGTATCCTAGGGATTATGATATGGATGACTGGAAGAGTACCAGTGGCGGTGCATTCTTTTTGGGGAAAAGATTGGTTTCTTGGCTGAGCAAGAAACAAGAGGCAACATCTCTATCCACTACAGAAGAAAAATATATTGCAGCAGTAGGTAGTTGCACTCAAGTGTTGTGGATGAAGCAAATGCTAAGAGACATCAGAGTGGAGTATGAGGAATCTATCACAATCTCTATGATAACTCAAGTGCAATAAATATATCAAAAAATCTGGTGTTGCATTCAAAGACAAAACATATATCCATCAAGTTTCACTTTTTGAGAGAGCGGTTGAACAAGAATGAAGCTAGATCAGAGTTTGTGCCCTCAAAGAATCAGATTGCAGACATTTTTACTAAACATCTACCTAAGGACTCTTGAGTATCTCAGGGAGAAGTTAAGGTTTATTACCCCTCTAGTTCTAAATTAAGGTGCACTAATGTGCATCAGTCCTATGGATCTCACAGTCATATCTTGTGGTCTGGATTGATGATAGGAAGCTGCTACTCATGGGGAGTAGTCTGTATGATTCTGATTGATGCAAGTATGTGCCCTTTTCCATTGATGTCTATTACCTTTTAATTCACCCTTATTCAATTTTTTGTGTTCCTTCCCTTAGTAAAAGGTCAACTTACCATCTTTCCCTATTGGTCATATGCTTGTTTATTAAGCTAGCGCTTTGTTATTAAAGTTCATCTAGCTATTGTCTTATGTGTGAAATTACTGTAGAATTGAACCTTCAAACTTGAACCCTTTTTCATGGTTTAAGAGTTCAACAGTTCAAGAGTTCAACGGTTAAGGAGTTAAACGGTTCAAGAGTTCAATGGTTCAATGGTTCAAAATTCAATGTTTCTTGAAAAGTCGTTTAACTGTTGGTCAGTCTGTGTAACTCATCTTGTATCTTTGAACCTTCGAGTTGAACCTCATTTTAGAGTTCAAAGGTTCAATGTTATGTGACTATAGTCTCTTTATTTCCCAAAGCCTTCTTTAATTCAGAAATTTGTGGGAAATTTAGAGGGAAATATATCTGAAACTTATTATGAAGTGGACAATTCTAACGTTCGAAAGGTTATGTATAATAATTACACATCAAGGTCATGTGTGAGAAATGCTTACAATTAATGCATCTGTTAGAGTTCATGTCTTATCAAGCATTTTCAGCATGTATTATTTCAACTAGTAATTATTCAACCTAATTTAATTCCCTTGTCAAGAAAGAACAACCAATTTTAACAAGTAAACACACAGGGTGATGTAAAAGGAGAATAGTGCTAAAGGTATAAGATTTGTATTGCCCAGTTTGATAGTAATTTCTGATCCATTGAAGGTGAGTTTAACTTTTCCTATAAGCTGATTTCATTACTTTGTTGGAAAGGAGAATCATTTTGTGTTTCTAGTATTATTAAAGAAGTTCAAAGCATTTTCCATTACATTTATCCAGTCTGTACCCATGAAATCTACCTGTTTTGGTTTTGAACATGGTTCAAGCCTTATGTGTTCTCTTCCTGAATTTGGGGATACCTCTTTAGCTCAATATGATTTAGAGTATTTTAGGGAGAGGGTTAAAAATCCTATGTCAACTCCCATAATGAAGAAAATAGTGGAAAGTGGTTTAGTCGAAGTTGTAGCCTTTCCCATGGTGATACAATGCCCTGAATTAGTTTTGGAATGTATGAGTAGATATGACCCCCAAAATAGGTGTATCAGAAATGCGGATGGCAGTGTGTTACTACCTGTCAATAGACAAACCCTAATGGCTATGATGAAAATTTTGCCCAAGGATCCATATTCTAATCTTAATATTACTTCCTCTTATGGTCATTTTTCTTTAAAGAAAGCAAGCTACAAGAGCGTAATTGCAAGAAATTGGTTACTAAAATTTCAAAAAGGAGGTTCAAGATTGACCAGACCACTAATAAGAGAACACATGATACCGGAAGTAAAGGATATTATGGTGTTGCTACATAGGCTAAAGGGTAACTCCCAGGCATTTTATTGGGAGGACTAGATGTATTTCTTCATTCAGGTGATCCACCAAGGAGAATAGTATTTTGATTGGACATAAATCATAGCCAAATGTTTGCATCTGGGTCTGAGTAATTATTTGGGGAATAAGGATTTTTATATGTCTTCATATCTCTTTTACTACCTAGCATCTACAAGAGAATGGAGAGGGTTGCATCATGCATCCTTGGTTGAAGACAACAAAATTTATGATTATTACCCACATTTGTAGATGCAAAATTGTTATGAAAACTATGGAAGGGTTAATGATGTTTTTACTTGTAGGATGACTTATGAATTGATAGGTAATGTGAATAAAATGATGTCTAATGAAGCCATGCATTTATGGTAGTTTCTTTATTAGGTTTCCTAAATTTACTTATATTAGAGTTGGTGGTTTTGATGGCGAACCTGTGAAGCTACCCAGATATGTTTTTGACTGCTTTGTATTGATAGAAGTTTATAGGCAATTAGCCCATGTAGATAAGAAATTTCTAATGAAGAAAGAATCTGGTATATCCTTTCCCATCGAAATTGGACACTATTCATGTCAGTCAATTTCTGACACTTTAAATTTGGTGGTGGGCCTAAAAAAAGTTCAATTTTTAGTACTATAGTGCTAGACCCTAGTTTGACAGCAAAGGCTTTGCTAGGGACAATTTGGATTTTGGAACAGGATTTTCACACATTCCTTAAATAGAGGACTATTGGGAGGACTATTCAGATGAATTTGAAGTTAGAAAGAGGCTTTGGTGTAGATTCTCCTTAGGGCAAATAGTTACCCTCAATTTGAATATGAATATTTCTGGAATAGTTGATGATGAGGAACAAGTGATTGATCCTCAATTTGAACAAATAAAACAACGACCTATTCTAGAAGTTGATTGGAATAAAGGTGAAGAGGATCAGATCAAGGTTAAAACTCTCCCAGTAATAAGGAGAACTAAGAAATGGTTGAGGGAATGTAGATTAAAGGAAATTCAAAATGAAGATTCCCAGCAATATGCATCGATTGATGAATCACCATCTCCAATAAGCTCTTCTAATCAACCTATTACTATTTGTGATGTACGTACTCCCAAACCAAAAATTGGAAAGGGTTTTGTTATCAAAAAGTCCAAGAAAACCCTTGCAACTATTCTACCTTCTCATACCACCAGATTAAAAACTAAAAGTAGGAAGAAGAAGGAGGTTTCAGAAAGGATAGTTGTGGACTTAAACTCTAAAAAAGATTTGGGGGAAGCAATAGGTGATAGAGAGTTTGATTCACCAATGGTGGAAGAGATCAGTACAAACCCACAAGCAGATGTTGCTTCAGATTCAACCAATCTGATGATGATATCAAATGTGCCTTCTAAACAATTGAGACCTGTTAAAGAAGTTCCAGCCCTTGCACCCAAATGGTTGGAAAGTTTAATCAATGATAAAAGAAAAATAGTTCCATTTTCATTACCATTGGAGGATATGGTTAGCAAGTGTCTAGGAAAGCCCCCTAAATCCAAAAAGATGAAAACCACATCTAGGGTAGATATTGACCCTAATAAGGTGAATTGGAGTGCATAAATAGCCTAGCCAGCAACTGATGAAGAAGTTCAGGATCCCACAGTTCAGGGTTTCACAATAGAAAGGATAGATCTTGGGACTGCATCACGTGCCGCAGATGTGCACCATTTAGAAGCATCTACCAAAAGGATAGTCAGCCACACCTGGAAGGATGAAAAAGATAAGAGAGAGTTGAAACAAACCTTATGATCAATGGCAGAATATATTGATGCCATTCATAATCCAAACCCACAATTTGTTTCTCAACCACCTCTATCTTTTGACCCAAAATCTCCGATCAATCAGAAAATGCTAGATTAGATACATAGAAACAAAATGGTGACTAAAGTGTTTGATGATTCGTTGGATGGTATTATCCAGAAAGGTACAAAATATACATTCATGAATTGAAGAATATATATGATGAAACCATGGCTACTGTCAAAGATTTGAAGACACAGAATGCTTCATGGGAAAAAGGATGAAGGGAAATGGATGAATGTGATAAATCAAATCGGTGAAGTTCAGAAGTATGGGGTAACAATGTTTTTATTAGAGAAGAATATGACAAGTTTAAATGATAATATATTGTATGTAAGCAAGAGAAATATCAAATGGAGAAACTCAGTATCCAAGCAAGGATGAATTGAATTTACAAAAATGATCGAAGAAATAACTAAGTTCACTCAATCTTTACAGCATGATTTGCAATGCATTGATGTGAAATATATAAAAGATGATGGGGAGCCAGAAAAGGATATTGATACTGTGGTTCAATCCTTCAGAGAGAAAATCAATTTTGTTAAAGAAAATGATAACCTATTAACTGAAGATTTTTCTCAGATATCAAAGGTGGAATCACTCCTTCACCTCTGTGTCGATGCACTCTCGAAGCATGCAGAGAAAGTGGAGAAAATTCAAAGACAAAAAGATGTTTGGAAAGTAATGGTTAAACACATTGGCATCCCCAATTTCTCAAAAATCTAGGAATTTGTTACTGCATGTCAAGAGTGGAAGGCACAATGTGTCTCCTTGGCTCAACAAAACAAATCCAAAGATTCCAATCCACTTCCCCAGTCATGATCTTGCTCGCATAAGCTCTTTATTCAATTATTTTGTTGAAATTATGTTTAAAAAAACTTTGTCTTTCGATGAGTTTGTAAGAACTAAATCCCGTATGGGTCAGAGTTTGTTTTAACTCTGGGTTTAAAAGAATAGTTAATTAGGGCAACAATATATGTGTTTTTAGTTCTTAAAATGGATATACAGAAAGTGAGGAAGAAGATACAAGAAATTTTAGACCTGAACTTTTGTGTTTTACAATATATGTGATGTTGGTCTGAAGTATTTTCATCTGTGAATGAGAATAAGAAATGATTACTGCAAACCTAAATCTGTGTGTTTAATTACTTGAAATTGGGTTTCTGTGTGAACTCTTCTTTCATATGGTAATTATTCTTTCATTGGATGACTCATCATATATGTTCTATCATTTGTTGGTTCAGTAATATACATATTTATATATCTGATTATTGTTGAAGATAGAATCTATGTGTTCTATTACCGAATGATGTTATATGGAGGAAATATATCACATGTATAGCATGGTGATGTATGGATGTTAGTTTTCCTTAAACGCTTTTTGGCTGAAAGTGTGTCTAAATGATTAGAATAGTTTGAATTCATTGAAGATTAAAAAGGGAGTTGTACCTTAATTTAGAGGGGAATTATTTCTGATAGTTCACCCATTTGTTGTTTAACTTATTTGTTCTATATAAGAAAGGGTTATAGAGTCAAAATAAAACTTTTTTAGATCAGGACAAATCTGTTAGCCAACAGTTTTTAGCGACTCTGCTGCGGATCGAACAAATTCATTTGTTAAAAGATTAGTTGCCTTAATATGAAGCAATGATGGTGCTTCCTCATGAAAATATAATTCTTGTTCTACAACCTAATCTTGGTTTTCAAGACAAGCACAAAGATATAATTAGTGAGTTAAATACTCTTGCATGGTAACCAAAATATTGATGATTATAGAAGGGTAAGCTGATCATTAGAAAAGGAAGAAGAATTGGCTGATAATTTGAGATTGCTGTTACTCAGACAAAGGAGGAGGCAAGCAGAAAACGCAGTAAGAAATCAAGCCCTTGAAGTCTGAAGAGGTCAAGAATAGCCTAGAAACCAATAACTACCTATCCAATTACAAAATCATAAACTGGATTCCAAAGATACACAAGGTCTTTGAGAAGAGAGGGAGTTGAAGATCCTACTTTTCAAACACTACAAAGCCTAAATTTTCCTTATATTCCTACTCCTACTAGAAGAGCTAGAAGTAGACCCCCTAGCCCTCCTAAGCCCTTTACATCCTTTGTCTGTCAAGCCTTAACTCTTTCTAGTACTATCATTCCCTCTGCCATAAGCTTTCTAATGATGGCCCAAACTTGGGGAGTAGCTATAGGACCTCTAAATTTAGGGGCTAACTTGAATCCTCTACCTAAAAATGCAAGGGAAAACTTACCCAAATTTAATGGGGATGGAAGATAATCACCAGATGAACATCTGAGTGCCTTTGTCGCAGCATGTGGTGTGTTAGGTGTACAACATCAAGATGTAGCCATAAGGCTTTTTGTGCAAACTCTAACTGATACTGCAGCACAATGGTTCTATCATTTGTCTGACTCTTCAATTACCAATTGGAATGATATGAAAACTGTATCCAAAAATAGATTCAAAAGCACAGAAGATGAACATTCCCTTCTTGCTCAATTGACTCAGCTTAAGAAAGAAATTCACGAGCCTATGAGGGAATTTATAGCCAAATTCAATAGAATTGTGCACAAAATCCCAAATGCTAAGAGGCCAACCCCTGAGAATCAGAAATGTTTTTTTATTAATTCTATGCCTCCTGATATTAGTTTTCATCTTAGAAGAGGTGCAGTTGCTGACTTAGCAATTGCAAAAACCTTGGCAGTTGGGTTAGAAGATGATCTTCTTATGGCTAGAAAATGGAAGAAAGAAGTCCAAATACCTAATGCTCATCCCTCATCCTCTACAGATCTTGTGGTTCAAAGACTAGTTAATGATATGATTTCCTTAAAAAGATAATTACCTAAGGTTAGTGCTTCATTTCAACAACCATATCAAGATGTCAGTAGGAGGAATTTTAACCAACAGATAAATACTAGTAAGACATTACCACTTACATCGGTACAACCAAGGTTAGCTATTGAAGCTCCCCCTGGAAGAGGAAATATGTGTGCCTTTCATTTGACTACTAATCATTACAGAAACTCTTGCCTGGAGATGCTTAGATATGCTCAAATGGCCACTAGACTCAAGATGTATTGGGAGAGGTTACCGAAGAAGAAAGGAACTTTGAGGAACCTGGCGACTCTAAAATACACTTCCTAGAATATGAATCAGATTCAGAAAGAGGAGGTGAAATATTGGTTACTCTTGAAGATCCTTCATGTGTTGTGCTTACCAGAAGCTAGAAGAATCTGAGATTTTTTAATACTCAAGAAGTGCCTGTTAAAGGTAAGGACCTCTAATTAGAACCTCTGATGCTAATTCGAAGGCCAAAGAAATTAAACTATTACATAGAAATGATCGTGAAACTTCTTTTGATATTTTAGAATTTTGTAAGTCTATAAAGATTCAAATATCCCCTGCTGAATACCTCAAGTTAAAACCCAAAGAACTTGATAAATTGGTTAAATATGTCAAAGGTGGTCATACACAAATTGTATTGATAACTGAGAGGGGGGGTGAATCAGTTATCCTAAATTTGCTTCCAATTCAAACACTTAAATCCACTTTGTTATTTAATAGCATAGCAATTAATCATTCATGGAAGCGTAAAGCATAAACATTAGAGCAGATACACATCAACACATGAGACACCAAGATTTTGATGTGGAAAACCCGGTCAAGGGAAAAACCACGGGGTGATTAACCCAAGAATTATTCTCTGTTAGAAGAATACGAAAAATAGATGGCACATGCCAATTAGGTCTCACTACCTGAGCTCACTGCTCACAAGAGGCACACAGCCTACAAGAGACACACTGTCTACAAAGTAACAAGTATCACAAACTTGAACTGGAGATTGACATCTTTACCATGCCTGGATCAGTTCCATTTAAGCCTAAAGACCTCTGCTCTGCCTTTTGCGCTTTTGCTATACCACACTCATCTACTCCAAGACACCCTTCAAAATGAATTCACAATCCCTTATTTATATAAGGCATCAACTTAGGAACAATCATCTAAGTCAGCAAACACCTATAAGATCATTCGCAAGATGTGTAACACATTCGGTCGGCCAGTCTCAAGAAGAACACCAATACCCGGTGGTAATTCTTCAAATGCAAACTCTAACTTCAATGTGGACCACCAATCAAAATTGTACACAATCCAAAGATCACCAAAACCTTTCCTGAGTCACCAAGAACATCTGCACTTTATCAGCTTACTGGAATTCTTCTCTTCTTCATCCGGAACTTGAAGAACATAGTCTATTGCCACTGTCACACTGAAAAAGGTGTTTTTGGACCTCCAAACCATGAACAAATCTAGTTGTCACTTCACACTACTTTCTACACCACTCCCTCCAATCCACAGAATGAGATAATGCAATTCCAGAGCTCATCGGACCAATGTGTGACACTCTGTCACCACTGAACATCTGCCGGAACCAGTTCTACTAGAGTGACCATAACTTCTTCATATCTTCATGCGGACCTCTGAAATCTTGACTGGAGCATCTCAAGACTCATATCTAAAAACCCTTTAAACCATATCCTCTGATATTCATCTTATCTTAAACTTTTACCTTAATGTCATAACTGTTCTTCACTGTTCCTGATTGAGGCTAATTTTCTCAATATCCTCAGCACACAGCTCATCCAATTAATACAATGAGTATGTTGACATCAATGACAACACTAGTTATCCTCATACTTGCAACAGATTGAACCCAAAAGTTAACTAAATGTTAATGTTGAGTCTCCCATTGCCCAATTATTTGCTTCTACACCTAAATCACCCACGCATACTCCTAAAATGGCCCTCAATTCATCTAATGATACTTCTTATATGGCTGATGTGAAGCCCAATCCATTTTATGTTTCTTTATTCATAAATGGCCATAAACTTAGTAATTGTATCATAGACTCGGGTGCTTCTGATAATATTATGCCTTCTTTTGTCGCCAAAGCCCTAGGCCTATCCCTTACAAAAAAAATTGGTAGTTGTTACTCTATGGATGGAAAATAGATTTCTTTGCTCAGACAAATTAAAGACGCACGAGTTGCTCTTGCAGCCTATCCTGATAAAAGATTAAAGTTAACTATCTTAGTAGCGGATATTCCTGCTACTAATGGGATGTTGTTGAGAAAGACTTTTTGCAAAGATTTAGGAGGGCAGATTAAATTGGATTGGTCAGAAGCTACAATTCTAGTGGGAAAGTAGAAAGTCAAGCTAGAATCTAAACCTAAATGCAAGTTTATTGTATACCCTTCTGATGATCCACATCTTTGATTCTATTTGAAGAATGTGAATTTGGTAACTATTTTCTCTCTTTTGAAGACATGAAGGAAGAATCCATTCCAAAGTCTATTAATTCAGATGATCTATGGACCATGGAATTCTATGGTAGTTGTGCTACCATTGGTTTAGGATTAGGGGTTGTTTTGATCTCACTTGAAGGTTAAATTTTTCCTTACTCTTTCAAGTTAGAATTTAAAAATACTAATAACACTACAGAGTATGAAGCTCTATTGCTTGGGTTAATTGAAGCCAAAGGAAAAGGTATAAAGATACTCAAAGAAAAAGAAGATGCTGAATTAATTGTTAAATATGTGAGAGGCATTTTTTCAGTTAAAAATGAAAGATTGAGACATTACAGGAACAAAGTTTGGGATGAGATAGGATACTTTGATACCTTTTCTATTGAGGCAATTCCTAGAGATCAGAATACACGGGCAGATTCTCTAGCAGTGTCATCTTCTCTTCTTCTCCCACACTCTAATTTCAAAAAGGATTCATATAGAATAGAACTGGTCTACCGTCCTAATGTCCCAGATAATACTAAAAATTGGCAAGTTTTTGAGAATGATAGGTAGATTAGAAAGTTCTTGGAGAATGCTGAGATGTTCCTGGGGACTTATTTTGAAGATTCTGAAGTAGAATGTAATGAATTCAGTCCTGATCTAGGGGTCAATTCAAAGGATGATGTAATTCAATTAAAGGGAAACAAAATCCCCAAAGGATTGGTCTCTCTAGAACATTTGTTGACTTGACAAGATGAATGTACCAAAGGTAAACTTATTCAGAATTTTGACAAATTGGGGGATTATGTGAAGATAAACAATGGGAGTAAAACTGATCCTAAATGGATTTCTATTGGTAGGTGTTGCTCGCCAGAGAAGAAAAACAAATTGATTAATCTGTTGATTAGGTATAAGGATGTCTTTTCTTGGGCAATCTTAGCATCATATTCCTTTAAAAATAAATGCAACTCCGTTTAGGAAAAAGTTGAGAAACTATAACCCAAAGGTCGCTAAGGCCATCTTTAAGGAGATTGACAAAATGTTGAAGGCTTGGATTATTTATCCAATTCATCACTCCACCTGGGTGGAAAACATTATCCCAGTACACAAAAAGAATGGAGAAATAATAATCTGTGTTGATTTTAGGAATCTGAACCAAGCTAGTTTGAAAGATAATTATCCTTTACCTGTGATGGATCACATTTTACAAAGAGTTGCTAGGTCAGAAATGATGTCCATGTTAGATGGGTTCTTAGGTTATAATCAAATAAGCGTGGCTGTATTCGATCAACATAAAACTGCTTTCACTACACCCCAGGGAACTTTTACTTATAACCATATGCCCTTTGGTTTGATTAATGCTAGTGCAACTTTTCAATGGGTGATGGATTCATCCTTTAGAGATCTGAAAGATAGAATTATTGTCATTTATCTTGATGATTTGACTATTTTCTCTTGAAAAAGAGAGGATCATCTAAAAGATCTAGAGATTATTTTGCAAAGGTGTTAGAGTCATGGGATATCTCTTAATCCTAAGAAGTCAATTTTTTGTGTAACAGAGGATAAGTTACTGGGACACTTAGTTTCAAAGGATGGAATCAAGATTGATCCAAAAAGGGTTAGAACAATACAACAGCTAAGTCTCCCTTCTAATAGGACTAGAGTTAAGTCTTTCTTTGGCCATATTAACTTCCTCAGAAAGTTCATTCCTGACTTTGCCGAGATTACAAAACATATTGTAGGGATGATGAGTGAAAAATAGGCATTCAAATGGAACAAGACGACTAAGAAAGCATTTGAAGATATTAAAGAATCAATTGCACAAACACCTACTTTGGTAAACCCTGATTTCCAAAAAGGCTTTATTATTTATTGTTATTTTTCAAAACATACCATGTCTGGTATCTTACTACAGAGGAATGAATTGAATGTAGAATCTCCAATAGACTTTATGAGTGTTCCTCTCAAGAACCATGAACTTAAATATTATTTAATTGAGAAGCAAGATTTTGCTGTGGTAAAGGTTCTCAAACAATTTAGATATTACATACTACATTCTCATTCAATTGTATTTGTGCCTAGTTCAACTGTAAAAAGCATTCTTACTCAACAAGATGTTGGGATAATCAATAGAGAAACATGGGTTACTAAAATTCAAGAATATGACTTGGAGGTTAGGCCAACCAAATTAGTTAGAGGTCAAGGTGTGTGCAAATTGATTGCTGAAAGTAAGGAAGAAGAAGAAGAACTTCCTACTGTCCTGTTGGCAAGTTTACAAGATCCGTGGTTCCTAAATGTGGCACACTATCTTACTTATGGAGACTGTCCTAGTCACTTATCGTTGAAGGAGAAAAGGAATCTGAGGTTAAAAGTAGCAAAATATGTCATTTGGGGTGATGTCTTATACAAAACAGGACTAGATGGAACCTTTCTGAGATGTGTAGATAAGGAATAATAGCACAAGATTTTGGAAGTTTTTCATAATGAAACCTGTGGTGGACACTTCTCTTCTTCAGTGACAACCTTCAAAATCCTTAGAAATTGTTATTATTGGCTAGGTATGTTCAAAGATGCATACAGATGGGTAGCTAACTGTGAAAAATGCAAAATGTTTTCAAGAAGGCCACAACTTGCAACATTGCCTCTAAGGCCTATCGTTATTGAAGAACCTTTCAAACAATGGGGATTAGACTTTATTGGGCCTCTCTCACCTTCTTCAAGTGTTGGACATACACATTCTAACAGCAATAGACTATTTTACAAAATGGGTTGAAGCAGCCCCTGTGAAGAGAACCACTTTAGAAGTAGTGTGCAATTTTCTCAGAGAGAATATACTGGTGCGTTTTGGTGTCCCTCAAAAACTTGTAGCAGATAATGCCACCAACTTTTCCTTAATTGAACTTACTTCTTTTTTCTATGAGCATGGCATATCTCTCTCTTACTCATCAGATTACTACCCTCAAGGGAATGAACAAGTTGAGTCCAGTAATAAAAATTTGATAGCCATCATGAGAAAATTGGTGAGTGAGAATCCCAAAGATTGGCATAAAAGATTGTGTGAAGCAATCGTGGCTGATAGGGTAACCCCAAAAAGGGCAATAGGAATGGCACCTTTTGAGCTAGTTTATGGAATAGGAGCTCAGTTATCATTACCTCTAGAATTATCTGCAGCTAAATTACAAAATGTCATTGAAGATCAATACTTTCAAGATTATTTAGAGAAAAGAGTTATGTACTTGACCAGGATTGAGGAGGAAAGGAATGAATTGGTTGATCAGATTACTACTCATCAAGCCAGGGTTAAAAAGATTTTTGATCAGAAAACAAGACCAAGAAAATTCATGGAAGGAGACGAAGTGCTACTGTGGGATAGGAGGAGAGAACCTAAAGGAGCACATGGCAAGTTTGATTCACTTTGGAAAGGGCCATTCAAAATTCACCAGGTACTAGGCCCTAATTCTTTCAAATTGGAATATCCAAATGGATCTATTCAACCCCTGTCTTATAATGGATAGGACCTTAAATTGTATCAACTGTAAAATAGGTGTCCCCTATTTTGTACTTAGTCTTTCCTTTGTTGTCATGTGTTGTCATTTTCCTTTTCCAGTCTTGGTTTGCCTTGTTTCTTTCCCTATGTTTCAGTTTGTGTGTAACCAGAGTTTCTGAGTTCTCTACATTTTGTCATAAAATGCAATCCCCAGTCAGAGCCAATGTTACCTTTTAATTCACCCTTATTTAATTTTTCATGATCCTTTCCTTAGCAAAAGGTCGACTTACCATCTTTCCTTATTGGTCATATGCATGTTTATTAAGCCAACACTTTGTTATTAAAGTTCATCTAGCTATCGTCTTATGTGCAAAATTACTGTAGAATTGAACCTTCAAACTTGAACCCTTTTTCATGGTTCAAGAGTTCAATGGTTCAAGAGTTCAACGGTTTAGTGGTTCAAAATTTAATGTTTCTTGAAAAGTTGTTTAACTATTAGTTGGTTGATTTAAATCATCTTGTATCTTTAAACCTTTGAGTCGAACCTAATTTCAGAGTTCAAAGGTTTAAAGGCTCAAAGGTTCAACGTTTTGTGACTATAGTCTCTTTTTTTCCTGAAGCCTTCTTTAAGTCAAAAATTTGCGGGGGATTTAGAGGGAAATATATCTGAAACATATTATGAAGTGGAAAGTTCTAACATTCGAAAGGTTATGGATAATAATTACACATCAAGGTCGTGTGTGAGAAATGCTTACAATTAATGCATCTATAAGAGTTCATGTCTTATCAAGCATTTCCAGCACGTATTATTTCAGCTAGTAATTATTTGACCTGATTTAATGCCTTTGTCAAGAAAGAACAAGCCAATTTTAACAAGTAAACACATAGGGTGATGCAAAAGGAGAACAATGCTAGAGGTATAAGATTTTTATTGCCCAGTTTGATAGTAATTTTTGATCCATTGAAGGTGAGTTCAACTTTTCCTATAAGATGATTCCATTACTTTGTTGGAAAGGAGAATCATTTCGTGTTTCTGGTATTATGAAAGAAGTTCAAAGTATTTTCCATTACATTTATCTAGTCTGTAGCCATGAAATCTGCTTGTTTTGGTTTTGAACACGGTTCAAGCCTTATGTGTTCTCTTCCTGAATTTGGGGATACCTCTTTAGCTCAATATGATTTAGAGGATTTTAAGGAGAGGGTTAAAAATCATATGTCAACTCCCATAATGAAGAAAATAGTGGAAAGTAGTTTAGTCAAAGTTGCAGCCTTTGATACAATGCCCAGAATTAGTTATGGAATGTATGAGTAGATATGACCAACAAAATAGGTGTATCAAAAATGCAGATGGCAATGTGTTACTACTTGTCAATAGACAAACCCTAATGGTTGTACAGAAACTTCTACCCAAGAAGCCATATTCTGATCTTAATATTACTTCCTCTTATGGTCATTTTTCTTTAAAGAAAGCAAACAATAGGAGCATAATTGCAAGAAATTAGTTACTAAAATATCAAAAAGGAGGTTCAAGACTACCCAGACCACTAACAAGAGAACACATGATACCAGAAGTAAAGGATATTATGGTGTTGTTACATAGGCTAAAGGGTAACTCCCAGGCATTTTATTGGGAGGACTGGTTGTATTTCTTCATTCAGGTGATCTTCCAAGGAGAATAATATTTGGATTGGGTGGAAATCATAACCGAATGTTTGCATCTAGGTCTGAGTAATTATTTGGGGAATAAGCATTTTTATGTCTTCATATCTCTTTTACTACCTAGCGTCTACAAGAGAATGGAGAGGGTTGCCTCATGCATCTTGGTTGAAGACAACAAAATTTATGATTATTACCCACATTTACAGATGCAAAATTGTTATGAAAACTATGGAAGGGTTAATGATGTTTTTACTAGTAGGATGACTTATGAATTAACAGGTAATGTGAATAAAAGGATGTCTAATGAAGCCATGTAGCTAATCAACATTTATGACAGTTTCTTTATTTAGTTTCGTAAATTTACTTATATTAGATTTGGTGGTTTTGATGGTGAACCTATGAAGCTGCCCAAATATGTTTTTGACCGCTTTGTACTGATAGAAGTTTGCAGGCAATTAGCTCATGTAGATAATAAATTTCCAATGAAGAAAGAATCTGGTATATCCTTTCCCATCGAACTTGGACACTATTCATGTCAGTCAATTTATGATGCTTTAAATTTGGAGGTGGGCCTAAAAAAAGTTCAATTTTCAGTACTATAGTGCTAGACCCCAATTTGATAGCAAAGGCTTTGCTAGGGACAATTTGGATTTTGGAACAGGATTTTCACACATTCCTCAAATAGAGGACTATTAGGAGGATTGTTCAGATGAATTTGAAGTTAGAAAGAGGCTTTGGTGTAGGTTCTCCTTAGGGCAAATAGTTACCCTCAATTTGAATATGAATATTTCTAGAATAGTTGATGATGAGGAACTGGTGATTGATCCTCAATTTGAACAAATAAAATAGCTACCTATTTCAGAAGTTGATTGGAATAAAGGTGAAGAGGATTAGATCGAGGTTAAAACCCTCCCGATAATAAGGAGAACTGAGAAATGGTTGAGGGAATGTAGACTAAAGGAAGTTCAAAATGAAGATTCCCAGTAATATGCACTGATTGATGAACCACCATCTCTAATAAGCTCTTCTAATCGGCCTATTACTATATGTGATGCAGGTACTCCCAAACCAAAAATTGGAAAGGGTTCTATTATCAAAAAGTCCAAGAAAACCCTTGCAACTATTCTACCTTTTCATACCACCAGATTAAAAACTAAAAGTAGGAAGAAGAAGGAGGTTTCAGATAGAATAGTTGTGGACTTAAACTCTGAAGAAGATTCGGGGGAAGCAATAGGTGATAGGGAGTTTAATTCACCAATGGTGGAAGACATTAGTACAAACCCACAAGCAGAGGTTACTTCAAATTCAACTGATCTGATGATGATATCAAATGTGCCTTCTGAGCAATTGAATCATGTTAAAGAAGTTCTAGCCCTTGCACCCAAATGCTTGGAAAGTTCAATCAATGATAAAAGAAAAATAGTTATGTTTTCATTACCATTGGAGGATATGGTTAGCAAGTGTCTAGGAAAGACCCCTAAATTCAAAAAGCTAAAAACCACATCTAGGGTAGATATTGACCCTAATATGGGGAATTGGAGTGCAGAAATAGCCCGGCCAGCAACTGATGAAGAAGTTCAGGATCCCACAGTTTAGGATTTCACAATAGAAAGGATAGATCTTGGGTTTGCATCACATACCACGGATGTGCACCATTTAGAAGTGTCTACCAAAAGGATAGTCAACCGTACTTGGAAGGATGAAAAAGATAAGAGAGAGTTGAACAAACCTTATGATCAATGGCAGAATATATTGATGTCATTCATAATCCAAACGCACAACCTATTTCTCAACTACCTCTGTCTTTTGACCCAAAATATCCTGTCAATCAGAAAATGCTAGATTAGATACATAGAAATAAAATGGTGACTAAAGTGTTTGATTATTGATTGGATTGTATTATCTAGAAAGGTACAGAATACATTCATGAATTAAAGAATGTATATGATGAAACCATGGCTACTATCGAAGATTTGAAGACACATAATGCTTCATGGGGAAATGATGAAGGGAAATGGATGAATGTGATAAATCAAATCGGTGAAGTTTAGAAGTATGGGGTAACGAAGTTTTTATCAGAGAAGAATATGACAAGTTTAAATGATAATATATTGTATGTAAGCAAGAGAAATATCGAATGGAGAAACTTAGTATCCAGTCAAGGATGAATTGAATTTACAAAAATGATCAAAGAAATAACTAAGTTCACTCAATCTTTAGAGCATGATTTGCAATGCATTGATGTGAAATATATACAAGATGATGGGGAAGCAGAAAAGGATATCGATACTGTGGTTCAATCCTTCAAAGAGAAAATCAATTTTGTTAAAGAAAATGATAACATATTAACTGAAGATTTCTCTTAGATATCAAAGGTGGAATCACTTCTTCACCTCTGTGTCGATGCACTCCCGAAGAACGTAGAGAAAGTGGCAAAAATTTGAAGAGAGAAAGATGTTTGGAAATCAAGGGTTAAACACATTAGCATCCCCAATTTCTTGAAAATCTAGGAATTTGTTAATGCATATCAGGAGTGGAAGGCGCAATGTGTCTCCTCGACTAAACAAAACAAATTTGGGGAAGTGGATTGGAAAACAAAAGTGGTTGCTAATCAGAGGGGGAGCAGTAAAGAAAGAGAAGACATATGAATGATTGCTATTGATAGGGGAAGCTATGTCAATTAGTGAGAAGTTCTTGTCTTGATGGTTAAAACAATTTTTCACATCATATGTCGCCATCAATGACAAAGGGGGAGATTGTTGCAAGTATGGGCCTAACCAGTGTTGTCATTGATGTCAACATACTTCTGTTGCATTGATGTCAAGGATTAGATGAGCTGTGTGCTGAGGATATTGAGAAAATTAGTCCTATAAAAAACATAGAAGAACAGTGAAGACAATGAATCGCTATGAAGTGAAGATCCCAGCTAGATGAAGATCAGAGAATACGCATCAAAGGGTTTGTAGATATATGTCTAAATATGATCCACTCAAGATTTGAGAAGTCTGCATGAAGATTTGGAGAAGTTATGGCCATATGAGTAAAACTAGTTCTGGCAACTATTCAGAGGTGACAGAGTGACACAAATTGGTCCGATGAGATCCAGAAATGCAATATCTTGTTCTACAGATTTGGTGGAATGTTTAGGAAGCCAATGTGAATTGACAACTCAATTGGTTCATGGTCTGGAGGTCTGCAAGCATTTATTCTAATGTGACAGTGATGACAAACTATGTTCTTGAGGTTCCAGATGAAGATGCGATTGGTTTTAGTAAGAAGAAGTGTGAATGTTCTTGGTGATTCAAGCAAGCTTGTTGGGGTCTCTAGATTATGTCCAGTTAGTGTTGGTGGTCCACATTGAAGATTGAGCTCATAATTGAAGATTTACTTTTAGGTGATGGTGTTCTTCCTAATCATGGTGGACTAGATGTTTTACACATCTGTGGATGATCTTAAAGATATTCTATGAAGCATGGTGTGTTCCTCAAAGAAGATTGAAGTCCCAGATATGTGTGACCGACAGTGTGGTGATACGTATGAAGTTCTTGTAACAAATCAAGTTGTATTTTTGAATTGCTCTGTAATAGAATATGTTTTGCAGACTTTGATGATCATTCCAAAGTTGATGTCATGTATAAATAAGAATTGTAAAGTCATTTCAAAGAATCTTGGTCAAGATGAGAGAGTGGTAGAGAGGAGAAGAGCGAAAAGGAGAGCAGAAGTATTGAGCTTAAATGGAACTGTCTCAAGCATGGTGAAGATGTGAATCTCTAGTTCAAGTATGTAATATTTATATTATTATTCTGTAGACAGTGTGTCTCTTGTAGGTAGTGGGCCTCTTGTGAGCAGTGTGCTCGAGTAGTGAGCCCTAATTGGCAAGTGCCATTTTGTTTTTCTTATTCTTTTAACAGAGAATATAATCTTGGGTTAGTCACCCTATGGTTTTTCCCTTAACTGGGTTTTCCACATTAAAATCTTGGTGTCATATGTGTTAATGTGTTTTTGCTCTTGAGATATTACATTGTGCTTCCATGATTAAATCATTATTATGTTGTAGAAATATAAGAAGGATTTAAGTGTTTACATAAAACAAATTTTTTGGTGACAACTAATTCACCAGCACTCTCAGTTGTCTATCCTAAAACCAACACTTTTCTCCTTTTCTTTGTCCTTCTCTTCATATCCTTTAACCCACTCTTTCAAGTGTTTTATTCTATTCTAATAGTGTTGTGATATCTACACATTGTTTAAAAGCTTCCCAATCAACCTGAGGGTGTTGAATTCTCAGGCTCCTCTTTATCAATAAGGCTATTAAACACTAATGGGACAATGCAATGTCTCCTTATTTCTTCTAATATTTATTTATGTGTAGATGGCTCTCATCATGCTACATCACCCCCATTATATCTGTATTCTACAATTTATCTCTATATTCTACAATCTCTTGAAGTCTCAATTTCTCAATTTCTACTAAACTCCAATTCTACCACCTTGAAGAGAACCAACCTATAGTTTATTGCCCCTTTTCTATTCTTCCCATTGCAACTTTCTTAGGGTACCAAATTCATATTTTGGTGAAATGAGGAAGGTTTACTATTTTATAAAATGGCATAGGATGTTCTAAAAAAAACAAAGATAGAAAAAATGGTGAAAAGTAAAAAATTAAACCCCTCCCCCAACTAAACTATGAAGTGACCTCACTTCACATGGAAATTGATATGCAAGGAAGAGGAATTATTAATTGGAATGGTGATAAACATTTTCACATGCATGAAATAAATAAGAAGTAATCATGAATATAAAAAGAAATCCAAGTATAATCATTGAAAGTTACCTTATGTACACATGTTATGGAATAAATGATTAGCACACCTCAAAATTTGGGAACATGTACTCAGCATTTTATTTGATACAAGTAGGATGACATGCATGCGGATGAATGGTAAGGTGACAGGTACTACGAAGTTGATTGATACGACAACTCACCATGTAGGAATGAACAACTCACTAGCTTGAGTTAACACCTTTGCAGTGATGCTAGAGTTATTACATAATGAATGAATCAATGTGTAGATGTTTTGAAATGAGTGGGAAAATTGTGTACTATATGCCAAAGTAGTGAAAGTATCTACAGATGGGAGTTGCTACGAGTGCCTCCAGCATAGGTCCTGATTGAATACTTACCTATGCAATATGTTAGGTCCCAACTAAAAGTGAAAAATAGGTCCCTCTAGAGTTGACTGTGGTCATCTTGGATAGTGTGTTGTGTGTGCATGTGAATTATAAAGTATGAAAAATTAAGTCTTAGTGATAGGGGTTCAATATTGCAACTCAACCTCTGCATTACTAGACAAGATTGGTGGATCATCTTCTGACAGTGTATCAAGGGGTGTCATAGAACCTTCATCAAGAGTGCCAGGAGTACCATACTGAATAGCTAGAGAAATGAGAAAATCATCCTTCTAAAGTGGTTTCTTATACAGTTTTAGCCTGTGTCTATTTACTAGCAAAGAAAACTAGACCTCATCAATGGTCTGTAATTGGACTACACCATTAGGGAATACTTGTTTAATCTCATATGGTTCCAACCATCAGGATTCAAGCTTGCCCTTGAAGTCTTTGTATCTTGAATCATAGAGAAGTGCCCAATCACCAGCAGTGAATTCTTTAGTCTTGATATACTTGTCATGCCATTTGACTCATTGTTTTTGTATAACCTCTATGTGGTGGATGGCTTGTAATATGATTTCATCAAGAGAATTCAAATGTTGTAGTCTGTCCTTTTGAGCTTCTATCAAATCCACCCCTAATTCAACTATTGTCCTCAATTTTTTGTATTCAAATTCTATAGGCAAGACTGTTGTCTTATCATAGACCATTTCATAAGGTGTAAACCCTGTAGTTGTCTTCCAAGTAGTTTGATATGCTAAAACAACTTCTAGTAACCTAGAAACCTAATCTCTTTTGTGAAACTATACTGTCTTTGTCAATATGTTGTCAATTTCTTTGTTTGTGACTTCAACTTGACCATTAGCTGGAGGATGGTAGGGAGTGGACTTCTTGTGTCTAATCAAATATTCCTCCACCAGTGTAGTGATTAAATCTGATGTGAATTGTGGGCCTTGATCAGTCACTATTTCCCTTGGGAAACCATATCTAGTGATGATTTCCTCATACAAAAAATTTGCCACATTGACATCTCTAGCAAACTGCAAGGCTTTAATTCCACCCATTTAGTTAAGTAATTAGTACATACTAGGATATATTCCCTCTTGTTTGAAGTAGGAGAGATAGGACCAACAAAATCTAGCCCCCACTTATCAAAAGGAGCTAATGAGATTTGTGGCTGAAAAGGCATTTCATCATTTCTAGTAGGTCTCCCCATCCTTTGACACCGATCATAGCTTCTAGTATACTTGACAACATCTTTATGAAGTGTTAGCTAGTAATATCCTATTGTTAATGTTTTGAAGGTTGTCCGTTTGGCTACAAAGTATCAACCATAGGGTTCATCATGATAGGGCTTCAATATATCAAACACCTCATCCTCTCTGATACATCTTCTCATAATTTTGTCTAGGCCAGTGTAAAATAGGAATCTAGAAATCCAAGAATAAGGAAAACATTTGTGAACTAGCTGTCTCTTCTCCCTTGGAGAAAAGTAAGCTAGAATCTACCCTGAAACTAAATAATTGGCTATGTTTGCATACCATGGAGTGTGTATAGTTAGAGAAAATAGATGCTCATCAGGAAAAGAGTCATCAACCACACCTTCTGATGATTGTGTGGACAGTCTAGACAGAAATTCAGCAACTACATTAGCTTTCCCTAGTTTGTCAACAATTGTTATGTCAAATTCTTACAGCAACAACAACCATTGGACAAGTCTGTCACCCACTATTAGCTTATTCATCATAATTGATACATGATATGTATGTATGAACACTTTATAACTAGTAATTTAGTGTCTAAATTTGTTAATGGAATAAACAACTGCCAACAAATTTCTTTTTCAATCACAGAGTAGTTTAACTCAACTCCCTGTATGTTTTTACTTACAAAGTATATTGCATACTCCTTAGTTCCTTCTTGTTGGCCTAGGACTACTCCAATGGCTAAGTCTGATGCATCTATGTGGATGTGGAACTTAGGTAGTGTCCAATTTGGACCTCTAAGAACTAGAGCATGTGGCAAGGATGCTTTTATATTTTCAAAGGAATTATGACAGTCTGGTGTCCATTCAAATTCACTATCCTTTGTTAATAGAGTAAACAGAGGTGTAGTAATTTTGCTAAAATCCTAAATGAACCTCCTGTAATAACCTACTTGTCCCAGGAAGCTCCTGACATCCTTCTGTCTTTGTGGAATAGGTGGGATGGAGATAATTTAAATCTTCTTTGGGTTAACTTGTATGCCTGCACTTGAGATAAAATGTCCCAAAACTATTCCTTGTGTCATCATCATAAAACACTTTTCATTACTCAAAGATAGGTTGTGCTATGTGTATCTCTTCAAAACTTTCTCCAAGTTTTGTAAAGCTTCATCATATGTTTCACCATATGTGGTGAAATCATCCATATAAATTTCCATACTGTCATGGGCAAAATCAAAGAAAATAGTTAGAATTGTTCTTTCAAAAGTGGCTGGAGCATTGCACAAACCAAAAGGCAAGACAAAATATGCATAGGTCCCCCAAGGGCATGTAAATTATGTCTTATATTGATCCTCAGGTGGAATCTTTATTTGGTTATAGCCACTAAAACCATCAACAAAGGAGAAATATTTCTTACCTTCTAAAGAGTCAAGAACTTGATCAATGAAGGGTAATGGAAAGTGATATTTCCTGGTGGCAGCATTTAGTTCTCTATAATCAACACATACTCTCCATTTGCAACCTTTCTTGGGAACTATGACCAATGGTGAAACCCATTCACTATCTGAAATGGGGTATATAAACCCTGCATCTAAAAGATTTTGAAGTTGTTCTTTCACTATCTCTCTAAGAGAAGGATTCATGTGTCTCTGTTGCTATCTTATAGGTTTGTGGCCATCATTAATGTAGATTTTATGGATACACAAAGAAGGATTTATGCCCTTCATGTCACTATAATCTCAAGCAAATGCTACTAAGTGGGTTTGTAATACTGCATGTAGGGATTGTTGTTGCTCATCAGTCAATGCATTATTAACAATCAACACTTTTCCTGGCTTGATTTCTAATGGCTTAGGCATTTCTTGCACAGATGACCAATCAAAGCTAAGTATTACTAGTAAACATTGCTGAGGTAAAAAGGTATTAAATATTTGAGACACTTTCTCTAAGGAACTCATAAGTATTATGCTTCCTGAGGGGTCTTTCAAGCAAGAAAAATAGGCTTGCTATTGAGGATGCCTTCCATAGTCATTTTGTACAATGTGAGTAATCAACTCATCTTCATCTTGAATATCTAGTAAGGGGTTGCACTCAATAGTCATCAAGGTTTGCAAGGAATAGTTGTCCTCATCTTCCAAGGTAGGCCAAATGGTCTACTCAAGCTCATTGTATGGTTGGGTTGGTAGGTATAGAACCAATTTCTTGGTCACAGTCCCATTGGATATCATCATGTTACCAGACCTGCAACCTATAAATACATCTCCTATGGAAAACCATGATCTACCTAGTATAAGAGGATAACCAGCAAGATTAACCTTTGGTTGTAGGACTATGAAATTAGTAGGGTATTCCCAAGAATCTAATGCAATGACCAAATCCTTAATGACTCCTTCATGTTTGAGTGTAGACCTATCAACTAATGGAAAATTATCTAAGTAGGCCTAAGGTTAATCAACTGGAGTGTCTGCATTGTCTCCTTAGTCATTACAATAATTGCAACAGTTAAATCTATTAGGGTATTCTTAATCAGAGTCCCATTGATTTTGACATCCACCACTAGACTACCTAGATCTGTATATTTGGGAACAATTATGTTCCCCAACATTATGTCAGCTAGGTCACCCAAAACATGAACTGTCTTTGGGTCTATCCTCTTTCTTCCTAGTTTCTTTATGTAGAGATCTTAGATAGTCTTAGTGTACATGGGAATATCTTTAATGGCTTGGATTAAGGGAATTTTTATGCATATATCTTGCAACTGGCCTATGAGGTCATTTTTAGACTGTGTTGGTTGTTTTTGGATATCCAAGCATTTAGGGAAATGAGCTTAGGATGTGAAATGGTCTGAGGTTCCTGAGTTGGTTCAGGTTCCAAAGGTGGTTTATTTGAGGCTTCCTCTGTGGGTTCTCTATCTTCAAGTTCTGTAATTTGGGGAGATGAAGGACCTGCAAGTTGCTTCCCTGATCTGAGATGAATATTACTCACTCTACCCTATAGGTGGGGTATTGCATCACCTCATTAGTATAATCCTGTTGAATAGTCTTTTTGTTAGGATTAGGTGTAGGTTGGGTAGGGATTTGGGTAGGTCTAGGAGGTAGATTTTGAGGTACTGATGGAGGCATTATGGCTAGTTTTTGTGGTTGCGATGGAATCATAGGTTGTTGGTAATTTGCATTTTGCTACCATTGTTGGTTCTTGTTCCATTGAGGCTGCCATTGAGGTTACTATGTAGGCCACTAGGGATTATAGTTGGAACCTTGAAACCCTTGTTGGGGCCATGGGTTGGGCTACTATTGGTTCCAAACAGGTTGTGGAGTAGGCCATTGTGGGTTCTACAAGGGATTTTGATTACTGGGCCATGGCTGAGTGTCCCAAGTAGAGAAATTTTGGTTTACAGTAGGAAAGGGTGAAATAAAATTTAGTGGATTAGAGGGCATACCTTGTCTTTTCTACCAAGGTTCCTTTGAGCTATGAAGAATAATTGTCCATCCTCTCCTTCAAATGGCTAAAATTCTGGCCTTTCTACCTTCTCTTGTTGGATACTTGCCACCCTTTTGCATTTACAACTGGCCTTCCTTTGTCTACAATTGGGATAGTACTCAGTAAGCATTGCATCAACTTCTTCTTGTTTCTTCTTGATGTGAAGAGTGTGCAGCTATGTAGCCATATGGTTGATTATGTACTCCTTCATATTGCATAGAAAATTACTAATTTCTACTCTTGAAACTCCATTGGTTGCCTTGTTTGTAATTGATGTCCTTTCTCCCCTTGGTCATCTAGTGAAAGTCCTTGAATAATTTTCACAGGCTTTACAAATGGACTCAAAATGTAGCTGAGAAATATCATCTTGCCCAATGAGATTGAAAGCATCCATGCAATCACCCTTAACCCCTCTCAAGAAAACTAGTTTTAATGATTCTTCAAATAATCTATTTTGGGGGTTCTTCTTCAGAGAAAAACTAGAATCTTTCAACATAATCTTCAAGTGGTTCCTCCTCTTTTTTTGACATCCTAAAGATGTCATCTCTCCTCCTATCATGTCCTTGGTAGTAATCTTGGTATTTCTCCAAGAATTTCTCCTTCATAGTATCCTAGTCCAGAATGACATCTTTTCCCAACCCCATAAACCATCTCAAAGGTGCATCCTTGAGGGTACCAGGAAAGAGTTTTAGCCTATGAGCATCTAAGTTATAGTCATAGCTCCTACACAAGATATCAAACTCAAACAGGAATGTATCTGGGTCCTCTATCACCAGGCCATAGAAGAATAGTAATGCTGATGGTGGAATATTTTTTAGCACTGTAGCACTCTCCTGATTAGTGATAGGAAACTCAAATGTCACTTGCTATGGTGGATCCTCCACTGTAGGATCTACCATGGTTCTAAAGGTCCCTTTTGTAGTTGTGGAAGAAGCTGATGAAGATGTAGAAGGTGTTGATGAATATGTAAGAGGAAATTCTTCTTCAATACTTTCTACTATAGAATTGATAAAGTCATCTATTTCTTCACTATCCTAAAAAATTGAAGGGAGGAATCTACCTCAATTATCTCTCTGCCTCTGCATATAGTGAATTTGGCTTTATATTCCAACAGTCCTGCATAATGTTAGTTTAATTTATGGTATTTCCTGAAAAGTGAATTTATTAATCCTAATGCTAGAATCAAAATTTAAACTATGAAAGCATGTAAAAATGAGCCTATGAATATAGCACCATCCCTGACAACGGCACCAAAAATGTAGAGGAAAACTAATTCATTGTAGACTTAACATATTTCAAGGGTAAACCTATCTAAACAGTTCACTCTATCAAATTGTGTTCCTACATTAAATTATCAACCACCAAGTGTAATCTTGTGATGGCACTACACTGTATATGCCTTCAGGGCTCATATTCCTCCTAAACTATCTTATCCAAACCTATTCAGGCTATTTTACTCTACTAGAATTCACAGAAATGCAAGAATAGTAAATACAACTATAGAATCTAGTGGCTACGTGTACCTACAACATAAGTTGTAGATGACTGTTATCAATAGGAAATTACATAATTAACTCAAAACATCCAAAATGATAAGAGAACTAATGCTAACCTCTAGAGGACTTAAAGTTGATAAAACATCGATTTGTTCATGAACCATACTAATTGTAATTTTGACAATCAAAGAAATCTAAGTGACTTGTGATGTATCTATATGCAAATGAAAAGTAGATTTAACAAGGAATGCATAAATGAACAAGTAAATAAATGAAGTGAAGATCAGTACCTTGAGTGGTTGGCTCAGGGGACTCACTCACTTAACTGGAAATCAAATCTAGTGTATATTTCTATGCATCTTCATAACACATAGTTCATTCACTTCATATCATAAAAAAAATCTCTTTCAAATTGTATTCAATAATAACATTCCTTAATAAAACATGTCTACATCTTCCAATATAGAAAACAAAGTAACAATAGAGTAACAACTGAGTAACTAGAAATAAAGTAATTAACTTAACATCTAACTCATCCCCTCTAACTTATATAGAAATGGGAGAGTTTTATACAACTACTAACTAACTACAACCATCAATCCATTCCTAGATACTAGGATACTAGTTTGAGATCAATTTATTAATCTAACTGAATAGAGTAATCAGAGTCCTATCCAAAAAAAAATTCTTATTTAATGGATCTCATGAATAGCACACATAAGCCCCATTCGAAACCAGTCTTCTTCTTCTTCTACATTTATTTTTGTCCATGATGATTCAGATTCATCCTCCAGTAGACTACACGTTTGGTATCTGACTTCACTTCCTTTAATTCTTTTCTTTTCAACTTTGTTGTAAATGCTCATTTCCTTGATGATGCGTTCTTGTTGCATAGGGGTTAATTCACAAAACATATGCACACAAATAACCTTCACAACTAAACCATAGGATTCCATCAATATTGCATGCATACTCATATTTAAATCATTTAATAGATAATAACATCACCATATTCCATATTAACAACATAGGTTCAAATTCTTGCAAAGTATATAAAAAGACAACATATAATGATGTTGATGTTGGTAAAGTGTCTGGAGGATCATATGGAAAAGTGCTAAAAGCATATAAAAACAACATAAAAAGAGGTCAATATTTTAGCCCATCACAAGATTTGAGAAGAGATCTCAGAAACTTCTTCACAATCTCGTCTTCTTTCACTTCTCCACCAAGACCTGTGATGCCATTAACCACTTCATTCACCTAGAGTATATATCCAACAATGTCTTCATCCTTTGTCATTTTTAGGGTCTCAAATTTGCTTTTGAAGATTTGCATCTTTGCTTGCTTTACTTTCTTATCTCTTTCATAAATGGTTTCAAGTTTAACCCAAACATATTTAGCCAAACTGTAACTCATTACCTTTGAAAGTTCTAAATCAGCTAACCCACTCATGTAGCAAACTTTGCTATCATATTCCTTAACTTCAACTGGATCTATAGGAATAGTGGGAGGAACTTTGAAACCAGTCTTGATAGATTTCCAAACACCACATCATAGAGAATTGCTATAGCCTTGCATCCTTAGCTTCCAAAAAGCATAATATGTTCCATTGAACCTATGTATCTCATTGGATCCATTATGTGTCATCCCAAACCTTCCTCAAGTGATTAATCTTCCTTTAGAGGAACTTGGCTCTGATGCCAATTGTTGATCACATCATGATACTGAGAGGGGGGGTGAGTTAGTATATAAACAACTTCAACTTATCCATAGTAGATTAAAACATAAGCATCACAATATTAATATAAGCATGAAATATTAACACAATGCACATCAAAACATAACTCCAAATATACATGGAAAATCCAAGAAGGGAAAAACCACGGTGAGGATTAACTCACAATATATGAAGCTCAAATAACAACTTTGTTTTAGGGCTACAACCCAAGGAAGCAACTACTCCCTGAAATCCTTGCTTAAGGATCACTCCCAAGGGAACTACTACACCCTGAATATTTTGTTTTAGGGTCACTCCCAAGGAAGCTACTACTCCCTAAATTTAGAACACATTTAGAAGAGATTAGAGTATGGTATTCTTTCTACTATCTAAAAATTGACATTGAAATTCACATCTTTGATGATTGTAATACTACCTCTTCACACTTCCTTCTAATTATCAGATCAGTTAGGCATACTCTGCATTTTATCATTGTCACATATAAGTCTTCAAGATGAATTAGGATAGCATCTATACCTTTTGCTTTTTCTCCTTCAATCACACATCATAATGCATTCACTCTTGTAAAGTATGCAATCCATCACAAAAGTTACATGATGTAAATAATCTACTTAATTACATTATCTCAAGTAAAAGATAAATCTGATCAAGATGAATCAATAAAAGTAATTAAATCTTACAAATCATGTGCTTAATCTAGGTGTTAACACTATAAAATAATATACAAAGTCCATTGTCTTTCATATGAAAAATCATCCAATGATAATTACAAGATACAATAATCATGTCCAATATAAGAATAATAAATCAAACAACTCTCCAGTCGCCATGAACCCACATGGTCCTCTTGCAAGCTAAGAGATGAGAACATGGCTCAGGTGCTTTTCCACACAAGTATGAAGCAATTACACTTCCCCAGATCCCTTCATAATATGAAGGAAACCCAATGCTGCACAAAATGTCTAGCTACCTAGAAACAACTAGTAGGAGGGAACACCCGATGTAACCTAAAGTCTAAAGTACAAATCTAAATAACATGATATGCAAATTGTTTCACAACAAGATGAGGCAGCGATATATATAAATATAGTTTTACTAGACAAATATCCATTTTTTTCAATGAATTCCTAGCTTAGGCCTAAGAATTTCAAATAATTTCAGGTTCAATTCTTGAACAAAGGAAAAACCATCTCTGATATTCCACATTCGGCATCCTAGCCTAAAAGGAACCCCAAAGACACTTAAGATTTAATGTAGTTTCTTTTCAAAATAAATAACAACACATATTCGCGTATAACCATCTCTAATCCCTTTCCTTTGCATCATTCATGAAAACACACTTTCAAGCAAGTAGTAAAGAACATCATACATTCATTTAAATGCAATAATAAATAGAGATTATATAATCTAATTATATTTTCAAACCATGTTTCATTGTTTATATAGTTTATAGAAAACTAATGTTAATTACTTCCTATCTAATGATGTTACATAATCCAAGAAATTAATTTGAAATAAGAGTTGATAATAGTGCATGGTTGGTTTCAACATCAAATAAACACATGTAATAATCAGAAAAAACCATTGTCTCTATTCTGAGTAGTAATATAACTATTTCAAAGATTTTTAAATGAAGCTATAGAAACTCACAAGAAGTCTAATATATAATTAATTAGCTGTGATATGATAAATAATTTATGTGACAGAGGTAAAACAAAAGCTACAGGATTAATGTTCTCTCTGCTAAAGAATTGTTAGAGTTTGCCATAGGAGTTTCTAAGACAAACTATAGGAAAAGAATGTAACAACAATGACAGAATAAAATTTACAATAGCTAAAGGATGAAAAAGAACAACAGTGATAGAGGGAAAGATAATTACTATGACAATGGTAAGTAAATACTATTGTCTAAGTTATAAGATTGATCTTGACAACAAGTTCGCTCAATCAAACTATTAGGGGTGCAATAAAGGTCGACAAGACAAGAAACATGTCGCTTCACTTCATAACAATGAAATATAAACAATCATAGATTGACTAAGAATTAATACCCAACTACGATAGAGATTAACAAAATAGCGCTAGAAATAATAAGCTTCATTTTATAGACTATTGATAAGCAGGCTGATTGGGAGAATAGATTAGGTCGATCATGAAAGAGACAAGAAGGTTGTTCCTAGATCATATCACAATGGAAAGAAATAGAAGCTATAGGTTTCATAAGACTATGATAGAGATAATCTTAACATTGACTGAGAAATAAACTTGCCAAGTAAGGTTTCAAGTGGTTGTAACAAAAGCCAAGAAAAGGTCAATCCAGTATTATAATTCAAAGAAAAACAAAGAATAGGAAGAGACAACTCAGGCTGTTGCCCATAGAGGAAAAGTTGTCACCAAGGAAACATTTAGAAAATAAAATGCAGCTAACAGATATAATTCAAAAGCTGATGACAGAAATAAAAAAAGAAACTTAAGCAACGTTCAAAAACAAGTTGACTAAGAAATTTATTATAGACTAAAAAACATAATAGAAAACATAATTCTATGTAGAAATAACTCAAGGAAAATACATGATTCCTTTTCTAGATAAGGGTCGATTATGCCTCTTGCTACTATGTGTCTCCTTCCTCTCCTATCACTACTCTCTTCTCTCCTATTGTCACTCATAATAATGGTGATTTTCCCATTCTTCTTTCCTCTAATTTTATTCAGCATCCTACTCTTATCTTGGCATTGGGTTTTGTATATTTGGCTCCCTTCCTTCTTGAAAACTATCTATTTTACTATTGTTTGCATGCCTTTCTGGCATTTTAAAACCAAGATATTTCCTTTTAAAAAAATTTACTCTGTTATTATTGTCACTCTCCCTAGTTTTGCATGACCAAAAATCTTTTCTTTTTAATTCTTTTATTTAGATTTCTAAATATAATATATTAATAATAAAATTTATTTATTTTTAATAAAACATGATCATTTTAAATCAATGCAAGAAGTATTCTCAAATATAAAAAAGATATTTGTAAACCAAATTTATTTAAATATAAAAAAACACTTTTATTATTTATAATATAATTATTAATATACATAATTCTTATTAATGTAATTCGAAGAGACATAATATATTTATGACTAAATCATGTATTTGAAAAGACTTACTGTAGCAATTAAACACATATTTTTTCGAAATATTTAAACATCAATCACATTCCTTATCCATACAATGAGACTATGTGAGTGTGTTAGTGTATCAGGGTTATCCATCCTATTAGTTCTTGTCAAGTGGCTAGAGCATCTCTACATCAACCATGTTCTCATCATCAATGAGTACCTATATTCAATCATACCAAAGTCCACATCAATAGGTTAGTTTCCCCAAATAATAGCCAAAGCAAATCATAATGTATATCTATAGTCATACCAATAATATTCAATTATTAAATCAACTTTTAAAAATCACCCATTTATAAAATTATGAAAATCACTTTAACACACATGGAATCACTCATAGTAAAAAAATCATAGTAAATGCTCAATAATCTAAAATAATAATATAGTCCATAAAACGATATGTGACAACCTTTGCCACTAGGAAGAGACATCATCCTAATGTCTTATTGCATAACAAAAAAATTAATGTAGCAGTCTACCACTACCAATGTATCCAAAGTATCATGAAAACAAATAACAATAACTCAAAGTATCATAATCGACACATGAATAAGGAAACTATGCTTTATCCTCAATTGAGGAAAAGATCTATCAATCTCCTTCACATCCTCCCATATGGCACTGTCCTCTAAATATTGGACTCATTGGACTTTTTACTGCACCACATACCTATTACACAACTTAATGTTGGGCCTCTTCAAAATTCAAGTGGGATCCACCAACACCACTCTTGGATCCTAAACCTACAAAACATGCCAATCAAGAATGTGTGAGGCATCAAGATGGTAAAGCTTAAGCAAGGACACATGAAAAACATAATGGATTCTAGAAAGTGCAAGCGGTAGAGCAAGTCTATAACCTACAGGATTGATCACTTTTTGGACACCAAATAGTCCTACAAATCGAGGAGCAAGTTTGGAGGCTTTACCAAACAAAGTAGAAATCTTCTGAGGTTTGACCCTAAGGAAGACTTTCTCACCAACTAAAATTGTCTAAGCATCCTATTTCTATTTGTATAACTCTTCTGATGATTTGAAGCTTGCTTCAATTTCTCTTTGATCAGATTCATCTGATCTTCAATTTCTGTTAACATATTAGGACCAATCACTATTTTGTCCTCTACCTTATCCTAACTGATAGGTGTTCAACACCTACACCCATAAAGAGCTTAGAATAGTGTCATTCCCAAAGATGCATGGTATGAATTGTTGTATGTGAACTCCACCAATGGAAGATACTCCTCCCATTTGTATTGTTGATCTATACAATACATCCTAAGAAGGTCTTCTGCAACTTGATTGACTCTTTCCATCTGACCATCCATTTGAGGGTGATATGCCAAAATAAAATTCAAATTTGTGCCCAAAGTTGCATTTAGAGTTGTCCAAAATCTAGATGTCATGAGACTATCTAGATCTGAAATAATCATCTCTAGCACTCCATGCAATCGAAAGATCTCCTGAACAAACTTCCTAGCTAGTACCAAAGAATCATATAAAAGATTCCTTGGAATAAAATGTGCTACCTTTTTCTACTTGTCCACAACTACTAAAATGACATCATGTCTATTCTTGGACATGGGCAACCCTTGAATAAAATCCATACTTATCACTTGCCACTTATGTTCTGGAACACTGTGTGGGTACAACAATTATGTTGGATGTACACGCTCATCTTTGACTTGCCAGCACACCAAACATCAAGCCAAAAAATCTGTCACATCCTTCTTAAGTCTAGGCCAAAATTATAAGGATCTCAATCTTTCGACCATCTTGGTCACTCCAAGGTGCCCTAAATATTGTGCATTGTGGGTCTCCTCAAGCACTAACTTCTTCAACTCTCCTAAGTCAGGAATATACATCCTTCCCTGATATCTCAAAAGTCCATTTAATTCAATCACATCACCATGAAAAATGCAATCTAAGGGGTCTACTTCCAAAAATTTCTTAACTCTTTCATAATTCTCATACCCTTGAAGGTTCTAAATTACTTTCTTCTTCAAATTGGATCTTGTTATAACCATGGCAACCAAATGTCTTCTTTTACTAAGAGCATCTATTATTCTTCTTTCCTTTTATATACTCAATTCCAAATTCATACTCACTAAGGAATTCTAACCACCTTCTCTTTTGTGCATTAAGGTTAGGTTGAGTAAATATTGTTGGAAACAAGGTAGATAACTGAGAGGGGGGGTGAATTAGTTATCTTAAATATCTTAACTTTCTTTTCCTCTTTAATATTAATGCAACATCAAAACATAAGAGCATACATAATCGTGAGAGCAGAAATAAAATCAACACACATAAAACAAGGATTTTTATGTGGAAAACCCTGTTAAGGGAAAAGCCATGGGGTGACTAACCCAAGATTGTATTCTCTATTAAAAAAATAAGAAGTACAAAATGGCACTTGCCAATTAGGGTTCACTACCTAAGCACACTGTTCACAAAAGGCACATTGCCTACAAGAGACTCACAGTCTACAAGGTATATAGAAAGTAACCAAGTGTTTGAACCGATGAGAGGCATCCACATATACTGAGGTTCAGTTCTGGTTAGGCTCAATATACTAATCTAATGCACTTTATTCTTCCTCTACTCTAATGTTGCTACTCTATCACATATCAGACTTGTGTTTCTTTTTCCACACTTCTCTCTACTTTTTCTCGCACACCACCACAACCAACACAACACTTCATATAGAAATCCATTTGGTATATATATCCACATCAAGGATTTCAACATCTTCCCAGTCGGCAACTGAAATACCAAAGATATTTCGAAGACACTGGTCGGTCAGCTAAATCCATGCTTATTATGTGATGCATATCAAGGACATAGACATAGAAGTCATCATTCATGTTGGCCAACCATGTATGATCTCTTAAATAGCTTGACCACCATCAATTTCTCATTCCGATTAGAGTCTAATGCTCTGTCAGTCAGTTCTTCCTCAGTCTACTCTACCTATCAAGAACTCAACACTTAGATGCTCAGATCTTTTCACTCTTTCATCACCGGAGGCTTGATCTCTAGAATGTAGCAGTCATGGTAGTCCTATTGATTTCCCCAAGTCTACACTTTTCTAAGATACATCATCTGAGACCTGATTGTCAGACCTTGCTGCATGCTCTATTCTTGTTCACTGGACCAAAACTCTCTTCAATCTAACTTCCAGTATAGACATACTATGCACTACAGATGTGTGGGATAAACTTTGTTGCCATCAATGACAACACTCATGAAGCCACACATCATCTCTTACCAACAATCTCCCCCTTTGGCATTGATGGCATAACTTAGTGAAAAATGAAACTCCCCCTTGGCTGATGCTCTGTCTTATGTACACTTTTACTAGAGCTCCCTGTTAGCTGGATTCCACATTTTTCACTACTCCTCACTCCCCCTTTGACATCAATGGAAAAGGGTGGAATCTGCACACCAAAATTTTCAAAAATCAACCTATACATAGCCGCATAAGTATATATGTTATACTTACATATACTTAAGTATATCCACAAAGGTGGTCTTCAACTATACAACTTCTATCGCCCAACTCTGCTTCATCCTATCCAAAATTGAAATGTGACCACTCAACAAAAATACAAAATCTTCTCCCCTTCTTAAATCTACTAGATCATTGGTCTAGGTTGTGGTCTGAGCATCAGTTAAGGCCTCATGCATAGCCTCTAACTTGGGGATAATTATCCCTCTTAGTTCACTCATCCTACTTATTATATTCTTCCTCTCTTTTTCAAGCCTCTTTATCTCATTTATAATGGTGATGGCCTGACACTCTTGATTCATAAAAGATGTGGTGAGGGGATCAAAATTCTGAGATAAACTTGATAGTTTATCTTCTTGTTCTTTTACCTTATTTTCAATATCCTCTCTCACTTTAGACCAGGATAGACAAAATTTATATATTTCTCCACCATCTTTAAGAGCATTTTCTAGGCTCTTTATGCTAATATCTAGGGTCCTCCTATCATTAGTTATGAGTCTCTACACTTTAGTCAATCTCTTTCCCAAAAATTCTTTCCGAACTTTCTCTTCTGCCGATTTCTCCAAAGAATCAAAATGGGTGCTAACAGAATTAACTAGAGATTTCAAGTTACTAGATGAAGAGGCCAAAAGATCTTTTTGGAAGGATGGCATGATCTTCTCTAGTACACTAGATGCAATCTCTATCAGCTCACAGTCTTCCATGCAAGACTTCAGAAGCTTTTCTTTTGCTTTAGCTTGAGCAAAAGATGCTACCTTCATTGTCTGGACCGAAGAGAGGGAGTCAAAATTGAGTGGTCCTTGAAATAATTCTAGTTCATCTATCTCTAACATTTCTTTATTTAAGAAGCTCTTTACTGCCTCAATAGTGTCTCTTGCCAGAGACAGAGTCTTCTTTCCTTTTCCCACCTCAGAACTATCATCTGGGATCTTCTCTGTTTGATCTTCTTCTCTTCCCTTTACCTCTTCTTGATTAATTTTCTCTTCTTTTCTTTCTTCTCCTTCAGTTCCAGAGTCTGCTAGGGGATCTGGAAGAGAGATGTTAACTTCTTCATGGACTTCCTCTTTTAGAATAGAGGAATCCAAGTCCTTAGACTTTTCCTCACTTATCTCCTTTGACTCTTCTGCATTTTTCTTAGTAGATTTTTCTTTTGATGTACTTAATCCTTCGACATCGATGACAGAAGGTTCTTCATCTATTTCCTCTATGATAGGAAGGTTGAATCTTTTGAAGGCATTCCATAGGATATCTTCTATTTCTTTTGCCACCTGATCACTCTCTCCAAGCATAAGTTTGTTCATTCTGGCTTTTCTCCGGAACTCATCCTTGCAATCCTTAAAGATCACGGTCATTTGTTTTGGAGTAATGGAAGGATAGAACTGAATTGCAATGTGTTCCCAAATCTCTAAATCCTTTTCCTTGGCATTCTCTTTTCTAAGTTCAAGTACCTTCTCTAAACTTTTGGGAATTAGAGAAATGATTTCAATGAATACTTTATTATAAATGTTTAGGTACTTAACTATAGCTTCCTCCAAAATTATTTTGTCAGTATCACTATAATCATCATAAAATTTAGTGACTAGTTGTAGGTTCCCATCCATTGTGACTTCCTTGATGATATCATCAATAGAGAGAGTAGGCCTTTCAACAAATTCTTATACCTCTTTTTCCTTGTTTGTACCAGCAGAGGATTCCCCTAATGTTTTCTTCTTCTTCCTCATTTTCTTAACTTCCTCATCGGTCTCTATTTCTTCATCATCCTTTTGGCTTGTATAGGACCTTGTGGCCTTTGTCTTTGTTCTCTTTTCTCCCTTTTCGGATGTCTTGGCTTCTGGTTTTGAGTCTCTTGAGCTCTTAGAAGTGGCAAGTGCAGAGCTCTTAGAGGATCTAGTTCTAGAGGAGGCTTGCATTGGAACACTTTCTTTTTCTACTTCTTGTCTTTCTTTCTCTGCTCTTTCTACTTTTTCTCTATTTTCATCAACTACCTCCTTTGATATGCCATATCTTTGAGGCAACTTCCTCAACTTCCCTTCTCACTTTTTTTTTCATCTCTGGTTGTCTCAGTTCAACATGTATTTTCACACTCAATTCTTGAAAGGTTCTAAACCTTTCTGCCTTAGGGTCCTTAGGCTAACTTAGTAGGTGTTGGACATGCAGCTCTAGGATTTTCTCATCTACCTCATAGCCCATTGGCATAATCTAGACTCTTTTGGGCTCCACTACCTCCATAGGCATTGATCAGTGTCTACCATGAAACACACTGTATCCTTGTATTTTTCAACTATAGATTGGGGATTTCTTTCTCTGGCTTGCATCATAATTTGGAAGTTCTTGAAGTATCCCTAGAGTGTTGTACTTTGAGCCTTGGCATTAGCAAGCCCATACATATAATCTCTGATTTGTATGGCAGCCGACCTATCATTTTGCCATACCCAACCACTTGATCCAGGTAGCTCATTCATATAGTAAAAGAAGAGACATAGTATTAAACTACCATACTTGAATGAGTTCTTCTTTTCCTTCTTGATCTTTTGCAAGTTTTCTAATAGTTAACTTAGGAGAAGCTTGCATAGATCATAGTCTGTATTTTCCCTTAGCATTTGATATGTAGTATAAATTGTAGTTCCAGACATAGAGTTTTCCCTACTGGAATGATATATTTTATAGCCAATTATCATAGAGGCAAATTTGATATTCAGATCTGTGATTTCTTCTATTGTCATTACTCTTTTGTCAAACTTTGATCTGGTAGCCTCACTTACTATTTGGTTTTTGACCGATTTGAGAGCAGGCAACCCACCGGATGAGTGCAAACCAGTTATTGCCCTAATTGCATCCTTTGTTAGCTTGAAGGGCTTCGACAACCACATGAAGTTGTCATGTATTCTACTAAGAACATATCAGACCCATTCATCTTTTGCAAAATAGGGAAAGTGGATACAATGTCCAAAATGCTTATCCTGGATGGCCTTGTATTGAGGTTTGAGTTCAAAGGTTTCATTTATTAGTTGTTTATGGTAGATATCCATCATCTTTGATTCTCCAAATTCCTCAATATTTGCATGGATGTATACCCTAACATCTTCTACGTACAGAACCCCATGCAAAATGCTAGAAATGGATCCTAAGGGATCAACTTCTAGGGATTTGTAGGGGTGTTTCTTAAACTTTGGGTATGACCTATCAGTGATCTTAACAACCATAGAAGTAGCCATCTTTGTAAAAGATTTAAAGAGAGATATTTAGAAATCAAAATACCTTTTCATGCTTCTAGGGTTCCCAATATGCACTAAAAAGATTGTTGGTTGAATCAGATTTTGCAGTTGATCTTTGAGAGGGTTGTAGAAATCTTGCTGCAGAGCTCTTCCTTTCTTTTTTTTTCAGTGCAAATATGCAAGTGATGAATAAAAGAACTCTTTTATCTCTACGTAAACCCTAAATTCCTATTGCAATAAATGCACAACGTAAGTCATTTGGTTACCTTGTTCTGAGAGAGATCTTTCTGAACCATTGAGATGCACTTAGAATCATTTTCAATGATAATTGACAATGTATCTTCTTTCCTCCAATCATGTCATGAGTCCACATATCAAGATATTTCACTTTTGAATCATACCAAATCTGTCTATGAAGATCCTGGTTTACTAGATGGCTATCAAACTGGATCAATCTTGACTGATCAAACACTTCAAAACTCCTTACAAATCTTTCATATTTTTACTAAGGGTTATTTGGACATTTCTCTAAGAGCCCTTTAATCTGCAACATTCCATGTGCCAAATTTAGGCACCAATTAACTAGCTAGGGGAATTTATTTTCCTTTGTGACTCCCCCTAAGCTAGAGCTCATCTGTTTAGTTTCTGGAAGGAATATCAACACTGGATTATGGTGTGGATCCATCCCCAACATTTTCTATACTTATCTTCACCCAAATCTTGTTCATCTCCCATTGAACTTTGATGCAAAGGCATCCACACTATAACCTTACAATACAGCATGGATGTCTGCAGCCCATCATCATCATCATATTTTGCTTTACACTGTCAGCATCATCATCATATTTCAGACGAGCACAATTATCCTCCTGCCGACTACTGTTCACTTCCTCCGTTTTCCGCCTATCATCATCATCATGATGTTCCACTAGTGCAAACATCCTCCTGTTGCACTGTTCATCGGGCGCCAAGCTCCATCGGCATCATCATGATATGTAACACCCCCTTCGTCTGCAGGATATCTAATATCCGGTTGCTCCAAAGATCCTGATGGTGATCACCTTCAGCACCTCCCCTTCGATGCCCCGATAGCCGACGATACAAGCAACAGCATCATGATATGATTTATCTGGTTCTCTCGAAACCTCCTGATGATGTTAACACAACCTTCTGCCGATACCTAAGCACTTAACGACAGCAGGATAAACTTGCATAGGGGGATATCTCAATATCCTGATGACGATGATGTCATATCCTGATGACAATGACGTCACACAATATCCTGATGACCTCTTCAACACTTAGTCAAAAAAAACAAACTTTCACTCCCGCATCTGCTAGCGATACGCGGATGATGGGCACTCCCGAGAGATGATCCTGACGGCGATATATACGCTGAGTATATACCTGACTTAAAACATCCTGATGCACTCGCAACATGCAAACGTCAACAGTTTCATGACCCGATCTTCTACCTGATGCCGATGCACTCCTCTCCAGCAACTCCTGATGATCACCCAACGCACTTGCACTTCATGCAATCGAAAGCATCATGCTCTCCTCCACTTATCCGGATGACGATGCCCAACACGACTGCAGGATATTTGCTGAAATATCCTGATGATGCCGTTTTGACCAACTTTCAGTCTTAGCGGATTTTCACTGTTCTGATCTGCCGAACCTCCTGGGATGACTCGATCCACTTCCAGGGTGATCTACCACACTTTATCAGCTCGACCTAGCACATGCCCATGCTAGGGTCTTCAACACCTTTCAGTCGCGATCCTGCACACCTGCATGCGAACAAACAAACTAACACCTACCCTACTATACATAACCATTCCACCGATCAGACGAATCAACCAGTGGAATGGATCAGTGAATCCATACAGTCACCAAACCAGCAAATCGATTAGATGATGGAAGTCAACAGAGGATGAAAACAGGATCTTTATTGATTTCAAAGATGCAATACAATATACTGTTTCTCACACAGCACACTCAAACTCCTCTGCTTAATGCAATACTATCGATCGATGATCTACAATCAACCGATCCGCCTGCTTAAATAGATTTTCCTACGAGTACTACTGACCCGACTCCAAGCGGCTGGGAACTCTCCAGGCGGCTGGGAGATCCAACCGAACATACATCATGACAGCTGTTCTAACAAACTTCCTAAAAATAGCAAAAGCCTAGTCAGCATGATCTTATCATGATCAGCATGACCTTATTACATGCATTTGGTCTTACCAGACCTTCTTGGAAACATAAACAAGACCTAAAACAACTAACTGCCTTATCAAGACCAGCTGTCAGGTAGGTGCTCCTGCACCATACTCCCCAACAGAAAAGAACTCATGTCCCATGAGTTTAGCATGTGGAAGTCCTCCACCTTTACACTTTGCCTTAGCAATATGCTGATCTGTTCCAGCTTTATCCTCTGCTCGCTCTTGGCTGCTCCAAGACTTCTGCACTGTAACTTGCTTTCTAGCAAGTAAATCATCATGCCTGTCAATGTAGGCCTTTCTCTCACATACCCTGTGTTTGCCAGGTTGTCTGACCAGAACCTCTTTCTGAACTGCCTCTTGAACTTCTGCAATGTTCAACTCTATTTTCCTTTCAACTTTTATAGGACAAGCAATAGTCCCAACTATGACAACATCCTTGTCATTCTTCTGAACTGATTGCTGTGTGCGAACCTGTTTCTGAACCTGCTGCTGACCTCTGTCAGTCAAAACTAAAACTTTCGTCACCTTGTTGTCTTGAACAACTTCTTTCCCTGCAGTATCCTTAACTGTCTTTATGCCTGCGCCTCTAGGCATCTGCACATACTCCTTCTTTCCCATTAAAATGATTTTGGCTGCCCCTTGTGCTGCAGCATCTGCCTGCAATGGCATCAACTTAATAGTCTTCCCATCTTTCTTGATGGTATAGGTATTAGAATACCCATCATACAGTACCCTTCTGTCAAATTGCCATGGTCTACCCAACAGTAGGTGACAACATTCCATAGGCAAAATATCACACAAAATTCTATCATGATATGCCCCAATCTGAAAATCCACATATGCCTGTTCAGAGACAAAAAGTGATTGACTATCACTCACCCAAGATGCCTTGTAAGGGTGTGGATGTGGAATCCTTTCCAAATTCAGTTTATCCACCATTTCCTGAGATACCATGTTGTCTGTTGAACCAGTATCAATGACAACCTTACATTTTTTACCTTTGCTCTTGCAGATGGTCTTGAAAAGAGCTCTGATACCACTATGATGCAGAGGCATCCACACTATAACCTTACAATACAGCATGGATGTCTGTAGCCCATCATCATCATCATATTTTACTTTACACTGTCAGCATCATCATCATATTTCAGACGAGCACAATTATCCTCCTGCCGACTACTGTTCACTTCCTCCGTTTTCCGCCTATCATCATCATCATGATGTTCCACTAGCGCAAACATCCTCCTGTTGCACTGTTCATCGGGCGCCAAGCTCCATCGGCATCATCATGATATGTAACACCCCCTTCGTCTACAGGATATCCAATATCCGGTTGCTCCAAAGATCTTGATGGTGATCACCTTCAGCACCTCCCCTTCGATGCCCCGATAGCCGACGATACAAGCAACAGCATCATGATATGATTTATCTGGTTCTCTCGAAACCTCCTGATGATGTTAACACAACCTTCTGCCGATACCTAAGCACTTAACAACAGCAGGATAAACTTGCATAGGGGGATATCTCAATATCCTAATGACAATGACGTCATATCCTGATGACGATGACGTCACACAATATCCTGATGACCTCTTCAACACTTAGTCAAAAAAAAATGAACTTTCACTCCCGCATCTGCTAGCGATACGCGGATGATGGGCACTCCCGAGAGATGATCCTGACGGCGATATATACGCTGAGTATATACCTGACTTAAAACATCTTGATGCACTCGCAACATGCAAACTTCAACAGTTTCATGACCTGATCTTCTACCTGATGCCGATGCACTCCTCTCCGGCAACTCCTGATGATCACCCGACGCACTTGCACTTCATGCAATCGAAAGCATCATGCTCTCCTCCACTTATCCGGATGACGATGCCCAACGCGACTGCAGGATATTTGCTGAAATATTTTGATGATGCCGTTTTGACCAACTTTCAGTCTTAGCGGATTTTCACTGTTCTGATCCGCCGAACCTCCTGGGATGACTCGATCCACTTCCAGGGTGATCTACCACACTTTATCAGCTTGACCTAGCACATGCCCATGCTAGGGTCTTCAACACCTTTCAGTCGCGATCCTGTACACCTGCATGCGAACAAACAAACTAACACCTACCCTACTGTACATAACCATTCCACCGATCAGACGAATCAACCGGTGGAATGGATCAGTGAATCCATACAGTCACCAAACCAGCAAATCGATTAGATGATGGAAGTCAACAGAGGATGAAAACAGGATCTTTATTGATTTCAAAGATGTAATACAATATACTGTTTCTCACACAGCACACTCGAACTCCTCTGCTTAATGCAATACTATCGATCGATGATCTACAATCAACCGATCCGCCTGCTTAAATAGATTTTCCTACGAGTACTACTGACCCGACTCCAAGTGGCTGGGAACTCTCCAGGCGGCTGGGAGATCCAACCGAACATACATCATGACAGCTGTTCTAACAAACTTCCTAAAAATAGCAAAAGCCTGGTCAGCATGATCTTATCATGATCAGCATGACCTTATTACATGCATTTGGTCTTACCAGACCTTCTTGGAAACATAAACAAGACCTAAAACAACTAACTGCCTTATCAAGACCAGCTGTCAGGTAGGTGCTCCTGCACCAAACTTCATCCGCATTCACTTTTCCTTTTACTTTGTCTTGATTTTGATTATGATGCATCAGACCCTTTTTATCTTGAATCTTACTTTTGCAAAATTTGGCAATATGACCAGATCTATTGCAATTGTAGCAAATAACATTTCTTTGCATATGTGACTGATATCTTCTAGATCTATATTGATTAGCCATATGTCCCATTCTATTGCATGCAAAGCATCTACCATTGAATGAATTGTTTATTTGCATATTTTTGCATTCATGAGATTTGTGACCATACCTTTTGCAGTTGAAACACTATTCAGAGAAGGATGAATTAGTTTGATTCATTCTTCTTCTGCACTGAGTTGCTTTATGACCAAAATTGTTGCAATTGTAGAAGTATCCATTAAAGGATGGATATCTTTGAGCATTTGGTTGCCTTACTGGAGGTCTTCTAGGCTTGTTCCTTAGATTTCTTGATCCAGAGTTCTTCTGACTAGATCCAGAGGTTTCACCTTTCTCATATCCCAAGCCATGCTTGTCATCTACTCTCTTTTGTCTTTCAAGAAGAACATCAAGTTGAGCAGAGCTTATCTTGAATTTCTATTTGTATTCATTTGTTGTTTGAAGATCCCTTTTAAGAGTGTCTATCTGATTCTCAAGTTGTTCTTCATTATCTCTAGCTTCTTCAAGATTAGATTCCAGATGCCTGATTATTCTATCCATTTTGTGGCAGTCCTCTAACTTCTCCTTGAGAGATTGTTTTAGATTATCCTCAATTTTCCTTTTCTCTTCAATTTCTTGGGTGAATCTCATAACTCCTAATTCCATTTCATGTCTAACCATAATGACCTCTTTTCATAGCTTCTCACATAGCTTGTTTTTCTCATTCAAATCTTCATTAGTATCATTGGCTTCACTTTGACTTGCTAATTGTTGAAGTAGTTCCTTTCTCTTTTTCATAGAGATAATTAGTTTTTCTTTTAGCTCATTTATGAAATCATCATCTTGTTTAAGTCTTTCTCCCAAGTTGTTGACTTTAGAGTGAGATTTCTCAAGATCATCTAAGGTAGACTGAAGTTGTTCCTTCATACCATACATATCCATTAAGATTCTCAGATCTTCCTCAAGCTGCTAGGCTCTATTTAGAGGAACTTAGCTCTGATACAAATTGTTGGAAACAATGAAGATAACTGAGAGGGGGTGAATCAATTATCTTAAATATCTTAACTTTCTTTTCCTCTTTAATATTAATGCAACATCAAAACATAAGAGCATACATAATCATGAGAGCAGAAATAAAATCAACACACATAACACAAGGATTTTTACATGGAAAACCTTGTTAAGGGAAAAACCATGGGGTGACTAACCTAAGATTGTATTCTCTGTTAAAAGAATAAGAAGTACAAAATGGCACTTGCCAATTAGGGCTCACTACCTAAGCACACTGCTCACAAGAGGCACACTGCTGACAAGAGACTCACTGTCTACAAGGTATATAGAAAGTAACCAGGTGTTTGAACTAGTGAGAGGCATCCACATATGCTGAGCTTTAATTCCAGTTAGGCTCAATATACTAATCTAATGCACTTCATTCTTCCTCTGCTCTAATGCTGTTGTTTTGTCACATACTGGACTTGTGTTGCTGCTTCCACACTTCTCTCTACCTTTTCTCACACACCACCACAACCAACACAACACTTCATACCAAAATCCATTTGGTATATATATTTGCATCAAGGATTTCAACATCTTCCCAGTTGGCAACAGGAATACCAAAGATATTTCCAAGACATTGGTCTGTTAGCTGAATCCATGCTTATTATGTGATGTGTATCAGGGACATAGACATAGAAGCCATCATTCATGTTATCCAACCATGTATGATCTCTTAAATAGCCTGACCACCATCAATTTCTCATCTGGATTAAAGTTTGATGCTCTACTGGTTAGTTCTTCCTTAGTCTACTCTACCTGTCAGGAACCCAACACTTAGATGCTCATATCTTTTCACTCTTTAATCACCGAAGGCTCAATCTCTAGAATGTAGCATTCATGGTACTCCTATTGACTTCCCCAAGTCCACAATTTACTAAGATACATCGTCTGAGAGATCCAAACCTGATTGTCAGACCTTGCTACATGCTCTATTCTTGTTCACCCGACCAAAACACTCTTCAATCTGACTTCTAGTATAGACATACTATGCACTGCAGATGTGTGGGATAAGTTTGTTGCCAACAATGACAACACTCAAGAAGCCACATAATGTCTCTTGCCAACAAATATATACTTGAGCCCTAAATGATCTGTCTTTAACTCAAAGGGCTTACCTAGAAGATAATGCCTCCACATCTAAAATGCATGACCTATGGGAACTAACTCAAGATCATGCGGTGCATAGTTTAACTCATACAGCTTTAGCTTCCTTGATTCATATGTAATCACTTTCTCATTATACATCAACACTCCTCCTACTCCTTCTCCTGAAGCATCAATTATAACTATAATGTAACCATTTGGATCTGGTGTGGTCAAGATAGTAGTTGTGAGTTTTTCCTTTAGCACTTGGAAATCTTTCTCACACCTTTCTATCCATTCAAATTTCTTATCCTTCTTTTGTAGTGAGTTAATTTGTGCTGCTATAGTTGAGAAACCTTCCACAATCTTTCTATAGTAACCTGCAAGTCTTATAAAATTTATGACTTCTGTCACCCTCTGAGGTGCAGGTCATTCCATTATCACCTTAAAGTTCTCAAGATCAACTGCAATCCCTTATGCTGAGATCAAATGACCAAGATAAAGCACTTTATATTGAAATAATGTACACTTAGATAGCTTACCATAAAGCTTCTACTCTCTCAAGTGCTACAAGACTATCCTCGAATGCCTTTCGTGCTCTTCCACTAATTTAGAGTATATCAATATGTCATCAAGGAAGATCAACACAAAATCATCTAAGCAATCACTTCAAATATGATATTCATCAAATTCTTGAAGGTTGCTAGAGCATTAGTCAACCCAAATGGTACCACTTTCAACTCATAGTGACCATAACGAGTTCTAAAAGTTGTCTTTGAGATGTCCTCATCGTTAATCCACAATTGATGATAGCCAGATCTAAGGTCTATCTTAGAGAACACCATAACTCCCTTCATCTGATCGAAGAGCTCATCTATTCTTGGGAATGGGTACTTATTCTTTATAGTGTCTTTGTTAAGAATCCTATAATCATGCATAACCTCAAAGTCCCATCCTTCTTCTTTATAAAGATAACTAGTGTAGCCCAAGGTGGCACAATATGTCTAATTAACCCTTGATTTAACAACTCTTGCAATTGTGCTTTAAGTTCATACAATTTTGTAGTAGTTATCTTATAGGGCACTCTAGATTAAGGCTCGGTCCCTGGTAGAAAATTAATCAAGAAGTCAATTTCTCTCTTCAGTGGTAACTCTATCAACTCTACAGGTAATACATCTGATAAATCTCTTAGGATTGGGTAGTCATTGAATGTTGGTTCTTCATTGTTAAGGTCCTTTACTTGGGCAACATAATCCTCTTGGCTTTCTTCAATTACATCATTGAGAATTGTCTAAGTTCTAAAGGTCTCTTAGATCCATTAATTTCCACTTGATTTCCTAGGTCATCCAAACATCTAACAACTTTGTCTTCACAGTTTAGTAGAAACTTATGTTCAACTAACCAGTTGTTTCCTAGAATCACATCATGACTAAGTGCACAAAGATGAGGGACCAAAATGGGGTCTTAAGATGCCACATTTTTTTTGAAAAAAAAAAATGTTGATGTTGGATGAGAAATTGAAGATATCCACACTCAAAATTTTAAGATGCAACAAAAACAAGAGTCATAGTGCTCCGAATCTAGTTTCTAAACTACTATTTATTTCCAAAAATGGTTGAGATTAAGGGGTTCAAAAAGGGGGAGCACACAAATTGGTCCTTTTTTTCTCAAAAAAACATAACATAGTGTCTAGTGTGCTCCCCCTAAAATGTTGACATTTTTTTGGTATTTTAAAAATTGCTTTAGTGAGAAATTAGCTAACACCATGTAGTTTATCCCTAATTTTTCTAATAATTTTTTCATGAATATTTGATTTTTTACTAATCATTTTTTTAATACATGTAGAATGGAGTCTAGTTTCAAAAAATGTAACTTATTTCAAATTCTAATGAATGGTCAAAAAAAGAAGTCAAAAATACTAGACACTGGTTTTTGACAAAAAATGGATACATTGACAAAATAAATTAAAGATGAAACCCTTAACGTACTCAAAATGTGAAAAAAATTATATGATTAGATAGCTAACAAAGAGCTTAAGATTATGGTGGTATTTTTTTACTTTTCATTTGAATAAGTTCCATCTTGATGGGGAGCACGCTCTAGATTATCTTATAATTTTGCTAAAAACTGGAAAAAACACATCTAAGCATGCTCAGCATAACACGAGCGCATTATAACATGCTTGCATTATGTGAAATCCATAATGTGAGTGTGTTATAATGCACTTGCATTATGTGAGCACATTATAATGCCCTCACGTTATGCTGAGAAAAATTACCTTTACACATGCCAATTGCATTTGCTTGAAAGTTTCTAAAGCCTTTTCAACAAATCCATTTTTTCCATATCTTACAATCATTGTATTCCATTACAGAACATCTCTTTGACGTGTTACGTCAGTCAATTAACATGTCTTGTCTATGTTTCCACACTTTACATACATGTCTACAAGGGTAGCTACACTTCCTACCATCTCTTTCACTCTCTACTTCCCTCCCCTCTCTACCTCCTACCCTCTCTCTGAGTCTCTACTTCCCTCATCTCTCTACCTCCTACCCTCTCTCTAAGTCTCTACTTCCCTACCCTCTCTACCTCCTACCTTCTCTCTAACTCTTTTCTTTCCTCGCCTCTCTACCTTCTACCCTCTTTCTCACTCTTTACTTCCCTCCCTTGTCTACCTCCTACCCTCTTTCTAAGTATCTACTTCCCTCACCTCTTTACCTTCTACCTTTTGTCTCACTCTCTTCTCCCTACTCTTTACCTCCTACCCTCTCTCTCACTCTCTACTTCCCTCCCCTCTCTACCTCCTACCCTCTCTCTTAGTCTCTGCTTTCCTCCCCTCTCTACCTCCTACACTCTCTTCATCTTTCCCCTATCTACCTCCTACCCTCTCACACTCTCTACTTCTCACCTATCTCTACCTCCTACCCTCTCTCTCTCTCTCACTATCTACTTCCCTCCCCTCTCTACATCTCTACATCATTCTTCCCATCAAATAAAATTTCATAAATTATCTTGTTTCCATTTTATCCTCCCAATTTATATCCTCATCCCTCTTTGCATGGACCCTAGTTTTCTTGTTTCCATGTTCTTTGTTGACAAGGGAGAGGATAGGGAGGAAGAGGGAGAGAGGATGGAGATGGAGAGGAGAGAGAGGAGAGAGATAGAGTGATAAGGAGAGAGAGAGTCCTAGTTTTCTTGTTGTGGAGAGAGAGAGAGAGGGTTGGTCAAGTTTATGAGTTTAGGGTTGCTTAAGTTTAGCATTTAGGGGAATTATTTAGGGTTTAAGGGTTTAGCGTTGGTCGGGTTTATGGTTTAGGGCTTAGGCTTTAGGGGCATTATAATTTAGGGTTTAGGGGTTTTGGGAGAGAGAGAGAGAGAGAGAGGGAGAGGGATTTATGGTTACTCACATTTAGGAGCATTATTTAAGGTTTATTAGTTTAGGGTTTATGAGTTTCTAGGGTTTCTCAAGTTTGCAGTTTAGAGGTTAGGGTTAAAGGGGAATTATTTTATAATTTCCCTCCAATCCTCCTAATCCTAACCCATTAGTCCACCCATCTCCTAATCCATCAATCTGTATCATCCATCCACCATATATTCTCCAAAGACTCTTTACAAAATCCAAAAATAAAAGAAAAGATATGGAGCCATCCAAATCCACTAATCTATTGTCACCCCCCTCTAACACTAGATCAATCACAATCCATCCCCTCCTATATCCGTTCACTCAATCCTAATCCTAACCACACAACATATTCCATCATTTTCCATCAACTATATGCATATCCTAGTCCATCAACCCATGAAGCCATGAAGGATGTCACCCAAGGACTATTGGCAAGGAATCTTAGAAAAACATCATGTACTCAAATTCTTATCCTTGAGTAGGTAACAAAGAACCTCCTAATAACCTGTCTACCACTCCAACACCATCATCCACTCACATGTCTATCCATTTCATTGAACAGTCTCCTACCATAAGCCCAAGTCAAACCCCATCATGTAGCCATGTTGTCAAAAATGAAAAGATTATTGATTGCATTAAAGAAACCATTACATCCATCTAAGAAACCTAAGAGCCATGTTAAAAGCCTAGTCCAAAGCATGTGGAAACACCAACCACCCATCCTAATCAAAATCCAAATATCGCATCTAATCCCATGTCTTGAATCCCTTACCATCTCATGGCCAACCCATCTACATCATCCCATCATTGATCCTCCAAAATCTCCTAGTGAACCCCCATTGTCACCTCTTACTCCCCAATCCAATGACTATCAATGCATCTTCACTTACCCTATCCATATCTAATATCTCACTATCCATGCTTATCCTCCCTTTGATCAAGATATTATCTATGATAAAGATCTTATCCACAAGAAAGTAACCCACATCACTCTTATCCATTATCCCATTAGCTTTTAGGGGCATTATAATTTAGGGTTTAGGGGTTTGGGGAGAGAGAGAGAGAGAGGGGGGTTTAGGGTTGCTCAAGTTTAGGGGCATTATTTAAGGTTTATTAGTTTAGGGTTGCTCAGAACTGTAGGGGCATTATTTAGGGTTTATGAGTTTCTAGGGTTTCTCAAGTTTAGGGTTTATGAGTTTCTAGGTTTTCTCAAGTTTAGGGTTTAGGGGTTATAGTTAAAGGGTAATTATTTTATAATTTCCCTCCAATCCTCCTAATCCTAACCCATTAGTCCACCCATCTCCTAATCCATCAATTTGTATCATCCATTCACCATATATTCTCCAAAGACTCTTTACAAAATCCAAAAATAAAAGAAAAGATATGGAGCCATCAAAATCCACTAATCCATTTTCATCGCCCTCTAACATTAGACCAATCCCAATCCATCCCCTCCTATATCCCTTCACTCGATCCTAATACTAACCACACAACATATTCCATCATTGTCCATCAACTATATGCATATCCTAGTCCATCAACCCATGAATCCATGAAGGATGTCACCCAAGGAATATTGGCAAGGAATCTTAGAAAAACATCATGTACTCAAATTCCTATCCTTGAGTAGGTAACAAAGAACCTCCTAATAACATGTCTACCACTCCAACACCATCATCCACTCATATGTCTATCCATTTCATTGAACAGTCTCCTACCATAAGTCCAAGTCAAACCCCATCATGTACCCATGTTCTCAAAAATCCAAAGATTATTGATCCCATTAAAGAAACCATCACATCCATCTAAGAAACCCAATAGCCATGTTAAAAGCCTAGTCCATAGCATGTGGAAACACCAACCACCCATCCTAATCAAAATCCAAACATCGCATCTAATCCCATGTCCCAAATCCCTTACCATCTCATGGTCAACCCATCTACATCAATCCCATAAATGATCCTCCAAAATCTCCTAGTGAACTTCCATCACCACCTCTTACTCCCCAGTCTAATGAATATCAATGCATCCACACTTACCCTATCCATATCTAATATCACGTTGTCCATGCTTATCCTTCCTGTGATCAAGATATTATCTATGATCAAGATCTTATCCATGATCAAGTAACCTACATCACTCCTATCCATTATCCCTTTAGCCCTATCCATCATCACACTAGTCCTATTCATTATTCATCAATATCCCATGATGAGACACATTGCTTCGGGCAAGAAAACATAGATAATCAAACAAATAACTTGGATCCTATCAAATAGTTCATCCATTAAAGGATAATAATAATCAATATCCAAGAATTCTACATCCATTTCCCATTGGTCCTACATCATCCCCTAGATCAAACTATAGGTTTAGGGGTTTATCTTGGTTTCTCAAGTTTAGGGTTTAGGGGTTAAGGGCATTATTTGATGTTTATGAGTTTAGGGTTGCTCAATTTTATGGTTTAGGGCTTAGGGGTCAGGGTTCAGGTGAATTATTTAGGATATAGGGGCTTAGGGATGATCGAGTTTAGGGTGTAGGGTTTAGGGGTTATCGTTTAGGGGTTTAGGGTTGCTCTCTCTATTGATCCACTCTCTCTAACTGTACCTTTCTATCTCTCCCTCCCTCACTATCTCACTTCCCCTCTCTATCATTCTTTCAATCCCTCTACCTTAAATCTATCTCCCTATGTCTCTGTCCACATCTCTTGATCTCTTTCCCTATCTCTATCTCTCCACATAGATCTCTATCTCTTAATCTATCCATCTTTACCTCTCTCTCCCGCCATCTCTATGTCTCTTCTCCTCTCTATCTCTCTCCCCATCCCTCTACCTCTTGAAATGTCTCTCTAGGTATGTCTCTGGACATCTCTCCATCTATTTCCCTATATCTATCTCTCCCCATAACCATATCTCTTAATATATCCCTCTATACCTCTCTTTGTATTTCCCTATCCATCTTCCCCTCACTCTCTATCTCTATATATCTCTCCTCTCTATATATCAATCTCCATCTTACTCTTTATCTATCTTTCTCCTTCTATCTACACCCCTTTGTCTATCTCTCCATGTCTCCCTCTCTCTATCTATCTCTATTTATCCCTCTCCCCCTTCCCCTTTCTATGTCGTCGTAACTCTCTATATACATACCTCTCTACCTATCTATTTTCTTCCTTTATCTCTTTGTTTATCTATCTTCCCTCTATCTAAATATATGTACCTCTCTATCTCTATATCTCTCTCCCTCACATTCCAAGGGGTTGACAGAGAGAGGGAGAGAGATATAGAGAAAGAGAGGTGGATAGAGTTGTAGAGAGGGAGGATAGAGAAATCTTAATCTTTTTATGCTTCTGTATCTATCTCTATCTCTAGACGACTGAGAAGGTTATGATTTTAGGGTGCATGAAGCTTATTATTTTTATGCTCCCTAGAATGTGATCGTGTTATAATGCACTCACGTTATGGGAAGCAATAAAACAGGAAGAAAGCATGTGGGATCCATGATTCAAACCCCACATGCATGGTATTCCTTCTTTTCATGCAATATATCAGACAAAAAAACATGTTTGCATGTTCTTTGACATACTAACAATCATTTTTGGATCAATCCACCACCTTTTTTGTTTTTTCAATGTAGAATAACTGATTTTGCATTTTTTTGGAGAAACTTGATTATTTAAACATAAAGTTTCATGTTTCATGTGTGATATTGTTTCAATGCTAATTACCATTAATACATAGATTGAATTTGATGATATATGTTTTTTTTTCCATAAATTTCACTAATCCTATTTTAATGTTATATAGAATTCATAATCAGACTTGTGAAAAAGAGGGATTTGAGGATTTTGAAGCTAAAATTTGGAGAATTGGTCAAATCCAATATCAAAGTCTAAGGTATGTTCTTTATATCCATTTTAATTCAATTATATATGTTCTTATGTTCTTTATGTCTTTATGTTCTTATATTCTTTATGTCTTTAAGGTGCTTGATAATTCTAATCTGTATATAAGATCAATTCTTTTCATTATTTTGTCATCTCCTACCTTGTGAATAGGGTAGTGAGAGCCTATTGTATATTTTGTTCATATCTGACCCTAATAATCCTTATACATAATGTCAGATAGCACATGGGCACATCATTGTTATAATTGTTAAGAGATGTTTTAGGATTGATTATTCTTTTGTTGATAAGACTTCCCTTTAACTATCCAAACATTTAGTGCCTATAATAGTCCTAAGTGTTCTCAATAAATTCTATCCTTGTTTAGAGATCTCACATCAAGTTTTCAAAATTTGACACTCATATTTCTCTTCATCTTTCTCTCCTAAGAGTAATCTCTTTATTTTCCATTTTGTTCTTCATAAGAGTAACCACCACTAATCTCCACCATCTTCATTCAATGTCATTAACTCTCCCCAATTTTAGTACAAGTAGTTTGATAAGTAAATACTAATTCACTACCCAAACATTTAGTGCCTATAACAATCCTAAGTTTGTCCCAAACAACATTTCATCCTACACAACTCCCTTTATGACAATGCCTTCAATGATTATGAAAATTGTAGCTCATAATTGCCAACAAATCTCCTTCACCAACTTGGAATCCAAGGTTATAATGAGAGTCCACTATAATTAAGATGATCTCAACAAGATATATATGGTTATGCACTTAATATTCCTCTTGACATAACAACACCACATCATCTTATATCAATAATCAATGACAACTCCATGCATGGGACAACACACCATTCCTCTAAGTGTTTGATCCAACACTCCATCCATGTCCAGAATATGGGCCCTCAAATGACTCTCCAAAATATGTGATACCAACCCCTTATGTGGCAAGCAATGTGAACAAACAAAGATTTCTTAATCATACCTAGTGCCATTGTTTCTTTATTACAGAATTAATACAACACCTACATGTTCCTCCTACATCCACATCAACAACCAGCACTTCCACTACCACCTCTTCATCTTCATGACCCGTTCTTATTTGGTTACTTCTACTTTACTAGCAACCATGTACTCTTGAAACATAAAATAACTAACTCCTCATTGTCGATCTTGCAACCTGTCTTTCTCCACATGAGAACTCTCATTATGCTACCTTTGTTGCATGTGTGTGTGCAACACCATTACTCCTCTTCATGATCCCTTGGCCACCTTGCAACATTGACTCTTATGCTAGGTCCTCAAAATATTATAGTTTAGCACTTGACTTGTCATCATGAAATAGAACTCTACCCTGAATTTTTGTGCCTTGTTATTCCTAGAAAACCCCTCCTTTACACCAAGTGACAAGATATAAAATTATCTTCATACCTTGTTTGATGTTCCTATTAACTGTCATGATAGACTTTGTTGTATATATATATATATATATATATATATAGTCCAATCATGGCCTCCACATAACAGCACCAAATTATGTTACTAAGAAGATTTTCCTTCAAGTATTCCATATAGAAAATCGGTTACCATATGACTTTTATGCCCAATAGTATAGTCATTAGTGACTCTCCATATCATGCTAGGGCCATATTTTAGGTTTCTAGGAAAGTTTTGAAGGACTTTCTTAATGCTATTAAAGTTACAAAGTGTGGTCATCAGTGCAAATGCGGTTATAAGCCTTTGAAATTGTCATTTCTCAATGTTGATCAATCATTTATGACTATTATAAATAGCACAGTCAAACAATGTCAACTCTTAATGCTCACACGAAGTAGGAACTAAGAGCTCTACATGACTCCAACATCCACTAAAAGTGACTTAAAGTTGTCCATAGCATCACGATAAACATCTTCTAACTAAAGATCGCCCATGTCATCATGATAAGCATCTCCTAATCGAAGATAAACATCTTTTTGTATTGGTCATCATGAGAGTTTATGCTTTGCATTTGTCTACTTAGATTCAATTTCAAGTGTATATAAGACCTAGATTGGTGGAAGGTCAAGAGGCATGTGTTATATTGATGTTATCTTAAGTTAGGCATAGTTTAGAAGGTTACATGACATTTTGGAGGTAGTTCCTACATGCCTTAGATTATTAGGATCAGATTCATTAGTTAGAAGCCCTTACATTATGGTATTCCCATTATATTACTTTTGCATCAGCTCTTAGTTCCTTACATGACATGGATCATGACATCTAAATAGGCATTGACGCCCCTTAAGATGGGTTTGAAAACATTTGCATTTGAATTTTTTACCTTTATTATTTGGGGATTGTTCATACACCTAACTCATGGTCCTCTCATCACAAATAAATCAACAATAGGACTATCATAAGTTTAGAGGGATCCATGGCATCATTTCCATCTTGGAAGACTACCATGCCCAGCTAGTTATAAGGTATGTGAAGGTGGTTTGAAGCTTAAAAATAGTCATCACAACATCTACCATGGTCCAAGAAGGTAGACTCCATGCCCAATTTGAAACTACTCACATAAGGATTCATTCAAGTCATGATTTTTGTCTTCACACATCTTCCTCTAGACTTTGGGACAACAGTTATAACTTTTTTCATGGGTCAATAAAATGAACTATAGATTGATTTTTCAGAATTTATGAACATTATGCATGTCTAGGACAACTTGGGCATCATAAAAATAACTTTTATCAAACCTACAATAGCCATGAACATGAAGAACAAGTTGCTGATTTGGTTGAGAAAATGGGTATAAATCAAGCTAGTCTTTCACCACAAGGGGAGGTGCATGATATTTGTGCATTTAGATGAGTTCAAAAGTATTTTAGAGACCTCCATGATACTACCCTAGCCTAGGAAATTCTTAGACATGAACATTTAAGAAAGAATTAGGGGAGTTTTAGATCATGATCTTGATGTTGTCAATTCAAGGAATTTGAGTGCTTGTTAGGATAGTTTTTTGGTCTATGATATCTTTTAATGATTTTTGTCCTATTTATGATGACTTTGATCGTGGTCTATCATATCTTAATAAACAATTATAGTGATGAATTTCATGAAATTGCAGCTCCTAAACTGATGCAAATCACCAGACATGATAACTTATTTTGTATTTTTTCATTGTGGCCATTATTCATTGTCATTATAAAGGTTCTAATTATCACTGTCTTATTCATCTTGCTTGTAGAAATCATCATAATCCTAAGGAAATGATAAAAGACTCTAACACTAGAAGAGTGTGAAGCTAAAAATGAGAGGAAAAGAGAAAGAATGAGGTGAATTCAGGAAAGTAGGAAATTGTCAACAATACAAGAAGACATTCCACCATTGCCAATTGAGGAGGAACATGACACATCTATTGAAGCTAAGAGAGAGATGTAATTGGTGGTAGAAAGGGTATAAATACAAAACCTTCATACAATGAGGAAAGTGAATTTCCAAGTTGGAGGCACTCCATCATCCATAGGTCAAGTTGAAGGAACACCATCATTATCTTCTCAAATTGGAGACACTCCATCTTTCACAAGTGAAGTAGAAGGTACATCTTCATTTTCTTCTCAAGCTGGTGGCACACCATAATTCACACATCAAGTTGAAGGTACGTCATTTTCATCTTTTTCACCTCCAATTGAAGGTACGTCATCTATCCCATCTCAAGTACATATTGAAGAAATTCCTAATGTTGAGTCAACTTTACCAATTAAAGCGCCTCCTAGAATTTTGCATAGGAAGCCTAAGTTACTAATCGATATTGATGAGAATGTATTGAAGCCCATCCAGGATAAGATTTCCATGCGTACTTGCTAAAGATATGTGAATAAGATATGGAAATTATTCTTTAAGAATTTAAATGAAACCAAAAGATGTCAACTATTTGTTTAATTGATGAGAAACCTAAAATTTAGGCCCACTATGAAGATTCTTGGCCTAAGAACATCAAATGCCTCAAGTGAACAATCAATTGACAAGAATCTAATGAGTGCATATGAGTGTGGGTCCCACCTCACACACCAAGGATAGTAATGTCACACGATGTGTCATTACATCAACAATAGTAAGCCAACAAACAAAGAAAACTTGTCTCATTAGAAAGACAAGTCAAGCATTGAAAATAAGTAAAAAAAATCTAATGAGAGCCATTGGAAGACATGAAAGAGTTTAGGACCCAAACAGTAATGAATTGTGGGCATTCTCTAGGAGACTCTCACCAAAAGACAAAGTTGGTCTTGAAGCTTTGAGATCACTAATTGAAGACTTTTGGAAGAATTACACAAGGGTATCTCTGAATCAAAGGGACGTCATAAGAAGGAGAATCGGTAGACGAAATTGTGAGCCACATAGGAAGCATTTTTTAGATATGAATCAAATACAATTTTTTGGTAAATTTTTAGAGATGTATCCTCAAATTAAAATTTCTCAAAGATATTTTGAAATGTTAAAAGCTTTCTATGTTAAAATAAATCACACATTCACTACTTGTTGTAGATTACATATTGAATTTTCTAACCATTTTGATGTTTATTAGTCTATATGTTTAGATTTGCATACTAACAATGTTTTGCAGGATTGTGGCATATGTGCCCCACCAACTACTTCAAGAGGCTTCATATCATAAATTTTATGTGAAAGAGAGGAAGGTAAAATATTCTACAGGAAATTGTGCTTGGATGGCACATGTCAGCATTATGGTGGCTTGCAACATATGCCAATATGTGAACATATGGAAAACACACATGCAGTTGGAAACAAACTAGTAGAGTTTAGCAAGTATAAAACAATGGCCTACAATACAAAATATGGTAAAGAAGCAAAGAGGTGTGAATTAGTCATTCAAAAGATTCCAGTGTATCAGTTTATGTCTGCATTTCATGATCGTATAGTGTATGAGTATGTAAGGCATACCCATAGAGCTCGATGGTTGGACTTGTAATTCAAGTTATGCAAGGACACATTTCCACTTGGTAGCATTGTTTTAGTCATCAAATTTGTAGAGAACTATAGTCTATAGCCACAATGTGAGGTGTAATCACAATATTACAACTTGACATAGGTTTCTATATTTTTACATGTCGCATTCATTCATGCGAATGATAATACAGAGGATGACATAAAGATCATAAGGGAGTATATTTTTATATTATTGATGATCACATGCATTCTACAAAGATTGTGCAAGGTTGATTTCAGGTGTTCTACAATGATTTGGCTAGAAGGGGCATATCATCAAGTCAGCATATCATATGGTCATATAACTATGCATCATAATTCAAGAACTCGTAGAATTCCTATTGGCTGAGTAGGAGGCATAATATTATAGGTGTTCAGCATATGTGGAACTTTTGTGAGGATAGGCATGGAAAGGGAGAGCATGATGGTGCAGAAGCACGTATCAAAAGAGCCATAGCACAAAAAGAGTTAAAGTATAAATACAATGCAAAGTTGACAAATACAAAATCAATTGTTGAGTGGTGTAATGATTCGATGGGTCCAAGTAATGAAGGTAAGTCTTCAGTTTGTAGATTTTTTTGGTTGATAGATGATACTAACATTGCACCATATGAGGACTGTTGTACACTGACAAGATCAAGTGAACTACACTCTTTTAGAAGTTCAATTGCAGGTTCAAGGAGTATCCATATGCGGAAGATGGCCCATGCTTTTGTTCTTCATGTACAATTCAAGATTGGGATGAGTGCGAGTCAAAGGAGTGGGTTGACAAATGGTGGTTAATTTATCTTAACCCACATGACATGTATCAACCCCCGATGGCACTGGAACTAACAGAGATGGAATCATCAGTTGACTTTGACCACATATCAGATCTAGTTTAACCAAGTAATATATCTACTTGCATAGTTTTTGAAATTTCTAATGTTATCTTACTTTGTAATGTTTTTGTAATGTTGACTAATTTCATCTAATTTGCTACACATATCAATGTAGGGGATGTTTATGTAGTTATTTCAGATGAAGATAATGAAGAGGGAATAAATTATTACTTATGTCATTGTGTTGAGGCCAAAAATAAATTGGAGGCCCCAATTACATATGGGGAAAACATTGAATACCCTATAGGCTCATTGGTTGTTACTGGAACATGGCTTAGAAGGTACCCACATAAGTGTGTTAATGTTTGGTTGTTTTAGGACTTTGACACACATTGGAAGATTCTTCATTACTTGATCCTTTTCGTGGAAACAAATGTTCATTTGATACAATTTTGGGGTAAGCCTTTGAACAAGACCTTGTGGAAGGTGCGTGAGTCTAACAATGAGACAATGGGTAAGTGCAAAAAGATGGGGGGCCAAAAAGTGGCCAAATTATTTTCAAAAAAAATAATACAAAACACACTCGCATTATGGCTTGGTAATGACGAGCCTAAGGCTCATCAAAACCAAACCATAACGTACTCGCGTTATAACATGAGCACGTTTTGACTTGCTATAAATTAAAAAAAAGGTTTCTATCTCATTTCATTTCTTTCTTCTCCTCTATGCCCACGACCTGCAAACCCTAGAAAGTGCGCTCGCATTTTGCAAAACTCAATTCAACACAAAAACCTTATCAATTCATTGCCAAAATGCCGCCATGACATCGAACACGCCAAATGAGTGAGTTATATTTATTTTTTTGTTTGAATTTGTTTCTAAATAGGTAGGTTTGAGTTGATTTTTGATGTATATTTCATTAATTGTTAGGAAATGTTAATGCACCTCCTCCTCCTCCTCCTCCTCCTCAAAATCAACAAAATTCAGAGGAGGAAATACCTACAGAACAACAACCTCCTCCATCCATTCCTCGACATGCCCCTGGAACACAAGAAAATATAATGGGGCAAATTAAAAAAACAAAAAAGAAATTGAAGATATAATTGCAAGGTTGAAAGATCCTTCCACTTCAACCTTGCATAGGTCCACGCTTGTTGAATCTTTTGAATCTATGTTATCAAATGTAGATTCAATTAGCAAGCAAATAATTAGTTGGATGGATAAGAGGAGAGAGTTTAGAGATTATTATACTAACAAGCTGTCATACCAAGATGTGAAAAAATTACAAATCACAAAATTAGACTTGTGTTCGATTTTCACAAATCCACAAACAAATCAACCTCCATCCATTACATGCAAGAGGTTCCCTATCCATTGGTGCAACAACCAAGCCATAAGAGACAATTTTGGGTAGAGGTGGTGGATGGTTTTTGACCATCCTCCATGCAATAATAATGAGGTCCCACAATACTTTTTGAGGAAACTCTATTGTGAGTTTGTCCTCAATAAAGTGCCAAACTATTTTGATATGCGGGACTTCCAAGGTAGAGGTGGGGGGTTAGCACAAGATAGACCAGGGGTATGTCTTGACCCATAGTAGGTAGTGAGATGAGTAATCAACAAACCAGCCCACAAGCATGTTTCTATCCCTTCCATTGTGAAGGAGAGTGTTGAGGCTGATACACTACAGTCAATTAGTGCCTTGACCTAGAGCATCATAGAGCATGTCAGTCCTGCAGCACAGAGTGGGTTGGGAGATAGTGCGAGGAGTAGGGTCCCACCCCATATTTGTCAGACTTGCCGGTCAGCCTGTGGTTATGACCCCATGGATAGTCAAGACGCAGGTGCATAGGCTACATCTACAGCTGAGCAGATGGTGATGACAAATACCCTCCTAAGTGAGACTTTTGGCCTTGATACTCAAGTAAATATTAGCAAGTTTATTGAATTTAATTTATTAAATTTCATTTTTTAAATACAAGATTAACTAATTTAAATTGATGATTTTAATAAAATTTCAGGGTCATAGCATCGATACAGTTTTCAGTGGTTTGCCACCTGCATTTTACACTAGATCATCTACTGTCAGGGTATGTAACTAGTAAACAATTATAAATATTACATGTGAATAGCATCGTTATATGAATGGTATTCTAATATCTAATTTTGGATGTTGAATAGGTTAATATTGTAGATTTCATGGCAACACCTACCAGTGGTGGTGGACTTCAAAGCTTTACGAAGGTAATAAAATAAATAGTTTAATGAATGAATTGTACTTACTAGATTTTTGTATGTGACTTGTGTGCTTTATTGTGTGTACTTCCATGTTTAGATGAACATGTGTGTATGTTAGGAGCCATGATTTGCATCACTATTATAGTTTTCGTAATTGAATAATGTTGTTTTATTTCTAGATGATGCAGGCTGGGGAGACACCTCCCCATGTTCAGAGGGCAATGGAGCATGGTGTGGCCTCTGCGATTCATAGCTCCATGGCATTGACAGGGGTATGAGGCAGATTAGTAAATTTCAATTCACATTCATTGTTATAGTTGTCTATTTTTGAAAAATCAAAAGATTATTGATTTGAAGTTTAATTTCTATTTGGATGGTTTCTATAAGACATGACATCACCAAGGCCTATTCTTGCTACTGAGGCAAGTGAGGAGACATATTATATGTTAGTGGTAAGTGATTATTTTGTTAAATGTTTCATTTTTTATAATATGTAATTTCTATATATTAATGTCTATTCTTTTTATTGTAACAACTAAAGATGCAAAAAGAACTAAATAGGAGTAGCCCTTGAGTTCATAGTGGACCACCCACATGCACGTCTCCATCCCTTAGAAGATCAAAGGTTGCCCGTGATCTATTCTCTTCACCAGCCAGAGGGGAATGAATTTTTATTGTGTTCCTTTGTTGTATTCCTATATGGCATTTGTGGACATATATTTTGTATTGTATATAGTTGACATTGTATGCCTATATGGCATTCTTGTAAGCCTATATGGCTATTTTGTATATATGTTATACTTATATCGATAGATATTGATGTATGCCTATATGGATATTTGGTTAATACAAATATTTTTTATTGATGGTGTCCATACTTGCATTATAAATCCACATTTGAATGGATATTTGTAGATGGCTACTTCAAATATTTAAAGTCCAATTGTATTACATAGGATGTTTGTTGATCCAATAAGCTAGCTATTGTTATTCAAGTATCACCTAAACCTCATTTTGGAACTAAAAGATAAAAGTTGTATTTAAAAAAAAATGAATCATCATGTTGAATAGAAAATATTAATATTCTTTATGAGTAGCATAGAATGTCAACTATATGCAATACAAAAAAATGAATCATCATGTTATTCTTTATGTTTGAGATCCTAAAAATGACAATCTAGTAGCTTGATATCCTGAAACACTAGGATGAATATCCAAGTCATTAGGATGATTATGCCTTGAGAAAAAGTCATTAAGATGAGCACCTAAAGGAGACTTTCTTAAACATTCAAACATTGAGCAACAAGCATGATGGGTTAAGGCATAATTTGTAACTCATAAAGCCTAAAAAGGGTACCCAACTTAGAGAGAGCATTCATTTAAGACAAGGAACCCATTGACACCTGTTCCACCATAAAAGTGTGCCTAAGGTGGAAGGAGAACAAGCCTCTAGTAAGTGAAGTGCACCTATTGTCTAAACCACTTCATTATGGCACCCTAGCATGAGGAGGAGTATATAAGTCAATAGGAAATGGTGCCTAGAATGCAAATGAAGGACTAAGTGGCATTTTCAATAAGCATCAATTCACCTTGAGCTTTCAATAAATACATCAAATTGAGCCCCATAAGCCTAGGTGCCCTTTGCCTTCAAAAGAACCTTTTATCGACGTCAATAGTTGGTCGTATCAGTGTATCGGTAGACCTTGGTTAGGCTTTGTCGATAGTGGTCTGTCTTGCAAACAAGTGTGGTTCGAAGTTGAAGACATCAATATATCAGAAGATAATCCCATCGGTGTATAGGAAGAGCAGTTGAGAGCTTCACCGATGAAGGGGGTCACACCGATAGTCAAAATCTATCAGTGTATCAGCCCAACGTGATTAGAGTTCACCGATGTTTGGAGTCTCACTGATGGGTGTGGTTTAAAGGTTGTCATTGGTGAGATTAGTGTGTCGGCAGAAGAGTTTTTAAGTGTGTCGATGGTATTAAGTCCTACCGATAGGCAAGGGACTTAGAGTCTCGTATTGGAGTGACAAAGACATTGGTGTGAAAGGATATAAAGTCACCAATAGCGGTCTGTCTGACTGATAAGAGTCAATGATGGGATGTTTGTTAGAAGTGAAATCAAACAGAGTCATGGTGGCATCAGCCTATCGGCCAATGAAATTTTAAGCTCGCTGATGGTATGTTGTCTCACCAATAGTGAGTTCGAAGGTTTAAAAGTTGATAATTCTATGCTTCCACTATGTACTCTGCATCAGACACTCATCCCTACTATAGTCTAGCATTCTCTAGTTGTGTTCTCCCCTTTGTTTTTGTGAATGCCTCTGGAAGTAATGTTGAGTTACTTGTGATGTCCTTATTGACTGGTGTTGTTTTGGATTCATGTGTAGTCCTTGTTCCTTATAGTCTATTGTCTACCTGACAGTTTGTTGTAACTTATTGAACCAGTATGATTTTGAATATTTAGATTTAGAGGGCATTAGACACCAAAACTTCTTGACCTTTAACAACCCAACCTAGAATCAATAGATTTTTGTCCATCCCAACTATTCTAGTCAAGACAAAGCATGTTGATTCTCATTCAATCCAAAGTTCATTAACAGGATTATCTTATCATAATATTTAGGGAAATGACCACCTAGATGGATAATGATGTGAGCTATCTATAAAGAAACTTGCAAGAAGTATAGGAGGCATGAGAATCCCTCCATGTTGTTTATCAAGTTGAATGATCTATGACACATCATGTATCATTATAAAATATTCTTAAAGAAAAATCAAGTGAAAATACTCAAAACAACCCATAACAAGGTGGAGAAGTTTAAAGGATGGAAGTTGCAACACTTTCCAACCTCATAGCCACACTAGTCCAATGGATCAGGATAATACTATCAAGCATCCACATAATAGTAGATAATCTTATCAAAAGTCACAGAGAAATTTCTAAGAACCATAGTGTTATCCCTATGACTTGACACATACTGCTTGTTTCATAAAGTAAAGAGACATGATATAAATATTGTTGTTATATGGAGCCTTATCAAACTCGGAGGTTAAATGTACCCAATTTTTATCAACGTGGTTTCCCCCCAAATATTTTCCTACTAGTTTTGGTGCCTTGAAGTCTAAGTGCATGAAAATCATTCTGAGTTGGCAACCTAATCCAATGACTTGACACAGATCCCAAAACCACCTATTGGACCAATAGGATCCTAGGCACTCACTTCATGCATTATGATTTCTAGGTGCCATTTTGATGCTCCATCACAAGGAAAGTCTGCCCACACTTGCAAGTGTTTTTCTTCAGGATCTAGGCGCCAGTTGAAGGTTCTAGTTGCCAAGAAGAACGCCTAGCAAGAGGAAGTCTTTTGGAGTCTCCAAAACACATCAAACACTTGACTAACAACAAGATAACTTTTTACCAAGTTAGGCACTTCAAGAGGGAAGTTAAAACATGAATAAGTGCCAACTTGTCTAGGCGCAAATTCAAGCTTGTTGAGGATACACATGGCGCCCAACATTCTTTGGTGATTTCATGAACTTCAAATGATCATAACTATTCAAGGAATTCCCAATGCCCCTTCTTAATGATAGGCACCAAAGTGAGGGTGGAATTGTGCCTTGATGGCATTAGGTGCTATTTAGAGTATGCTACTCCACGGAAATGCGCCTTCTTGCTTAGAGTAATTTAAACACTCCAAGGTCTTCAGTGATCAATTCCCCAACATATGAAATGTCCTCCTTCATTTTAAAACACATTGTAATGCTCCAGAGAGATGACTATACCTAGGCATCAATCTGGGTTAGAAATGCCTCCAAAGTGTGCCTTCTCTTTTAGAATGCAAAACAAGGTCCAAAGGTGCTAATAAACTGAAGCGCTTCTTTGGAAAAGTCCCAGAGGTTAAGATGCGCCTTGTCTTAATGAGGTGCAACTCTTGGGTAAGAAAGCTTGTAAAGTGTGCCTAACTTAGTAAGAGGTTGATAACTTCTAAACCCTTCTTGGAACTTAGATTGCTTCAACTAAAGATCATCTTGCACCAATACATCACCAAACTTTCAATCACAAGATCAATTCAAACTTAGGCACTCATTAAGAGTCTTTCCAATGTTGGCGCATCTGAGAGGTTGAACTAGCAAGAGATGGTGCCTAGCTTCCTAGACCTTGTTTCAATATGTTTAAGTTCCAAAGTTGACTCAATGGTATCAAGATGGCACCATAGAGTCTTTGGACTAGTTCCTTAGAGTTTCAAAAATATTCTGGCTCCTTGAAAATTCCTCCTACATGCTTGGGTACCATTTCAAGGTCTTGGAATGATGATGTAGTGCCTTATTGCTCTAGACACCCATTCATGATTGTGCAACTTGAGATTGGCACCTAGAGTGGATAGGCTTTCATCAGACTTAATACACTGTCTCCTTCTGATGATTTTTGGGGCAGCAGAAAACCTTTCACCATAGGCAAATGTCTCAGAGATATAAAAAATTGAGAGAGGTTATTGTAGAGACACTCTATGTGATCATGTTGCCTTAGACAAAATGTTTCTAAGTGACACGATTTTCAAGTAACATCTTGTCAAAGATTGCTACCTTTTTGCACTTTAGATTCTTCAGGGATATCATCGGTATAATGTAGCTCAGACTATTTCGACATGTTTGGGTGAAAAATAGGACCATGCCTAGCATAAATGCACCCATCCAGATGCATTGGAATAGTCAGTTTGGTCACATCAGGAGCAGGATGAAAGTTACACCCCTCTGCAACTTTACACTGCCTCCTTCTGACGATTTTTGGGGCAGCGGAAAACCTTTCATCATGGGCAAATGCCTCAGAGATATAAAAAACTGAGAGAGGTTATTATAGAGGCACTCTACATGATCGCGTTGCCTTAGATGGAATGTTTCTAAGTGACACATTTTTTGAGTAACATCTCATCAAAGATTGCTGCATTTTTGCACTTTGGACTCTTTAGGGATATCATCGATACAATGTAGCTCAGACTGTTTTGACATGTTTGGGTAAAAAATAAGACCATGCCTAGCATAAATGTACCCATCTGGATGTGTTAGAATAGTCAGTTTGGTCACATCAAGAGTAGGATGAAAGTTACACCCCTTTGCAACTTTACACTGCCTCCTTCTGACAATTTTTGGGGCAGCAGAAAACCTATCACCACAAGCAAATGCCTCAGAGATATAAAAATTGAGAGAGGTTATTATAAAGGTACTCTACATGATCATGTTATCTCAGATAGAATGTTTCTAAGTGACACAGTTTTTGAGTAACATCTCGTCAAAGATTGCTGCCTTTTTGCACTTTGGACTCTTTAGGGATATCGTCGGTACAATGTAGCTCAGACTATTTCGAAATGTTTGCGTGAAAAAAAAGGACCATGCCTAGCATAAATGTACCCATCCAGATGTGTTGGAATAGTCAGTTTGGTCACATCAGGAATAGGACAAAAGTTACACCCCTTTGCAACTTTACACTGCCTCCTTCTGACTATTTTTGGGGCAGTAGAAAACCTTTCACGACAGGCAAATGCCTCAGAGATATAAAAAACTAAAAGAGGTTATTGTAGAGGCATTCTACATGATCATGCTGCCTCAGATGGAATGTTTCTAAGTGACACAATTTTTGAGTAACATCTCATCAAAGATTGCTGCATTTTTACACTTTGGACTCTTCAGGGATATCGTCGGTACAATGTAGCCCGGACTGTTTCGACATGTTTGGGTGAAAAACAAAACCATGGCTAGGATAAATGTACCCATCCAGATGTGTTGGAATAGTTAGTTTGGTCGCATTAGGAGTAGGACACCAAAAATACATAACATGATGATGTAAAAATGTGTATATGTGTATAAATGCAACAGGAAATTAAAAAAAAGACAAACCTTACAGATTAATGTGCATACTTACAACTCAATGTAACATGACTTTATAAAATCCATGTGAATACTTATAAATTATTCCAAAGAACCATCTGGGTCTGCTCTACTCTTTATTGTGTCAAGTATTGCTTCATGGTTAGACTCACACACCTTCCACAAGATTTTGTTCAAAGGTCTACCCTAATACTTTATCAAATAAACATTGGATGCCACGACAAGGTTTGAGTAATGAAGAATCTTTTGATGCGTGTCAAAGTCCTAAAATAGCCAAACATTAACACTTTTATGTGGGTACCTTCTAAGCCATGTTCCAGTAATAACCACTGAGCTTGTAGGGTATTCGATGTTTTCTCCATTTGTAACAGGGGCCTCCAATTTCTTTTTGGCCTCAACACACTGACATAAGTAATAATCTGTTCCCTCTTCATTATCTTCATCTGCAATAACTGCATATACATGCCCTACATTGATATGTGTAGCAAATTAGATGAAATTAGTCAACATTACAAAAACACTACAAAGTAAGATGACATTACCTGGTTGAACTAGATGAAATTAGATGCATATACATGCCCTATATTACCTGGTTGAACTAAATTGGATATGTGGTCAAAGTAAACTGATGATTCCATCTATGTTAGTTCTAGTGCCATCGGGGGTCGATACGTGTCAAGTGGGCTAAGATAACTTAACTACCATTCGTCAACCCACTCCTTTGACTCGCACTCATCCCAGACTTGAATTGTATAGGAAGAACAAAAGCATGACATCTTTCACATATGGATACTCCATGAACCTATAATTGAGCTTCTGAAAGAGTGTATCTCATTTGATCCTGTCAGTGTACAATAGTCCTCATATGGTGCAATGTTAGTATCATCTATCAACAAAAAAAATCTATGAACTGAAGACTTACCTTCATTACCTGAACCCATGGAAGCATTACACCACTCGACAATCAATTTTGCATCTATCAACTTTGCATTGTCTTTATACTTTAACTCTTCTTGTGCTATGGCTCTTTTGATACATGCTCCTTCACCATCATGCTCCCCCTTTCCATGACTGGCCTCACAAAAGTTCCACATATACTAAATACCTGTAAAATTATTTCTCCTACTCAACCAATAGAAATTCCGTGAGTTCTTGAATTGTGACGCATAGTTATCTAACCATATGATATGCTGACTGAACGATATGCCCCTTCTATCCAAATCATTGTAGAACACCTGAAAGAAACCTTGCACGAACTCTGTAGAATGTGTATGATCATCACTAATATAGAAATTATACTCCCTTATGATCTTTCTGTCATCCTCTGTACTATCATTTGCATGAATGAATGTGATGTGCACAAATATAGAAATCTGTGTGGAGTTGTAATATTGTGATTACACCTCACGCTGTGGCTGTAGACTATAGTTCTCTGCAAAGTCGACGACTGAAACAATGCTACCAACTAGAAATGTGTCCTTGCATAACTTGAATTGCAAGTCCAACCATAGAGCTATATGGGCATGTCTTGCATACTCATATACTATGCTGTCATGAAATATAGGCATAAACTGATACACTAGAATCTTTTCAATAACCAATTCACACCTCTTTGCTTCTTTACCATCTTTTGTATTATATGCCACTGTTTTATACTTGCCAAACTCTACTAGTTTGTTTCCAACCCCATGTCTTCTTTCCATATGTTCACATATTGGCAAATGTTGCAAGCCACCACAACGATGACATGTGCCATCCAAGCATAATTTCTTGTAGAATATTTGACCTTCCTCTCTTTCACACAAAATTCTTGATATGAAGTCTCTTGAAGATGTTGGTGGGGCACATATGGCACAACCCTACAAAACATTGTTAGTATGCATATCTAAACATATAGACCTATAAGCATCAAAATGGTTAGAAAATTTAATATGTAATCTACATCAACAAGTAGTGCATGTGTGATTTATCTTGACATAGAAAGGTTTTAGCATTTCAAAATATCTTTGACAAATTTTAATTTGAGGATACTTCTCTAGAAATTTACCATAAAATTTTGTTTGAGTCTCATCCAAAAAATGCTTTGGATGTGGCTCACGGTTCTGACTACTGATTCTTCTTCTTACCACATCCCTTTGATTCAGAGATACCCTTATGTAATTCTTCCAAAAGTCTTCAATTAGTGATCTCAATGCTTCAACAATTGGTTTATCTTTTTGTGGTAGTCTCCCTGAGAACACCCATAATTCATTGTCATTAGTGTCCTCAATTCTTTGGCGTCTTCAAATGGCTCTTGATAAATTTTTCCTATTAATTCTCAAATCTTGACTCGGCTTTCTAATGAGATGAGCTTTCCTCGTTTAACTACTTACTATAGTCGATGTAATCACATGCCATGTTGCATTACTATCTTTTGTGCATGAGGTGTTACCCACATTCTCATATGCAATCATTAGATTCTTGACAATAGATTTTTCACTTGAAGCCTCTGATGTTCTCAACCCAAGAATCTTCATGATGGACCTATACTTTATACTTCGCATCATTTCAATGAATAGTTGACATCTTGCAGTCTCATTTAACTTTTCAAAGAACAATCTCCAAATCTTATGAGCATATCTTCTACAAGTGCATTTTGGAATCTTACCTTCCATTGGCTGCAAAATACTCTCATCAATTTCAATCAAATACTTTGGCTTTCTATGCAAAATTCTAGGTGGTGTTAAGTTAGGTAAATTCATCTCAACATTAGGAATTTCATCAATATTTAAATGAGATGGGCTAGATGGCATACCTTTGATCGAAGATGGAATAGATGACATACCTTGAGGTTGAAGTGGGAATGATGGCGTACCTCCTTCATCACATGTGAGTGATAATGTACTCTCAACTTGAGATGTGGTAGATGGTGTCCCTACATGTTGACTTGCGGTAGAGGACGTGTCTCCAACTATGGTATTGAAATCTCTCGTAGCACAATTTTTTTGCATTTGTTCTCTTTGTATCGCCAATACCATATCTCTTTGTGATGGTTGTGGTTCCTCTTCAATTGGTATGTCTTCATTTATCATGTCCAATTTCCTCTTCTCACGAAGTTCCCTCATAGCCACTACTTTCTTTGCATTCTTAGCTTCTATCTCTTCCTGTGTTGGTTTAATTCTTGATCGTTTCCTCAGCATGACAGAGAATTTGTCTGTAGCATGATAAAGAGACCAATATTACTTCCTAAGAAATGAATACAAGATAATAGTGGGATTGTATTTTTATTATGTTGTAAGGATTTATTCTTGTATAGTTTGACATCATGGTATGTTAAGGTCTATTTATTACACATAATTATTAAAGAGCCCAAGTGTAGAAAATATACATGGCATCATGAGAGATTGTAGGTCGCTTTCTTGATTGGGAATGTGTCTATTTTAAACATGTATGATAAAGCATGATAAAGTAATTCAATCCGAATTAAGGAAAATGTAAAGAACATGCATGTAAAGACTTGACATACCTAAAAAATGAAGATTCGAATGGAGAGAGTAGCCAATTATGTAGTGTTTTTTTCTTCTTGCATCAAACTCCTCAACAATTTGAGTTTTTTACCACTTGCTTTCTTTTCAATGTTAAATTGAATAACACTCAAATATAATTACTAACAACAATACTATTAACCAATCTATAATGTTAAATTCCTAAAATTGAATCACAATTAACATTGCAACACTACAAAAATTGAAACTTGAATAGATATATATCAAACTTGGTGTGAAAACTATGTTATTGCCTCCTTCTCAAGTTGGCAAAGCAGAAAAGGTGGTGGAAAGATCATGCGAAGGTGGTACAATGTGTCAAATGTGCATGTGAATTTCCCAACAGCATGAAAGCACTTCTTTTTTCTTGGAGCATGTGTAGAATCAGTATGAAAATAGAGCATGTGGGCCTGGAGCATGGGGGTCAACACTTTTTTACCATTTCTATAGCAAGACAAAACGTGAGCATGTTATAACACAAGCCTGCTATAGATTGATCACATCTCATGAATTTCTATTTCCAAACCTTCCCCTTTAGACTTGAATGACCACAAGGTTTTTGAGGGAGAACTTTTCCTATTTCCTTCAAGAGCTTGCCAGATGCTCCACCATATGATAGGCATAACAATGAAGGGGCAAGCCCTCATAATCAAGTTCTTGATAGAAAATGCCCATCGAGGAAGAAAGACAGATCTTCTTTGGAAGCAGAAGTTCTAGTTTGTGACAAATCCTTATCCAAGCATAAATAGCAGGGGTTCTGTTAAGCAATTACCAATCCACTTCCACAAAGTCTCCTGAAGACTTCCTGATTGATTCCAAAACATCCACAGTCCAAAACTAGAGAGGCAATCAATATAATCAAACCCATAAATCTACATTTGACTACATAAACCCTCAACACTATACCTTAAACCCTAATCCCTCAACCCTCCAACCCTATACCTAATCCTTATACCCTCCACACTCTACTTTAACCCTAATCCCTTGACCCCCAACCTTATCCCTAAACCCTTGACCCTGGAACCTCAACCCTCAACCCTCAACATCAAACCCTAATCCCTCAACCCTTAACTCTAATCCCTTAACCCTCAACCCTATCCCTAAACCCTAAACCCTAAAGCCTCAAGCCTCAATGTCAAATCCTAATCCCTCAACCCTTCACTCTAATCCCTCAACCCTAAACCCTATCCCTAAACCCTCAACACTATACCTTAAACCCTAATCCCTCAACCCTTAACCCTAAACCTTATCCCTAAACCCTAATCCCTCAACCCTCAACCCTAATTTGTCATCCCTCAACTCTAATCACTCATCCCTAAACCCTAAATGTTATCCCTATTCCTAAACCCTCAACAGACTCGATACTATACCTTAAACCCTAATCCCTAATCCCTACCCTATCCCTAATCCTTATACCCTCGACACTCTACTTTAACCCTAATCCCTTGACCCTGAACCCTATCCCTAAACCCTTGACCCTTGAACCTCAACCCTCAACCCTCAACATCAAACCCTAATCCCTCAACCCTTAACTTTAATCCCTCGACCCTCAACCCTATCCCTAAACCCTAAAGCTTAAAGCCTCAACCCTCAACATCAAATCCTAATCTATCAACCCTTCAGTTTAATCCCTCAACCCTAAACCATATCCCTAAACCCTCAACACTATACCTTAAACCCTAATCCCTCAACCCTCAACCCTAAACCTTATCCCTAAACCCTAATCCCTCAACCCTCAACCCTAATCTGTCATCCCTCATTCCTAAACCATAAATGCTATCCCCATTCCTAAACCCTCAATAGACTTGATACTATACCTTTAACCCTAATCCCTTATCCATAAACCCTCCAACCCTATCCCTAATCCTTATACCCTCCACAATCTACTTTAACCCTAATCCCTCGACCCTCAACCCTATCCCTAAACCCTTGACCCTTGAACCTCAACCCTCAACCCTCAATGTCAAACTCTAATCCCTCAACCCTTAACTCTAATCCCTTGACCCTTAACCCTATCCCTAAACCCTAAACCCTAAAGCCTCAACCCTCAATGTCAAATCTTAATCCCTCAACCCTTCACTCTAATCTCTCAACCCTAAACCCTATCCCTAAACACTCAACACTATACCTTAAACCCTAATCCCTCAACCCTCAACCCTAAACCTTATCCTTAAACCCTAATCCCTCAACCCTCAACCCTAATATGTCATCCCTCAACTCTAATCCCTCACCCCTAAACCCTAAATGCTATCCCTATTCCTAAACCCTCAACAGACTTGATACTATACCTTAAACCCTAATCCCTTATCCCTAAACCCTCCAACCCTATCCCTAATCCTTATACTCTCCACATTGTACTTTAACCCTAATCCCTTGACCCTCAACCCTATCCCTAAACCCTTGACCCTTGAACCTCAACCCTCAACCCTCAACGTCAAACCCTAATCCCTCAACCCATAACTTTGATCCCTTGACCCTCAACCCTATCCCTAAACCCTAAACCCTAAAGCCTCAACCCTCAACATCAAATCCTAATCCCTCAACCCTTCAGTCTAATCCCTCAACCCTAAACCCTATCCCTAAACCCTCAAAACTATACCTTAAACCCTAATCCCTCAACCCTCAACCCTAAACCTTATCCCTAAACCCTAATCCCTCAACCCTTAACCCTCAACCCTAATCCATCATCCATCAACTCTAATCCCTCATCCCTAAACCCTAAATGCTATCCCTATTCCTAAACCCTCAACTGACTCGATACTATACCTTAAACCCTAATCTATTATCCCTGAACTTTCCAACCCTGTCCCTAATCCTTATACCCTCCACACTCTACTTTAACCCTAATCCCTCGACCCTCAACCCTATCCCTAAACCCTTGATCCTCAAACCTCAACCCTCAACCCTCAACGTCAAACCCTAATCCCTCAACCCTTAACTCTGATCCCTCGATCCTCAACCCTATCCCTAAACCCTAAACCCTAAAGCCTCAAGCCTCAACCCTCAATGTCAAATCCTAATCCCTCAACCCTTCACTCTAATCCCTCAACCCTAAACCCTATCCCTAAACCCTCAACACTATACCTTAAACCCTAATCCCTCAACCCTTAACCCTAAACCTTATCCCTAAACCCTAATCCCTCAACCCTCAGCCCTAATTCGTCATCCCTCAATTCTAATCCCTCATCCCTAAACCCTAAATGCTATCCCTATTCCTAAACCCTCAACAGACTTGATACTATACCTTAAACCCTAATCCCTTATCCCTAAACCCTCCAACCCTATCCCTAATCCTTATACCCTCCACACTCTACTTTAACCCTAATCCTTTGACCCCCAACCCTATCCCTAAACCCTTGACCCTCGAACCTCAACCCTCAACCCTCAACGTCAAACCCTAATCCCTTAACCCTTAACTCTAATCCCTCAAGCCTCAACCCTATCCCTAAACCCTGAACCCTAAAGCCTTAACCCTCAACGTCAAATCGTAATCCCTCAACCCTTCACTCTAATCCCTCAACCCTAAACACTATCCCTAAACCATCAACACTATACCTTAAACCCTAATCCCTCAACCCTCAATCCTAAACCTTATCCCTCAACCTTAATCCCTCAACCCTCAACCCTAATCCATCATCCCTCAACTCTAATCCCTCATCCCTAAACCCTAAATGTTATCCCTATTCCTAAACCCTAAACTCTATCCCTATTCCTAGACCCTCAATGGGCTTGATACTATACCTTAAACCCTAATCCCTTATCCCTAAACCCTCCAACCCTATCCCTTAACCCTAATCCCTCGACCGTCAACCCTATCCCAAAACCCTTAACCCTCGAACCTCAATGTACTCAACCCTCAATGTCAAACCCTAATCCCTCAACCCTTAACTCTGATCCCTTAACCCTTAAAACTTGAACCCTTAAACCTATCCCTACACGCTTGACACTCGACACTATATATTAAACCCTAATCCCTTAACCCTCATCCCTAAAGCCTCAACCCTAAATCATTAAACCTTCAACCCTAAATCCTATCCCTAATCCCTCTACCCTCGACACTCTTATTTAACCCTAATCCCTTGACCATTAACCCTATCCCTCAACCTCAACCCTCAACCCTCAAATCTCAACATTAAACCCTAATTCATCAACCCTAAACCTAATCCCTCAAACCTAAACCGTATCCCTAAACCATCAAACCTCAACACTATACCTTAATCCCTAATCCCTATCCCTCAACCCTTAACCCTTAAAATGTAAACCCTATCCCTACACCCTCAACACTTGACACTATATCTTAAGCCTTAAACCCTCATCCCTAAAGCCTCAACCCTTAATCCTTAAACCTTCAACCCTAAACCCTATACCTAATCCCTCTACCCTCGACACTCTAACCCTAACCTCGACATTAAATTCTAATCTGTCAACCCTAACCCCTAATCCATCAACCCTAAACCCTATCCCTAAACCCTCAACCCTCAACTCTATACCTTAAACCCTAATCCATCAACCTTAAAACCTCATCCCTCAACCCTCAACCCTAAACACTATCAATAAACCCTCAACCCTCGACACTATACCTTAAACCCTATGAGAAAAGCTTTGCGTATGGTACATCCACAGTGAGTAATTAACAGTTGAAATCAGAAGGATGATCATTATGAGAAAAGATTTGCATTGGGGTACATCTATGTTTCTTGCTATCCACCTCATACTTAGTGAAGGTATATTGTTATGAAACAGGAAAATAATCTCCCATTGTTTACTAGCTCTATCCACAAGAACTACTAAACTATACCTTAAACCCTAATCCCTCAACCCTAAACTTTCAACCCTAAACCCTATCCCTAATCCCTCTACCCTCAACACTCTACCTTAAACCTAATCCCTTGACCCTTAACCCTAAATGATATCCCTAAAGCCTTAACCCTAAACCCTAATCCCTCAAGGTCCTAAACTCTAATCGCTTATCCCTAAACTCTAAATCCTATCCCTAAACGGTCAACCCTCAACCTTAAACCTTAATCACTCAATCCTTATCCACCCCTCTCCTCCCCTATCTAGCTCACTCCCATCTCTACCCTCCTCTACCCTCGACACTATACATACATAAATATAGGCATGTATAGATACATACATACATATAGGCATACATAGACATAGAGATATATACATACATGCATACATACATACATATAGGCATACATAGATACATACATACATACATACATATAGGCATACATACATACATACATGATTAATAGACTTGAATAGAAAAAAATTTAAGGGGAACATAACGTGAGTGTGTTATAATGCACTCGTGTTATGTCAAACATGACAAACAATAGACTTGCAGAAAAGGAAAAATGCAAAGCAAAACATAATGTGAGCGCGTTATAACGCGAGCACATTATAATGCGCTCGTGTTATGTCTTGCTTTGGGAATCCCAAGCCTTGGGCTTGGGATTTGCTTTGGATTTCCAACTCAAAGGCTTGGAGTGCCTTTTGAACAGTCACAGACATGTTTTTCCATATTCTTCAAGATTTCACATAATTTCGTTCGTGCTAACCCTCAAATTTGCATGTGTTTGAATGTTAAACAAATCAAACACCTGGGTAATGTTAGGTTTTCTCTTAGCTATTTGATGATTTATTTTTTTCACATTTTAACAATGTTAAGAATTTCATCTTTAATTTCTTTTGTTTGTGTGTCTGTTTTTGGGCAAAACCCACTGTTTGGTCTTTTTTCATTGTAAATTAACTATTCATTGAAATTTCAAAAAAATTACATATTTAGAAACTAGACTCCATTCTACAAATATTAAACAAAGAAAAAAATAATTTTCAATTAGTTTTCAAAATTTATAGGGGTAGCATGGCCAAAATTCTATTTTTTAGGATGTGTCCACTTTGAAAATTAGTAAAAAATCAAATATTCATCAAAAAATTATTAGAAAAATTAGGCATAAACTACATGCTATTAGCTAATTTCTCACTAAAGCAATTTTAAAAATACCAGAAAAAAGTTGACCTTTTGAGGGAGCCACAAAACATGCTATGTTATGTTTTTTTGACAGAAACAACACCAATTTATGTGGCTCCCTCTTTTGAACCCCTTAATCTATGCCATTTTAAAAAAAAATAGTAGTTTAGAAAGTAGACTCAGAGCACTACGAACATTGTTTTGGTTGCATCTCCAAATTTTGAGTGTAACTATGCTCAATTTCTCATCCAAGGCTAGTATTTCCTGATTTCAGAAAAAAAGTGGCCACTTAAGACCCCTTTTTGGCTCCCCATCTTCTTGCACTTACCCCAATACTTGACACAATAAAGAGTGGGGAAGACCTAGATGGTTTGTTGGATTAATTTGTAAGTATTCACAAAAATTTCCTAGATGGGTACTTGTACTTTGTTTTGTATATAAATAGTAGTATGAATTGCTTCCCTCCAATATACATCCAGTAGGTTTGCTTCTCTTACCATTGTCCTTGCATCTTCTTGAACAATCCTATTCTTTCTTTCAACCACTCCATTCTATCATGGATTCCTATCCTTTGACCGAGGTATGAGCCAATAACATGAAAATGTCATAATTTTGTATTTCTTGTTTTATCTCATGTTGTAATGTAACAACTTGCACAATATCTGAATATAATAGTAAATATGCTGCAAATACTTGATAATAATATGCCACTTCGAGGGGGCAACCTCCTAATCCACTTCGAGGGGGATGCCTCCAATAGTCTTCAATGAGAACACAATACACAATATGATATGAAATGAGACTCACTATCTCCTATATATACCTATTTATGCCTAGGATATCACCTAGGCCGACTTAGATAGCCCTATAGAAGCCTTTGGCCGACCTAAACAACTAAATAACAATATAATAATGATAATATGACTTAATTAAGAGTTAAGATAGCCACAAGCCAACTATTCATAACCATATACACTATAGAAGTAAGGGCATAACATGCCCCCCACCTTTACAAAAGCATTGTCCTCAACGCTGATCAATTGTGGTAGTTTCTTCATATAATCTTCATCATCCCATGTGGCAACTTCAACTAGAAGATATTTCCTTGATGTCCTTAGCTTATTCATGTGTGTTTGGAAAATTAACTTCAGCTCTAAGAGGTGTCTTCCCTTTGCATCTATCTCTTGATGGTGATGAATATGTTCTTCCTTTACTTGAACCTTTTGATGTGCCATAGAGGAAGAGGTGAGGAATAGTACATGGTACCCTTGCATTGGTTGAATAGCTTGACTAGGAAGTTCTTTTTCTCTCACTTCTTCTTCATTGCCTTCTTCTTCTTCTTCTTCTTCTTCTTCTTGGTTGCTTGAGACCTCCTTTCTTGGTTCCTTCATAAAGGCACTTAACATGATTCGTATGTATGATATGTCTCCTCTTAGGTCACACATATCCATCTTAATTTCTTCCTTGAACTTACTTATTTCCTCATCCTTATCAGAGGATTTCCCTGGTGTGATAGCATTCTTTTTGCCTCTTGTTACAAGCCTCGTCATGATGGAAACCAATATTTTTGAAATAAATCACAACAATTAAATGTAAATTCTCTAAAATTTTTACTGTAACTTACTACAGACAAGATACCACTTACCCAGAAAAAACTCCAAAAAAAAAAGAAAATTTGCAGCCTTGAGAGCAAATTTGTTGGAAACCCTAATTTTGCAATAACTCACTTATTTTGGCTTAAATTTCTCCACGATTTGGACTATAGTCTCCTATATTATTTATTCAAACACCTAATACAAATTATACTCCAATTAAGTAGGATGTGAGAGATATGTAGATCTTAAATAAATTGTGTAGAAATCATAATTCTGCAATAATTCACTCAAATCTACTCCAATTCCTCTAAAATCTGGACTGTAGCTTCTTTAATACGGTCTTCAAAAACCCTTTAAAAATATTTTAAAAAATATCTAAAATCTGAAAGTTATACTCTTCCCAAAATTACCTCCAATGTTGAGAAAAAATCTTGCCTCTACGGTGCCAAGATCATGCTCTGATACCACTTGTAATGTAACAACTTGCAAAATATCTGAATATAATAGTAAATATGTTGCAAATACTTGATAATAATATGCCACTTCAAGGGGGCAACCTCCTAATCCACTTCAAGGGGGATACCTCCAATAGTCTTCAATGAAAACACAATACACAATATGATATGAAATGAGACTCACTATCTCCTATATATACCTATTTATGCCTAGGATATCACCCAAGCCAACTTAGATAGCCCTATAGAAGCCTTAGGCTGACCTAAACAACTAAATAACAATATAATAATGATAATATGACTTAATTAAGAGTTAAGATAGCCACAAGCTGACTATTCATAACCATATACACTATAGAAGTAAGGGCATAACACATGTCATTTGATGTACATAAATGATATTTATGTTTGTTCAATTTTGCTTCTTGATGCTTCTCATAGGAGGTCACAACTCTATCCCGTCTAACTATGGACAAAGAACCTAGAGATAAGATGATGGAGAATGATCATTGAATGGTGGTAAGTGATTAATTACATATGTGATGTTATATATTTCATATATTTTCTATATTAATGTGCATATATTGTTTGATTGTATTATCAGGTGGAGCTAGATGAACTTCTGTCAAAGAGGTCTATCGACGACAGAGAAATGATGAGTCACTAATTGGCTCTACATCTTCACGGTCAAGCAAGGGCTGACAATTATTTCATAGAAGGCCATAGGAAACTAGTTTTTGGAATATTTTTCGTATGCCTAGATGGCTTTGTATACATACTTTTGTATGAACTATCGATGTATATTTTTGAATATATGCCTATATGGCTTTGTATATAAACTAGATGTTATGTTCATGACATTATGTATATGATAGTTTATATTAAATATTTAATATGATGATCAATTATCATTACATGAATTTGGTTTTACACGGGCCAATTGTATTTTCTTAAAAGTAAGGAATGCGTAACTATGCAGATCTATTCGTTGTCTATTGTTTGATGATACCATTATGCTTCCAAGATATGTTGTTGGGTTTTGTGATATAAAGAGACTTGCTTCTTCATAGAGTATGTGATGTGATGCATAGAGTTGTAGTGATGCACCATCATCATGTTATGCTTCATGGGGTTAGATCTAAGTGATGGAAGAAGTTGATCCTTATTGGTCTTAGTCATGTTCACTCATGTCATATCAAGATTGATGTCACAGGGTTTGGATGATAACATTCATGTTTATAATGTTACAATAGTAGGACATAGTTGCTTATGTCATTGGTTTGTGCCATTGGATCATTGGATTTGGTTCTGGTTCTTCATCATAACATGTCACACTTTCAAGAGTTGGATTGGGTTGTGGTTCTTCCTCATGATAGGAGTTTGATCATGTCTTCATGCTTCTTTATGCTCCATTTCTTAATTGTTATCAGTGTCTTCATGTGTTAAATATTTCTTCAGTGTCCTCATGATATTGATGTTGATCACAAAAAATGGTGTTAAGGTCATGTTGATGTTGATTGATGAGTTGTGGTTGTTGTTGGAAGCTTTAGAAGTCTAAAGGATGTCGTGGGACTGAATGGACTTTGCCAATACATCAAGGTGGGCAGATAAATGCTAGGGGAGGTCTTGTTTCATGTGCCAAGCAACCCAGTCATTTGGGGTAGTAGCCTATCGGCAAAGTCCCTTAAGATTCCTAAGATGCAAAAACTCCCAACCTTTGATGGAGCAGTTATCAAAATTTGTGGCTGCTGGGAACATTTTGTTTGGACCTACAAGTGCATGTGGGGTTTGTCCAGAATAACCTCTCTTATCTTTGGTCAACTCTAGTCCATTTGACCATGCCAAAATCAAATACATTCTTGCAAAATGCTTTAGTTTCATGCTATAGAAAGTTGCTAGGAGTGACATTTTGCATTCCATAGGTCATGGGACCAAATAGACTTTTCCAATGCATTGAGGTGGGTGGGTAAATGCTAGCAGACGTCTATTTTCATGTGCCAAGCATCCCAAACATTCTGGGCAATAGGCTATCGATAGAGTCCCTTAAGATCCCTAAAATGAAAAAATCGCCAAACATTGACGGAGTAGTTCTTGGAATTTGTGGTAGCTGGGAACATTTTTTTACCTACCAATGCATGTGGGGTTTGTCCACAATAACCTCTCTTAGTTTTGGTGAACTTCAATCCATTTGACCATGTTGAAATCAAATGCAGACTTGCAAAATGCTTTAGTTTCATGTAGTGGAAAGGTGCTAGGAGTGACATATTGCATTCCATAGGCTGTGGGACTAAAAAAACTTCACCAATGCATCGGGGTGGGTGGGTAAATGCCAGGGGAGGTCTCATTTCATGTGCTAAGTGCCCCAATCGTTCAGCACAGCAGGCTACTGGCAAAGTCCCTTAAGATTCCTAAGATAAAAAAATTACCAAACTATGATGAAGCAATTCTCAAAATTCATGGTAGCTGGGAATGTTTCATTTAGACCTATAGATGCCTGTGGGGTTCATCTACAATAACCTCTCTTGGCTTCATTGAACTCCTATCTGTTTAACCATGCTGGAATCAAACGTATTCTTGCAAAATACTTCAGTTTCATGCTGTGGAAAGGTTGCCAGGTGCCATATTTTTTGTTTTGCTCATCATGGGGCTGAATTGACTATGCCAACACATTGGGGTGGATGTGTAAATTCTAGGGGAGGTCTTTTTTGTGTGTCAAGCATCCCAGTCATTTTGGGTTGTAAGATACTGACAAAGTAGAAAGTTACTAGCACTAAATATTTGCATTCCATAGGTCTTAGGTGCAAATTGACTACACCAACGTGTCTAGGTGGGTGCATAAATGCTAGGGGATGTCTCATTTCATGCACCAAGTGTCTCAGTTGTTTTGGGCTACAAGATACTAGTAAACTCAAAAGGTGCTAGGAGTGACATTTTCATTCCATAGCTCATGGGGATAAACAAACTACACCAATGCATTGAGGTGGGTGATTAAATTCTAGGGGAGGTATCATTTTGTGTGCCAAGTTCCCCATTCATCTAGGGCAATAGGCTACCAGCAAAGTCCATTAAGATCCCTAAGACGAAAAAATTGCTAGACTTTGATGAGGTAGTTGTTAGAATTCATAGTAGCTGGGAACATTCCATTGGATCTATAGGTGTATGTGGGCTATATCTACAATAACCTCTCTTGGTTTCATTCAACTCTTGTCCATTTCACTATATCGGAATCAAACACATTCTTGCAAAATGCTTCAGTTCCATGTAGTGGAAAAGTTGCTAGGTGCCATATTTTTTGTTTTACTAATTGTGGGGCCAAACTAACTATACCAACATGTCAAGGTGGGTGGGTAAATGGTAGGGAAGGTCTCATTTTGTGTGCCAAGTGTCCCAGTCATTCTAGCATGCAAACTACCAACACCTAGCACCTTTTGAATTTGTCGGTAGCTTGTAACCTAGAATGACTAAAACACTTAGAACATAAAATGAGACCTCCCCTAGCATTTGCCTACCCACCCCAATGTGTTAGTGTAGTCAGTTCAGCCCCACGATGAGCAAAACAAAAAATATGGCACCTGATAACCTGTCCATTGCATGGAACTGGGCCATTTTGCAAGAATGTGTTTGATTCCAGCATGGTGAAATAGTCAAAAGTTGAATGAAACTGAGAGAGTTTATTGTAGATGGATCTCACATGCACTTATAGGTCCAAACAAAACATTCCCAGCTAACATGAATTCTGAGAACTACTCCGTCAGAGTTTGGCAGTTTTTCCATTATAGGGATCTTAAGGGACTTTGTCGGTAGCCTGCTACCCTGAATGATTGGGGCACTTGGCACATGAAATGAGACCTCCCCTAGCATTTACCCACCCACCCTGACATGTTGGAATAGTTTGTTCAGTCCCACGAGATATGGAATGCAAAATGTCACTCCTAGCACCTTTCTACTGCATCAAACAAAAGCCTTCTTGACTATGTATGATGGTAGGGTTTGAGAAGATGGAAATTTGTTGTTGAAATTCATAACATCTTGATGGTATTGTGGACATGATCTCCTCATATGACATGACAAGAGCTAGTCCATAACTTTGTTATCCCATAACCTTGATTATTATGATTAGAAGCATGGAAACAAACCCTACAAGAAGCAAAAGAATGATTAGATCTCAATATGATCATGCGATACCCAAGCACTTGTATTAGTCTAAATCATAAAATATCTTCAAATAAAGATTGATCTGAGGGTTTGGTGAGTTGCCATTAGCACCCAAACCCTAGGTCTTCATTAGAAATCCTTGAATGCTAATTATTGCCATTATGCTTCTTTCTTATTAATTCTTACTAATTAGGGTAATCATATAGAAATATATAGTATCTCATGTATTCTTACAAAATGCATATGGGAATTTATCAAATGTTGTAGTTACATTGAATGATGCCTCAAAAAAATGTGGTCTATTGGAATTTTGAAAAATGTTGTAGTTGCAACTGCCCTAGAAGACATGTATGCAAAATGCAGAAACATAAACAAGGTGAGTGAACTATTTGACATGATGCCTCAAAGAAATGTGGTCCCATGGAATGGTATGGTTGCAAGATATGCAAATAATGGATTTGTCACTAAGGCTTTAGAAACTTTCAAGAAAAATCAATTGGTGGGTGTGAAGCTAAAATCCACAACCTTTGCCTACATCCTCTCTGCTAGTGCCAAACTAAGATCTTTGGAACATAGTACATGGACATCCATCAAATCATAAAGGATATGGGAATTTTGTAAGATGTTTTAGTTGCAACTATCATAGAAGACATGTATGCAAAATGTGGAAGCATAGAGGAGGCAAATGAATAGTTTGACATGATGTCTTAAAGAAATGAAATCTCATGGAATGCCATGATTGTAGGATATACACAAAATGGTTTTGTTGATAAGGCTTTGGAAACTTTCAAGAAAAAGAAATCAATGGGTATAAAGCCAAATTCTACATTGCATCCTCACTACCTATACCAAAGTGGGATATTGATGCAGAGGAAGGACCTTCTTTAGGACATCAACACAAAATGACAAAGTGTTCTTACACCATCTTCATTTATGCTCCTAGGTGTACCTCTATAGGACCCTAACATTGAACTCTTTATAGGCTCTTGATCTAATAGATCTTGGGACAATGTACTTGTCATGGGGTAAGCTTGACTTGGTGTTTACCTAATCATAACAACTCCTATGTGATAACTCAACAATTGAACAATTCATGGGCTTACAACTCTTACACCCTAAGACTATAAAATCAATCCTCTTGGGACAGTCATGCCTTAACTTGTGTCAACCCTTCAAAGATGTTCAAGACCTATGGTTCATGGTTAGTAGGACCTCTCTCTCCATCCACCTATCATTACTCATGACAAACAAACAAAAACTAGGCTCTAACACATCAAATCTTTCTTGTTTCTATTGTCCATTGTCTAATACATCCAACTATCAGACCTACTATGCCAACAAATCCTAGGAACAATTCAGGTGCCAACAAAGATTGAAATTAACTCTTTCCTACTCATCCCAATTTCTATAAGACTATAAGAGCATTCAAATCATACACCAAAGAAATCACTAAAATGCAATTGCCAACATGCTAGTGAATGAGCATTGAATGTGACCGCATAAAGAAAAATCATACTATTCTTCAACAAAGACCATCTCCTTGGTCCAAAAATTCAAAAGACCTAGAAAACACATCTCAATGCACATTTAGATGAATAGACACACTTCTAACTTTATTGAGCCAAGTGAAAAAAGAAAATTCATTCCTTGAAAGAAAGCCAGTCATATAATAAGAAAGTTTCATAGATCCTTCCCTAGTAATTACTGAAAGACTCAATTTAATGGTGCCATTACAAATGCTAAGAGAGAAGGAAAGGCAAAGACAAAACATGTTTGGATGGGCAATTTAAGTAACATCTGTGTCAATATTAAGCAACGCTATGACATTGTAATGTGGCACTATTTGAATCAAGTTAAGCATGACTGTCTACAATAAAAGCTATGCCTTTATGAAAAAGGTTAAAATCTTTCATTGAGTGCTATTTAAAATGCATAAAAGCCACATGCATACCAACTATTAGCCTAGTCCATATTGTCCTATTTCTCACAACAGCCCACTCCTGTCATGTAAAACCAATTCCACTAATTATGAATTTTGAAATGACTTTTGACATTGTGTAGATGACTAAATGGACAATTACAGACCTAATGCTATTCCCTATGGGAGCCATTTCATGACTTTATTCTTTCACAATATAGGTTGACATAATTTCCACTTCTTAGAAAAAAGTTTAATTGGTATGTTATTGTCATCAATGCTATGGTTAACAAAGACCCTTTTCCTAGTGATGTTATGTCTTGCAACACCCCGACCCACCCCTACACCCTAATCTCCACCAAAACAAATCAACCACCCTTCACTATGGAGTTATCTTGCATTAAAGCATAAGGGATATAGGAATTTTGTCAAATGTCATAGTTGTAAGTACCCTGCAAGACATGTATGCAAAGTGTAGAAGCATATACAATGAACATTCAAACTATTTGACATGATGCCTCAAAGAAATGTTGTCTTATGGAATGCAATGATGGCAAGATATGCATGAAATGGACTTGTTGAAAAGACTTTAGAAACCTTTGAATAAGTAAATGCAATTGGCATGTGTAAAGCCAAATTCCACAACATTTGCCAACATCCTCCCTATCTATACACCAAAATAGAATGTTTGGAACAACATATGGACATCCATCAAAGCATAAAGTATATAGGAAATTTGTCACATGTTATAATTGTAGTTGCCCTTGTAGACATGCATGCAAAGTGCGGAAGCATAGACAAGGCATGTGAACTATTTGGCATGATGTCACCAAGAAATGTCACGTCATGAAGGCACATGAATTGTATAGAAAGTGTGGATGCATAGACAAGGTGCATGAACTATTTGAAATGCCTTAAAGAAATGCATAGTCCCACGTAATGCAATGATTTCAAGATATGCACAAAATGGATTATTTGAAAATGGTTTATAAACTTTCAAGCAAATGCAATTGGCACGTGTAAAACTAAATTCCTATAATGATATTGATCATCATATTGAATATTTAATATAAGATGTCATATAGGTAATGTCATGAACATAACATCTAGTTTATATACAAATCCATATAGGCATATAATCAAAAATATACATCGGTAGTTCATACAAATTTATGTATACAAAGCCATCTAGGCATACAAAAAATGTCCCAAAAACTAGTTTCCTACAGACTTTTATGAAATAATCGGCAGCCCTTGCTTGACCATGAAGAGGTAGAGCCAATCATTGATTTATCATCTCTCTAACATCAAGTAGACCTCTTTGATAGAAGTTCATCTAGCTCCACCTATTAGTACAATCAAACAATATATGAAACATTAATATTGTGTTGTTCTCAAAATCAGCTATGCTCATTTTTGTAGACAACCCCTACGGAACTTGTCCGTTCTGTAGCCTACACTCTAAGTTTGCATTTCAAGGTAAGTTTTCTTGACCTCATGCATAGTCCTCTAACAATTAAGAAGGTCTTGTAATGTTTCCAAGATCAGCTCTATAAAGTTCATGAGAATTTGACTAAGTTACAGGCCGATCAAAATATCAATTTTGATCATTTTTATGAGTTAGAATTTTTTAGTGTTTATATGCATGGGCGGTTATATTACCCACTGATGCATATTTTTATTGTTTGAACGTAACAAGTAAGGGTGGTCGAAATGACCACCCGAACATGTTATTTCTCCTAATTGATGCGGGAGCGGTCAAATTGACTGACCCTGCATCGTTCTTCGTTTTGCATGCTACGATGGTAAAATCACCCACTAATGCATGTTTTACTCCTTCATGACGAACTTGTGTGTATTAATTACACTCTAAGTCTTGCAATTTAAAGGTCTATAAGTTGTTTTAATTCATTTTACTTCATGTTTTTCTTGTCTTGTTGTTTCATTACCTTTTGTAAATATCATAGTTTTCATTTCTTCAATTTTGTATTGGTGAATTTTGGTGCAGGAGCACCTACCTGACAGCTGGCCTCCATGAGGCAGTTAGTTTGTTATAGGTTTGGTTAATGTTTCCAAGAAGGTCTGATAAGACCAATGCATGTAATAAGGTCATGTTGACCATACTTTACTATTTTTAGCTAGTTTGTTAAGACAACTGTTATGCTGTAGGTCCGGTTGGATCTCTCAGCCGCATAGAGAGATTTCCCAGCCGCTTGGAGTCGGGTCAGTAGTACTCGCAAGAGATCCTATTTATGTAGTAGGATCAGTTGGTATTGCATATCATCGATCACCGATCAGACTTTGCAGAGAGTGAGACAGAGGGAGAGACAGAATATTGTATTTGCATCTTTTGAAATCAATAAAGAGATCCTGTTGTGTCAATTCTCTGTTTGGATTCCATTATGTGATCGATTTGCTGTTTTGATGGTTGCATGGATTCGCTGATCCATTCCACCGGTTGATTCGTCAAATCAGTGGAATGGCTGTGTACAGTAGTTTAGGTTATAGTTTGCATTTTCTGTTTGTTTGCATGCATGTTTGCAGGATCGCAGTCGAGATGTGTTGAGGACCCTAGCATGGGTATGTGCTAGGTCGTGCTGGTTGTTAGAGTCTGGAAAGTTGTCCAGGAAGCAGATCGGGTCATCCCAGGAAGTTCGGCGGATCGAAATTCGCTAAGGTTGGAAAATCCTTCGCAACGGCATCATCAGGATATTTCTGTGTATATCCTGCAGTTACTTCGGGTGTCATCCGAGTAAGTGGAGATGAGCATGATGCAATCGTTTTCATAAGGTGAATGTGTTTTGGGGTGATCATCATCAGGTGTTGCCGAGGAGGAGCGTATCGGCATAAGGTAGAAGATCGGGTTGATAAAACCATCGCGGGCCGATAATGTTAAGTTTGGCCGACAGCAGGATATTGGAGGAGCTGCATATGACGTCATCATCATCAGGATAATCGTCATCAGGATATCGAGGCAGTAGGATATTGAAGGAGCTGCATGTGACGTTATCGTCATCAGGATAATCGTCATCAGGATATCGGGGTGACGTAAGCATCAAAGGAAGGGTGCATGAGGTTGTCGTCATCAGGATATATGGGAGGAACCGGATGTTCTATATCCTGTTGATGAACATGATGTTGAACATCATGATGATGAAGAAAGAGGTTGGCGGTAAGATGAACAGTGAACATCAGGAGGATGTTTGCGCTTGCCGAATGAGATGATGCTGTCGATAGCCGGATATGATGATGTTGCTGACAGACAAAGAGTCGAAGGTTTGTCTGCAGGAGGATATCGGTCGGCAAAGAAAATATGATGATGCTGACAGTGTTAAGGGAAATATGATGATGATGATGGGTTGTAGGCATACATGCTGTATGTCAAGGTTTTAGTGTGGATGCCTCTGCATCATAGTGGTATCAGAGCTCAGCAAAAGGTCTGGGCTGTTGTGTGTTGATTCTGTCACCGAAAGGGCAGAAGTAGAGTTGGTTCTGTCACTGAAAGGACAGAGGTAGAGGAGTGAGAGGTTGACAAAATGCCTTCGAAAGGTACTGGTACTGCAAGGGAATTGCAGGAGATGAAGGAAAAACATGCCAGAGAGATGAGGAAGATGAAGGAGCTTGCTGAAGCACTTCAAGCCAGGCTTGTAGCCCTGGAGAAGAATAAAAAGAGGGAAGTGGAAGACAGTGAATCTGAAGAAGATGAAGATACTGTTGAAGAGTATGAAGAGGTAGCTGAAGATCTGGATGCTGAAGACCAAAGATTTGCAAAACTATTAAAGGCAGTGCAGAGTGATAAACCTAAGGTAAAGGTTGATGTTGCCAAGTATAATGGAAGTTTGAATGAAGATGAGTTACTGGATTGGATTGCTGCACTGGATAATCACTTTGAATGTGAAGATGTTGCTGAGGATCAGAAGGTAAAGATTGCAAAGACCAAGTTAGGAGGTCATGCTTTGGTTTGGTGGGATTATGTACAATCCGAGAGAAGGAAACAAGGGAAGTCAAAGATCACTTCATGGGATAAAATGGTAGCAAGGATCAAAGGTAAATTCTTGCCAAGGGATTATGAAATTCAGATGTTTAAGAAGCTGCAATTTTTAAGGCAGAAGGAAATGGATGTGAAGGCATATACTGAGGAGTTTTATAAGTTGAGTATGAGATCTGGTCATCATGAGAATGAGGTAGAAAAGGTGGCTAGGTACTTGGCTGGTTTGAGATTGAACATACAAGATGAGTTAGTTTTGGCTAACCCTAAGAGTGTGGAGGATTGTTACCAAATGGCAATCAGGATTGAAGAAAAGATGAATAGGGGACAAGATAAGTCCATGAGAGGAAGAGGCAACAATATGAGGGGAAGAGGAGCAGCCCTTACAACAAGGCAAACCAATGAGGGACAAGAAGACACTGGTAAAGGACAGGGACAGTCTGATTTCAGAGGTGGATGGAAAGGTAATAGAGGCAGATTTGGAAGTGGTAGAGGTTCTACTACATTTTCAGGAAAGTGTTACACCTGTGGTGAGTTTGGTCATCCATTTTTCAAATGTCCAGAAAGCAAAGGTTCATCATCCAGAAATGATAGAACGAATGACAAGAGAATACAACTTGTGCAAGAAGAGAAAGTAGAGCAAAGTGTGCAAAGTTCAAACACTTATCAAGGAGATAGAGTTCCTGAAAGTTATGGATATCCTGAGGAGGGAGAAGCATTGATGCTTAGGAGAATTAGTTTGCAGACATCAAAGGATATGATGCAAAGAAGAGCTCTTTTCAAGACCACATGCAAGAGCAAAGGTAAGGTATGTAAGGTTGTCATTGATACTGGTTCAACAGATAACATGGTATCTCAGGAAATGGTGGATAAACTGAATTTGGAAAGGATTCCACATCAACACCCTTACAAGGCATCTTGGGTGAGTGATAGTCAATCACTTTTTGTCTATGAACAGGCATATGTGGATTTTCAGATTGGAGCATATCATGATAGAGTTTTGTGTGACATTTTGCCCATGGAATGTTGTCACCTACTGTTGGGTAGACCATGGCAATTTGATAGGAGGGTACTGTATGATGGGTATGCTAATACCTACACCATCAAGAAAGATGGGAAGACTATTATGTTGATGCCATTGCAGGAAGATGCTGCAGCACAGGGGGCAGCCAAAATCATTTTAGTGGGAAAGAAGGAGTTTGTACAGATGCCTATAGGAGCAGGCATAAAGGCAGTTGAGGACACTGCAGGGAAAGAAGTTGTTAAGGACAACAGGTTGAAGAAAGTTTTAGTTTTGACTGACAGAGGTCAGCAGCAGGTGCAGAAACAGGTTTGTAAACAGCAACCAGTTGAGAGGAATGACACGGATGTTGTCATAGTTGGGACTATTGTTTGTCCTATAAAGGTTGAAAGAAAGACAGAGTTGAACATTGCAGAAGTTCAAGAGGCAGTTCAGATAGAGGTTCTGGTCAGACAACTTGACAAACACAAGGTATGTGAGAAAAGGGCCTACATTGACAGGCATGAGGATTTACTTGCAACAAGGCAAGTTACAGTTCAGAAGTCTTGGAGTAGCCAAGAGCCAGCAGAGGACAAAGCTGGAACAGGTCAGAACACTGACATGACAAAGTGTAAAGGTGGAGGACTTCCACATCCTAACTCATGGGACATGAGTTCTTTTCTGTTGGGGAGTATGGTGCAGGAGCACCTACCTGACAGCTGGCCTCCATGAGGCAGTTAGTTTGTTATAGGTCTGGTTAATGTTTCTAAGAAGGTCTGATAAGACCAATGCATGTAATAAGGTCATGTTGACCATACTTTACTATTTTTAGCTAGTTTGTTAAGACAGCTGTTATGCTGTAGGTCCGGTTGGATCTCCCAGCCGCCTGGAGAGATTTCCCAGCCGCTTGGAGTCGGGTCAGTAGTACTCGCAAGAGATCCTATTTATGTAGTAGGATCGGTTGGTATTGCATATCATCGATCACCGATCAGACTTTGCAGAGAGTGAGACAGAGGGAGAGACTGAATATTGCATTTGCATCTTTTGAAATCAATAAAGAGATCCTGTTGTGTCAATTCTCTGTTTGGATTCCATTGTGTGATCGATTTGCTGTTTTGGTGGTTGCATGGATTCGCCGATCCATTCCACCGGTTGATTCGTCGAATCGGTGGAATGGCTGTGTACAGTAGTTTAGGTTATAGTTTGCATTTTCTATTTGTTTGCATGCATGTTTGCAGGATCGTAGTCGAGATGTGTTGAGGACCCTAGCATGGGTATGTGCTAGGTCGTGCTGGTTGTTAGAGTCTGGAAAGTTGTCTAGGAAGCAGATTGGGTCATCCCAGGAGGTTCGGCGGATCAAAATTCGCTAAGGTTGGAAAATCCTTCGCAACGGCATCATCAGGATATTTCTGTGTATATCCTGCAGTTACTTCGGGTGTCATCCGAGTAAGTGGAGATGAGCATGATGCAATCGTTTGCATAAGGTGAATGTGTTTTGGGGTGATCATCATCAGGTGTTGCCGAGGAGGAGCGTATCGGCATAAGGTAGAAGATCGGGTTGATAAAACCATCGCAGGCCGATAATGTTAAGTTTGGCCGACAGCAGGATATTGGAGGAGCTGCATATGACGTCATTGTCATCAGGATAATCGTCATCAGGATATCGGGGTAGCAGGATATTGAAGGAGCTGCATGTGACGTCATCGTCATCAGGATATTGGGGTGACGTAAGCATCGAAGGAAGGGTGCATGAGGTTGTCGTCATCAGGATATATGGGAGGAACCGGATGTTCTATATCCTGCTGATGAACATGATGTTGAACATCATGATGATGAAGAAAGAGGTTGGCGGTAAGATGAACAGTGAACATCAGGAGGATGTTTGCGCTTGCCGAATGAGATGATGCTGCCGATAGCCGGTATGATGATGCTGCTGACAGACAAAGAGTCGAAGGTTTGTCTACAGGAGGATATCGGTCGGCAGAGAAAATATGATGATGCTGACAGTGTTAAGGGAAATATGATGATGATGATGGGTTGTAGGCATACATGCTGTATGTCAAGGTTTTAGTGTGGATGCCTCTGCATCAAATTTTCACCACTTTAGGGTTCTTTTGTTTAAAATTAGTGTTGAATTATTTCTGTGTTTTTCTTCATTTGTGATCAACGGTTATTGATGATGGTTTATTTTTCTTTGAAATTTGTATTTGATGTAATGGCGGTGAATTATGCCAATCATACACCAAAAATAATCCCTAGTTACATGCTAAGGCAGTGATTTTCATCACCGACGCATGTCTTTGTGTTTCCAAAACCTGAGATCTATGAGCGGTAAATTTAGCCACCCATACGCAAATGAATGCTTCTCTTGAATTGCATTAGTGGTGAAATTTTCTGCTTATGCATGATCTTCATTCTTAGTATAATATGCAGCATCGGTAATTTCACCCACCATTGCACTTGTAGATTTCTACCATGTAAAGGAGGTATTTTTTACCGCCCAAGCACTAACAAGGTTTTACCATTGCAACAAAGGAAATTCAAGACACCAAGATGGATGTCGAAGGAGTTTCAAAAGTCTTTGGGAGATAAAGAGACCAAATTTAAAACCTCTGCTACCACCCTATGTGTTCTCGTGACCAACTGGAGCTCTTTGCACACCTAGACTTTGACAATCCTATTCATAGGAAGAATGCTCTTGATGTTATTTCTAGATTGATAGATATAGATTCATAATAAAGAGGCCAACTTGAACACAGCGGGCATGGGATTGCTATCAAGGTGCTTGATTTCACTTTTTTGGAAGATGAACGAGAATTTTACTATGAGGTTTCTGTCATCGGTAAGATCAACTCATCTCCTCATATCGTGGGGCTCTGGGGTTTCTATTCCAATGCAAAGATAGGGTGCTTACTCATCATCTACTAGTATATGCCGAATAGGAGTCTTTAGGGTGCTTTATTCAAAAATACATATTTGGTGCAGCTTTCCTGAAGTGATAAGTTTTTCACTTAAATGGAAAGATGGTGTGGCAGCAGGCAACACTTATCAAGGATCTTGGTGTATTAGTCAATCGTGTCATATGGAGTCCAGATGGGTCTTTATATGGAGTTGCTTATTGAAGGCACATTGTACACACATATACCTTTTTTGGTGGTAATGATTTGTGGCAGCACTTAGAGATTAATGTTGAAGAGTTGTGTCTTGACTTTATTGAGCTCGTGGTTACTAGCACAAGGTAAGAAATTGAAGAACAATGGGGTCTTTATGATGGTTTTGATTCTCAGAGCTCTTGCCAAGCATGGTCAAAACTGCTATGGTCTTTATATGCTTCGTATGGTGGTCATACCTCCTGGAATGGACTTCAATGATGTTATAGTACAAGGTGAAAACACAAACGCTGCTTTTTGTAATGAAGGCATTCCTGACCATATTACGAAAGCCATAGAGAAGGCTAAGGATAGACCATCCAATTTGAATGAAAAGCATTCTAAGAATGTACGAACTCATCAGGAAAATTACTTCTAAGGAGAAAAAGGCATCTATATGTGATTGCAATAGATTGCTATGATTCCAATGGAGAACCTTGTGCTCAGAAACTGGTGAATATAATCTAGGAGATTATAAATGTATTTCGCCCTATACACATCTCTGCATCCTTTGGATTTGTTTTGTTAACTTCAATGACAGTTTTAGAAACAATTTCTTTGCTCCAGTTCAGTGAAATCAATTTGTCTACATTTGATGCTCTAATTTGTAGTAGTGGAAGTGAGCTCTTCTATGTGTCTGGTGATAATGTAGATTCACCCATATTTCTAGATCTAGATTATGATTCTCATTTAGATTATCACTAGGAGAATGCGGCAGGGCTGAGAAAACATATGCTATACTTGATCAAACCAAAGGATTCTTTGTTCTTTGAGCAAAATGCGTTAGTATCTAATTCCCATTGTTTAGCCTATAAAGTGAAGAACATATCCACTACTCCCAAAGAAGATGATTTGATGTGGTGAATGAGAATGAGAGGTACATGGTGTCATGTCAATTATTGTCAAAATTGTTCTTGTTTGCAGATCTTGCATCTGTATGCTTCCAGATCTCAAGTTTTAAGGAACTTATATGTTGTATGGGGTCTGGATATAGCTAACATATGTGTGTTAGTGGGGGAAAGTGGTGACACAATCTATGAAGAGATGATTCCTAGAATGCACAAGACAATAATACTAACAAGTGTTGTCAATACTAGAAGGAAAGAAGAATAGGCCTCTTCGTGTAGAAAATTCACCTCCTTTTACAACTGCTATGATAAGTTTGGCATCTGTAGCAATTCAATCAAGGGATGCTAAGTCGAAAGATAAGCAAGGGTAAATTCATGCTAATTTGCCTTTGACAGATAACAGACTTCAACACAATGTTTAGCATCTTTTGAAAAAATGGCCAATGGGAAGGAAGTTGTTTGTGCTATTTTTTACATTGGTGATTGCATGTTTCTATGCTGGAACATTATTTGGAACAAAGTAGTTGTTCATGAATTTTCCATCATGAGTTTGTTGGATGGTGTAGCAGCATTGAGATATCACTTGGACAATCAGCAAATGATGGATGGGGTTCCAGTGAAGTGTGGGGTGGCTCTCAAATTTTTGAAGTTTCTATGTTGAGAAATGCAGGTTGGGTTGTAAACCAATGTCTTATAATTCTTAGAAAATTCTTTCAGTTGTTAAATGATCAAATGTTGATCAAGGTGGTCCTTCACTATCTTCTAATAGTCTTGGTAGCATGATGGGAGGCATTTGGAGAGAACACACTAAAAAGTTTTCATCATCTTGTTTTATTACAATTCATTATGCAATTCTTTTTGTGACAAATAATAAGGAAGATAGTGAACATGCCAAAGTCAGCTATGGAAGTCACGATCGTAGCTTCCATCCTGGATCTATGAAGGGTCAACAAGATTCAAAGACAAAAAAATCCATGGTCACTCAACCTAGTTGATCTACAATTGAAAGAAGTTCAAGGAGTCTAGGTAGTCTGCATAAAAATGAGTTGTTCTTAAGCAACTCTAGATGTTGATCAGAATGTAATCAAAGGACCAATTATGGATGAACACACATCACATGTTCATAGGCATGATTCAGAATCAGCTAAAGAAGGTTTACTAAATTCTATTGGGTCCTCTGTGTTTCTTGTAATGCAACAAACCTGGTCATTGAGAGGTATCTAAGATGGCCATTTTGAATGCAAACTACATGATGGAACAATATCTAGATGACCACTACCCTATGTTTTTCTATGATGAGAATTGAACTTGTGCTCATGGGTTCATTATCAACTTGAGAGGTTTCAAGAATACTATTGGCATAGAACCATGAAGATGTGTATATATTTCAGGGAATAGGAGTTGATGAAATTTATCATGTCTTAGCATATTTTTCAATTAGTTGTCATATGCATTTTGTTTTTAGTTATGGACATATTCATATGTAATTTTCTAAAATGTAATTACATGTGAGGAAAAGGAAGTCCTAAGTTAAATAGGACTCTTCTGTTTGAATAAGTCAAAGTAGTTAGGATTTTCCTATTTTTTCTCTCCGTTTCTCTTATAAATAAAGAGGACCCCCATTGTAAATAGGGATGTTTAATCTTATGCAAAAAAGTGCTAACCAAATTGAGACTCAACTTTGAGACTTTGTGTTCAAATTGTATGTTCAATTCCAATCAATAAAGAAGGTGAGTTTTGATACCAAACTTTGTGTTGAATCAAATTTGTATGAGTGAGGATGTACATATGGCTTTTTTGCTGATTTCTCTTATTGATTGATTAGATAAAGTGGCGCTTGGCTATTACGATTGGAGGATGTTCAAGATAAGTTTTATAAACTTTGTGTTATATTATTTCCTTGAATCTATGTGTGTTGAAAGCATTTCTTGGTGAAGGATTATAAAGACTTTGAGCTTGTAGTTGTTTACTTTGTATATGAATCATGCTGAGAACTTGTAGACTTTGTGCTATGATTTTCAATCACATTCGCGTGGATCAATGGTGTTGTTAGTTGATAGACTTTGTGCTCCAACTGGTGATACAGTTACTTTTAAAATCTTTTTGGGGATAATTTGAAGACTTTGTACTTGAGATTATTCACTTGGTTTGTGAATCTTTTTGTGAAGTAAGTTGAAAGACTTTTTGCTTCAACTTACAAGAATATTGTTGATTATTGTTTAAGTGTGGAAGCATTATTGAATATTACCGTGAAACATTGTAAACATCTTTTCTGAAAGAAGAGAAAAGGATGAAAGTAACACACCCCCAAAGGTAGTATTTAGTGTAAATAAGTTTGTAATAGTTAAAAGGGAACCTCCCCTTGCTGAGAGGAGAGATTTATCTCATCACACTGTGGTTGATATAACCATTTTGCCGTTAGTTAGCTAAATGACAAAATATTCACCCAATAGTTTTTGGCAACTCTACTGGGGAACGAATGCATAATCAAGAGCCTCACACTTTTGGTTGAAGCATACCAGCCTCATGTATTGTAATATATTTTTGTTATATCTTCTCTAAAGTTTTATCAAGGAATATGGCTGTCCTAGGTCCATGGGGAAATGCATTTGGTCCTTTGAAATTGACTCAGCCTCTACATGAACTTCCTCGGGGTTCAACTTTCCCAAGTTCTACGGGGATGGTAAACAACATCTAGATGAGCACATTGCAGCTTTCTACATCGCATGTGGTGTTCTCAGAGTTGAGTATGAAGATGTTTCTATAAGATTGTTTGTAGAAACACTCCAAGGTGTTGCAGCTGATTGGTTGTTTCACTTTGCACCAAGAATTATCACTAGATGGAATACACTTCAAACTCAGTTTGAGGCCAGATTCAAGTCAGCAGAAGATGCTTATGCATTGTTTGCCCAACTTACTCAAATGAAAAAGGAATCGCATGAGTCCATGCCTGAGTTCGTGGCAAAGTTCAATAAGCTAAAGAATAGGATCCCAATTGTTGCTCAACCCATAGTTGAGAACCTAAAATGCTTCTTCATCAATTCACAGTTGCTAGAAGTAAGTTTTCTTTTACAAAGTGCAGCACCATCTAATCTTGCAATTGCTCAAAGTTTAGTAGTTGAAGTGGAGGACGATTTGATCTTGGTAGGCAAGTTGAAGAAGGATTCTGTTAGGCTTAGTGGGTAGCCCCTTTTGGTTTGATCTTCTACAAGCACTATGGATACTATAGTGGAAAAGTTGGCTAATGAGCTGTTAGCTCTGAAAGAATAGGTGTCACAGAATTTGTCCATTCCCTTCTATAAGGACATATCAAGGGGAACTTTTCCTAATGCTATGAATTACCAAGGTAATGCTTCAAGGGATCAGAATCAAAATAGGTTTCCTCCACAATGCGGAACACTTGCTTTGGAAGCATCACCTGTGGATGCAACAATCTTCTATTATGAATCAGAGCAAGATGATCTTCTTCAATCAGAATATGATCAAGGAGAAAATGATGCTAATCTTTTCACGAAGGGTGAAGAGAAATTAGCCAACGACTCTACCATTGGGTTCCTGAACTTGGAAGATGAGATGGGGCAAAAAGAAGATGATTTTGATGAATCCTATGTTGTTCTTACATGGTCACAGAATCAATCTGATCATCAATATGCGGCTGGTGACAATCAAGTAAGTACATCATATCTTCATCCTTCACCCCTTGTTCCTAAGACCAGTACCCCTAATATAAAACCTTAGAATGAGAGTTTTCCGTCTTCTGTAGCAAGTCCATATCAACTTGTTAATATCATAGATCATGCTAAGGAGACAAAGATTCAAATGTCTGAAGTGAGAATACTTGTTAAGGGTATTATGCAGAAGGTTCATCCTGTAAGGGAGGCCAAGTATACAGTGATGCAATCTGAGAGTTCAAAATCTTAGATTATATTTGAGTTTTCATAAATGGGTACTTACTTCTTGATCTCTAATGAAAATCTTGAGTCACCAGATAGTGCTTCAATTAAAGGTCTAGAAACAGATGGATTGTTCTCTTCAAGCGAAGAGACTTTGTAGCTGAAAGGAAATATGATTTCTAAAAGACTAGTTTTTCTAGAGAAATCTTTTAATAAGCATGATCACTTTGTCAAACGACGACAGTTGGGACCAAATTCATCAGCGTCAGTTGGACAATTCAATCTAGATGCAGAAGAAGATCATAGAATGACAAACAATGGGAAGTGTTACTCTTTCAACAATAAAAGAAAAAGAAGTGAAACATCTTTTCTACTTGCTCACAGTAGACATCATCTGAAGCTTTTCTCAAAGTGAAGCAATAGATAAGTTTTCATATTTTTCTATAGTTTTTGTGTCTTTTTTGTTTTAATCTTTTTGTGTTTTTGTGTTTTTTGTTGTCACCTGACTCTATAGCCCAATGGAATGGATGAAGGCACTTAGAGACTAGATTCTTCTCCCTTTGATCATTTCAATGTTCAATCAATTGAAGTTCTCCAGTTAGAGCCAGCTGTTGTTCTCAAAATTAGCTACGCTCATTTTTGTAGACAACCCCTATGGAACTTGTCTGTTCTATAGCCTACACTCTAAGTTTGCATTTTGAGGTAAGTTTTCTTGACCTCATGCATAGTCCTTTAACACTTAATAAGGTCTTGTAATGTTTCCTAGATCAGCTCTATAAAGTTCATGAGAATCTGACTAAGTTACAGGCTGATCAAAATATCAATTTTGATCATTTTTATGAGTTAGAATTTTTTAATGTTTATATGCATCGACAGTTATATTGCCCACTGATGCATATTTTTATTGTTTGAACCTAACATGTAAGGGCAGTCAAAATGACCACCCAAACATGTTATTTCTCCTAATTGATGCGAGAGCGGTCAATTTGACTGACCCTGCATCGTTCTTCATTTTGCATGCTACATTGGTAAAATCACCTGCTAATGCATGTTTTACTCCTTTATGATGAACTTGTGTGTATTAATTACACTCTGAGTCTTGCAATTTAAAGGTCTATAAGTTGTTTTAATTCATTTTGCTTCATGTTTTTCTTGTTTTGTTGTTTCATTACCTTTTGTAAATATCATAGTTTTCATTTCTTCAATTTTGTATTGGTGAACTTTCACCACTTTAGGGTTCTTTTGTTTAAAATCAGTGTTGACTTATTTCTGTGTTTTTCTTCATTTGTGATCAATGGTTCATGATGATGGTTTATTTTTCTTTGAAATTTGTCTTTGATGTAATGGTGGCGAATTCTGCCAATCATACACCAAGAATAGTCCCTAGTTACATGCTAAGGCGGTGATTTTCACCGCCGACGCATGTCTTTGTTTTTTAGAAACTTGAGACGTATGAGAGGTAAATTGAGCTACTCATACACAAATGAATGCTTGTCTTGAATTGCATTAGCGGTGAAATTTTCCACTTACACATGATCTTCATTCTCAGTATAATATGCAGCGTTGGTAATTTCACCTGCCATTGCACTTGCAGATTTCTACCATGTAAAGGCAGTATTTTTTGCCACCCAAGCACTGACAAGGTTTTACCATTATAACAAAGGAAATTCAAAACACCAAGATAGATGTCGAAGGAGTTTCAAAGTGATTGGAAGATGAAGAGACCAAATTTAAAACCTTTGCTACCACCCTATGTGTTCTCGCGACTAATTGGAGCTCTTTGCACTCCTGGACTTTGACAATCCTATTCATAGGAAGAATGCTCTTGATGTTATTTCCAGATTGATAGCTATAGATTCATAGTAAAGAGGCCAACTTGAACACAGTGGGCAGGGGATTACTATCAAGGTGCTTGATTTCACTTCTTTGGAGCACGAACGAGAATTTCACTATGAGGTTTCTGTCATCGGTAAGATCAACACATCTCCTCATATCGTGGGGCTCTGGAGTTTCTATTCTGATGCCACGATAGGGCGCTTAGTCCTCATCTACTAGTATATGCTAAATAGGATTCTTTAGGGTGCTTTATTCAATAATACGTATTTGGTGTAGCTTTCCTGAAGTGATAAGTTTTTCAATTAAACAGAAAGATGGCGTGGTAGCAGGCAACACTTGTCAAGGATCTTGGTGTATTAGTCAATCATGTCATATGGAGTCTAGATTGGTCTTTGTATGGAGTTGCTTATTCAAGGCACATTGTACACACATATACCTTTTATGGTGGTAATGATTTGTGGTAGCACTTAGAGATTGATGTTGAAGAGTTGTGTCTTGACTTTGTTAAGCTCGTGGTTCCCAGCACAACGCAAGAAATTGAAGAACAATGGGGTCTTTATGATGGTTTTGATTCTCAGAGCTTTTACCAAGCGTGGTCAAAACTGCTATGATATTTATATGCTTCGTATGGTGGTCATACCTCCTAGAATGGACTTCAGTGATGTTATTGTACCAGGTGAAAACACAGATGCTACTTTTTGTAATGAAGGCATTCTTGACCATATTAGGAAAGCCATAGAGAAGGCTAAGGATAGAGCATCAAATTTGCATGAAAGTCATTCTGAGAATGCATGAACTCATCAGGAAAACTACTTCTAAGGAGAAAAAGGCATCTATATGTGATTGCAATAGATTGCTATGATTCCAATGGAGAACCTTATGCTCGGAAACTGGTGAATATAATTCATGAGATTATCAATGTATTTTGCCCTATACACATCTCTGCATCCTTTGGATTTTTTTGTCAACTTCAATGATAGTTTTAGAAACACTTTCTTTGCTCTAGTTCAGTGAAATCAATCTGTCTACATTTGATGCTCTAATTTGTAGTAGTGGAAGTGAGCTCTTCTATGTGTCTGGTGATAACGTAGATTCACTGATATTTCCAAATGTAGATTATGATTCTCATTTAGATTATCGCTAGGAGAATGTGGCAAGGCTGAGAAAACATATGGTATAATTGATCAGACCAAAGGATTCTTCATTCTTTGAGAAAAATGCATTAGTATCTAATTCCCATTGTTTGGCCTATAAAGTGAAGAACATATCCACTGCTCCTAAAGAAGATGATTTTATGTGGCAAATGAGAATGAGAGGTACATAGTGTCATGTCAATTATTGTCAAAATTGTTCTTGTTTGTGGATCTTACCTCTGTATGCTTCTAGATCTCAAGTTTTAAGGAACTTATATGTCATATGGGGTCTAGATATAGCTAACATATGTGTGTTAGTGGGGGAAAGTGGTGACACAAACTATGAAGAGATGATTCCTGGAGTGCACAAGACAATAATACTAACAAGTGTTGTCAATACTAGAAGGAAAGAAGAATAGGCCTCTTCATGCAGAAAATTCACCTCCTTTTACAACTGCTATGATAAGTTTGGCATTTATAGTAATTCAATCAAGGGATGCTGAGTCAAAAGATAAGCAAGGGTAAATTCATGCTAATTTTCCTTTGACAGATAATAGAGCTCAACACAATGTTTAGCATCTTTTGAAAAAATGGCCAATGGGAAGGAAGTTATTTGTGTTGTTTTTTACATTGGCGATTGCCTATTTCTATGCTGGCACATTATTTAGAACAAAGTAGTTGTTCATGAATTTTCCATCATGAGTCTATTGGATGGTGTAGCAACATTGAGATATCACTTGGACAATAAGCAAATGATGGATGGGGTTCTAGTGAAGTGTGCGGTGGATCTCAAATTTTTTAAGTTTCTATGTTGAGAAATGCAAGTTGGGTTGTAAACCAATGTCTTATAATTCTTAGAAAATTCTTTCAATTGTTAAATGATCAAATGTTGATCAAGGTTGTCCTTCACTGTCTTCTAATAGTCTTGGTAGCATGATGGGAGGCATTTGGGGAGAACACACTAAAATTTTGTCATCATCTTGGTTTATTACAATTTATTCTACAGTTCTTTTTGTGACAAATACTAAGGAAGACAGTGAACATGGCAAAGTCAGCTATTGAAGTCACGATCATAGCTTCCATCCTGGATCTATGAAGGGTCAACAAGATTCAAAGACAAAAAAATCCATGGTGACTCAACCTAGTTGATCAACAGTTGAAAGAACTTCAAGGAGTCTAGGCAGTCTGCATAAAAATGAGTTGTTCTTAAGCAACTCTAGATGTTGATCATAATGTAATCAAAGGACCAATTATGGATGAACACACATCACATGTTCATAGGCATGATTTAGAATCAGCTGAAGAAGGTTTGCTAAATTCTATTGGGTCCTCTGTGTTTCTTGTAATGCAACAAACCTGGTCATTGAGAGGTATCTAAGATGGCCATTTTGAATGCAAACTACATGATGGAACAATATCTAGATGACCACTACCCTATGTTTTTATGTGATGAGAATTAAACTTGTGCTCATGGGTTCATTATCAACTTGAGAGGTTTCAAGAATACTACTGGTGTAGAACCATGAAGATGTGTACATATTTCAGGGAATAGGAGTTGATGAAAGTTATCATGTCATAGCATATTTTTCAATTAGTTTTCATATGCAATATGTTTTTAGTTATGGACATATTCATATGTAATTTTCTAAAATATAATTACATGTGAGGAAAAGGAAGTCCTAAGTCAAATAGGACTCTTTTCTTTGAATAAGTCAAAGTAGTTAGGATTTTCCTATTTTTGCTCTCGGTTTCTCTTATAAATAAAGAGGACCCCCATTGTAAATAGGGATTTTTAATCTTATGCAAAAAAGTGCTGCCCAAATTGAGACTCAACTTTGAGACTTTGTGTCCAAATTGTATGATCAATTCCAACCAAGAAAGAAGGCAAATTTTGATACCAAACTTTGTGTTCAATCAAATTTGTATGAGTGAGGATGTACATATGGCATTTTTGTGGATTTCTCTTATTGATTGATTGCATAAAATGGTGCTTGGTTATTACGATTGGAGGATGTTCAAGATAAGTTATAAAAACTTTGTGTTATATTATTTCCTTCAATCTATGTGTGTTGAAAGCATTTCTTGGTGAAGGATTATAAAGGGAGCTTGTAGTTGTTTACTTTGTATATGAATCGTGTTGAGAACTTGTAGACTTTGTGCTATGATTTTCAATCACATTCACATGGATCAGTGGTGTTGTTAGTTGACAGACTTTGTGCTCCAACTGGTGATACGGTTACTTTTAAAATCTTTTTGGGGATAATTTGAAGACTTTGTACTTGAGATTATTCACTTGGTTCATGAATCTTTTTGTGAAGTAAGTTGAAAGACTTTGTGCTTCAACTTACAAGAATATTGTTGATTATTGTTTGAGTGTAGAAGCATTATTGAATATTACTGTGAAACATTGTAAACATCTTTTCTGAAAGAAGAGAAAAGGATGAATGTAACACACCCCGAAAGCTAGTGTTTAGTGTAAATAAGTTTGTAATAGTTAAAAGGGAACCTCCCCTTGCTGAGAGGAGAGATTTATCTCATCACACTGCGGTTGATATAACCATTTTTCCATTAGTTAGCTAAACAACAAAATATTCACCCAACAGTTTTTGGTGACTCTGCTGGGGAATGAATGCACAATCAAGACCCTCACGCTTTTGGTTGAAGTATACCGGCCTCATCTATTGTAATATATTTTTGTTATATCTTCTCTAAAGTTTTATCAAGGAATATGACTGTCCTAGGTCCATGGGGAAATGCATTTGGTCCTTTGAAATTGACTCAGCCTCTACATGAACTTCCTTGTGTTGCAAGTATGAGGTGAGCCAGTGTTGTCATTGATGTCAACATACTCATATTGCATTGACAAGAAGGATTTGATGAGCTGTGTGCTGAGGATATTGAGAAAATTAGCCTCAGTCAGGAACAGTGAAGAACAGTGATGAGAAGAAGGCAAATGTACTGTATAGGATGAGAACCGGAGGATGTGGATTAAAGGGTTAGTAGATATGAGTCTTGAGATGCTTCAGTTAAGATTTTAGAGGTCCACATGAAGATCTGAAGGAGTTGTGGCTGTCGGTATAGAACCGGTTCCGGCAAGTATCCAGAGGTGACAGAGGATCACAAAAAGGTCCGGTGAGGACCGGAATTGTATTATCCTAATCTGCGAATTGGACGGAGTGTTTGGGATGTCCTTGTGATGTGTCATCCTAATTTGTGTATGATTTGGAGGTCCGGAAGTACCTCTTGCATTATGACAGTGGCGACAGACTATGTTCTTGAAGTTCCGGATGAGGAAGACAACAGATCCCAGTAAGTAGAGGAAGTGCGGATGTATCCGGACATTCAGACAGGCTTGTGAAGGTTCTTGGATCATGTTTAGGTTGTGTTGTTGGTCCGCATTGATGGTAGAGCCCGAAATTGAAGTTATTCTTCCGGATGAAGTTCTTGCTCTGTTTAGCCGACCAGATGAGTTGTTCATCCTGCGAATGTTCTTGTGATGGCCGACCGGATGTGTTATTCATCTTGCGGATACTCCTATGGTTGTTTGCCGACTTAGATGTTTGTTCCTAAGATGATGTCTTGTATAAATAACGGGTTGTGAGTTCATTTCAAAGTGTGGTGTGTGGATGAGTGTGGCATAGCGAAGAAACGTGTGAAAGGCAGAGCAGAGATTTTTGGGCTTAATTGGAACTGATCCGGACATGGTAGAGATGTCATTCTCCAGTTCAAGACTGTGATTTTTATCACTTTGTAGACAGTGTGTCTCCTTGTAGGCAGTGGGCCTCTTTGTGAGCAGTGTGCTCGGGCAGTGAGCCCTTATTGGCATGTGCCATTCATTTTTCTTTATTCTTCTAACAGAGAATAATTCTTGGGTTAATCACCCCATGGTTTTTCCCTTAACTGGGTTTTCCACGTCAAAATCTTGATGTTCAATGTGTTGATGCTTATCTACTCTTGTGTTTATGTATTATGCTTTCATGGATGATTATTTGATATGCTGCTAACTAACAATAAAGAATCAAGTGTTTGAAAGAAGAAGAAGTTGTATACAACTGATTCACCCCCCCCTCTCAGTTGTATGCCCTAGATCCAACAATTGGTATCAGAGCTAAGTTCCTCTGATAGGAGCTTAACCGCTTGAGGAGATCCAGGATGTCGTCATACAAGAAGGATAGTCCGAAGTTCGATGGAACCAACTTCACTCTCTGGAAAGGTCGCATGAAGTGTCACTTGGAATGTATGGGAAAAGCATACTTGGCTATGGTTTCAAAACCATATGTACCTCCACAAGGTGGTCCGACAACTCTGAATGAAATCACAGAAGCTGAAAACAATCTGCGGACCAAGGAAGCTCTTCTAAGCGCATTGAATGACTCAGATCTCTCGAATGTTATTGACCTACCAACTACATATGAGATCCTGACTAAACTGGAACTTCTGTATGAAAGAGATGAGTTTGTCAAAAGTGCAAGGTTACAAAGCCTGAAAGGGAAATTTGAAAGATTGAAAATGAGAGATGATGAAAACATCACTACCTTCATGCCAAGAGTAAATGAGCTGGTATGTGGAATCAGAAATGCTGGTGGAACTTTAGATGAAAATGAGATTGTCTGCAAAATCCTAAGATCCCTTCCTGCTACCTACAAAATCAAAGTTACTGCCATTGATGAATTCAGAGCCCACACAACTGTCACAAGAGAACAACTGGCTGGCAAACTAGCTGCATTTGAAATGACCGAGTTTGGAGATGATCCTCCCAAGACTGAATCTGCTTTCAAAGCCAGTGCCTATGTGAAAGGCAAACAGAGATTTGATCCGGGTGAAAACTCATCAAGGAAAATGTCATGGTATGATCAAGCAAGAAGAGACATGGAAGAAGAAGAAGCAGAAATAGCTCAACTTGAAGCCCTCATTGCAAAGAGACTGCCAAGAGGATCCGGTAAGTATGAAGGAAAACTACCCTTTAAGTGTTTCAACTACAATAAGATTGGTCATTTTGCCTCAAGATGTCCGGAGAGATCTGCAAGATCTAATACTCACAGACAAAGGTTTCAAAAGAATTGCTATTATGTTCATGAAGAAGATGACAATGAAGGAGTAACAGATGATGAATCAGAACTAGGAAGCAAATCCAGAAATGAGTGGGTGTTTATAGCCATCAAGGAAGAAGATTCAATACTCTCTGAATCTGTCAATCACAAAGTTGTTGAAAAAGCCTTGGCTGCTCAAGTGGAAGAAAAGGATGATTGGGTTATTGACAGTGGATGTTCTCACCATATGACTGGTGACAAGAATAAGTTCTTAGATTTGGAAAGATATGAAGGAGGAATGGTAAAGTTTGGTGACAATTTTGCTGGCAGAATCAGAGGTAGGGGAACTATTTCCTTTGATGGTAAGAGCAAAACAGGAAATGTACTATATGTTGAAGGATTGAAGCACAATCTTCTCAGTGTTGGTCAGTTAGTGGACAAAGGTTATGATCTCCAGTTCAAGAATGGAAAATGCAGAATCTTTACAAGCTCCGGAACTGAAATTGCATCCGGTACTCAGACAAAAGGTAATATCTTTCATCTGGTTGGTTCAAATAAAAGTTGTTTGTTTGTCCAAATTGATCAGAGTTGGTTATGGCATAGAAGAATGTGTCATGTAAATTTTGATAACATCATCAAGATAAGCAATACTCAGGCTGTGAGAGATCTTCCAAAATTGATGAAACCTACAAATAGTGTGTGTAAAGAATGTCAGTTAGGTAAACAAAGCAGAGTCTCTTTCAAAAGCAAAGATCAGTCTTCTACCGGATTGTTGGAATTAGTACATACTGATCTATGTGGTCCGACAAGAATCAAGAGTCTGTAGGGTGATAGATATTTCATGTTGTTAATTGATGATCATTCCCGGATGATGTGGGTTACCTTTCTAAAAGAAAAATCAGAAGCTTTTGAGAAGTTCAAAATCTTCAAAGCTATGGTGGAGAATCAAACCGGATTGAAACTAAAGTGTCTAAGGTCTGATAGAGGTGGTGAATTTACATCTGGTGAATTCATTGACTTTTGTGAGAAACAGGGTATAAGGAGACAGTTGTCTGCTCCTAAGACTCCACAGCAGAATGGAGTAGTCGAGAGAAAGAACCGGACCATCCAGGAAGCTGCTAGGACAATGATGTTGGAAGCAAATGTTCCTCAAATGTTTTGGAAAGAAGCTATCAGCACCGCAGTCTACACTCTCAATCGAGTTCAAATCAGAAACAACACCGGTAAGACCCCCTATGAACTCTGGTTTGGCATCACTCCTACTGTGAAATATTTCAGAGTATTTGGTAGCAAGTGTTATATTAAAAGAGATGAAGATCTAGGAAAGTTTGATGCTAGAAGTGATGAAGGAATTTTCTTGGGTTACTCCACTCAAAGCAAAGCATACCGGTGTTACAATAAGAGATTGAGGAAGATGATAGAAAGCACCAATGTAAAGGTTGATGAAGGAATTGAGAGGCCTTCAAGATTTTATGAGTTTGATGAAGATGACCAAGACAGTGTTCAAGGACCTCAATCCTCTCCGGTGAGACAGAGTCAGCCTGATCCGGTAAATCAGGAAGAAGAGATAGGTCTGAATGAGCCTGATCAAGAAGCAGCAGTGCAGGATACTCCCAAAATTCCAAGGTATGTAAAACTGAACCACTCTAAAGATCAAATCATAGGTGACAGAAGCAAAGGTGTACAAACTAGAAGGAATGTTGCTCAAAATCAGAATGAATGTTGTCTGATTTCAAAGATTGAACCTAAAACAATAAATGAAGCCTGCAATGATGAAAACTGGACCAAAGCAATGGAAGATGAATTGATGCAAATTGAGAAAAATCATACTTGGGATCTTGTTCCCAGACCTAGAAACAGGAATGTAATTGGAACCAAGTGGGTCTTCCAGAACAAACTAAATGAAGCTGGTGAAGTAATCAGAAACAAAGCTAGATTGGTCTGCAAAGGCTACTCTCAAATAGAAGGAATTGACTTTGAAGAGACTTTTGCTCCGGTGGCAAGAATTGAAGCAGTCAGATTACTTCTTGCATTTGCTGCCTTCAAAGACTTCAAGGTATATCAGATGGATGTCAAGTCTGCCTTCCTAAATGGTGATCTGGAAGAAGAAGTCTACATTGAACAACCGGATGGTTTTCAATTGTCTGATAATGATGATATGGTCTGCAAGCTGAAGAAAGCTTTGTATGGATTGAAGCAAGCCCCAAGAGCATGGTATGAAAGGTTGGATAAGCATCTTGTGCAGATTGGATTCAACAAAGGTACTACTGACAGTAACTTATATTTCAAAATTGATCATGAAAATATTTTAATTGTTGAAGTGTTTGTGGATGATATCATTTTTGGAGGAAGAGATAGTATGTGCAAAACTTTTGCAAATCAGATGAAAAGTGAGTTTGAAATGTCTATGCTTGGTGAAATGAATTTCTTCTTGGGTCTGCAAATTACTCAAACAAAAGAAGGGATCTTCATTTCTCAGACCAAATATGTGAAAGAATTGTTAAAGAAATTTGGTATGGAAGACTCAAAGCCTATGAACACTCCTATGGCAACCGGATGTAAGTTAAGCAAAGATGAATATTCTCCAAAGGCAGATCAGACAAAGTATAGATCAATGATTGGTGGATTGTTGTATCTCACTCAAACTAGACCAGATATAATGCAGGCAGTTGGTCTTGTGGCAAGATTCCAGGCTGATCCTAGAGAATCTCATGTTATGGCAATCAAAAGAATTTTTAGGTACTTGAAAGGAACAGTTGAGTATGGTCTATGGTACCCTAGAGATCCGGACTTCTCTCTTCATGCTTACACAGATGCAGATTGGGCAGGAGATGTGGATGACCGGAAGAGCACTAGTGGTGGAGCATTCTTTTTGGGGAAGAGATTGGTTTCTTGGCTAAGCAAGAAACAAGATGCAATATCTCTATCTACAACTGAAGCAGAATACATTGCAGCAGCAGGTAGTTGCACTCAAATCTTATGGATGAAGCAGATGCTAAGAGACATCAAAGTTGAATATGAGGAGCCTATCACAATTTTCTGTGATAATTCAAGTGCAATTAATATCTCCAAGAATCCGGTATTGCATTCTAAGACTAAGCACATATCTATTAAATTTCACTTTTTGAGAGAACAAGTAAACAAGGAAGAAGTCAGATTGGAGTATGTTCCCTCCAAGGATCAGATTGCAGATATCTTTACAAAACCTCTTCCCAAAGACTCTTTTGAATATCTCCGGGAGAAGTTAGGGGTCATGGCCCCTCCGGTGATGAACTAAGATGCACTGATGTGCATCAGTCCGGTGGCTATCACAGTCATATCTTGTGATCCGGACTAATGGGGAGCTGCAACTAAGGGGGAGCAGCTGGTATGATTCTGATGTATGAGAATTGCAAGTATGAGCCCTTTGCCATTGATGTCAAAGGGGGAGAGAAGACATGTGAAAAACAAGTGGTTGATGATCAAAGGGGGAGCAGTAAAGGAAGAGAAGACATATGAAAAGTTGAAGTTCTTGTCTTAATGGTTTTTCACATCATATGTTGCCATCAATGACAAAGGGGGAGATTGTTGCAAGTATGAGGTGAGCCAGTGTTGTCATTGATGTCAACATACTCATATTGCATTGACAAGAAGGATTTGATGAGCTGTGTGCTGAGGATATTGAGAAAATTAGCCTCAGTCAGGAACAGTGAAGAACAGTGATGAGAAGAAGGCAAATGTACTGTATAGGATGAGAACTGGAGGATGCGGATTAAAGGGTTAGTAGATATGAGTCTTGAGATGCTTCAGTTAAGATTTTAGAGGTCCGCATGAAGATCTGAAGGAGTTGTGGTTGTCGGTATAGAACCGGTTCCGGCAAGTATCCAGAGGTGACAGAGGATCACAAAAAGGTCCGGTGAGGACCGGAATTGTATTATCCTAATCTGCGGATTGGATGGAGTGTTTGGGATGTCCTTGTGATGTGTCATCCTGATTTGTGTATGATTTGGAGGTCCGGAAGTACCTCTTGCATTATGACAGTGGCGACAGACTGTGTTCTTGAAGTTCCGGATGAGGAAGACAAGAGATCCCAGTAAGTAGAGGAAGTGCGGATGTATCCGGACATTCAGACAGGCTTGTGAAGGTTCTTGGATCATGTTTAGGTTGTGTTGTTGGTCCGCATTGATGGTAGAGCCCGGAATTGAAGTTATTCTTCCGGATGAAGTTCTTGCTCTGTTTAGCCGACCGGATGAGTTGTTCATCCTGCGAATGTTCTTGTGATGGCTGACCGGATGTGTTATTCATCTTGCAGATACTCCTATGGTTGTTTGCCGAATTAGATGTTTGTTCCTAAGACGATGTCTTGTATAAATAACGGGTTGTGAGTTCATTTCAAAGTGTGGTGTGTGGATGAGTGTGGCATAGCGAAGAAACGTGTGAAAGGTAGAGCAGAGATTTTTGGGCTTAATTGGAACTGATCCGGACATGGTAGAGATGTCATTCTCCAGTTCAAGACTGTGATTTTTATCACTTTGTAGATAGTGTGTCCCCTTGTAGGCAGTGGGCCTCTTTGTGAGCAGTGTGCTCGGGCAGTGAGCCCTTATTGGCATGTGCCATTCATTTTTCTTTATTCTTCTAACAGAGAATAATTCTTGGGTTAATCACCCCGTGGTTTTTCCCTTAACTGGGTTTTCCACGTCAAAATCTTGATGTTCAATGTGTTGATGCTTATCTACTCTTGTGTTTATGTATTATGCTTTCATGGATGATTATTTGATATGCTGCTAACTAACAATAAAGAATCAAGTGTTTGAAAGAAGAAGAAGTTGTATACAACTGATTCACCCCCCCCTCTCAGTTGTATGCCCTAGATCCAACACCTTGGGGTTCACAAAAGAACTTTCCCAAGTTCTACAGGGATGGTAAACAACATCCAGATGAGCACATTGCTGCTTTCTACATTGCATGTGGTGTTCTCAGAGTTGAGTATGAAGATGTTTCTGTAAGACTATTTGTAGAAACACTCCAAGGTGTTATAGCTGATTGGTTCTTTCACCTTGTACAAGGAATTATCACTAGATGGAGTACACTTTAAACTCAGTTTGAGGCTAGATTCAAGTTAGCAGAAGATGCTTATGCATTGTTTGTCCAACTTACTCAAATGAAAAATGAATCGCATGAGCCCATGCGTGATTTTGTGGCAAAGTTCAATAAGGTAAAGAACAGGATCCCAATTGTTGCTCAACCCATAGTTGAGAACCTAAAATGCTTCTTCATTAATTCACAGTTGCCAAAAGTAAGTTTTCTTTTATGAAGTGCAGCACCAGTTGATCTTGCAATTGCTCAAAGTTTGGTAGTTGAAGTGGAGGATGATTTGATCTTGGTGGGAAAGTTGAAGAAGGATTCTAGTAGGCTTAGTGGGGAACCCCTTTTGGCTTGATCTTCTACAAGCACTACGGATACTACAGTGCAAAAGTTAGCTGATGAGCTGTTAGCTCTAAAAGAACAGGTATCACAGAATTTGTCCATTCCCTTCTATAAGGACATATCAAGGGGAACTTTTCCTAATGCTCTAAATTACCAAGGTAATGCTTCAAGGGATCAGAATCAAAAAAAGTTTCCTCTACAACGTGGAATACTTGCTTTGGAAGCATCACTTGTGGATGCAACAATCTTCTATTATGAATTAGAGCAAGATGATCTTCTTCAATCAGAATATGATCAAGGAGAAAATGATGCTAATCTTTTCACGGAGGGTGAAGAGCAAGTAGCTGGCGACTCTACCATCGGGTTCCTAAACATGGAAGATGAGATGGGGCAAAAAGAAGATGCTTTTGATGAATCTTATGTTGTTCTTACATGGTCACATAATCAATCTGATCATCAATATGTGGCTGGTGACAATCAAGTAAGTACATCATATCTTCATTCTTCACCCCTTGTTCCTAAGACTAGTACTCCTAATGTAAAACCTCAAGATGAGAGTTTTCCATCTTATGTAGCAAGTCCATATCAACTTGTTGATATCATAGATCATGCTAAGGAGACAAAGATTCAAATGTCTGAAGCGAGAATACTTGTTAAGGGTATTATACAGAAGGTTCATCCTGTAAGGGAGGCCAAGGATACAGTGGTGAAATCTAAGGGCTCAAAAGCTCAGATTATGTTTGAGTTTTCAGATATGGGTACTTACTTCTTGATCTCTAATGAAAATCTTGAGTCACCAGATAGTGCTTCAATTAAAGGTCTAGAAACAGATGGATCATTCTCTCCAAGTAAAGAGACTTTGCAGCTGAAAGGAAATATGATTTCCAAAAGGCTAGTTTTTCTGGAGAAATCTTTTGATAAGCATGATCGCTTTGTCAAACGACGATGACAGTTGGGACCAAATTCATCAGCATCAGTTGGGCAATTCAATTTGGAGAAGATCCTAGAATGACAAACACTGGGAAGTGTAACTCTTTCCACAATAAAAGAAAAAGAAGTGGAACATCTTTTCTATTGCCTCACAGTAGACATCATCTGAAGCTTTTCTCAAAGTGAAGCGACAGATAAGTTTTCATATTTTCTACAGTTTTTGTGTCTTTTTCATTTTAATCTTTTTGTGTTTTTGTGTTTTTTGTTGTCACCTGACTCTATAGCCCAATGTAATGGATGAAGGAACTTAGAGACTAGATTCTCCTCCCTTTGATCATTTCAAAGTTTGATCAATGGAAGTTCCCCAGTTAGAGCCAATTGTTGTTCTCAAAATCAGCTATGCTCTTTTTTGTAGACAACCCCTACAGAACTTGTCTATTTTGTAGCCTACACTCTAAGTTTGCATTTCGAGGTAAGTTTTCTTGACCTCATGCATAGTCCTCTGACACTTAAGAAGGTCTTGTAATGTTTCTTAGATCAGCTCTATAAAGTTCATGAGAATCTGAATAAGTTACAGGCTGATCAAAATATCAATTTTGATCATTTTTATGAGTTAGAATTTTTTAGTGTTTATATACATGGGCAGTTATATTGCCCGCTGATACATATTTTTATTGTTTGAACCTAACATGTAAGGGCAGTCAAAATGACCGCCTGAACATGTTATTTCTCCTAATTGATGCAGGAGCGGTCAAATTGACTGACCCTGGATCGTTCTTCATTTTGCATGCTACGACGGTAAAATCACCTGCTAATGGATGTTTTACTCATTTATGATGAACTCATGTGTATTAATTACACTCTGAGTCTTGCAATTTAAAGGTCTATAAGTTGTATTAATTCATTTTGCTTCATGTTTTTCTTGTCTTGTTGTTTCATTACCTTTTGTAAATATCATAGTTTTCATTTCTTCAATTTTGTATTGGTGAATTTTCACCACTTTAGGGTTCTTTTGTTTAAAATCAGTGGTGAATTATTTATGTGTTTTTCTTCATTTGTGATCAATGGTTCTTGATGATGGTTTATTTTTCTTTGAAATTTGTCTTTGATGTAGTGGCGGCGAATTCTGCTGATCATACACCAAAAATAGTCCCTAGTCACATGCTAAGGCGGTGATTTTCACTGCCGACGCATGTCTTTGTTTTTCCAAAACCTGAGATGTATGAGTGGTAAATTTAGCTGCCCATACGCAAATGAATGCTTCTCTTGAATTGCATTAGTGGTGAAATTTGCCACTTACACATGATCTTCATTCTTAGTATAATATGCAGTGTCGATAATTTCACCTGCCATTGCACTTGCAGATTTCTACCATGTAAAGGTGGTAGTTTTTGCCACCCAAGCATTGATAAGGATTTACCATTGCAACAAAGGAAATTCAAAACACGAAGATGGATGTTGAAGGAGTTTCAAAAGTCTTTGGGAGATGAAGAGACCAAATTTAAAACCACTGCTACCACCCTATGTGTTCTCGCGACCAACTGGAGCTCTTTGCATGCCTAGACTTTGACAATCCTATTCATAGGAAGAATGCTCTTGATGCTATTTCTAGATTGATATCTATATATTCATAGTAAAGAGGCCAACTTGAACACAATAGGCAGGGGATTGCTATCAAGGTGCTTGATTTCACTTCTTTGGAGGATGAACAAGAATTTCACTGAGGTTTCTGTCATCGGTAAGATTAAGACATTTCCTCATATTGTGGGGCTCTGGGGTTTCTATTCCAATGCCAACATAGGGTGCTTACTCCTCATCTACTATTATATGGCGAATATGAGTCTTTAGGGTGCTTTATTCAATAATACGTATTTGGTGCAGCTTTCCTGAAGTGATAAGTTTTTCTGTTAAATGGAAAGATGGCGTGGCAGCAGGCAACACTGGTCAAGGATCTTGGTGTATTAGTCAATCGTGTCATATGAAGTCTAGATGGGTCTTTGTATGGAGTTGCTTATTCAAGGCACATTGTAAACACATATACCTTTTATGGTGGTAATGATTTGTGGCAACACTTAGAGATTGATGTTGAAGAGTTGTGTCTTGACTTTGTTGAGCTCGTGGTTACCAGCACAAGGCAAGAAATTGAAGAACAATGGGGTCTTTATGATGGTTTTGATTCTCAGAGCTCTTGCCAAGCATGGTCAAAATGGCCAAGTATGGTGGTCATACCTCCTGGAATGGACTTTAGTGATGTTATTGTACCAGGTGAAAACACAGATGCTATTTTTTGTAATGAAGGCATTCCTAGCCATATTATGAAAGCCATAGAGAAGGCTAAGGATAGACCATCCAATTTGCATGAAATGCATTCTGAGAATGCATGAACTCATTAGGAAAACTACTTCTAAGGAGAAAAAGGCATCTGTATATGATTGCAGTAGATTGCTATGATTCCAATGGAGAACCTTGTGCTCAGAAACTGGTGAATATAATCCAGGAGATTATCAATGTATTGCGCCCTATACACATCTCTACATCCTTTGGATTTGTTTTTTCAACTTCAATGACAGTTTTAGAAACACTTTCTTTGCTCCAGTTCAGTGTAATCAATCTATCTGCATTTGATGCTCTAATTTGTAGTAGTGGAAGTGAGCTCTTCTATGTGTCTAGTGATAACATAGATTCACCCATATTTCTAGATCTAGATTATGATTCTCATTTTGATTATTGCTAGGAGAAGGTGGTAGGGCTAAGAAAACATATGGTATAATTGATCAGACTAAAGGATTCTTCGTTCTTTGAGCAAAATTCATTAGTATCTAATTCCCATTGTTTGGCCTATAATGTCAAGAACATATCCACTGCTCCCAAAGAAGATGATTTGATGCGGCGAATGAGAATGAGAGGTACATGGTGTCATGTCATTTATTGTCAAAATTGTTCTTGTTTGCGGATCTTGCCTCTGCATGCTTCTAGATCACAAGTTTTTAGGAACTTATATGTCATATGGGGCCTAGATATAGCTAACATATGTGTGTTAGTGGGGGAAAGAGGTGACACAATCTATGAAGAGATGATTCCTGGAATGCACAAGACAATAATACTAACAAGTGTTGTCAATACTAGAAGGAAAGAAGAATAGACCTCTTCATGTAGAAAATTCACCTCCTTTTACAACTGCTATGATAAGTTTGACATCTGTAGAAATTCAATCAAGGGCTACTGAGTCAAAAGATAAGCAAGGGTCCATTCATGCTAATTTGCCTTTGACAAATAATAGAGTTCAACACAATGTTTAGCATCTTTTGAAAAAATGGCCAATGTGAAGGAAGTTGTTTGTGCTATTTTTTACATTGGCGATTGCCTATTTCTATGCTGGCACATTATTTGGAACAAAGTAGTTCTTCATGAATTTTCCATCATGAATCTGTTGGATGGTGTAGCAGCATTGGCATATAACTTGGACAGTTAGCAAATGATGGATGGGGTTCCAGTGAAGTGTGGGGTGGATCTCAAATTTTTAAAGTTTCTATGTTGAGAAATGTAGGTTGGGTTGTAAACCAATGTCTTATAATTCTTAGAAAATTCTTTCAGTTGTTAAATGATCAAATGTTGATCAAGGTGGTCCTTCACTGTCTTCTAATAGTCTTGGTAGCATGATGGGAGGCATTTGGAGAGAACACATTGAAATGTTTTCATCATCTTGGTTTATTACAATTCATTCTACAATTCTTTTTGTGACAAATACTAAGGAAGACAATGAACATGCCAAACTCAGCTATGGAAGTCACAATCGTAGCTTCCATCCTAGCTCTATGAAGGGTCAACAAGATTCAAAGACAAGAAAATCCATGGTGACTCAACCCAGTTGAACTACAGTTGAAAGAACTTCAAGGAGTCCAGGCAGTCTGCATAAAAATGAGTTGTTCTTAAGCAACTCTAGATGTTGATCAGAATGTAATCAAAGGACCAATTATGGATGAACACATGTCACATGTTCATAGGCATGATTCAGAATCAGCTAAAGAAGGTTTGCTAAATTCTATTAGGTCCTTTGTGTTTCTTGTAATGCAACAAACTTTGTCATTGAGAGGTATCTAAGATAGTCATTTTGAATGTAAACTACATGATGGAACAATATCTAGATGACCACTACCCTGTGTTTTTCTGTGATGAAAATTGAACTTGTGCTCATGGGTTCATTATCAACTCAAGAGGTTTCAAGAATACTACTGGTGTAGAACCATGAAGATGTGTACATATTTCAGGGAATAGGAGTTGATGAAAGTTATCATGTCTTAGCATATTTTTCAATTAGTTTTCATATGCATTTTGTTTTTAGTTATGGACATATTCATATGTAATTTTCTAAAATGTAATTACATGCGAGGAAATGGAAGTCCTAAGTCAAATAGGACTCTTCTATTTGAATAAGTCAAAGTAGTTAGGATTTTCCTATTTTTGCTCTCAATTTCTCTTATAAATAAAGATGACCCCCATTGTAAATAGGGATCTTTAATCTTATGCAAGAAAGTGCTGCCCAAATTGAGACTCAACTTTGAGACTTTGTGTTCAAATTGTATGATCAATTCCAATCAATAAACAAGGTGAGTTTTGATACCAAACTTTGTGTTGAATCAAATTTGTATGAGTGAGGATGTACATATGGCATTTTTGTTGATTTCTCTTATTGATTGATTGGATAAAGTGGTGCTTGGTTATTACGATTGGAGCATGTTCAAGATAAGTTATATAAACTTTGTGTTATATTATTTCCTTGAATCTATTTGTGTTGAAAGCATTTCTTGGTGAAGGATTATAAAGACTTTGAGCTTGTAGTTGTTTACTTTGTATATGAATTGTGTTGAGAACTTGTAGACTTTGTGCTATGATTTTCAATCACATTCACGTGGATCAGTGGTGTTGTTAGTTGACAAACTTTGTACTCCAACTGGTGATATGGTTACTTTTAAAATCTTTTTGGGGATAATTTGAAGACTTTGTACTTGAGATTATTCACTTGGTTTGTGAATCTTTTTGTGAAGTAAGTTGAAAGACTTTGTGCTTCAACTTGCAAGAATATTGTTGATTATTGTTTAAGTATAGAAGCATTATTGAATATTACCATGAAACATTGTAAACATCTTTTCTAAAAGAAGAGAAAAGGATGAATGTAACAAACCCCCAAATCTAGTATTTAGTGTAAATAAGTTTGTAATAGTTAAAAGGGAACCTGCCATTGCTGAGAGGAGAGATTTATCTCATCACACTGCGGTTGATATAACCATTTTGCCATTATTTAGCTAAACGACAAAATATTCACCAAACATATAGAAAATGTATGAAATATATAACATCACCTATGTAATCAATCACTTACCACTACCTAATGATCACTGTCCATCATCTTATCTCTAGCTTCTTTGTCCATAGTTGGATGGGCTGTAGTTGTGACCTCCTGTGAGAACCATCAAGAAGCAAAATTAATTAAAAATAAATATCATTTATGTACATCAAATTGTTGCAAGTATGGGCCTAACTGGTGTTGTCATTGATGTCAACATACTCTTGTTGCATTAATGATAAGGATTGGATGAGTTGTGTGCTGAGGATATTGAGAAAATTAGTCTCAATTAGGAACAGTGAAGAACAGTGATGACAGTAAGATAAAAGTCTGAGATAGGATGAGGATCAGAGGATGCAGTTTAAAGGGTTTGTATATATGTGTCTTAAGGTGGTCTAGTAGAGATTTCAAAGTTCTGCATGAAGATCTGAAGAAGTTGTGGTCACTCAAGTAAAACCTATTCCAGTAGGTGTTCAGAGGTGATAGAGTGATACAGAAAGGTCCGGTGAGATCCAAAATGCATTATCCTGTTCTACAGATTTGAGGGAGTGTTGAGGAAGTCTTTGTGAAGTGTCAACTTGATTAGTTCATGATTTGAAGGTTCGTAAGCATCTATTCCTTTGTGACAGTGATGACAGATTGTGTTCTTGAGATTCCAGATGAAGGAGAGAAGGATTTCAATAAGCAGATGGAGTGTGGATGTTCTTGGTGATTCATGCAAGCTTGTGGAGGTCTTTGGATTGTGTCCAATTCATGTTGGTGGTCCGCATTGGATTTGGAGCTCGCAATTGAAGAATGACTTCTAGATGAAGAATTTGGAGTTCTTGAGACTGGCTGACCAGATAAGTTACACATCCTGTGGATGTTCTTATAGATGTTTTCTCACTTAGATGATCATTCCTAAGTTGATGTCATGTATAAATAAGGGATTGTAAAGTCATTTCAAAGTTTGTTGTGTGGAGATGAGAGTGTGGTAGCGAGGAGAAGAGCGAAAGGCAGAGAAGAAGTATTGGGCTTAAATGGAACTGATTCAAGCATGGTGAAGATGCTATTTTCTAGTTCAAGTAGGTGATACTTATTATTTTGTAGACAATGTGTCTCTTGTAGGTAGTGAGCCTCTTGTGAGTAGTGTGCTTGGGTAGTGAGCCCTAATTGGCATGTGCCATTTTGTGCTTTCTATTCTTCTAATAGAGAATACAATCTTGGGTTAATCACCCCATGGTTTTTCCCTTAACCAGGTTTTTCATGTCAAAATCTTGGTGTCTCATGTGTTAATGTGTTTCTACTCTTGATTCATTACATTGTGTTTCCATGATTGATTTATTATTATGCTGCTAAATTACAAAGTGGAGTTAAGTGTTTAATTGGAAGAAAAGTTTTGTACAACTAATTCACCCCCCCTCTCAGTTGTCTACCCTAAATCTAACAATTGGTATCAGAGGCAAGTTCCTCTAAAAGAAGCTTAATTGCTTGAGGAGATCCAGGATGTCATCCTATAAGAAGAATAGTCTAAAGTTTGATGGAACCAATTTTAATCTTTGGAAAAGTCACATGAAATGTCACTTGCAATGTATGGGAATGGCATACTGGAACATGGCTTCAACGAAGTATACTCCTCCACAGGGTGGTCTAAAAGCCTAAAATGAAATCACAGATGCTAAAAACAATTTGCAAACTATTGAAGCTCTTCTAAGTGTATTATCTGATTCAGAGTTTTCAAATGTTGTTGACCTATGAACTACTTTTGAGATTTGGGAAAAATTGGAACTTCTACATGAAGGAGACAAGTATGTTAAATGTGCAAGGCTATAGAGTCTAAAAGGGAAATTTGAAAACCTGAAGATGAGAGAAGATGAAAATATCTCTACTTTTATGCCAAGAGTAAATGAGCTTGTTTGTGGAATTAGAAATGCTGGTGGAGTCTTGGATGAAAATGAGATTGTTAGCAAAATTCTCAGATCCCTTCCCACTTCTTATAAAATCAAGGTTGCTGCCATTGAATAATTCAGAGCCCATACAACTATCACAAGAGATGAATTGGCTGGTAAATCGGCCGCATTTGAAATGACTGAGTTTGGATATACCCCTCCCAAGACTGAATTTGCATTCAAAGCCAGTGCCTCTGTAAAAGGTAAACAAAGGTTTGATCTAGGAGAAAACTCTTCAAGGAAACTATCATGGTATGAAAAAGAAAGAAAAGACCTAGAAGAAGAAGAAGTAGAAACTGCTCAACTTGAAGCTCTTATTACAAAAGGACTGCCAAGAGGATCTAGTAAGTATGAAGGGAAGTTGCCTTTTAAGTGTTTTAACTGCAATAAGATTGGTCATTTTGCCTCAAGATGTTCGGAAAGATTTTCAAGGCCAAATCCTAACAGATCAAGGGTCCAAAAGAATTGTTACTATGTTCATGAGGAAGATGATAATGAAGGAGTAATAGATGATGAATCAGAGACAGGAAAGAAATCCGGAAGTGATTGGGTGTTTATTGCCATCAAGGAAGAAGATCTAATGCCCTCTAAATCTGTCAATCATAAAGTTGTAGAAAGAGCTCTAGCTGCCCAAGTTGAAGAAAATGATGATTGGGTTATTGACAGTGGATGCTCTCATCATATGACAGGTGACAAAAATAAGTTCATAGATTTGGAAAGGTATGAAGGAGGAGTGGTAAAGTTTGGTGATAATTTTGCTGGTAGAATTAGAGGTAGAGGAACTATTTCTTTTGATGGAAGGAACAAAACTGGTAATGTATTGTATGTTGAAGGTTTGAAGCACAATATTCTCAGTGTTGGACAGTTGGTGGACAAAGGCTATGAGCTTCGATTCAAGAATGGAAAATGCAAGATCTTTAAAAGTTTCAGAATAGAGATTGCATCCGGTACTCAAACAAAAGGTAATATCTTCCATTTGGTTGGTACTAGTAAAAGTTGCTTATTTGTTCAAGTTGATTAGAGTTGGTTATGGCATAGGAGGATGTGTCATGTGAATTTTGATAATATCATCAAGATAAGCAATATTCAGGTTGTAAGAGATCTTCCAAAATTGGTGAAACCTACTAATAGCTTGTGCAAAGAATGTCAGTTGGGTAAGTTGAGAAGAATCACATTGAAGAGTAAGGAACTATCCTCTACTAGATTATTGGACTTAGTTCATACTAATCTTTGTGGTCCAACAAGAATCAGGAGTATGCAAGGTGATAGATACTTCATGTTACTAATTGATGACTATTCCCGGATGATGTGGGTAACCTTTTTGAAAGAGAAATTAGAAGCTCTTGAGAAATTCATAATATTCAAGGATATGGTAGAGAATGAAACCGGATTAAAATTGGAATGTCTGAGGTCTGATAGAGGTGAAGAATTCACATCCGGTGAGTTCATAGAATTATGTGAGAAGCATGGAATAAAGAGACAGTTGTCTACTCCTAGGACTCCATAGCAGAATGGACTAGTGGAAAGAAAGAACTAGACCATCCAAGAAGCATCTAGGACCATGATGATGGAAGCAAATGTTCCTTAGATCTATTGGAAAGAAGCTGTTAGCACTGCAGTCTATACTCTCAATCAAGTTTAAATCAAAAGCAATACCAGTAAGACTCCTTATGAACTTTGGTTTGGCATCACTCCTACTATGAGGTATTTTAAAGTTTTTGGTAGCAAATGTTACATTAAAAGAGATGAAGATCTAGGAAAGTTTGATGCTAGAAGTGATGAAGGAATATTCTTGGGTTACTCTACTCAAAGCAAAGCATACTGGTACTATAACAAGAGACTGAGAAAAATGATAGAAAGTACAAATGTGAAGGTTGATGAAGGAATTGAAAAACCCTCAAGGTTTTATGAATATGATAAAGATGATCAAAATGGTGTTTTGATTTAAGAAGCCCAAGCCTCCTCTGAAAGTTAGTTTCAAACTAATCTGGTAAATTAGGAAGAAGAGATGAGTTTTGATGAGTCTAATCAAGAATTAGAAGTGCAAGAAATTCCCAAAGTTCCCAAGTATATAAGACTGAACCACTCTGAAGAACAGATCATAGGTGATAAAAGCAAAGGTGTACAAACAAGAAGGAGAATTGCTCAAGATTCAGATGAGTATTGTCTGATTTCAAAGATTAAACCTAAGATAATGATTGAAGCTTACAATGATGAAAACTAGACTAAAGCAATGAAGGAAGAGTTGATGCAAATTGAGAAAAATCACACTTGGGATCTTGTTCCCAGACCTAGAAACAAGAATGTGATTGGAACAAAAAGGGTCTTCTAGAACAAACTGAATGAAGTTGGTGAAGTAATCAGAAATAAATCCAGATTGGTCTGCAAGGGTTACTCTCAAATAGGAGTTGATTTTGAAGAAACTTTTGCTCCGATGGCAAGAATTGAAGTAGTTAGATTATTTCTTGTTTTTTCTGCCTTCAAGGACTTCAAAGTATATCAGATGGATGTCAAGTCTACCTTCCTGAATGGTGACTTGGAAGAAGAAGTATACATTGAGCAACCGGATGGATTTCAATTATCTGATCATGGTGATATGGTCTGCAAGTTGAAGAAAGCATTGTATGGACTGAAGCAAGCCCCAAGAGCCTAGTGTGAGAGATTAGATAAGCATCTTTTGAAGATTGGTTTCAACAAAAGTACTACTAATAGTAATTTGTATTTCAAAATTGATCATGAACACATCTTGATTGTTGAAGTGTTTGTTGATGATATCATTTTTTGAGGAAGAGATAGTATGTGTAAAACTTTTGCAAATCAAATAAAAAATGAGTTTGAGATGTCCATGCTTGGTGAAATGAATTTCTTCTTGGGTCTACAAATCACTCAAACAAAGAAAGGAATCTTCATTTCTCACACCAAATATGTGAAAGAATTGTTGAAGAAATTTGGGATTGAAGACTCAAAACCAATGAATACTCCCATGGCAACTGGATGTAAATTGGGCAAAGATGATGACTCTCCTAAGGCTAATCAGAAAAAATATAGGTCAATGATTGGAGGATTGTTGTATCTCACTCACACTAGACCTGACATTATGAATGTTGTTGGTCTTGTTGCTAGATTGTAAGATGATCCTAGAGAATCTCATGTCATGGCAATCAAGAGGATTTTTAGATATCTAAAAGGGATAGTTAAGTATGGTTTGTGGTATCCCAGAGATCATGATTTCTCTCTTCATGCATATACAGATGCGGATTGGGCAAGAGATGTTGATGACTGGAAGAGTACTAGTGGTGGAGCATTCTTTTTGGGGAAGAGATTAGTTTCTTGGTTAAGCAAGAAACAAGAGGTAATATCTCTATCCACTGCAGAAGAAGAATAAATTGTAGCAGCAGGTAGTTGCACTCAAGTTTTGTGGATGAAGCAAATGCTAAGAGACATAAGAGTGGAGTATGAAGAGCCTATCACAATCTTCTGTGATAATTCAAGTGCAATAAATATATCGAAGAATTTGGTGTTGCATTCAAAGACTAAACATATATCCATCAAGTTTCACTTTTTGAGAGAGCAAGTAAATAAGAATGAAGTCAGATTGGAGTTTGTGCCTTCCAAGGATCAGATTGCAGACATCTTTACTAAACCTCTACCTAAGGACTCTTTTGAGTATCTCAAGGAGAAGTTACCGGTTATTGCCCCTTCAATGATGAACTAAGGTACACTGATGTGCATCAGTCTAGTGGACATCATAGTCATATCTTGTGGTCCAGATTGATGATGGGGAGCTGCTACTAAGAGGGAGCAGCTGGTATGAGTCTAAAGTGGTGGAATTGCAAGTATGTGCCCTTTCCCATTGATGTCAAAGGGGGAGAGAAGATATGTAAAAAACAAGTGGTTGTTGATCAAAGGGGGAAGAATAAAAGAAGAGAAGACATGTGAATGGTTGCTTTTGATAGGGGGAGTTATGTCAGTAAGAAAAAGTTTTTGTCTTGATTGTCAAAACAGTTTTTCACATCATATGTTGCCATCAATGACAAAGGGGGAGATTGTTACAAGTATGGGCCTAATTGGTGTTGTCATTGATGTCAACATACTCTTGTTGCATTAATGATAAGGATTGGATGAGCTATGTGCTGAGGATATTGAGAAAATTAGTTTCAATTGGGAACAGTGAGGAACAGTGATGATAGTAAGATAAAAGTCCAAGATAGGATGAGGATCAGAGGATACGGTTTAAAGGGTTTGTATATATGGTCTTAAGGTGGTCCAGTAGAGATTTTAGAGGTCCACATGAAGATCTAAAGAAGTTGTGGGTGCTCAAGTAAAATCAGTTCTGGTAGTTGTTCAAAGGTGACAGAGTGATACAGAAAGGTCCGGTGAGATCTAGAAATGAATTATCCTATTCTGTAGATTTGAGGGAGTGTTGGGGAAGTCTTTGTGAAGTGTCAACTCAATTGTTTCATGGTTTGAAGGTCCGCAAGCATCTATTCTTTTGTGACAGTGATGATAGACTATGTTCTTGAGGTTCCAGATGAAGGAGAGAAGGGTTTCAATAAGCAGATGGAGTGTGGATGTTCTTGGTGATTCAGGAAAGCTTGTGGAGGTCTTTGGATCATGTCCAATTTGTGTTGGTGGTCCGCATTGGAGTTGGAGCTCACAATTGAAGAATGACTTCTAGATGATGGTGTTCTTCTTGAGACTAGCCAACCGGATAAGTTACACATCCTGTGGATGTTCTTGTAGATGTTTGCTGACTTAGATGATCATTCCTAAGTCAATGTCATGTATAAATAAGGGATTGTAAAGTTATTTCAATGTGTGTCGTGTGGAGATGAGAGTGTGGTAGTGAGGAGAAGAGCGAAAGGCAAAGCAGAAGTATTGGGCTTAAATGGAACTGATTCAAGCATGGTGAAGATGCTATTTTTCAATTCAAGTAGGTGATACTTATTATTTTTAGACAGTGTGTCTCTTGTAGGCAGTGAGCCTCTTGTGAATAGTGTGCTCGGGCAGTGAACCCTAATTGGCATGTGCCACTTTGTTCTTTCTATTCTTCTAAAAGAGAATACAATCTTGGGTTAATCACCCCGTGGTTTTTCCCTTAATCAGGTTTTCCATGTCAAAATCTTGGTGTCTCATGTGTTAATGTGTTTCTACTCTTGATTCATTACATTGTGTTTCCATGATTGATTTATTATTATGCTTCTAAATTACAAAGTGGAGTTGTGTTTAATTGGAAGAAAAGTTTTGTACAACTGACTCACCCCCCTCTCAGTTGTCTACCCTAAATCTAACACAAATGATGACATAAAACAAGAAATACAAAATTATGACATTTTCATGTTATTGGCTCATACCTCGGTTAAAGGATTTGAAGACATTATGGATGCATCAATGCCTACCTACATTGACTCACGAAGATGAGAAGGATTTTCCATATTCATCTGAAAACTAAGTTCAAGATTATTTGACCAAAATAAATACATAACATTATTTTAGAAATGCATAATGATTAGAGATGGTTAAATTTACCTCCATATAAGTGGTGGATTTGCATCTAGGGGACCAAGGAAACCATGGAGGTGCCGGTGACTATTGAAATCATCAAATTGTCACAAACTAATATTACCATTGACATATCTACAATAATTACAATCATGTGATAAATTACATATCTGCCAACTTGACCTCCTTTCATAACCCACCAATGGATGGCTAATGGAGGTAGAATGAAGACTCTGACCCTAAAATTTCATTGTGCAAACAATTACATACATTTGAATTATAATATAGATAATCATATAAAATTAATTACAAATTTGAAATAACAATATATTAAATCAAGATGAAACTTGTAATAAATTACCTGAGAGTCAATACCAAATGTATGATGTAAGATGTCATTAGTGAGAACAATCTCATCTGATATGGATGCCACCATCAACGGATGTTGCCCTTGTGTTGTAGCATCCTACTATGAGTCATGTCATGCGTCCTATGTCCCATAATCACAAAGGTTGCCACATGAACTAAACAAATGTGGGGACACATGATGCAGTAGCTGAAAAACCCTCACTAGTTTGGGTAAGATCATCAGCATGCTGTGATAGAGATTGGGTGAGAGTAGTCAATGAATATAATGTCTCTGCATCAACACCCTCCTTCAAAGTCGAAGAGAGTGACCTACATTTTGGCCTCACCAAAGGTACAGGCACACAGTTTTGATCTTGCTAAGCCCCCTCTCTATCTTGGGTAGAGCCACAACCTCTACCTTAGAACTCATGAATGTCAAAATAATTGGGAATCTTGTTGAGGATGAACTCATAATGGAGTTTCCTCAAGAAATATTGTGTTGCCTCATCATTGTTGCATGGGTGCTCATCAAAGACCATGTACTATCTATCCCAAAAGTTTTGGGATATTTCTTCATTCCTACACCAATGAATAGGAAACCGTTTGCAACTTTCTTCTAATCTTTGGCTAGTTTTGGGATTAATAAAGTGTGTACATAATTGGGATTTTGTAATTTTTTTCATTCTTGACTTGTTCATATGACAGTTTTTTAGCATAATATTGCCGACACCTCTCCCTATAGTCTTAGATTTTGATGATTTATTTTGTCACCGAATCAGTGTGGGAAACAATCTCCTCTAGTGACTTTGCAAGTGCCCTCCTATGATTGGTGCTTCCACATGGATTGTTTAGCATTTGGATAATAGTTTGAAGATGCTTCTTTTTTTTCTTCTATTATTCATAGGTAGTTTTCTTGACTATCCCTTACATTGTGAGGATGTGAAGGTGTGTTTTGATGATTTGGAGGGTTTTGGGGGTTGTTTTCACCCTCCTCAGCCAGATTTGGGTTTTCTCTTGCCCCAATAACTATAAATGGAATGTAAAAACAAATCAAACATTGAATAACTAAAAAATTCTTCTTAAACTAACAAAAATTAGTCAAACCCTACCTTCTTCATGTGTTAGACCATCTAAAATTGCTTGACGATGTCTTTGGTAGCAAGGTGGCATCACGAATTTGTTGTTTTCTCTCTTACACTCGCTTGGAGAGGCTTTCTTTTTATGTGATCATGCTTTAAACTATGTTTTTTGCTGCTAAACTATTAATGGTTGCGGCTGTATGAGGAGAAATGGCTATTTATTTTTTGTTTTAAGCAAACCAAAACATGAGTGCATTATAATGCGCTCATGTTTTTATTTACTTTTGGACAAAAAGGTCCCATGGTGGCAACTTTTTGGTTCCCCCTCTTTTTGTATATACCCTCATAAGACCCTAAAGGTGCTACATACAAATTAACTTGTGCATAAAAACTTGGGAGCTCTAATTCACTACATGTTACACAAGAGTTTACTCTCTTCTTTTCTCTATTGCCATATTGTACCATCCATGAGTTTCATATGTCCAAGTCTAATGGATAACTTAGATACTACTCTAGGGTCTACAAAACATTCTGTGGCACCAGTATCAATCAAAATAGAACTAGGTAGTCCATAGAGCTTACCTTGAAACTGTATGAGTGCCACCTAAAAATCATCTTGCCAATTGTCCACTGCAGCATGTATCTGATGTTGAGATACTCTTTGCTGATCTCTATTTCCTCTTCCCATTGATCTCTAGTGACATGAATTCACATAATGCTCTCCTCCACAAACATAGCATCCACCCTTAGGTTATTTTGGTCCTTCAAGACTTTCTCATTGGTTGTTATTTCAATTGTTATAGCCACCTCTTTTGTTTCCTCCATGCTACTATCGACCATTTCCATCCCGAGAGTTATTACCTCTTCAAATTCCTGATCTTCCAAATGCTATTATCTTGATTGTTATTATTATTAAAATTATGTTGGTTATTCTAAGGTCTCTTATTGGAAAACTTTGCATCCCTCTCCTTATAGTAACTAGCTACTTGTTGCAACTTCTTCTCATGTTTAGTTGCTTTCTTAAAAAATGCATCCATAGTTAGTGGATTATGAATATCTACCTCTACTCCAATCTAGGGCCTTAAGCCTGATATAAATATTTTGATCTAGGATCTCTCTTCCATTTGGTAATGTGGGACATACTTAAGTAGATATGAGAACTACTCCCAATAATTAGTTATAGACACACCCCCTTGAATTAAATTCTAAAACTTTGTCATCTTCTTGTGAAAGAAGAGATGTGGTAACCACCTTTTTCCTGAAAATCTACAAGAAAATTTCCCATTATTTCACTAGGCAATAATTTCTTATCTACATTTTCATTATCCCACCATCTTGCTTCTTCACCTATTAGCTGATATGATCCTCACATTGCCTTTGTGTGATCATAAAGATTTTGGAACTCAAAGTATTTCTCCATTTCTATGATCCACACTTTAGCTCTATCTCCAATTATCTTTCCATCAAATTTGGGTGGTGAGGACTTCTTGAGGACTTTTCCCAACTCTTCTACAATCCTTCCATGATTAATCACATTTGCTTCTAATTCAGGAATCTGTGCATCAGCCCTTGGGTTCTCATTTCCCTAATTCACATTTGCACCTCCTAGGTTTTCATTCTTATTCTACTCTATATGGTTCCCTCTAATCTCCTGCTCAAGAGTTTCTATTCTTGTACCCTATTGGGTTAAGAGAGGAAGAATGCAATCCAATCTTCCATCTTAATTATTATTGTTGGCTTCATCATGATTCCTTTTATTTTGACCATTCTTTGCATCTCCATGTTTTTTTCCATTTTGATCACTTCCTAATCCTCTACTAGGATTATTGTTTCTAGTATTCATGACAAATAATCTGCATCAAGTTCAGAACTTAGCATAATAATTCCAAATAGGCCCTAGTCTAGACTCTAAAAGAATATACAACTTGTGCATTGTCTTTCATGCTATAAATTATCCAATGATAATTACAAGATACAATAACCATGCCCAATATAAGAATAATAAATAAAACAACTCTCTAGTCACCATGAACCCACATGGTCCTCTTATGAGCTGAGAGATGGGAATATTTCTCAATTTATTTTTCACTCAACCATGAAGCAATTACACTTTCTTTTATCCCTTCATAACACAAAGGAAACCCAACCCTGCACAAAACATCTAGCTCCCTTGAAACAACTAGCAGGAGGGAACACTTGATGTAACCTAAAGTCTAATGTGCAAATGTCAATAATGATATGCAAATTATCTCAGAATAGGATGTGGCAGAGATATATATAAATAAAGTTTTGCTAGACAAATATCCATATTTTTTAATGAATTCCCAGCTTAGGCCTAAGCACTTAAAATAGTTTTAGGTTCAATTCCCAAAAAGAGGAAAAACCATCACTGATATTCCACATTCAGCACCCTATCCCAAAAGTAACCCCAAACACAATTAAGATATAATCTATTTTCTTTTTGAAATATATAACAACCCATATTCACCTATAACCATCTCTAATCTCTTTCCTTTTCATCATTCTTGAAAACACACTTTCAAACAAATAGTAAAGAAGAACATCATACATTCATTTAAATGCAATAATAAATATAGATTCTATAATCTGATTATATTATCCAACTGTGTTTCATTATTTATATAGTTTATAGAAAACTAATGTTATTACTTTCTATCCAATGCTATTTCATAATCTAATCAATTCATTTGAAACAAGAGTTGATAATAGTGCATGGTTGGTTTCAACATCAAATAAGCATAGACAATAATCAGTAAAACATATTGTCTCTGATCTAAGTAATAATATAACTATTTCAGAAAGTTTTAAATGAATCTATAGGAACTCACAAAAATTCTAATACATAATTAATTGGTTGTGACAAGATAACAAATTTTTGCAATAGAGGTAATATAAAAGCTATAGGATTAATGTTCTTTCTGCTAAAGAACTGTTACAATTCTCCATAGGAGTTTATAAAATAAACTATATGAAAATAAGGTAATCGACAATGGTAGGATAAAATCTATAGCAGCTAAAGGATGAAAAAGAACAACAATGATAGAGGTAAAGATATCTATTGTGACATTGGTAAGTAAATATTGTCATCTAAATTATAAGATCAATCTCGACAATAAGGTCACTCAATCAAACTGTTAGGGGTACAATAAAGGCTGACAAGACAACAAACATGCCACTTCACTTCATAACAGTGAACGATAAACAATCATAGACTGACCAAGAATTAATACCTAGCTATGACAAATATTAACAAAATAGCGCTAGAAATAATAAGCTTGGTTTTACAAACTATTGATCAATAGGTGGATTGGGAGAATAGGTAAGGTCAATCATCAAAGAGACAAGAAGGTTATTCCTAGATAATATCACAAAGGAAAGTAATAGAAGTTATCGGTTTCATAAGACTATGACATAGATAATCTTAACAACAACAGGGAAATAAACTTGCCAACTAAGGTTTCAAGTGGTTGTAAAAAAAGCCAAGAAAAGGGCGATCCACTAGTATAATTCAAAGAAAAACAATGAATGGGTAGAAATAACTTAGGTCATCAACCACAAAGGAAAAGTTGTCACCAAGGCAATGTTTTGAAAATAAAACATAGGTGTAAGAGATAATTCAAAAGCTGGTGACAGAAATCAAAAAAGGGACTTAAGTGGCTGTCAAAAACAAGTTGACCAAGAGATTTATTATAGACTAAAAACTTAATAGAAAACATACCAATTCTATGCAGAAATAAATCAAGGAAAATACTCGATTCATTTGCTAGCTAAGGGTCAATTCTACCTCCTACTACTATGCGTCTCCTTCCTCTCCTATCTCTGCTCTCTTCTTTGCTGTCATCGCTTAGAATAATGATGATTTTTCCTATTCCTCAATCCTCTTTTTTTATTCAGCATCCCCCTCTAACCTTGGCATTGCTTTTTGTATATATTTGGCTCTCTTCCTTCTTGAAAACTATTCATTTTACTATTGTTTACATGCCTCTCTGGCATTATAAAACCAAGATCTTTTCTTTAAAAAAATTTAACTCTGTTATTACTGTCGCTCTCCCCAGTTTTACATGACCAACAAGCTTTTCTTTTTAATTCCTTTATTTCAATTTCTAAATATAATATATTAATAAAATAATTAAATCAAACAAGAAGTATTCACAAATATAACAAAGATATTTATAAATCTAATTTAGTTAAATATAGAAGACACTTTTATTATTTATAATATAATTATTAATATACATAATTCTTATTAATGTAATTTGAAGGGACATAATATATTTATGACTAAATCATGAATTCAAAAAGACTTACTATAGCAATTAAACACATTATTATTCTAAGTATTTAAGCATTAATCTCATTCCTTATCCATATAATAATGCATATTAACACCATTCAAAATGCAATATGACATGAGACTATGTGAGTGTGTGAGTGCTTCAGGTTTATCCTTCCTATTAGTTCCTAGCAAGTGGCTAGAGCATCTCTACCTTAACCATGTTCTCATCATCGATGAGTACCTACATTCAGTTACACTTAACTCCACATCAATAGGTTAGTTTCCCAAAATCATAGCGGAAGCAAGTCATAATGTATATCTATAATCATACCAATAACATTCAATTATTAAATCAACTTTTGAAAATCACCCATTTATAATATTACAAAAATTACTTTAAAATGCGTGGAATCACTCATAGTAAAACAATCATAGTAAATGTTCAATAATCTAAAATAATAATATAGTCCATAAAACGAGATGTGACAATTATGCTCTTTTCCTTGCTTGCGAACCTTATCAATCACTTTGTAATCACATATCACCTTCCTCAATTTGATTTATAATTTATATAATATTACATTGATTACATTGCTCTTTGGCAATAGACAACATGAAAAATACATTGACATGTTAGCCAAACAACACACAACATGAAACATGTAGAGGAAAAGTCCTAAACAAGACTACACGCTACACCAGTAGAAGACCCATGTCTTGTGGATATCAACACTTTCTTAATTAGGTCCAAAACATCCTTCATAACATCAAAAAACAAGTAATTACATCCATAGACTCTGTTCATTTGAAAATAGGACAACCTTAAGCAAAAATAGATGAAACTTGAAGCATAATGACCATAGCAACTGGAAAACCTTGTGTGATACCAGAAATAAGAAAGATCTTCATGAAACTTTTCTAATGAGTCTACAGGACTCATACAACATCTATAAACACTCCTTTACCTCTGTACATCAAATATTTTGTGCCACAACCTATCATCCAGAACACACCGCAACATACTATCATTGAGAAACTGAGCTTGCAGACCACTAAGAACCTTGAAACTATAAGGAAGCATGTAATGTACATTCATAAACATATCCATAAAATTTTAAAGCTATACATTCACATCTAGAGGAATGTGGAGCATTCCAAGAGGCCTTCAACACTAGCTCACTCTGCAAGAACACATGACGGTAGTCTATCATGCATAACTTCATAGCAGAAGGAAAAATGATCTGAAGCTTTGGGCTTATGACCTTCACTATAGCTTGAACATAATTCCATAATGACATATCCATATCTACAAATGTGAAGAAATGTAGAGCATTCTATTTTTGTATAGTAACTATCCTCAATATTGTCTTCAAACTACAAAACACACTTCTAGTAATCCAATCATCATGAAACTCGGATCAAGTCACCAATAAAATCTTCTCAACATTAGAAACACATCTTAGTGCTTCCAACTCCCATATTAATATATCTTCTTGATGCTTCTAATTTCCATCTTAATATAGCTTTATATTCAATTCTACATTGATCAAGACATGTCATCCAACCATGAACTTCAGTAATCTCATTATATTCAACATGACATCCAACCATGAATTGTATCTTCTCTACTATCTAGGACATGACATCCAACCATGAACACCATCACACATGCAAGATAGTGTTGAAATCAATGACAACCTTGTGACAATCTTAACATCAATGATAACCCTAGGAACCATATGTGTAACAAAAACTTCAAACCTACAAGAACACACACAATGACAATACAAATATGCTCTAGAATCACAATGAATGATTTGAATGCTCTTTTCTCCAATGCTTCAAGTTGGCTATCTCTATCTTGGTTCATAATGAATTCAAAAACACACTTATATATGCTTTCCCATTAACATTCATCAAATTAAACCAGAAGAGCCAACAAGGAGAAATATTTTGAAAGGTCCAGGCCGACATACAATTGATTTTTTCTTGACCAATCAGGGAAGACTTGGGAAGTGGTACCCAAGTCTTTAAGCCCCTTTTAGGTCTAGGATAAGGTAAAATATGGGCCCCTTACTCCCAATTTACATTGGTGTTGGGAAATGTTTCATTGGGATTATCAATTAGAATGTATAATTATATAAGAATAGGGACCTAGGAGCTAAACAAGGATGTAAAAAGACATGTGGACACTTTTTACTTTATAACATTTAGCCCCCACTTTAATGTGTGTATAATCTTACAATTAATACATGAATTAAACTATGACCAATGCACATCAAACACTATAGCAAAGAGACACCCTAAGTTTGGAAGACCATTTCTAGCCCCCAAGCCTAGGCAAAAATAGGAAAACACTTGATAGTCACCCAAAACATAGAGAATACAATAGAGAAGCATGTAATACATGGAGGAGAAATGAATGCATTAATCACGCAATACAAAAGGTATACATTGAGAGAAGACATGATTAAATAATTATAATACCTTAGTGATGGGGGATCTCGTTACGCACCACCATCATAGCACATAAAACACACAACATGGGTGGAGCTCATCACTACATGTCTCCATAAAACATGCAAGACACATAGTGTGGGGGGAGCTAATCGCTACATGCCTCCACAAAAAAATGAAAGATACATGAAAGACACACAGAATACATGAACACCGTAGAGTGTGTTGTCAACCCACTATACATCTTATAGAAAGAAAACACGAGTGATAGGGAGGAGGTCATCGTTACACCCTACCATCTAAAAAATTCCAAACACACCTGACAGTTGAGCTATGTTACCACAACTGCCAAAGACATGCTTAAGGGTGAATAACTCAAGATCCAACCCCTCCTCCACATAGGACTTTTAAAATAATGTGTAACCTACTCAAGGGTATACATCATCCTTCCTTCTGCAGAAGGGCTTTTCCCAAAAGGATGTGCAACCTACTCAAGGGTATACATCATCCTGCCTTCTACAAAATGGATTTTTCCAAACGAATGTGCAACCTACTCAAGGGTATATATCATCTGGCCTTCCACATAAGGGCTTGCAAACACATAACATAGTACACAACCCTACCTACATCGTAAAGATGCCTTATTATGAAAAGGAAGTGTACACAACACAATTTATCATAATATCTATGTATTTATCACAATATATGTCCCCACCTTAAATTGGTTTCTCTCACTTTCTAGTAGCAATCGCATTTAAGGTCAGGTGAAAACATGCAAGGGAACAAGAGATTTTGTATAGCCCATGCCCCAAAGTGACACGTCCTTACAATCACCAAACTATTCTCAATAATCACATCAATATCATTTGCTAACAACCATTGATCAACAATAAGCTTTGGTTAGAAAAACTATTCTATGATAACAACCAAATCATCTCATGCAACTGATATAGAAATAAAGAAACATTTCATTCAAATAAAACAAGGCTATACTTATGAGTTTGAAACTGAGTATAGTTATGAGGTTATACTTCAAGTATCTCAGAACTAAGTGTAGTTACAAGGTGAGACAAAAGCATTGCAAAGTGTATAGAAGTATAATTAGACTATTGGAAAGGCTTGTTACTAATGGAGATTGATTGTCATTGATGTCAAAAAGGTATTGTTTTTATCATCATGTTTATGTTAGGACATCAGGAGGTCAGTGGTTCTTGTGTTTGGTCTTCATATGATAGGTCGTTCTACTTCAATTGTAGTTCATTATGATCTTCATGGTTGAGAAGAATTCAGGTGAGTTCACATGCTTCACATTATGTTAAGAGATTGCTAATATGATGTTGTTCATATTTCGGTTGAGTTGAATTTGTGGATGTTAGATGGTGTTTAGCTTACAAGACTGCATCATCGCACAAAGGATTTTATTAAGTATCATCACATTGTATGTGGTGGTTGATTAGGACTTTGATGTTTTATCTCCTTGTATGTGATTATCAAAAACATCATGTTGAGTTTGATAGTATGGCATCATTATGAAGTTGATAATGTTTAGAATGATGCATGCATCATGCTAAGATTGTCAAAAAAGATGTGTGTACTTCATGATAACCTTCACTGTAACTTGTTGATGACACTGACTTTATGTTCTCAAGTTGAAAAAGTTGAAGACACTGATTTGTACTTAAGTGATAATGCCAGTATGGCTTAATAAGTCTACTTGCTTAAAGTGTATGGCTTCATTGCATGCATTACATGAGCTTCAAGTCTTGATGAAATGCCTCCTTATCATCTCTGCAATGAAGGAATATTTATAATAAGAGCATGTTGTTTCAATTTCTTAAAGTCCTAAGAATGATCTCTATTTTGAGCCTCTAAGTGTTCTATCCTAAAATCCTAGTGTTATCTTCTAAACTCTAAGTCCTTTATACCATTTTCTGATCCTAAACTAAGTCCTTTATAGAATTTCAAGACCGTCATCAAAAGAGGCACTTTATGTTTTAAGTTTGTGTTGACTTGGTATTACATGTCACTTCACTTGAAGGTAACCTGCTAGAGTATGGAGAGGTCGTGGGTAACCAGCCTCATTCATTCCTTTGACTAAAACCGTTGGTTATGCAATATGTGAATGGACGGTAAACAAAAATTGAAGGCTAAGGTTTAAATGGAAAAGTACGTGAAGGATGTAATCAATGATACTTATTTAAACTAAGACCTTGTCTATCATGTGCTCGAGCATTGACAACTCTTGGAACGTCATCAGTATAAACTGTAGATAAAAGGTTTTTAAAGACTAATTTTAGTCTATTTCTAAAAGGTAGTTTTTGAAGAGTTTAAAAAGGAGATAGAAGTCATTTATGAATTTTTTTTTAATTTCAAATGGGCCTTCCTCTCTCATGTAGAAGTTTGAAATATTAGAATGAAATATATGAAAAAATTATTAAACAAGGGCTAATTTCATGATGCAAGGACTTCAGGAGATCATAACTTTTGACTCGGATGTGGGTTTTCTATAAGATTTTATGGGTGGATGCATTATGAGGTGGAAAGTGGTTTTGCAACCAATCCTAGTGGGTTGGACCCCATCCTGGCACTTTTTTGGGGCATGAAACTTTCATCTTGGCCCTCAAAATAGCAATTTAGTGTTTTTTTTCTAGATTTTTAAAAAGTTACTTTTGTAATAAATCGAAACTCATGTTTTGAATTTAGAATATTAGTTGGCATTTTATCCTACCTTAGTTTTAGGAAGCTTTTGGGAAAAAATAGGATTTTCAAGATATAATGGCAAAATCTGACAATTGTTGAAATCTATCAAAAAAGGTAATTTTTTGATTTTTTTGTTTTTCTTGGATATAAGAGAGTTCTCTTTCATTGTAGCAGTAGAGTTGATGAATAGAAATTTTTTTATGTTCTAGTCTTCAAATCTTTGGCTCTCACATGATTAATGGTAAAATTGTATTGAGTGTATGTTGTGTGCTGCATCATCTGGTATCAGAGTAGGAAGATGGCTGGGAGAGGAAGAGGAAGAGGAAGAGACAGTCTTGCATAGATAGAGAAATATAAAATCTGTAAAGGAAAATAGGAGAACTTACAACACAGATGGAAAACCAAAGACTGGGTAGAGGAGGAGATGAATCTGATGAAGAGATAGGTCGAGGGGGTGCAAATCAAGATACAAAACATGAAGAAGAAAAATTAGAAGGCATGAGTTTTGAAGAGAGGATGCTTAGGGCCTTAGAAGGGAAAAATGAAGGGATCAAGGTAGATGTTTCAGATTATGTAGGTAGTCTTAAACTAAAGGAGTTGATAGACTAGTTGAATGACATGAGAAATTTTTTTGAATGGAAATCCATGACAGAGGAAAAGAAGGTAAAATTTGCATGCACCAAATTAAAGGGTCATGGAATGATTTGGTGGGATTATCTTCAAAAGTCACAAACAAGGAAAGCCAAGGATAAGATCAGGACATGGAATAAAATAGAGAACAAGTTGAGAGAAATTTTCCCATAGATTATGTACAAACCATTTTTTGTAGGTTTCAAAATTTAAAGCAGAACCTCTCTTCTGTGCAAGATTATACAAATGAGTTTTATACGCTGTCTATACATATAGAGCATCAAGAAACTGATGAACAGATGGCTACTAGATATGTGAATGGCTTGAAATTTTCTATTCAATATTTATTGAGCATGCATCAACTCAACAGTATGGAAGAGGCTTACCAATTGGCTCTAAAGGATGAAGAAAAAAAATAGACAATACCATCAGAGGAATAGAGGAGGAAGAAGGGGTACATCAACCCCATTTCGAGGAGGTTAGAATTATGGTAGGGGAGAGTCATCCCATGGATTGGAAAAACAAGTAGACACTCGACAAGATCCTCTGAATCAAGAATGAGGAAGGGGATTTCAAAGAGGTAGAGGTTATGGTAGCAGTAGAGGATGGGTAAACAAGAGACGACCTTTCACTTGTTTCAGATGTGGAGAAGAAGGTCATAGGGCATTTGAATGCTCAAATTATAACATGCAAGAAAGAAATCAAGGAGGACAACCTAGGGTGAACTTGGTTCAAACACAACATGAAGTGGAAGGGACAGGGCTAGAGGTTCCATCAGATGTGGGAGAAAGTCTCATGATGAGAAGAGCAATGGTGATTCCAGAGAAGGAGAAAACACAAGCCAAAAGCTCTGATGGTTCATGGCTTCGAACCAATATCTTTAGAACTAGATGCACTTCGGGTGGCAAGGTATGTCAAGTTATTGTTGATGGAGGTAGTTTTGAAAATATGGTTTCTAAAGAAATGGTAGAAAAATTGAATTTACACTATGAAAAACATCCTCATCCATACTGCATTGCATGGTTTAAAAAGGGAAATGAAGTCACTGTTGATAAAAGATTCCTAATTAAGTTTAGCATAGGGATGATCTATTAGGATGAGATATGGTGTGATGTTGTCCCAATGGATGCCTATCATGTGTTATTGGGAAGGCCATGGCAGTATGATAGAAAAGTTATGCATGATGGAGAGAAAAACACATACACCTTTTGGAAAGATGGCTCTAAGGTGATTTTATTGCCTCTCAAGGATGAAGGAAAAAGGAAAAGGTGAGACCATGTTGTTTGAAAGAGATCTTAAAGAAATGAAGGTGACAGGGTGTTATTAGGCATTAGTAGTGAAAAAAGGTGAAGAGGAAGACATTTTAGTTCCCCCAGAAGTAGCAGAGCTATTGAAAGAATTTGTTGATGTTTTTCCTGATGAATTACTTGATTGTCTACCACCAAAGAGAGATATTCAGCATCATATTGATTTGATTCCAAGAGAAACTCTACCCAACCAAGTAGCTTATAGGATGAATCCAACACAAGATGTAGAGATGAATAAGCAAGTAACAGAACTCATAAGTAAAGGGGTGGTGAGAGAGAGCATGAGCCCATGTGCTGTACCTGCATTGTTGACCACAAAAAAAGATGGAACATGGAGGATGTGCACTGATAGCAGAGCAATTAAAAAGATTACCATAAAGTATCAGTTTCCTATACCTCATATGGAGGACATGATGGATGTCCTTACAGGGGCCAAATATTTCAGTAAGATCGACCTATAAAGTGGCTACCACCAAATCCAGATTTGAGAAGGGGATGAGTGGAAGAAAGCCTTTAAGACTGGAGATGGATTATATGAGTGGATGGTTATGTCATTTGGGTTATCAAATGCACCTAGCACATTTATAAGATTGATGAACACTATACTATGACCTTACATTGGTAAGTTTGTGGTAGTTTATTTTGATGATATTTTGGTATTTAGTAATAGCAAAGAAGAGTACCTACAACACTTGAGGATCATCTTTGGTGTGTTAAGGAAGGAGAAGCTCTATGCCAATTTGAAGAAGTGTAGGTTCATGCAGGACAGTTTGGTTTTTTTAGACTTTGTCATTTCTAAAGATGGTGTCAGAATGGATCCAGAAAAGGTCAGGGCAATTCTAGAATGTCCTAATCCAAGCAACATCATAGAGGTAAAAAGTTTTCATGGCTTGGCGACTTTCTATCAAAAGTTCATTCAAAATATTAGTAGTATTGTAGCTCCTATAACAGATTGTACCAAAGGAAGGGAGTTTGTATGGACTAAGGATGTTGAGGAGAGCTTTAAGTACTTGAAGAAAAAGGTAACAGAAGCACCTATACTTTCATTGCCAAATTTTGATAAGGTATTTGAAGTAGAATTTGATGCCTCCCATGTGGGAATAGGTGTTGTGCTTAGCCAAGCTAGAAAACCTATAGCTTTCTTTAGTGAAAAGTTGAATGAAGTGAGAAAGAATTATTCTACTTATGATTTGGAATTTTATGCAATTGTTCAAGCATTGAGGCATTGGAGACATTATCTAGTTCCCTAAGAGTCTATATTGTTTACATATCATATTGCACTGAGATACTTGAACACGTAGATAAAGTTGAATAGTAGGCATGCCAAATGGGTCTCTTTCTTGTAGGGTTACAATTTTGTGTTGAAGAATAAATCTAGAAAATAAAATCAGGTTGTAGATGCATTAAGTAGGCGTGTTGCACTTTTGACCACAATGGAAACTGAGGTGATTGGTTTTGATGCCATCAAAACTTTGTATGAGTCTGATGATGATTTTTGGGAGATTGTGGAACAATTGAAGGCACTAGTATCTAGTAACTTGGAACACTTTAGGGGTGAATATTTTATGCAAGATGGGTATCTATTTAAAGGAAAACAACTTTGCATACCAGCTGGCTCTATGAGGGAAAACATTATCAGAGAATTTCATAGTGGTGGGTTGGCTGGACATTTTAGCAAGGACAAGACAATAGCCTTGATAGAAGATAAATATTACTAGCCAAAGATGAAAAGGGATATAACTAAGTATGTAACAAGGTGTAGAATCTACCAAGTGGCTAAGGGACATTCATAGAATACAGGGTTGTATATGCCATTACCAGTACCAGCTACACCATGGACAGATTTGAGCATAGAATTTATGTTGGCACTTCCACATACTCAATGAGGCAATGACTCCATTTTTGTAGTTGTTGATAGTGTTGATGATTGTTTTTAAACATTCATAACAAAAGTTAAAATTCACAAAAATGAACCTAGCTGTCTTGAAAGATATGAAGAAATCAATGAAGATTACTTAATCCCAAGTTTTTGTATGGTCAAGTCTTGACCTTGTGGACAATTTAGTAGGTTAATGTGAAGCTGTAATATGCAAGGGGCCTTACTTGATTTAAGGTGTTTTACAACTCACTGGACTCAAATTATGCAAAATATCACAAATGTCAACATTTTCTTCATTCCTTTGCATAAATTTGTTACTGTATCACAAAGCTTTATATGATTTATATTAACACAAGATTTCTTTTCAAATATTATGAAAACTGTCCAATATCAACTTAGTTGTTCATGTTTCCTTCAAATATCAGACAATCTCCTATAAATCTCTGCGTTTAAGCTAAATATTTCAAATGTTTGGGAAAAGTTAGAGAAATCTAAATTAAACTTCATTCTACTACATGATCTAAATGTTCTGTTATTCACATTGTAAGAAGTACAACAATCTTGATTAAAACCGTAGACTAAACCTTTAAATGTAAGCCCTGAGTATTTTCACGAACATACATTAAAGATTGCAAGCTTTAAGAGATATTATTTCAAATACAAAGAAGAGCCAGAAGACATTTTGAATATAGACGCTAAATTCCAGATTTATTTATATTCAAGATAAATAGTCATATATGATTTACAATATATGAATGACTCTTAGCTTCATTAATCAGCTTCATAGAAAACTTACAAAACGTCTTACATATACAGTAAGGAAGCTAGATGTTCCACGCATTCCTTATTGCAAACACATGCAACCTCCTTCTACTCTAAACTAAAATGTTCTTCTAAAATTGTTAATTATAACTTCCAGCTCTATTCTATAAATCCCTCTATGTCAGTCCCTGTGTAACCCATTACAGAGTAAAGGGGCTCAATATATAGATCTGATTATCCCCAATACGGTTCCAAAAGCCTATTTAATCAAAGGTCTACATCTCGAGTGCAACAACAATGGTGGAAAACAAATCCCGCCAAAAATCTCTGATCAACATACCCATACTAAGCGTAAAGAACATGTTTGGAAACCCTAACAACCATCAAAATATTTTCACCATTAAAATATCCTCTGTTGCTTTGCCCTTTTAATATTTGCTTCTTTCCATCTACATATCTCTTCTTACTAAAATCTTTCACTTCTTTTATGATCCGATTTGTCCTTCATGATGTCATCATCATTAAAGCTCTGCCTTAATATCTACCTACATACCTACAAACAAACATAGAAAATGGATTTAAAATTCATACCGTCTTCATCAATTTACACCTCTTCAAAATGTTAGATGGGCATTAATCACAGCAATTAATGCGCCATTAATTCAACGTTCAGTTGCAGTGTTCATGCATTTTTAAACTCCCCTTTTTATCATTAGTTAAACTGTGCATACATACCCATTTCCTTGTGTGTTCCTTTTGTATATCAGTTATGTATACCTTCATCATTGGAGTAACTCACTTAGTCACGGTGATCTAAAAAATCACTCCAACCACACATATCTGCCCAATGCTCTTCTTATCGGTGAGAGTACCAATGATTCCTGCCAAAAAGTATCTATCGCTGAGAGGCGTAAGATCAATATGATCTACAAATTTTGTTCCAACAGGCTTACTCATGCCGATGAGTGGTGGAGCTCACATTAGCATTTGCTTGTATCTCTATGATACAACAATAATTGTACAAAGCCCTTATATACAAGCATATACAAATATTTCTCTATATTTGATTCTCTTTTCGCATCTACGTTGTATCTTTAACTTGCATCTTTTGCTTTGTATATCGGCTTGTATATAAGAGATATACATTTGTAATTATACAAACTCGATGTGCAAAGGGTGGGGTCCACATTACTTTCCCCCTTTGTATCCTTACGATGCATATAACACTTGTATCAAACCTTTAGATACAAAGCCCAAGGTAAATACAAACTCTTTTGTATGTGTTTTCAGACTCCAACTTTTATAAACCACAATTTATCCACTTTTGGTTCCGTAACATGTACAAAGTGCAATGCATCATCCGATATACATTAAGTCATGATACATTGCATTAACCAAAATTTACCCTTTCCTGAATTCCACCTTGTATGTATATTAAAATGTATGTCTCTGAAGCATACATATACAAAGTGTGAAACATACAACTTAACCTTATTTCATATTCTTTTCGATTCTATGCTATGTATATTCCCATTGTATATCATGTTGTATGTTTCACTTTCACCAAACATACAAACCCAAAATACATTCAACAGACTCAACCAATTATTCATTCAAACTTTGAACACCACTGGGTCTGACTTATATGTATAGATAGAATGTTAACAAAATGCATACAAGTAAAATGACTTAGAAAACTTGACAACTCTTCTTGCGACTTATACAACGACCCAATATACAAGTAGCTTTGTATATGCAACATACAAATGACTTGATATACAAACAAATTTGTATATGCAACATACAAACGACCTAATATACAAAGGACTTTGTATATGCAACATACAAACCATCCCATTGTACATTTTACCAAAAACACACATATCTTGCAAAATATTGTGAATTTTAACATAGTTCAAAAAGCAACCCTCACTCATTTTTGACAAGGAATTCACCCATATTCAGCTCTAGTACTTAATGCTTATTTTTCTTTATTTACAACAAGGTTTGTAACTTTCACTTCCTTTTCACTTTTACCACCAAACAAACCCACACACAAAAGTAAAAGCCACAACGACATCAGGGGTCCTCATTTTGCTAAGGAGTAAAATGGGGTGTGTTGTGAGCATCACAACAACTAGAAACCAAACAAAACAATTAAATTAAAACCATTAAAGAAAACTAAATGAAATAAATTCATAACTTCCAACTATCTTTTCTGCAAATCATTATCTAACTTGAGACCTAATGTATTCAATAAGGTGCATGAATCTTCCTTTCAGTTTATGTGGGTGCATGCGATTAATAATCCTCATTTTGAAAATTAGTTAAACAAACTAGTGACTAATATTAGCCTACATAGTTGATGTCATTCCCTCATAGCCAACCGGATAGAGCCTTACTTCCAGCAGGCATCCATAGCCCCGACAAGGTTATCATTACAACTCTCTTAAGTAGAGCCCCACTGCCAGCAAGCGTCTATAACCCCGGTAGAGTTACTTAGATGGCTTAATCTAGATTTTCAGTAAAATCTATTTCATTATTTTAGATTTTTTGTATTTGATAGAGATTTTATAAGATATTACAATTGTAACTTCATGATGCAAGGAATGATCACTTGCTAAAATTAAGCTGAGAATTGTAATGGTAGCAAGGGTGACCTCTGATTTTTCACCTAATATTTACAATGGTATGTTCAACAAACCCAAGGATTTTAGGTGTGTCATTGTGAGAAACTTCCCTTGAATACTCAACCCACAGTTATTGAATACAAAATTTCACAAGTCAAACAACTTTTTACATTCATGACAACACAACAAGTTATGCATAAATTTCAAATAATTAACCTGAATGTTCTAAATTTCCTATTGCTTTCAATGGTTGGTAGTCTGCTCCTACATACTCTAAATCAGAATAAAGACCCCAGCACATAGGAAAACAACAAAGTAAACAAAACAACCGGACTGTAGAAGTGACCAACAGAACAAAGCAACAAAAAAACAAAACAAAAAAAATAACCCCAAAACTGTACATTATTAACATTATGATACACAAAAAATAGTTGCCCTCACCTCAAGCCTAAAAATAATGTTTCAAATGTTGGCCATTAACTAGTAATGGCACATTTTCCCCAATCAAGGTCTTGAGCCTGAAAGTATTGTCTCCAACTATTTTTGTGACCTGTAATGGACCTAACCATAATCTGTCAAATTTTTCATGATTCCCTTTCTTTTCATGTGCTTTATCCCAGCACAACACTAAGTTTGATATTCTAAATGTTTTGGCTCTTGCTCTTTTATCAAACCATCTCTTTACTACTACTTGATGTTTGGTGAATTTCTCAATGGCTTGATCTCTTTTCTCATCTAATTGTAACATTTGTATTATTCTGGCCTCTCTATGATCATCAAAGCCTAAATATTCATTAGCAAACTTCTAGACTGGTATTCTTAAATTCACTAGAAGTATGGGATCAGTCCCATAAACTAAGTGATAAGGTGCATTGCCTAACGCTAACTTAACCTTAGTTCTATCTACCCACAGCGCATATTTCAACAATGTGTTCCACTATCTAGGATTCTTTTCAGTTAGCTTCTTGATTATATCCAATAAAATTTTATTTGTAGACTCAGCTAACCCATTCCCCTGAGGATAATAATTTGAAGAAAACTTTAAAACTGTCCCATATTCAAATACCCATTTAGAAAATTTTAGAGAAGAAAAAGCAGGACCATTATCACATACCAACGAATATGGAGTGCCAAACTTGGTTATGATGTTTTCTTCAAGGAACTTGATAACGACATCTGTAATAAAGAACTTGCAACATGTGGCTTTAGTCCAACTTGTACAATAGTTAGTTACTATTAGTATAAACTTATGTCCTACAGATGATGGAGGATTTATGACCCCAATGAAATCTAAGCCCCATTGTGCAAATGGTCTAGACTCAATCACTGGTTGTAATGGATTAGCCTGATTCCTTCCATTATCTACTGTAGTTTGATAGGTGTGGCAACTTCTAATGTGACTCTCTATATCCTTAAACATTGTAGGCCAATAGTATCTTGCTCTCAATATCTTATGCATTGTAGCTAATTGAGAACCATGAGCAGTTCCATATTTCTTGTGCAATTCTGACAACACCTTATCTACTTCAACTCTGTTTATACATCTTAAATATATTCCTTCATGGTTCTTCTTGAATAGAAGACCTCCTTGTACCATGTAATTTTGTGCTTTAATCTTTAAACCTCTCCTCCGAGAAGATTTCATCTTATTTGGATATTTCCCTTATATTAGAAAAGAGTTCAAATCATCATACCACCCTGATGCATCACTAGAATTCAACACATACTGCTGTTTCACCAAATTTGGATCGGTGTTTGCTATGGTTTGTACTAGTGCTTGTCCTCTGACCAACTTCATTGGAATAATTTCCATATCAAACTCTTGCAATGTTGTAATCCATTTAGCTCTTTTCTCTCTAGGCTCATTCTGCATCAACAGCATCTTCACGGCTGCATCTGGTACTATAGCTTTAACCTGACTGCGTAAGATGTAATGTCTGAAATTTTTCACTACTCTTATTAATGCAAACATCTATCTTTCTGTATCAAGATATTTTAGCTGTGCATCCTTCAGAGGTGCACTCATGAAGGCTATGGGTTTTTCTTCATTGTCTTCTCCCTTTTGTGTCAAAGCAGCTGCAACTGAATGTGAAGATGCAAAAGAATTAATGTAAAATGGATTTGTATAATCTAGACTTGTCAACACAGGAGCATCAGAAATGGCCTCCTTAATATCTTCAAATGCAGCTTTAGCTACTGGTGTCCATTCTATCTTTGCATCCTTCTTCAACATGGCATGCAATGGTTGCACAATTTCTGCAAACCCTATAATAAACTTCCTGACAAAATTAATCTTACCAAAAAATGACTTTAGTTCTTTCTTACTATTTGGTAATTGCAATTTCTTTATTCCTTATATTCTATTAGGGTCAATAGATATCCCATTTTTAGAAATGACATGTCCCAATAATTTTCCTTCAGTTACGCCAAATGAACATTTCTTTGGGTTAAGGGAAATCCAGTACCTTTCACATCTTTTAAGTACTCTTCTTAGATCTTCAGCATGAGTGGATGCATCTTTAGAGTAAACAATTAAATCATCCATATAAACAATGATGCACTCACCTGACAATCCATGGAGTGCAATGTCCATGGCTCACTGAAAAGTAGCACCTGCATTGATTAGACCAAAAGACATTTTTCTGTATGCATAATTTCCCCATTTACAAGTAAAAGTGGTCTTTAATCTATCCTCTTTATCTATTAAGACCTGGTTATATCTTGAGAATCCATCCAGGAAAGACATCATTTTAGCCCCATTCACTGCTTGCAACACTTCATCTATTGGAGGCAAAGGATAATTATCTTTTTCAGATGCCTTATTCAAATTTCTAAAATCTACACATAACCTAATGTCTTGTTGTGTGGTTACACAACACGCCCCATTTTGACTTGGCAAAACAGGGACCCAACTTTTGTTTTGGCTTGTGTTGTCTGTTTCTGGCGGTTTGGTAAAAATAAGTCAGGTGCATCATCATCATGAAGGTCAGATGGAGGTGGGTCATCATCATGAGGTTAGTTTGTCAAAGTTCATATTTTGTTTCTATGACTTCATGATTAGAAAGAGCTTGAAATTTCATGCAGGTTTGCCTTTTGCATCACTTGAAAATTCGTCCATATGAGGGAGTTGTGAGCAGTCAAAGTTTTGGTCAAACCTGATAATTGCTATATGAACATCATCATCATGATATTTGAAAAGCCCCCCGATAATATCCTGAGGTCGAAACATCCGGACGTCAAGTTTAAGTCGTATTAATCCTTTCCCGTCGGGCGGTCTTTTGTGTCGCCAAAGGTCATCATCATGATCTTACTCTATCACCCGGTGAATATCATGCAGTCCCGAAATATCCGGACGTCAATCTTAAGTGCTAGTGTGTTTTACCCGTCGAGTAACCTTAGAAACATTGCGAGCATCATGATATTCCAACATCACCCGATATTATAATATCATGCTGATATTATAATATCACCTTACTTAGAGAAATCTGCCATCTGCATAATTTGCGCGCGCACGACAGTCTTGGTGATCAGCATCATCATCATATTTCGAGACCCGACATTTCCTAATATCCTCCTGACCTCCTTTTGCGTGATCATGATGATCACCTTATCTTTCGAAGCGGAGGGTGTTTTTTCGTTTCTTAAGTCGTGTTGAACAAGATCATCATGATCTTGTTCGTCTCTCCCAACAGTTCGTAATATCATCCTGCCGACGAGTATAACCTTTTGCAAATATGATGATGACGATGACGTCACCATCACCTTTGTCCTTCGGCAGGATATTTTCCAAGGCGTGATCCATTTCGCCAATATGATGATGACGATGACGTCATCTTCGAAGATTAACACAAGCCCCGGATATCCTGATGACGTCATCGGGACTTTCAGCAGGATCATATTTTAAGTCGCCCAATGCGAATATGATGATGATGATGTTCATCATCCTGATCTTTCGAGCGGATTGCCTTGGCCGAAAAAGGGTCATACTGCTTTCATGACCTGATCATCTTCCTTAGAGGGAACCCGATATTCCAGTTATCTCCTGATCTTAACGAAACATGACGGTGACGTCATCCCTTTGCATTTTATTGAAGCCTGATGATGACGATGACGTCATCATGATTTTCCTCAGCGGCAGGATCATTTTCCAAGTCCTCCTGTTTGTCTTCATCATGATGATGATGACGATGTCTTTCTTTCCCGAATGTGCAAGAACAAAACATCCTAATGTGCTTTTCATCAGAGCATTAGGAAAGGAGGATCATCATATTTTGTGATATCCTGCGGCCACTTTGAAGATATATAGTTGGTCATCATCATGATTTTTGGCGTCGGTATAACTGTTGCCGTCGGCCTAAGGTAAAATTGTCACCCTGATCATATGTAGTCACGCCGATGCAAATATGATGATGATGCAAAGCCGGATTCTAAGGATGGTTGAAAGGCGATTATTGCTTTGTATAATCTGAGATCATCATCATCATATTTCGAACCCGATATACAAGAAAATGGGCAAAAACATGAAGCGATAGAAATTTGAAAGCCCGACTGCCTGATTTTGGTCAACGAGGGTTGACCTGGTTGTTTTTATGCCGTTTATGCATTTAGTGCATATTTTTCACAGGTAAAGCCTGATTGCCTGTGGCTGCACATGGGGAGGTATGTTTAATAAAGTGTTTACTTCCTGTTGTTTATCATGATGATGATGAACTTAATGTTTGTCTGTTTACTTGCAGGAAATCATCATGATGCTGCTGAAGCTGAACATTGAAGTCATGATGCTGCTGAAGCTGAGCGTGGAAATCATGATGATGCTGCTGAGGCTGAGCATTACAAAGTTGCGCATGGAGGCAACATGAGCCAGAAATGAGGAGGATATTGTCAAATATGCTGTTCGCCAGCTGGAGACCGAATCAAGTTGAAGATGCTGGAATATTCTGTGCCAGCTGTACATTTGCTAACTGGCGAAGCATGTGCTTTTCATCTGGACCGTTGTTTGTTGTGAGAGGATCCTGATCCTTGGATCATTGTAACCATTTTCTGGCAGTTGTTCTATATAAGAGCCAGAGCTTGTCATTAAAAAAAGAGGAATACATTAGAATATACAGACGCATCTGGCGCAAAAGTCAATTACTGTAGAATAAGTTAGGAGATCGGATTACTGAGACTAATGAGGATAGAATTGTTGAAATGTCAAGGTTCTTTCTTCAGATCACTGTAAATGTACCTGTTCTTGAGCATACTGAATGAATATGAAGTTCCAAATTACATCCTGATGGTAAATTTTACGTAATCTTCTTGTTGATTTCTGGATATGTACTGGTGAATGCTGTGTTCAACTGGAAGCGCTTTCATTTCATTGCATGTTGTTGTCAACTGTTCCTTTGAAGCTTTGCACTAGATCATGCGGATTTGTGGAATGTCCTGGTGAAGTATGATTTCTAGTTTTCCTTCTTTTCATTGCAAGTATGGGAGCTTGTATGTGAATCAGTGATCTAAGTCCAGTAATTTTAGGAATCTCACTCTCTAACCCTTTTCCTTTTTTCAATTTCATTAATTCATCACCATAACTGCAAATCATGATAAATAACAAGCAGAAACAGTGAAATATGTTGAAATCTTGTAGGTAACTGAAGATCCTTAGCATATTTGGTTAAATGCATGTAGTATTGAAAATATCATGCAAAGAATTATAAATAATGGTAGAAATCATGCAAATATTAGCCTGTATGCACATTATTTGACTAAATTTACAGTGCAGAGGTAGAATTGTTGGAGACTTATGCAGAGCGAACATCCAGAGCAGGATATTTGAAGATGATGATGATGAACAGTGCAGAAACACGTAAGGCCCCTGAATGGAAAACAGCAACACACATCAACCACTGAGTAACGTCAGTAGATTAAGACCTAATCAACGGAGACTTGGGATCATGAATTCTTTGAATTCATCGTATCTTTCAAGATGAGTAAAGGTTGTTGTGCAACTTTTATTCTATGTTTGTGAATGATTAACATCATGACCAACATGTCTCCACTTTTCTTTCTCACATGTACTAAATTAGCTACCCAGGTTGAATGTCTGACTAGAAAAATTATTCTGGCAGACAACAATTTTTTCACTTCTTCAAAGATTAAAGGCTCTAAAATGGCATTCACAAGCCTTTGTCTCTGCCTAAATGGTTTAACATCGGGTTTCAAGGGTATCACATGAGTTATGATGGACATATCATATGTTTTCAAATCTTCATATGTCCATGCTATGACATGTTTGTACTCTTTCAGGACATCCACAATTTCTTTTCTCAACTCTTCAGAGTAAGCCTTTCCAAGAAGTACATTTTGTGGATTCTACTCTGTTCCAAGGTTATATGGATCACACTTATCTCCCTCAGTTTTGGGCAAATCTTTCTGTCTTACTACCCCATCAAAGTCAAAAATTCGTTCTAACTCGATCACTCCCTTAGGTAAGAAATTGTTTTTCAGGTTGATTATGTCTTCTTCATCTCAAGACACATCAAGCCTTTCCTGTTCATCAATAATTTGAGCCTCAAATACCTCATTACAAGTTACAAAATCTACAATTTGTTGATCCCCTTCAAATACCTAAAAATGAGTAACATTATCTATTATGCTAGGAACATTTCTAATTCAATAACAAATCTTTTTAAACTCGACAATGTTAAGGGTTCTAATGAGCTAGTAGCAACTACTAATGCATCTAGTCTATGGTTCAATTCTCTAGGGATATGTTCTATGTTGAAAGCATCAAATGAATCTATCAAATACCATACCCTATGCCTGTAACAAACCATCTTTTTGTAGTTGCATGTATACAATTTTCTTATTTGCCTGACAACTAACTTAGAATCTGAAAACACTCTAATCATTTTTACCTTTTTCTTGATAGCCATGACTAGTCCATAAATTAAAGCTTCATATTCTGCCATGTTGTTAGTACAAGCAAATTGTAACCTGTATGCTACTAAATATGATTTACCATGAGGATCTATAAGTTCTACACTTGCACCTGCACCCTGTTTTGATTTAGATCCATCACATTTCAGTGTCCACATGCCATCCTTATTCTTTTGACCCTTTATTTTTGCATGTTTTAATTTTTCTATCACATGTGAGGTGCTATCTTGTTTATTCATAGGCAATTCATTTTGATTTACTTGTACATTTATCCTTGTAGTTTGTAAATCAGAGTGACAGACACTTTTGTCTTTTGTCTCTTTTTTTAGATCTGGGATCAACACCTCTATGTTATTCTGAAAGTATTTCTTTGGTTGATTAGGATTAACCTTTCCTTCTTGGTTTCCTACTCCCTTTGTGCATTTTATGTATTGATATTCAATAATGTCTCTGTACATTCCATAATTCTCTTCAGAATGTGGCTTATTATGGACTCTACACATGTTTTTATACAATTTCCATTGAACTGAAATATTTTGTTTCATGTACTTTTCCATTTCCTATCTAATGGTCTGACCAAAATTGTTCATTGCATTATTTTCTTCATCAGAAGAATTTCCATTAGACTCAATGAACAATACTATTTCCTTACTGACATGTTTTTCTCTAAAATTTAACATCAGGATTTCTTCAATTTGTACTCCCTTGTCAGTGATTCTATAAACACTAGGTTCAACAGAAGCATACAATATCTCATTAGTCCTATTGTATTCTGTAATCATGTGTTTCATTCTAGGTACAGCTTCTATCCTGATCTGATTTGGAACTCCTCTCCAAGGTAACCACATATATGAAAAATCAGTGGCCATATTCATTCAATGTTTTAGACCAGTCTCTACTCAACAACATGCCATAATTCATAGGTATATCCACTATCTATATGTCAATAAACTGACTTACCCTAGGATCTAAGGCCAGTTGCATTTGAATATGCATCAGTTCTCCTATCACATTAACCTCAGTTTTATCCAATTGTGTAACAACCTTAGCAGATTTGGTAGGAGTCAGCCCTAAAGTTTTGCATATTCCTAAAGGCATTACATTAGCTGAGGCACCAGAATCTACCATGCAATTATGTATGTTCTTTCCACAGAATCTAATGGTTAACAAGAAAGGAGGAGCATCCTTCTTATTTGTGTACATTACCACATTAGCGTTGGAAGGCTACTCAATTTTATTATTCTTTTCTTTAGGTTGTGAATCTCTACTAGGAACACTCTCATCAGCAGAAACCTCAGATGCCACAGATGTATCCAAGAATTTTATGAAAGTATTTCTGACCCCTGGACTTTTCAATAATTCACACAAAGGTATACTGACCTTAATTTTCTTTATCTCTTTAGATAAATAACTCATCAATCTCATTGTTTCTACTGTCTCTATTTTACATGTTTGGACCTTTTGTGCTACTGTTCCATTATTTGCATGATGATTAGCCTTCAGTATAGTAGGGTTATTACTAGCATTCTGATCTGGGGGAGTATTGAAATTGTTAGGAGGAATGTAAGTAGTGAAAGGACCTCCTAGCCTAGTGTTATTTCTCAAATTGTAGGTGTGATTTTTGTTTGACTGCTGAAAAGTCTGTACCTCTTTTGTTTCATATAACACTTCATTTTCAGTTTCAAAGGGAAACTGAAATGCATTTAGTACAAAGGCTAATTCAAGATATAGGTTTTCACAAACATATGGTTCATCCTCTAACAATTGATCCTCTTCTCCAGTTGTGAAGGTAAAAGTCTCTAAGACTAAAGCAGTCTCATATCCTGAGGGCACTACTTCATTACCTTTGGGAATGAGAAACTTAGAAGTGGGAGCTTGTACATGTACATTGAAAATACTAGCTACTAAATGGAACTGAGGACAATCTGGTTCAGCATGGGCACTAGTATTATGAAATCTGCACCAATTCTTCAATGTTGTATTAGCCATTTGAATTCCAGTTGTTTGTTTTTTATCTTGATTATCTAAATTCTCAAATGGAGAAGCTAGAGTGTCATTATTTGGCCCTAATGTTCCATGTCTTAGGTGGCCTTGGCTGATTTTGATTTCTGTTGTTATTACCCCAAGCCCTCTTATCTACCACAGATCCTCTACTTTGCATCGAATGTCCTGGATTATGACTTTGATTGTGATTGTAATTTTGGTTTTGATTTGAATTTTGACCCTAGTTATAATTCTAATTATGATTTTGGTTATGGTTTGGGTTGTAGTTCTGACTATAGCTTTGGTTATGGTTTTGACTGTATCCTTGGTTGTTTCTACCATAGAGATTTTCATTTCTTAGTTGTGTCATTTCAATAGTCAATCTTCTCAAGTGTGCAGTAATTTCTTTGATTTCTTCTCTTTCCTCTTGTGCCTTTGCCACAAATGTATTCCAAGGAGGTTGGAAGAAAGATTGATCATTACTCTGATTATTATTGGCAGTGTTACTAGGATAAGGGGCTATGGCCTGGATTGGGGTAGGATTATACATAGGTGTGTATATAGGAAGTGGATTCAATAATGGAGTTTTATGTGTAGGGACTCCATTCCAAGGTTGTGTTTGATTTTGTATCCCAAGATTTCCTCCATTAGGAAATGGATTATAAGTTGTTTGCCTCATCTCCTAGTTTATTGAGGCTGCCTCCTTATAAGCTTTGGATATTGTATCTATGTCAGCCTTTCTTTTGACAAACATAGCAGTTAGTGGATCTAAGGAAACATAATACATGGCTAACAATGTATCTGCATTTACTGTGTAAGGAGCTACAAACCTAGAATAAGCCTTTTGAAACCTGTCATTAAAATTATCAATCAGCTCTCCTTCACCTCTCTTTATTGTAGCCAATTTATGATATAAGGTGGAAGGATCTTTTGGTCCTCTAAATCTAGACAAAAATGTTTCTTCCATAAGTACCCAAGAAGAAATATAACCATTGGGCAAGTTAACATACCATTTAGAAGCCTGCTCATTGAAGGTGTAAGAAAACAACCTACACACAACATCCTCATATTCTAACCTAGCCCTAAAGCATGCCTCTTTGAATATTCTGATGTGATCTTCTGGATCCTGATGTAATTGATATTTAGGACATATCTTTTTAGGATTTTTTCACATCTCATGATAATCAGTGAATTGTATGGGAGAGTAGACATTAAAATAAGCCATTGCAGGTACTTGTGCTTGACCTAGACCTTGGGGAATACCTAGATTTCTTGGTGGAATAGGGTTCTTGGGAGGACCTGAACCAATATTCAAAGATCTAAATGAAGAACTGTCAGGATTCACAATGTTATGGATACTAAAAGGTGATCCAGGAGGCATTCCAGATGAACCTCATGCATGTGATATTCTAGGATTCCAAATCAAAGGACTCTTATTTTATCTTTTATCAGGTAATTGCACAAATATATCTTTTGAACTGGATCTAGACCTAGTCACTCTACCACTATTATGAGCTAGCTTTACTTAGAACAAACACTAACTCCAATCAACCCTCCTTCTAGCACCAAAAAACTGTTGATGATTATTTTTACACACTCATAACAAAAGTTAAAATTCACAAAAATGAACCTAGCTGTCTTAAAAGATATGAAGAAATCAATGAAGATTACTTAATCCCAAGTTTCTGTATGGTCAGGTCTTGACCTTGTGGACAATTTAGTAGGTTAATGTGAAGCTATAATATGCAAGGGGCCTTACTTGATTTAAGGTGTTTTATGACTCACTAGACTTGAATTATGCAAAATATCACAAATGTCAACATTTTCTTCATTCCTTTGCATAAATTTATTACTATATCACAAAGCTTTATATGATTTATATTAACACAAGATTTCTTTTCAAATATTATGAAAACTATCCAATATCAACTCAGTTGTTCATGTTTCCTTAAAATATCAGACAATCTCCTTTAAATCTCCGCGTTTAAGATAAATATTTCAAATGTTTGGGAAAAGTTAGAGAAATCTAAATTAAACTTCATTCTACTACAAGATCTAAATGTTCTGTTGTTCATGCTGGAAGTAGCACAACAATCTTGATTAAATCCATAGACTAAACCTTTAAATGTAAGCCTTGAGTATTTTCACGAGCATACATTAAAGATTGCAATCTTTAAAAGATATTATTTCAAATACAAAGAAGAGCCAGAAGACACTTTGAATATAGATGCAGAATTTCAGATTCATTTATATTCAAGATAAACAGTCATATATGATTTACAATGTATGAATGACTCTTAGCTTCATTAATCATCTTCACAGAAAACTTACAAAACATCTTATAGATACAATAAGGAAGCTAGGTGTTCCACGCATTCCTTATTGCAGACATAGGTGACCTACTCTAAACTAAAATGTTCTAAAACTGTTAATTACAACTTCCAGCTCTGATCTATAAATCCCTCTATGTCAGTCCTTGTGTAACCCATTACAAAGTAAAGGGGCTCAATATATAGATCTGATTATCCCCAATACGGTTCCAAAACCCTAGTCAATTAATGGTCTACATCTTGAGTGTAGCAACAACAGTGGAAAACAAATTTTGCCAAAAAATCTCTGAGCAGCATACCCATACTGAGCATAAAGATCCTATTTGGAAACCCTAACAACCATCAAAATATCTTCACCATTAAAATATCCTCTATTGCTTTTCCCTTTTAACATTGCTTCTTTCCATCTGCATATCTCTTCTTACTGAAATCTTTCGCTTCTTTTGTGATCTGATCCATCCTTCCTGAAGTCATCGTCATTAAAGCTCTGCCTTAACATCTACCTACAAAATTCATACCTCCTTCATCAATTTACACCTCTTTAGAATGTTAGATGGGCATTAATCACAACAATTAATGTGCCATTAATTCGGCCTTCAGTTGCAGTGTTCATGCATTTTTAAACTCCACTTTTTATCATTAGTTAAACTGTGCATACATACCCATTTCCTTGTATGTTCCTTTTGTTTATCGGTTATGTATACCTTCATCATCGAAGTAACTCACTTAGTCAGGGTGATCTAAAAAACTCACTCCAACCACACATATCTACCTGACGCTCTTCTTATCAGTGAGAGTAACAGTGATTCCTACAAAAAAGTATCTATCACCAAGAGGCGTAAGATTAGTATGGTCCACAAATTTTGTTTCGACAAGCTTACTCATGCCGATGAGTGGTGGAGCTAACATTACTGTTCTTTTGTATCTCTGCGATACAACAACACTTGTAGAAAACCCTTATATATAAGCATATACAAATATTTCTCTGTATTTGATTCTCTGTTTGCATCCATGTTGTATCTTTAACTTGCATCTTTTGCTTTGTAGATTGGCTTGTATATAAGAGATATACATTGTAATTATACAAACTCAATGTGCAAAGGGTGGGGTCCACATTACTTTCCCCCTTTGTATCCTTGCAATGCATATAACACTTGTATCAAACCTTTAGATACAAAGCCCAAGGTACATACTAACTCTTTTGTATGTGCTTTCAGACAACTTTTATAAACCACACTTTATCCACTTTCAGTTTTGCAACATGTACAAAGTGCAATGCATCATCTGATATACATTAAGTCATGATACATTACATTAACCAAATTTTACCCTTTCTTGAATTCCACCTTGTATGTATATTAAAATGTATGTCTCCGCAGCATACATATACAAAGTGCAAAACATACAACAACTTAACCTTATTTCATATTCTTTTTGGTTCTGTGCTATGTATATTCCTATTGTATATCACGTTGTATGTTTCTCTTTCGCCAAACATACAAACCCAAAATACAATCAACGGACTCAACCAATTATTCATTCAAACTTTGAACACCACCGGGTCTGACTTGTATGTATAGATAGAATGTTAACAAAATGCATATAAGTAAAATGACTTAGAAAACTTGACAACTCTTCTTGTGACTTATACAACGACCCGATATACAAGCAGCTCTGTAGATGCAACATACAAATGACCTGATATACAAACAAATTTGTATATGCAACAGACAAACAACCTAATATACAAAGGACTTTGTATATGCAACATACAAACCCTCCCATTGTACATTTTACCAAAAACACACATATCTTGCAAAATATTGTGAATTTTAACATAGTCCAAAAAGCAACCCTCACTCATTTTTGACAAGGAATTCACCCATATTTAGCTCTAGTACTTAATGCTTATTTTTCTTTATTTTCAACAAGGTTTGTAACTTTCACTTCCTTTTCCCTTTTACCACCAAATAGACCCACACACAAAAGCAAAAGCCACAGCCACAACGGGGGTCCTCATTTTGCTAAGGAGTAATATGGGGTGTGTTGTGAGCATCACAACAGATAGGTTCTCCAAGATGGTTCATTTTATTGCATGTAAGAAAACTAATGATGCAACGAGGGTAGCAGAGTTATTTTTTTCAAAAGTTGTTTGACTACATGGTGTTCCAAAGAATATTACCTCTAATAGGGATACCAAATTCCTCATTCATTTCTAGAGGACTTTATGGAAGAAGATGGGGACTAAGTTATAGTTTAGTAGTGCTTATCATCCTCAAACAGATGGGCAAATAGAGGTAGTCAATCAGAGCCTGGGAAATTTATTGAGGTGTATTGTTGGAGAAAAGCCAAAACAATGGGATGTGGCATTACTGCACACTGAATTTGCCTATAATAGTTCTGTTAATAGATCAACAGGAAAGTCCCCTTTCTAGATTATGTATGGCAATAATCCTTAGGGTGTTCTAGATTTGGTACAGCTACCAATGAAAGATAGGGTCAGTGATGATGGGGAAGAATTTGTAGAACACCTTCAACAGTTGCAGAAAGAAGTGATACAGAAGTTGTAGGATAGTAATGAGATGTACAAGAATACAATGGATACTAGTAGGCGACATCATACATTCAATGAAGGTGACTTAGTCATGGTATATTTAAGAAAAGAGTAGTTTCCTACTGGAACATACCACAAGTTGAAGTACAGGAAAATTGGTACTTGGAAAATTACAAAGAAGATCAATGATAATGCATATGAGGTCAGTTTACCAGATGATCTCGATATTTCTCTTGTGTTTAATATTTTTGATTTATATGCATTCCATGGTGAGGATGATGCTGAAGATAGTCAACTAGAAGTGGCATGGTACCACCACATTCCCCATAAGAAGAAGGAAAAGATTGCACAGGTTCTTGATAAGAAAACTATCTACACTTGACAAAGGCATTACAACAAGTATTTAATATAGTGGGAAGGATTGCCACCAACAAATAGCATGTGGATTATAGAGTGGGAAGTGCAGAGGTTAGATCCAGTCAAATGGCAGTAGTTTGAAGTCACTTACTTGTAGGAGCTGAGTTCTTTTCAACCAGAGGAGAATGATGCAGGGACTTCCAGAGATCATAACTTTTGACTCGGATGTTGGTTTTCTATGAGATTTTACGGGTGGATGCATTATGAGGTGGAAAGTGGTTTCTCAATTGACCCTAGTGGGTTGGACCCCATCTTGGCACTTTTTCAGGGCTTGAAACTTTTATCTTGGCCCTCAAAATAGCAATTTAGTGTTTTTTTAATAGATTTTTAAAAAGTTACTTTTGTAATAGATCAAAACTCATGTTTTGAATTTAGAATATTAGTTGGCATTTCATCCTACCTTAGTATTAGGAAGCTTTTGGGAAAAAATAGGATTTTCAAGATATAAAGAAAGTTTTTTTATTGGGAATGTAACATATTAAATTCTTTTTGAATGGTGCATGATGTTTTTTATTTTACATATGGTAAAGGATGTTTTATGATTTTATTTTTTTGAAAATGGGAAATGAAGATGTTTATATGAATGAAGATATTTGCAGGGGAGAAATTGAAAGAGTTTTTGAAGAGATTGAATATATGAAGAGAGAATATCATTAGGATCCAATTATAAGAGATTTTATTTTCTCTTACAGGGCATTGATTGAATTTTTTTATGAGAAAGAGAAAATGATTCAATTGAAGATTTTATCATCTATGGTTTTTTTAATTTTGAGAAGAAGATGAAGAATATGAAAGGACCTTATGAAGATGAACATAGAGATAGAGGAAAGCAAGTGGTCTTGAAAAAGATTGATTTATTTTTCCAGGAAAATGGAGTTTTAAAAATAATGGAAGATCAAAAGATTATATCTAATATATATTGTTTTTGTATATGTTTTGGTGGGGTAATTTTTGGTTTGAAAAATGCATCATTGAAAAGATAATGTGTGTGAACCAATATGCAGAATTTTTGTGATACAGATGGAACCATGCCAAGTATGAAAATAATATGAAATTGGTTGTGCATCAGGTAAATCAAATTTGTAGAGATAAGAGTTGTAAATTTGTTTACAAGAGCTTGTTTGTAGAGGTGTGTAAAAGGAGTTATTTTGTATGGTCTTGACTTGAAAATCAAACAAGAGGTCTAAGGGTGTATGATGAAACACAGAGTGTATATTGGTTCAAATGAGATTGAGGTGCAATCATTTCTTGTACACTAAGTTTTATGTTTTGATAATGGTGATTGTATTTGCTAGTGAGGCATCTTGTAAAGCTAGTGAAGCTTCTTTGGTCAATGAGACCTTTGTGTAACCAGTGAGGTTTTGATTAAGCTAGTGAGGTGGTTTTTGAGTGGTTTTTATACCCCAAGAGGGTTTTCCACTCTTGAAAAGCTTGTGTCATTATTCTTGTTAATTTCCTATGTGTGTATATTAATACTTTACTCATGAGTTTTTTGTTTACATCTTTCATTATCAGTCTTGTGCATATATGTTTAACAAATCATTGATGTTGTCCTCCCTCTTTTATCTTGTAAGATAAAGTTTGCAAAAAGTTAAGAGTTTATACAACACTGATTCACCCCCCCTCTCAATGTTGTCTTGGACTCCAACAAGTGGTATCAGATCATAGGTTACCTATAGAAGTCTAATCAGCTTGGGTAGGTCTTGAGGGTGGAGTACCATGGGTAAATGCAAAAGAAATAAAAATAAGAAAAAGTGTCAAGTCTCATATTGATCAAAAGGCTCCATCTTTGTCAAATTCAAATGTTGATATAGAGTCTGTTAATAGAAATGTCTCACAAGTTGAATTAGAGAAAGAGTTCTCTAAAGTTCCTTACTTTGATGGTTCAAATTTCTCTATTTGGTGCATTAGAATGCAAGTATATCTATCCTCTTTATGATATGGTGTTTGGATGTCTATTGAAAATGGATATTCTATTTCTTCTCAATCTCCTAATTCTACAAATAACATAGAGGCTTTTAAATGCAATCATACATCAAAGAAAGCTATTCTATCAGGATTATCCAATGAAGTTTCTTGTAAATTTCTGCATTGTGAAATAGCTCAGGATGTGTGGAAGGATAAGAATGTATCAAGATGATGGTGAAGAAGAGGATAACTTGGTGTCTAAAGAAAGTGACATTGAAAGAAGACAATCACATGAAAAAGATGAGACAGGCAATCAGATTCTCAAGAAGATCACAATCAGGAGTATGATGAACAAGAATGTGAAATTGAAATAGAAGGAGAGCTCATAAGTGCTCTGAGTGAAATCAAGAAATGCAAAAAGGAGAATCAAAAACTAAAGGTACAACTACAACTAGAAAAAGAATCCAAAGACAGTTATTTTAGATTTTGAAAGAATATCTTCAGACCTTGAAGATACTAGAAATCTAATTATGGATTTGAGGATAAATAATGTAACAAAGTCTGAGTTGGAAGCTAAAGCAGTTGAATGTCAAAATCTTGAAGGAGAAATAGTCTCTTTAAGAAAAGATCTTGAGGATGTTAAGAAGCAATTGGAAAAGAATCTCAGATTTGAAGAGAGCACAAGAAAGTTACATGAGATGCTGAGTAAACAAAAACAACACAGAGACAATTGGACTTGGTTATGAAGAAGGAGAGCGTTCCAAATCTACAGAGACTCCTAGAAGAAAAATTGATCTAAGTTCTCCTAAAGTTAAAATGAACAATCAAAGGAGAAGTTCAAGAAGGGTTGCCCCTATAAGACAAGCATATATATATATATATATATATATATATATATATACACACACACACATATATATACATATATATACATAGGTATAATTATTCATTCTTTGGTTATTGTTATACTTGTAACTATTTTGGACACAAAGTAGTTGATTGCAGAAGGAATACTAATGTTGTATGTTTCAAGTGTAATTCTCTTGGTCACAAGGAATATAGTTGCAGAGTGTATGAAACAATAGCATCACCTGGTTTGATAGGTTGGGAAAAGAAAAAGGTTAAAAAGGTTTGGAAGAAGAAACCTAAACAGAAGAAAGAAGTGAAAGTGTGGAGACTAAAACAAAGCAAAGAGAAGTTAAAGCCTATACTTGTGCATCTTGCACAAGTCACATCATCAATTGTCTAACACATGGCATGAAGTTAGGGGGAGTTGTTTATGTTCTATCAATTATCTCCAAGAATTTTTTGGAAATAGATTGTTATGATGTTGCAGTTCAATGTGATCTTGATATTGTATAGTATTGATTGTCATGGCAAAGAGCTTAAGATGTTTTCAAGAAGCTCTTATAAGATATTAGCATATGTGGGTTGAAGAGGCTAAAAATGAAAAAGTCAATTCATAGCACTTATCTCTGCATTTATTTTTGCAAAGTGTTGTTGCAGGAAGAACTTGATGGTGTAGTTAGTTAGTTGATGTGTTGTATTGATGGGCTGATTTGAATAATGATTGACAGGATCTTGGGTATACTCAAGGAGTTCACATCATATGTTAGCATATATTGGTTGAGGAGGTTGATAATGGAATAACTTAATTCATAACATATGTTTCTACATTTGTATTTGCAAAGGTATTGATAGTGGTTTTGTATATATCAGATTTGACATGGTGTTGTAAAAAGTGTCATGTGCAAGAACAGGAAGATGGACTACATTCTTTATCATGTCAAGATGTGTGTGGAGTAGTAAATTGATTGTAGATTGTTGCAGATTGATTGTTATAACTATCATGGAAATCTTGGCAAGATCATTTCTTGTGTGATCATTATGTCATCATGGGATCTAAATATTGTGATTAGTATTCTTCATGATTTCTGTTTGTCAACATTATTGTTCATAATGATTGTTGATGTGATATCTTTGCATGGAGTTCAAGTTCATATAACTCATATCAAAGGAGTCAATTTTATACCTTCATTGGTTGGGAGATCTTGGAGATTTGTCTCTTTAGGTCAAAAATGGTTGATGACTGTGAAAGAATTGTTTGTCATAAAAACAATGTTTTTGCAACCACAAGTGGTATCAAGAGTTTATATTTGATAGCAGATGTCTTATACTTCATGATGTCTTGTTGCATTCAAGTTGTTGAATATGCAGATGTACAAGTACAATGCTTTTAGGATAAGTTTAGGATAGCAAATTGTAAAAGTGATCAGTGTCTTAAATTTCTTGAAGAAGACTAGTGGTATCTCAATTCTTGGTTGGTATAAAGATAACAAGGTTAGTGATAATACCTGTGATCCAATAAATAGGTAGGTAGTTGTTTGATTTTAGGATAGTTTGCTTGTCTCTTGCTAATGATGTATATGAGCTAGTTTTCACAGGGGAAGCAAATAGTTTTTAGCCTTTGTCATCATATGTCAAAAAGGGGGAGAGAAAGAAAATGTTTCAGATAGTTTTTCCATCAATGAGAAAGGGGGGGATTGATGGAGATTAATTGTCATTGATGTCAAAAAGGTATTGTGTTGATCATCATTTTTATGTTAGGACATCAGGAGGTCAATGGTTCTTGTGTTTGGTCTTCATATGACAGGTCATTCTACTTCAATTGTAGTTCATTATGATCTTCATGGTTGAGGAGAATTTAGGTGAGTTCACATGCTTCACATTATGTCAGGAGATTGCTCATATGATGTTGTTCATATTTCAGTTGAGTTGAATTCGTTGATGTTGGATGGTGTTTAGCTTACAGGACTGCATCATGGCATAAAGGATTTCATGAAGTATCATCACATTGTATGTGGTGGTTCATCGGAACTTTGATGTTTTATCTCCTTGTATGTGATTATCAAAAACATCATGTTGAGTTTGATAGTAAGGCATCATTATGAAGTTGACAATGTTAAGAATGATAAATACATCATGATAAGATTGTCAAAAAGGATGTGTGTGCTTCATGATAACCTTCATTGTAACTTGTTGATGACACTGAATTTATGCTCTCAAGTTGAAAAAATTGAAGGCACTGATTTTTACTTAAGGAATTCATAATGGCAGTATGGCTTAATGAGTCTACTTGCTTTAAGTGTATGGCTTCATTGCATGCATTACATGAGCTTCAAGTCTTGATGAAATGCCTCCTTGTCATCTCTGCAATGATGGAATCTTTATAATAAGAGCCTGTTGTTTCAATTTCTTGATATCCTAAGAATGATCTCTATTTTGAGCCTCTATGAGTTCTATCTTAAAATCCCAGTGCTATCTTCTAAACTCTAAGTCCTTTATTCTATATTTAATCCTAAACTAAGTCCTTTATACTATTTCAAGCCCATCATCTAAAGAGTCACTTTATGTTTTAATTTTGTGTTGACTTGGTATTATAGGTCACTTCACTTAAAGGTAACCTACTAGAGTATGGAGAGGTCATGGACAACCGGCCCCATTCATTCGTTTCATCGGAACAGCTGGTTATGCACTATGTGAATGGGTGGTAAATGAAAATTAAAGGATAAGGTTTAAATGGCAGAGCACATGAAGGATGTAATCAATGATCATTATTTAAACTAAGACCTTGCCTATCATGTGCTCGAGCATTAATAGCTCTTGGAACCTCATCAGTATAAACTATAGATAAAAGGTTTTTAAAGACTAATTTTAGTCTATTTCTAAAAGGTAGTTTTTGAAGAGTTTTAAAAGGAGATAAAAGTCATTTATGAAGTTTTTTTTAATTTCAAATGGGCCTTCCTCTCTCATGCAGAAGTTGGGAATATTAGAATGAAATATAAGAAAAATTTATTAAACAAGGGCTAATTTTAGCTTTCAAAAAGGCCATTTTTTAAGGGATTTGAAAGCCCTATTTTTTAGGGGAGTTATTTCTAAACTTCCCACTCGAACATTCAAGAAAAAAAAAGTTTTTTTTATTTGGAATGTAACATATTAAATTCTATTTGAATGGTGCATGAAGTTTTTTATTTTGGAGATGGTAAAAGGATGTTTTATGATTTTATTTTTTTGAAAATGGGAAATGAATATGTTTATATGAAAGAAGTTATTTGCAGAGGAGAAATTGAAAGGGTTTTTGAAGAGATTGAAGAGATGAAGAGAGAATATGAAGAGGATCCAATTATAAGAGATTTTATTTTCTCTTATAGGGCATTGATTGAAATTTTTTATGAGAAAGAGAAAGTGATTCAATTGAAGATTTTATCATCTATGGTTTTTTATTTTTGAGAAGAAGATGAATAATATGAAAGGACCTTATGAAGATGAACATAGAGAGAGAGGAAAGCAAATGGTCTTGAAAAAGATTGATTTAATTTTTTAGGAAAATGGAGTTTTAAAAATAATGGAAGATCAAAAGATTATCTCTGATATATATTGTTTTTGTAGGTGTTTTGGTGGGGTAATTTTTGGATTGAAAAGTGCATCATTGAAAAGAAAATGTGTGTGAACCAATATGCATAATTTGTGTGATATAGATGGAACCATGCCAAGTATGAAAATAATATGAAATTGGTTGTGCATCAGGTAAATCAAATTTGTAGAGATAAGAGTGTTGTAAATTTGTTTACAAGAGCTTGTTTGCAAAGGTGTGTAAAAGGAGTTATTTTTTATGGTCTTGACTTGAAAATCAAACAGGAGGTATAAGGGTGTATGATGAAACACCGAGTGTATATTGGTGCAAATGAGATTGAGGTACAATCAGTCCTTGTACACTAAGTTTTATGTTTTGATAATGGTGATTGTTTTTGCTATTGAGGCATCTTGTAAAGCTAGTGAAGGTTCTTTGGTCAGTGAGACCTTTGTGTAACTAGTGAGGTTTTGAATAAGACAATAAGGTAATTTTTGAGTGGTTTTTCTACCCTAGGAGGCATTTCCACTCGTGAAAAGCTTATGTCATGATTCTTGTTAATTTCCTCTGTGTGTGTATATTCATACTTTGCTCTTGAAGTTTTTGTTTACATCTTTCATTATCAATCTTGTGCATATATGTTTAACAAATCATTGATGTCTTCCTCCCTCTTTTGTATTGTAAGATAAAGTTTGCAAAAAGTTAAGAGTTTATACAACACTGATTCACCGCCCCCTCTCAGTGTTGTCCTAGACTCCAACAGTTACAACAATTTCACATTACAATACCTGATCACATCTCAATACAAAGTGATTCTACTAGTCAATCATCAATTAACAAATTACCCCCATCTTCATATATGGACTAGGTCCATTTTTATTTTTTGTTTAGGGACACATGGTCCTTATCAAAAGTATATATTTTTTGTCATCATCTGTTGACTAGTGGAGCCACAAGTACAATGGAAGAATGAAATCATGAAAAATGAGAGAGGGGACAAAAGTGACTTAGGGTAACAACACAAGAAAATGCCTTTGAGACAACCTCCACAATGTTATGCCCCCAAGGCACCACACACAACAATTGCAACAAGCGAAATGTAGAATAATAGAGGAACAAATAGAAGGAATGTTACAATGGAGGCGAGATCATTGTATCCTTGACCTTACAAGAGTATCAAGGGTCATCCAAGGAGATCTAAAAAAATATTTAACACTACACAAGGGTGTTATACTTAGGGCACACAACTGAGAGGGGGGGTGAATCAGTTGTGCAAAACTTTCTCCAATTAAACACTTAAATCTTCTTAGTGATTAGCAGTATATTAATCATGAACAATAATGCATTCAAATAGAGAGCAGAAACATATCAACACATAAGACACCAAGATTTTGACATGGAAAACCCGGTTAAGGGAAAAACCATGGGGTGATTAACCCAAGATTGTATTCTCTGTTAGAAGAATAGAAAGAACAAAATGGCACATGCCAATTAGGGCTCACTGCCCGAACACACTACTCACAAGAGGCTCACTGCCTACAAGAGACACACTGTCTACAAAGAAATAAATATCATATAAATGAACTAGAGAATAGAATCTTCACCATGCTTGAATCAGTTCCATTAAGCTCAATACTTCTGCTCTACCTTTCGCTCTCCTCTTCACTACCACACACTCATCTCCACAAAAAAGCAAGTTCAAACTAACTTCGCAATCCCTTATTTATACAAGGCATTAACTTAGGAATGATCATCTAAGTCGACAAAAATTCATAAGATCATTTGACAGATGCATAACTCATCCAGTCGGCCTGTCTCAAGAAGAACACCATCATACAGAAGTTACTCTTCAATTACGAGCTCCAACTTCAATGCGAACCACCAACATGAATTGGACATGATCTAAAGACCTCCACAAGCTTTCCTGAATCACCAAGAACATCCACATTTCTTCTGCTTACTGAAATCCTTCTCTCCTTCATCCGGAACCTCAAGAACACAGTCTGTCATTACTGTCACAAAGGAATAGATGCTTGTGGACCTTGAAACCATGAACCAATAGAGTTGATACACCACAAAGACTTCCTCAGTACTCCCTTAAATCCACAGAATAGGAAACTTCATTTCCAGATCTCACCGGACCTTTCTTGTTACACTCTGTCACCTCTGAACACCTACCAGAACCAGTTTTACTTGAGCAGCCACAACTTCTTCATATCTTCATGTGGACCTCTAAAATCTCTATTGGATCACTTAAAGACACATATCTACAAACCCTTTACTCTGTATCCTTTGATCATCATCCTATCTTGGACTTTTGCCTTATAGTCATCACTGTTCTTCACTGTTCCTAATTAAGACTAATTTTCTCAATATCCTCAGCTCATGACTCATCCAAACCTTATCATTAATGCAACAGGAGTATGTTGACATCAATGACAATACCAGTTAAGCCCATACTTGCAACAATCTCCCCCTTTGTCATTGATGGCAACATAATATGTGAAAAACTATTTTAACCATCTTGTCAAGAACTTCTTCTTACTATCACAACTCCGCCTATCAGTAACAACCATTCACATGTCTTCTCTTCCTTTACTGCTCCCCCTTTTATCAACAACCACTTGTTTTTCACATGTCTTCTCTCCCCCTTTGACATCAATGGCAAAGGGCACATACTTGCAATTCCAACACTTTAGAACCATACCTGCTGCTCCTTGTGAGTAGTAGCTCCCATCAATCCAGATCACAAGATATGACTGTGATATCCACCGGATTGATGCACCTCAGTACACATTAGTTCATCACCGGAGGGCAAATAACCCCTAACTTCTCCCTGAGATACTCAAAAGAGTCCTTAGGTAGAGGTTTAGTAAAGATGTCTGCAATATGATCCTTGGAGGGTACAAACTCCAGTATGACTTCATTCTTGTTCACTTGCTCCCTCAAAAAGTGAAACTTGATGGATATGTGTTTAGTCTTTGAATGCAACACTGGATTCTTAGATATACTTATAGCACTTGAATTATCACAGAAGATTGTGATAGGTTCCTCATACTCTACTTTGATATCTCTTAGCATCTGCTCCATCCACAAAACCTTAGCATCTGCTTCATCCACAAAACTTGAGTTCAACTACCTACTGCTGCAATATATTCTGCTTCAGTTGTAGACATAGATATTTCCTCTTGTTTCTTGCTTAGCCAAGAAACCAATCTCTTCCCTAAAATGAATGCTCCACCACTGGTACTCTTCCGGTCATCCACATCTCCTACCCAATCAGCATCTGTATATGCATGAAGAGAGAAATCATGATCTCTAGGATACCACAAACCATACTCAACCGTCCCTTTTAGATATCTAAAAATCCTTATGATTTGCATGACATGGGATTCTCTAGGGTCAGCTTGGAATCTAGCAAAAAGACCAATAGCTTGCATAATATCTGGTCTAGTTTGAGTGAGATACAACAATCCTCCAATCATTGATTTGTACTTTGTTTGGTCTGCCTTAGGAGAGTCATCATCTTTGCTCAACTTACATCCGGTTGCCATGGGAGTATTCATTAGCTTTGAATCTTCCATCCCAAATTTCTTCAACAATTCTTTCACATATTTGGTCTGAGAAATGAAGATTCCTTTTTGTTTGAGTGATTTGTAAACCCAAGAAGAAATTCATTTCACCAAGCATAGACATCTCAAACTCACTTTTCATTTGATTTGCAAAAGTTTTACACATACTATCTCTTCCTCCAAAGATGATATCATCAACAAATAATTCAATAATCAAGATGTTTTCATGATCAATTTTGAAATATAAGTTACTGTCAGCAGTACCTTTGTTGAAACCAATCTTCAAAAGGTGCTTATCCAATCTTTCATACTAGGCTCTTGGGGCTTGCTTTAATCCACATAGTGCCTTCTTCAACTTGTAGACCATATCACCATGATCAGACAACTAAAATCCATCTGGTTGCTCTATATACACTTCTTCTTCCAAGTCACCATTTAGAAAGGCAGACTTGACATCCATCTGATATACCTTGAAATCCTTGAAGGTAGCAAAGGCAAGAAACAATCTGATTGCTTCAATTCTTGCCACTAGAGCAAAAGTTTTTTCAAAATCAATTCCTTCTATTTGAGAGTAGCCCTTGCAGACCAATCTGGCTTTATTTCTGATTACTTCACCAACTTCATTTAGTTTGTTCCGGAAGACCCATTTGGTTCCAATCACATTCTTGTTTCTAGGTCTGGGAATAAGATCCCAAGTGTGATTTTTCTCTATTTGCACCAGCTCTTCCTCCATTGCTTTAGTCTAATTTTCATCATTGCAAGCTTCATTCACTGTCTTAGGTTCAAACTTTGAAATCAAACAATACTCTTCTGAATCTTGAGCAATTCTCCTTCTTGTTAGTACTCCTTTTCTTTTATCACCTATGATCTGATCTTTAGAGTGGTTCAGTCTTACATACTTGGGAACTTTAGGAATTTCTTGCACTTATGATTCTTGATCAGGCTCATTGAAACTCATTTCTTCATCCTGGTTTACCAGATTAGCTTGAATCTGACTAACAGATGAGGCTTGGGCTCCTTAAGTCAGCACACCATTCTGATCATCTTCATCATACTCACAAAACCTTGAGGGTTTCTCAATTCCCTCATCAACCTTCACATTTGTACTTTCTATCATCTTTCTCAGTCTTTTGTTATAACACCAGTATGCTTTGTTTTGAGTAGAGTAACCCAAGAATATTCCTTCATCACTTCTAGCATCAAACTTTCCTAGATTTTCATCTCTTTTAATGTAACATTTGCTACCAAAAACTCTGAAATACCTTATTGTAGGAGTGATGCCAAACCAAAGTTCATAAGGAGTTTTACCAGTATTACTTCTGATTTGAACTCGATTGAGAGTATAGACTGCAGTGCTGATAGCTTCTCTCCAATAGATATGAGGAATAATTACTTCCATAATCATGGTCCTAGAAGCTTCCTGTATGGTCCGGTTCTTTCTTTCCACTACTCCATTCTGCTGTGGAGTCCTAGGAGCAGACAACTATCTCTTTATTCCATGTTTCTCACAGAAATCTATGAACTCACCGGATGTGAATTATCCACCTCTATCAGACCTCAGACACTTCAATTTCAATCCAGTTTCATTCTCTACCATAGCCTTGAATATTTTGAATTTCTCAAAAGCTTCTGATTTCTCTTTCAGAAAAGTTACCCACATCATCCAGGAATAGTCATCAATTAGTAACATGAAGTATCTATCACCTTGCATACTCTTGATTCTTGACGGGCCACAAAGGTCAGTATGAACTAAGTCCAATAATTTGGTAAAAGACAGTACCTTACTCTTGAATGTGATTCTACTCAGCTTACCCAACTGAGATTCTTTGCACAAGCTATTAGTAGGTTTCACCAATTTTGGAAGATCTCTTACAACCTGAGTGTTGCTTATCTTGATGATATTTTCAAAATTCACATAACACATTCTCCAATGCCATAACCAACTCTGATCAACTTGAACAAATAAGCAACTTTTACTAGTGCCAACCAAGTGGAAGATATTACCTTTAGTTTGGCTACCGGATACAATCTATGTTCCAAAGCTTTCAAAGATCTTGCATTTTCCATTCTTGAACCGGAGATCATAGCCTTTGTCCACCAACTGTCCAACACTGAGAAGATTGTGCTTCAAGCCTTCAACATATAGAACATTACCGGTTTTGTCCCTTCCATCAAAAGAAATAGTTCCTCTTCCTCTGATTCTACCAGCAGAATTATCACCAAACTTCACCACTCCTCCTTCATACCTTTCCAAATCTATGAACTTATTTTTGTCACCTGTCATATGGTGAGAGCAACCACTGTCAATGACCCAATCATCCTTTTCTTCAACTTGGGTAGCTAGGGCTCTTTCTACAACTTTATAATTGATAGATACAGAGGATATTGGTTCTTCTTCCTTAATGGCAATAAACATCCATTCATTTCTGGATTTGTTTCCAGTCTCTGATTCATCATCTATTACTCCTTCATTATCATCTTCTTCATGAACATAGTAACAATTCTTTTGGAACCTTGATCTGTTAGGATTTGGCCTTGAAAATCTTTCCAGACATCTTGAGGTGAAATGACCAATCTTATTCTAGTTAAAACACTTAAAAGGAGATTTTCCTTCATACTTACTGGATCCTCTTGGTAGTCTCTTTACAATGAGGGCTTCAAGTTGAGTAGTTTCTACTTCTTCTTCTTCTTCTAGGTCTTTTCTTGCTTTTTCCTACCATGACAGTTTCCTTGATGAGTTCTCTCTCGGATCAAACCTTTGTTTACCTTTTATAGAGGCATTGACTTTGAATGCAGATTCAGTTTTGGGGGGATCATCTCCAAACTTGGTCATTTCAAATGCAGCCAATTTGCCAGCCAATTGATCTCTTGTGATAGTTGTATGGGCTCTGAATTCATCAATGCTAGCAACCTTGATTTTGTAAGAAGCAGGAAGGGATCTGAGAATTTTGCCAACAATCTCATTTTCATCCAAGACTCCACCATCATTTCTAATTCCACAAACAAGCTCATTTACTCTAGGCATAAAAGTAGTAATATTTTCATCATCTCTAATCTTCAAATTTTCAAATTTCCCTTTCAGACTCTATTACCTTGCACATTTAACATACTGGTCTCCTTCATGTAAAAGTTCTAATTTTTTCCAAATATCAAAAGCAGTTGGAAGATCAATAACATTATAGAGCTCTGAATCAGATAATGTTCTTAGAAGAGCTTCTATAGTCTACAGATTATTTTAGCATCTGTGACTTCATTTGGAGTTTTTGGACCACCCTATGGAGATACATACTGTACTATAACCATGGTCCAGTATGCCATTCCCATGCATTGTAAGTGACACTTCATGTGACCTTTCCATAGATTAACATTTGTTCCATCAAACTTTGGACTGTCCTTCTTATAGAACGATATCCTGGATCTCCTCAAGCGATTAAGCTCTTTTTAGAGGAACTTGGCTTTGCTACCAATTGTTAGACTTAGGGCACACAACTGAGAGGGGGGGTGAATCAGTTGTGCAAAACTTTCTCCAATTAAACACTTAAATCTTCTTAGTGATTAGCAGTGTATTAATCATGAACCATAATGCATTCAAATCAAGAGCAGAAACATATCAACACATAAGACACCAAGATTTTGACGTGCAAAACCCAGTTAAGGGAAAAACCATGGGGTGATTAACCCAAGATTGTATTCTCTATTAGAAGAATAAAAAGAACAAAATGGCACATGCCAATTAGGGCTCACTTCTTGAGCACACTGCTCACAAGAGGCTCACTGCCTACAAGAGACACATTGTCTATAAAGAAATAAATATCACATACATGAACTGGAGAATAGCATCTTCACCATGCTTGAATCAGTTCCATTAAGCTCAATACTTTTGCTCTGCCTTTTGCTCTCCTCTTCGCTACCACACACTTATCTCCACAAAAAGGTGAGTTCAAACTAACTTTGCAATCCCTTATTTGTACAAGGCATCAACTTAGGAATGATCATCTAAGTTGGCAAACATTCATAAGATCATCTGACAGATGTATAACTCATCCGGTCGGCCTGTCTCAAGAAGAACACCATCATACAGAAGTTACTCTTCAATTGCGAGCTTGAACTTCAATGCGGACCACCAACATGAATTGGACATGATCTAAAGACCTCCACAAGCTTTCCTAAATCACCAAGAACATCCACACTTCTTCTGCTTACTGAAATCCTTCTCTCCTTCATCCGAAACCTCAAGAACACAGTCTGTCATTACTGTCACAAAGGAATAGATGCTTGCAGACCTTTAAACCACAAACCAATAGAGTTGATACACCACAAAGACTTCCTCAGCACTCCCTTAAATCTGTAGAATAGGAAACTTCATTTCCAGATCTCACTGAACCTTTCTTGTTACACTTTGTCACCTCTGAAAACCTACCAAAACCGGTTTTACTTGAGCAGCCACAACTTCTTCATATCTTCATGTGGACCTCTAAAATCTCTACTGGATCACTTAAAGACACACATCTACAAACCCTTTAATCCATATCCTCTGATCATCATCCTATCTTGGACTTTTGCCTTATAGTCATGACTGTTCTTCACTGTTCCTGATTGAGACTAATTTTCTCAATATCCTCAGCACATGGCCCATCCAAACCTTATCATTAATGCAATAGGAGTATGTTGACATCAATGACAATACTAGTTAAGCCCATACTTGCAACAAAGGGAACACAAGAAAGAAACATAAATGCCAAGGAGGAGGCCACCCTTGAGAGCAACTCAAAGAAGTGCTACATCAAGTGTGGCTCAATGAAGGAGAAATACTTACTTGCTAGTCTTTATCCTTAGTCACAATAGCTTCTTCCCATTCTTGATCTTTATCTCTATTTACCATCAAGGGTTCATGATTTTCCACATTCTTGAGTATTTCTGAAGAGGAAGCTAGTACAAAATTGATTTTTTGATTTTTTGATAGATAACTTTTCTCTTTAAGGTTTTCTCCTGATGCTTGTAATGATGGCAGAGGTGGATCCTTCAAAAAAAATTTCTTTCCTTTCGGTCAAGATGGTGTTGGAGTATCTTGAACCATGATCACCGGTTTGAAGCAAGGAGGTGCATTAAATGGCTCATGCATGATGTTTTAGGAACATTAGTACACTTATCCACTATCCCCTTAGTGGGTGGAATAATTCTATTAATGATGATTAAATTAACTTTGTTTTCACTTTGATTATGTTCAACATCTATCCCTAATGGATTTAATGTGAGAGACATTTCTTCATCCACCAATGCTTCATCTATTGAAGGGAGAGCATTGGAACGAAGGGAAGGTAAATTTTTTTCAAGAGAATTGTTGATGATTGTATCTTTAGTGATGCCAAAGGGGTTTCAACATGTAGCTAAAGGAGAACTATCCATGATATTCACATCTTTAGAGATATCCAAGGTGCGTGGTCATTCAACCAAAGGAGGAAGATCAAGGGTCTTCACTTCCTTAGTGATATCCAATGTACTTGAATATTTGATCAAAGGTGGGAGATTCACAGGATGAGCCATAGAAGCCTCATGTATTAAATGTTATTAATAAAAGATTTAATATTATTAGATGAACACCCATTATCTATCCATGGATGATCTTTTGTAAGAGGGGGTTCTTCATTCACTAATGCTTCATCTTTTGAGGGGAGAGTATTATAATGAATGGAGGGTATGGTGATGTTCAAGGATGTGTCAATGTTTTCATCCTCGTGTGCCAAAATGTCCTCATAAGTGGGAACACTTTTGGTAGAGGGATCTAAATCATGGGGGAAAATAGGCAAACATAGGTCACCATCACATGTACTATATAGTAGATGCATGGAATTGTCATGACTTGTAGTAGAAGTAAAAGATGAACCAACACGATCACCTTTCTCATGACTATTCATGGAGATGAACTCAATGAGATCTTCTCAGATCGAAGGATATATGCCCATGAGAGTTGTGAAGCTATCAAATTCAGATATTTAACAAAGGATTTCATACATGGAATAGATAGATACATCAATATCATACATGGATGCTATGTAATCTAAAACATGAGGATGCATATTAGTGATTTTTTCAAACATTTCAAAGTCTATAATTTATGCAAACAAAGATTCCAAAGATGAATAACAAGAAGCATCCATAATGAAATGAGAATGTGATATGGAACAACAATGTATAATGAAATTTATACATTAATTATCACCAATATGAGAGACTTTTGTACACAAAGACATTAGTTTGAGGAAACTAGGTTTCTGAAGCTTTTTTGAAAGATTAAAAACACACTAGTATCACTACAAAAAAAGTGATTATGATGTTAAAGGTACTACACAGAAAGGTAATACAAACAACTTCAAGATTTCTTGCAAGGATATCTAAAAGAGATGTTAAAATTCTTAAGTTGAAATACACAATGTTTATTTACAAATGTATGAATTTTAAATCTATGAATGTGGAATGATACAAAATTTTCAAATCAAGGATGTGAAATAATGCAAGATTATTATGCAAAATCATATTTAATGAATATTTAATGCAACCAATATGATTACGCAAGAGAATTTTTGAAACCCTAATGCAAAATTTAACCAAAATGCAAGATTTTTGAATGCATAAATATGCACTTTTTCCTAGATCATTCAAGATTTTCAAACAATTATTGATAATATGCAATGAATCAATGTAAGATTTAATTTGAACAGTCGGCAAGATGCAAATGCTTAAAGCTATAGGTTCACCAAAATGTTAAGTATGAAAAAATTGAATGATGACAACTTGCATGCCTACTAGATCAAACTCTCTTTAACAATAACATTCAAGGACAAGGCCAAGCCAAATCACTCAAAATGAAGGTGGACTTATCTACAGATCTTGTGCTCATGAGTGTAATAGAAATATTAGATTTAATCATGTCCATTTAACCAACCAAAGGTCAATAATGCATTAAACCCTAGTTCTATGATGATTTGATTATAACAGATGTACAACAAATCTCCAAAAATCAATTTCATAGAGAGGATCAGAAAGATGATAGAACTTATGTCTTAGAAATAGAGGTGTCGGAGGACTATTTCAGCACTGCTCAAGTCTTAAATGATTGAATATGTAGAAACTATAAGCTAGAGAAATATTGCAGAGGCTTCCCTGATGCCAGATCCAGAGTTAGTAGGGGTAGAAAGACTAGGGTACCATTGCCCAATTCTAACATAGATGAATATTCTGTAACTGTTGTCAGATCCTAAAACCTTGATCCTTTCTTAATCTTCTTATATCTTCATATTTCCTAGATCTCACTCCTATAACCTAAACATAAGAAGAAGAGAAGTGGTTTGGGGGTTATGGTGTTTAGGGACTTGCCTCAATCAAATACTAGGATAACATTTGAGCTTCCCAACACAATTGATAGATAAGGAGTGTGCCCTTATAGTGTAAAGGCTAAACACAAATAACAATATGATGAATCAAATGATGATAAAAGACAATGATATCACCTACGTGATGAAAACCATAGGAGAATTAAGGATCTTCAACTCATAAGGAGAGATAAATGATAACTTCAAACCTGCAACAACACATAATGACAATATAAATATACTCTAGAGTCACAATGGATGCTTTGAATTCTCTTTATTCCAATGCTTTAAGATGGGTATCTCTATCTTAGTTCATAATGAATTCAAAAAGACACTTATATATGCTTTCCTGCTAACATTCATCAAATTAAACAAAAAGAGCCAACAAGGAGAGACCTTTTGTTGGGTCCTAGGATGACATACAATTAATCTTTCCATGACCAATTAGGGAAGAATTTGGTAGTGGAACCCAAGTCTTTGATCCCTTTTTAGGGATGGGATAAGATAAAATATGGACCCCTTATTCCCAATTTACATCAGTATTGGGCAATTTTGCATTGGGATGATCATTTAGAATGTATAATGTAAGAATGGGGATGGTACAGAACACACAAGATGATATTTCTATCAATATCAGCAAGAGATCTCAAATGTCTCCCTGAAACTCTTGCACTCTTTCCTTGTCGGCCTCACTATCTTCTGTCTCACTGACGGTTTCCTTCACACCGAAACCTTCCTATGCATCAGCCTCTTTATGAAATGTCACTCTAAAACTTCTTCTCACACCGATGACTTTGGCTTGTATATACATTTCCTAACCTTCTATCACCGGTAATCCATTGTATCTTCACCCGCTTTGACCACTACAACCGGTCATCAATTGTATCAAAAGAAAATGTATGTTTCCACATACAACTGAAATATACAATCAAAACATACATCTGACAACTTCCTATCGCTGGTTCTCTCTCCTGCTTCAACCGGTCACTCCTTGTATCCAACCCTTTGCATCATCTGAATGTACATTCAATACATGTGTTTGCAACATACAATCCTGACATGCAATAGTAGTATACACACAAACTAACACTCGCATACAATAGCAATATACACATACACTACCTACGATATAAAATTGACGTATACATAGGAAATGTATCTCCTTAGACAATTTCAACATACACAGGAGTTGTCTGCCCAATATCCTTTGACAGACCTTCACATACGATTGCAACATACACATAGGGTGATGCTCAAATGCGATAGTGATATACCCAGGAAATGTACCTTCATACATTTGTGATATATACAGGAATTGTATATTCAATGAACAACACAAACTTAACCCAAAAAGACTTTCATACCCACCCTTCTTCACAACATATACACAGGATGATGCTCACATGCAAATGTGATATACTTAGAGACTGTCCCCAGCATACAATGGATGGATATACATCAAATGTATATTTAAAATTCTCGCTGATAACTTCCTCTGCAATAGATTCTGTAGTTTCTATTCTACCATTGACCACAAACAAAAGGAAAACCAACAGAAAACTAATGTACACAGTCCATTCCACTGATTTCACAGAAATCCACCAGTGGAATGGTTTCAATCATGCATCCCAACAACAGAAAACTAAATTAAATACAAAAAGAATTCTATATAGATAATATACACAGAATAATTTGATATACAGAGTATTTACACATAATCCATAATTTGTAAAACACAACTGATAGAATTACTATTTCTACACTCCATCTTCATACATTTGACAACTTCAGAAGGTGGAAGGTGAACTCTTTTTACCACCACCTCCTTCTATTTTTTCTATCTTTTTAACTCTCCTTTTTTTTTGCTTAAACCAAGATTATAATTAAAACACTAACTAATCACACGACACTTGTTTAGCATAAGACAACAAAATACGTAATAATATGACACATTGGTTTAATCCTCCACATACCCAACTGTCTAATGTTGTCCATGATGTTAAATACTATCCAGGAGAAGAGATATTTAAACATGAAATGACAACACAAGAGGCTACAAGATAACATGAAATGTATCAAACATATTAAAACCTTATTCTTCTCCCTCTTATGCATATTTATCTTGTTGAAGGGGTGCTCTTGTACCATACTCCCCGGGAGAAGAGATCTCAAGCGCCTTTGAGATCAAAGTTTGAAGGTCTGCACCATTGTTTGTGATCTGATCTTCAATCATCCAAACTACCTCTTAATCGGGTTTCCCTTACCAAGCCACCAAATACTCCATGTACTGTTTGTTCCTTGTCTTCTTTGTCACTCTTGAGTCTAATATCTTCTTCAATTTTGGTGGATCATGCTTAGGAATATCATCATTTGATGTACCCTATAATGGTTCCTATTCTACATCTACATTCTGCTTGTATGGAGTTAAATCACATACATTGAAAATGGGTGACAATACAAGATCAGGAGGAAGTTGGATCTCATAAGCATTCTGCCCACACTTCTTCAAAATCTGACATGGTCCAATCTTCCTCTGCATTAGCTTGGTATATTTACCTTTTGGGAGTCTCTCCTTCTTCAGATTAACCCACACCAAATCTCCAACATCAAGTTGTACATCTCTCTTTTTCTTGTCAGCATATGCTTTATACTTCAATGTAGTCTATTGGATTTGGGTCTTGACTTGATCATGCACCTCCTTGATGGTTGATGCAAAAGCTTCTCCATCTACACTAATAGACTCTCTTATAGGAAGATCTCTCAGTTCCAAAATACCTCTTGGATGAATACCATATAGTACCTGAAAAGGTGACTTTCTTGTACTCCTATTAATGGTGTCATTATAGGAAAATTCTGCTTGTGATAGAATGTTATCCCACTTCTCTCCATGTTGCCTTGTCAAACACCTTAATAGATTTCCTAGTGAACGGTTAACAACTTCAGTCTGCCCATCTATTTGAGGATGGTAGGTTGATGAGAAAGATAAATTTGTTCCAAGCTTCTTCCAAAGAGTCCTCCAAAAGTGGCCAATAAATTTCACATCTCTATCAGACACTATGCTCAATGGCAAACCATGTATCCTTACTATTTCTTTAAAAAATAGATCAACAACATATGAAGCATCACAAGTGGTTTTGCATGGCAAGAAGTGTGCTATTTTACTAAATCTGTCTACTACAACAAAAACACTATCATATCCCTTCCTGGTCCTAGGCAAACCCAATACAAAGTCCATGCTTATGCTCTCTCATGGTCTAGAAGGAATGGGTAGTGGCTGATACACACCTACATTAGTGGACCGCCCTTTTGGCTTTTGACATATCACACATGCCTCCACAAATTTCCTCACATCAGACTGTAATTTGGGCCAATAGTAATGCCTCTTCACCAGATCAAGAGTCTTATCTAGACCAAAATGTCTTGCCATGGCCCCACAATGTTTCTCCCTAATGATATTCAGTCTCATAGAGCACCGTGGAATACACAACTGTCCACCTTTGAAAAGTAATCCATCTTGGATCATAAATTCAGAGAATTCAACATGATATTTGTCCCCAAAGGAAGTACATACCTTGTATATCTTCCCAAAGTCTTCATCAGCATCATACATGGTCTTCAAAGAATCAATGCCAACACTTTCTAATTGGATCTAATTTATGGTTAAGACCCTCCTGCTCAAAGCATCTGCTACCTTATTCTTGACCCCTTTCTTGTGTTTAAGTGTGAAGGTGAAAGCTTGCAAAGTTTCCACCCACTTCATGTGCCTATGGTTTAGCTTCTCTTGACTATTTATGAAACTAAGGGCCTGATTATTTGTGAACACTATGAATTCTTTTGGCATCAAGTAATGCCTCCACTTTTTAAGTGACTGTACTAGAGCGTACATCTCTAAATCATATGATGAGTATCTCTTCCTTGCATCATTTAGTTTCTCACTAAAAAATGCAATAGGCCTACCTTCTTGACTGATTACTACTCCAATTGCGATGTGACTTGCATCACATTCAACTTGAAAAATCTTGTTGAAGTCAGGAAGTGCAAGGACTGGCTGCTCTGCCACCTTCTTCTTCAATGTTTCAAATGAATCATCTACCTCCTTTGTCCAAGTGAATCTGCACTTTTGTCCTCCTTTTATGGTGTTAAGCATGGGTGCACAAAAATGACTAAACCCTTTTATAAACTTCCTATAGAAGGTTGCTAACCCATGGAAACTTCTAACATCATGCAAGGTTTTAGGAGTTGGCCAAGACAATATGGCACTTACCTTTTCTTGATCCATTTTCAGTTTGTTATGTGAGATGACAAATTCTACGTAGATGATCTCTTCCTGCATGAATAAACACTTTCCTAAGTTGATCATTAGTTTCTCTTCATGTAACCTTTTGAGGACCAAGTCTATATGGTTGAGGTGCTATTCCCTTATATTACTGAAAATTAGGAGGTCATCTAAATATACTATGACAAATTTTCCCATGAATTCCCTCAAGACATCATTCATCAACCTCATAAAGGTACTAGGGGCATTGGACAAACCAAAAGGCATGACCTTCCACTCATATAACCCCTCATTGGTCTTGAATGCAGTTTTCCGTTCATCTCCTGGCCTAATGCTAATATGATGATAGCCACTCTTTAAATCTATTTTTGTGAAATACTTAGCACCCCTCAAGCAATCAAGTAAATCTTCTATCCTAGGGATTGGGAACCTATACCTGATTATTATCTTGTTGATAGCCCTTGAATTAGTACAAAGTCTCCAAGCGCCTTCCTTCTTTGGTGCTAGTACAGCCGGTACCACACATGGGTTTAAACTCTTGCCAATTAGGCCTGTCTCCAACAACTCCTCAATCTGCCTTGCTACCTCTGTATTCTACTCTAGGGTAAGCTTATATGATTCTTTGTTTGGGAGTGTAGATCTTGGGATCAGATCTATGCAATGGCTGATGTCCCTCATAGGTTGTAGGGACCTTGGCATTCCATCAGAGATGATGCCCTTGTATTTGTCCAATAACTCTTGGACAACCGGATCTATGAACCTTTGCCTCTTCTCTCCCTTGACTTCTTGCTACTGCTTCTTGTTCACATTTAGGCATGGAATTAGAGCATATGCCACTGCTCCTTCTACTATCTCTTTCATGAAATGTTTGCCTTCTACTATGATTGCCTTGACTTCTTTCCCTTTTGATTCCACCTCATTCTCCATCAATGGTAGCAACTCTATAACCTTACCATCCTTGGTGATTGAATAGGTGTTTCTAACTCCATCATGGTGTGCCTTCAAGTCATACTACCATGGTCTTTGAAATAGGAGATGGCAAGCATCCATCTTGGCAATATCAAACAATAACCTATCCTTGTATGGTCCAATTTGAAACTCCACCCAAGCCTGTTCTTCCACAACTATTTGCTGACCTTGGGTGAGCCATGAAATCTTGTATGGTCAAGGATGTGGCAGTCTTCTAAGCTTAATCTTTTCTACCATTTCAAATGACACAAAATTTTTAGTGGATCTGAAGTCAATTAGAACTTTACATAGCTTTCCTTCTGCCTTGCAAGTAGTTCTGAAAAGAGACTTCCTTTGTGGGGGTTCTTTCTCAGGCACCTTCATGGTGGTCATTGCTCTCCTAATCATTAAAGATTCTCCTTTCTCAGGATATCCATAACTATTAGGAACATTCACACTTTGAAAAGTGTTGGAGCTTGTCACACTTTGACAATCAGGTTCTTGGATCAGATTTATCCTCCTTTCTCCCATTGAAGTTGTTGCCTTTCCTAGACATCTGCTGGCTATATGGCCTTCTTGATTGCAAATGTAACATCTGATAGGTCCTCTACCCTGAGACTGCCCCTAAAGTTTCCTCTTTGATTGTAACTTCCCCCTTGGGTTTGACTGCTATCTCCTTTGCTGCTTTCTTGGTTTGATAAACCTTGGAATCCAAATCCATTTCCTTTGCCTCTGAAAGGACTTCTTCCTCCCCTTTGCTATGTCCCTCTTCCTCTACTATTATGTTCTTGTCTTCTCTTGAATTTCTCTTCCACTTTGAGTGCCAATTGGTAGCACTTTTGGACTATCTCTAGGTTATGCAGATTTATGTCTTCTTGGATAGAAAACCTCAATCCATTGAGGTATCTTGCCACGTTCTCTTCTTCATTCTCCTTTACCTTTGTCTTGACACATAGTTCATGAACTCTTCTATGTATGAGCTGACATCTAACTCTTTCTGCTTCAAGTTTTGTTTCCTCTTATGTAATTGGATGTTGTAATCCAATGGAACATAGGCCTCCTGCACTAAAGCCATCATCCTCTTCCAAGTAGCAACTCTGTTCTTTCCTTCTTTCACCCTATCATCTTGGATGAAATTCCACCAATTTAGTGTAGCCCCTTTCATTTTGGATTGAGCTATCTTCACCCTTTGGTGGTCTAGGATTTCCTTGGTCTCAAAGAAATTATTCAAGGAGTCTATCCACTCCATCACTAAATCAGGTTCCATTTTGCTTGCAAACACTGGCAAGTCTATTTTCATATCCATGGTCCTTCTCTCCATGGAATTGAGGGCATTAAGTAAGGGTCTTTGGTCTACAGGAACCTCTATCTCTTCCTGCTTAGGGATCTCCTCTTCATCCCTATCTTCTCGCTTACTAGAATCTTCTTCCCCTTTCTCTACTCTGTCCCTCAACTTCTCTACCTCCTCTTTCAAAGCCTAATTCTGAGGCTGAGTTACTCTGCTCTCTACCATTTGCTTTCTCACTAAGGCCGCCAACTCAGCATTGGTCATCTTTGTTGGGTACTCTTGTGACCCCTCTTCATCTGACATCTTGACTTCTTCTACCCAAAGGATACTCCTTTGCTTTAATACCACTTGGTGCAGAGCGCACACAGTGGAAACACACAAGATAATATTTTTGTCAATATCGGCAAGAGATCTCAAATGTCTTCCTAAAACTCTTGCACTCTTTCCTTGTCATCCTGACTTACCTTGTTGGCCTCACTATCTTTTGTGTCCTTGATGGTTTCCTTCACACCGAAACCTTCCTATCCATCGGCCAAACATTATTTCATCGGCCTCTTTATGAAATGTCACTCTGAAACTTCTTCTCACACTGATGACTTTGGCTTGTATATACATTTCCTGACCTTCTATCGTCGGTAATCCATTGTATCTTCACCCACTTTGACCACTATAGCCAGTCATCAATTGTATCAAAAGCAAATGTATGTTTCCACATATAACTGAAATATACAATCAGAACATACATCCAACAACTTGCTATTGCCGGTTCTCTCTCCCGCTTCAACCGGTCACTCCTTGCATCCAACCCTTTGCATCATCTAAATGTACATTTAAGACATGCATTTGGAACATACAATCCTAACATGCAATAGCAGTATACACACAAACTGACACTTGCATATAATAGCGATATACACATACACTGCCTGCGATATAAAATTGATGTATACACATGAAATGTATCTCCTTAGACAATTTTGACATACACATGAGTTGTTTGCCTGATATCCTTTAACGGACCTTCACATACGATTGCAGGATACACATAAGGTGATACTCAGATGCGATAGCGATATACCGAGGAAATGGACCTTCATACATTTGTGATATATACAGGAATTGTATATTCGGCAAGCAACACAAACTTAACCTAAAAAGACTTTTATACCTAACCTTCTTCACAGCATATACATAGGATGATGCTCACATGCAAATGCGATATACTCATAGACTGTCCCTGGTATATAATGGATGAATATACATCAAATGTATTTTCAAAATTCCCACCGATAACTTCCTCTGCAATAGATTATGTAGTTTCTATTCTGCCATTGACCACAAACAAAAGGAAAACCAATAGAAAACTAATGTACACAGTCCATTCCACTGATTTCACAGAAATCCACCAGTGGAATGGTTTCAATCATGCATCCCAACAACAGAAAACTAAATTAAATACAAAACAATTCTATACGGATAATATCACAGAATAATTTGATATATAGAGTATTTACATAGAATCTAGAATTTGTAAAACACAACTAATAGAATTACTATTTCTACATTCTAGCTTCATACATTTGACAACTTCAGAAGGTGGAAGGCGAATTCTTTTTACCACCACCTCCATCTATTTTTCTATCTTTTTAACTCTCCTCCTTTTTTTTCTACTTAAACCAAGATTATAATTAAAATCCTAACTAATCACATGACACCTATTGCATAAGACAACAAAATACCTAATAATATGACACATTGGTTTAATCCTCCACATACCCAACTGTCTAATGTTGTCCATGATGTTAAATACTCCCTGGGAGAAGAGATATTAAGATATGAAATTACAACACAAGATGCTATAAGAATAACATGAAATGTATCAAACATATTAAAACCTTATTCTTCTCCCTCTTATGCATATTTATCTTGTTGAAGGGGTGCTCCTACACCAGGGGACCTAGGAGCTAAACAAGGAGGTAAAAAATATGTGGACACTTTTTACTCTATAACACAAAGAGCAAATACAATTATCAGTAGCTTGTAGGTAACAAGAATAAGCCAAGATATCAATAATGTTACTCAAAAGGAATAAAGTGAATGATATAAATGGTAAGATAGATGAATAAAATTCATAACACTAGCAATGTGGGTGTAACTTCTCTTCTAAATCTAGAATCTGCAAGGACAAGAAAAGTTGAGTCTATTTTGGGGTTTGCCTTTAGGTCAAACCCTTATTTTGGTATTTCTACCTCCGTAATAGCCATGTTAAAATAAAATGAAATATAATGTGTGATATTATATTATAATTGTTTCTATAATGAATAAAATGAAACAAATCTACTCAAGAAGTAAGATCAAACTAGTGAGCTATTGGAAGAAAGGAAATGGATGCCATCCACATGAATCAATTACCCTAAACTAATAAGGGGAAAATAAGGGTAAGATGGAACTTAATCACCTTTCAAAATAGAAGATAAAAACCACCTAGTTGGAAATGAAAAGTCTAGCAAGCAGTGGTTCCAAGAAACTCCATGAAGATATCATAAATCTATAAGAAATATCACATGAGCTTGGGAGCACAAAACAATATTTTTAGATGCAATAAGAGAGCCAAAAAAATTCTTGAGAATATTGATAGAGTGCTTTTTGTAATCACTAAGCTTCACAAAAATTTCCAAGAGTTACAAGAGAGAGCTAAGAGATTCCAAGATCCAATATTTTATTCAAAATGAAAGACTAAATGAATATAGAAAAGTTAGATCCAAGAAAGTCGTTCAGAAGCGCATAGATGTTATGTAGATCTCTCATGTCACAAGAGGTGGTAAGTAAAACCTAGGAAATAGTCACTTGGTGCCACATAGGCTTAAGATGCTAGCACATCATGCAAACATCCACACTAAGTGCTAGTGTCCAAGTGACATCAGCTCCTAGTTTGATAGAAATAAGCACAAAGGTGAGAATATAACACAAATACAACATGTATGGGTTAGGGAAAACTCTAAGGCAGATTCAAAATGATCCTAGAAACATATTATGGGAGTGGACACCAAAGTGAGTGAAAATGTAGCATGAAGTTGCAAGGATATGCAATTTTTGATGTTAAAGTTCTCTTCAAGTCCTATGGTTGGGAGGTAAACATCTCCATTGGCATTTGTCATCATATGTATATGTTGTTATTTTTTAAAGACATGGAGTAAATATCTTTTTTCCAAGTGTAGTAAGCTATTTCCTTAATACTCTTTCCCTTGTGTCCTTTGGAATGTGGAAACTCTTTATTGTATTGGAAAGGATTTTTTCATATTTTTGGTGATAGTTGTGTTGTATGTAAGTCCATTTGTAAATGAAGAAATACATCATTGTGTTGCAGTTTCTTTTCAAAAAAAATAGTGTAAGAAATAAATAAAATAAAATGAGTATTATTTATTTATGTACATTGTTTATTTACACATTTTCACCCATGTTTGAAGGAATGTGTCATTATCTTGTAGTTTCTTTTTGAAAAATTTTATTGCAAGAAAAATAAATAAATTGAGCATTATATATTTATGTGCATTGTTTATGTACACATTTTCACCCATATTTGTTTTGTTTTTTTGTTTCATATGTGTAAAGTAGATTTAGTGTGTGTATTTGCTTCATGTTGTTTTTATTACTAGAATGGAAAGAAAAAAAGTTAATAGATTTACATTGTTGCTTTCTTACACATATTCATTTTTTTTCCTTTTTTCTTGTGTGTGTTTGTTTAAGAAGCTACATCTTTCTATTTCATTTAACAAAAATATCTATATGTAGGATACATATATGTATATACATGTATATATACATATATGTATCTTTCATATATATACATACTATATTAAAAAATAAATTATATAATAATGATATCTAAGTTTTATATATGTGTTCATACAAATATATGGTATATAATAATATCTATATTTTAATGTAATGGAGACTAATTTTAATAAGATCCAAGTTTTATATATATAAAAAAAAACATTTCTTAATTTCTAGGTATGTGTGCATACCTACAACATGACAATCATGAAAATAGTTTAGAAAAATAAATAAATAGGCACCAAAATAAAAGAATACATGCACGCACGCACGCACGCACGCACGCACGCACGCACGCACGCACACACACACACACACACACACACACACACACACACACACACACACACACACACACACACACACACACACACACACACACACACACACACACACACACACACACACACACACACACACACACACCTTGATAGAATTTGAGGAGAATGAAGTGATAGGTTTGTTGGGTTGATCTATATTCCATTAAACCTACAATAGATTTCATTAAATTGCAAACAAACAAATGAAGGTTTGACTCTTTAGCTAGCCTCTCTTTCTCTCATCTCCTCCAAAAACATGCCTTTTACAATAAAAGAAAATGAAAAATTAGTTGGGACTTTTTTTAGGTAGATCATATTATGTTTCTTTTAACTTAACCCAGTAATAATATTTAATTAGAAAAATTGTTTTTATTTTCTATTCTAAAGTATTAGTAAAATAATTTAAAGTAGGATCATTCAAATGAATTAAATTAAATACTATTTGGAAATTAATAATAGATAGATGGGACAACTCAACTTTAATTAAGCTTTATGTTGTTTTTATTTCATATATTATGAGCGTATTAGTAAAACCATAATAAGTGGGACGATTAAATTCATTATGATAATAATAGGAAAGGGGTAAGATATATATATATATATATATATATATATATATATATATATATATATATATATATATATATATATATATATCTCATAGGCGTCTCTAGCTCAGTGATTGTGACCCTGTTGCAGAGTCAGTCTGAGCAAGCTGAAACTAACCTCTAGGCCAATGCGATATCTCATCGCCTTCCCCATGGCGTGTGTGGCTGGGTGATTCGAGATTTAAACTTAGGTGGGCGAACTACCATGCACTTAGAGCGGGAAACCACACCACTCGAGCTAAACCTTGGGGGTAGGGTAAGATATTTTATTTTATTATGAATATGATTTGATAAATTGTAATAGAAAATAATGTGAATTAAGGCTTAATCATCCTATGCAATATTAATGTAATTGGGAGTTTAATTAAGGATTTAATTGAGGAAAATAATACTTGTGTTGAAATGATTTATGCACTAAATTGCTTATAATTAGTTTTAAATTAATTTTATGCTCATTAGTTTTAAATTAATATTCCCTTCTTTGATTACTTTATTACTTTAATTGTTAGATTTTTTTAAATTGAATAATTCAAAAGGTTACTTTTAATTTTAGTAGTAATGGATTTATTAGTTTTATATAATCTACTTAAATTAATCATTAGAATTAAATTAATTTGTGTTGTAGTTAGATATTTAATTGGATATGTTAATTTAGATCATGCCATGGAGGTGTCACCAACCCATCTCCATATAGGAGCCTAAAGGTGGAAATACATTCTAGTGACTTTCCTTTGAGGCGTCATAATAAATGATGCCACTCCCTATTTAGGTGGCTTTCATCTTTTTAGGGTGTGCAAAATGGGTTCCACATCACCCACCTTCATTTGTTTCCCTTCCTATCATGAATTGTGGCATGCTTTATTGTCACATCAATTATGCATAATTTTTAGTTTTAAGAAACGTTGTACATGTAATGTAATTTGAGTGTGCATGATGCACTATCTTGTATAGTGATGATGCAATAATTGATTATTTTTAAAAAATTACATTTGTTTGTATGTCCCTATTACATATGTGTTGTCATTGATTTCAATAGTGCTATGGAGTGTTGATCAGTGATGTCAATAGAGATGCCATAAGACATAGATGCCAAAGGGAGATTGTTATAGTGTGATGATAAGTGAAGACAAAAGAGTAAATGATCAGAAGTGTTGTGAGGTAGAAAGAAAAGTGATGTGTTGATTAGAGGAACAAACATAAAAGTGTTGATTAGAAGAGTTGTGAAGTGAAGGAGATGAGTTAGTGTCATCTGTATAGAATTGTACCTTTTAGACAGATGGAAGTTGATAGGTTGAAGCTTATGTTGATATGAAGAAGTTGTAATTTCTTGTTTATGTTGCAAAGAGCTATGACTATTGTCTCTGATGAAAATCATTGCATACAATATGAAATAAAGTGTATAAGGTTTTAGACAGTCCAAGGCATAGGAAGTTCTACTTAAGAAGCTCAAGAGAATGCTCTTCATTCATCCACAATTTAATGTGTGGCCTTGTGGTTTGGAAGTTAGATAGAGATAGGTTTGAAGTATGTATGATCATGATATCAGAGCATAAATATTAACATAGAAGGTTCTAACACTAGCAGAGTGAAGACAATGATTTAGTGTTGTTGCTAACATAATGAGTTAGAGAAATGCTCAACATTTCTCCATAGCTAAAGATTGGCTCATGTACCTTGGAGGTTAGATAGATGTAGATGAGAAGTATGATATATTTAAGTTTAAGTTGATATGATATACTATAGAGATTCTCTTGAGTTAGAACAAAGACATATATCATGTTGTTGATTAGGGTTATCTAGAGGATAATGTGAAATACACCTCATTTCACCACATTACATTATTTGGCTATGATGTTTGGAGGATGAATTTCAAATGATCTGTACATGTTTTTTCATTATAAGACTCAAGTGTTGAAGTCTACCATAAGTCTATTTTTTAATGCTCTATCTCAAGATTGTATATTTAGAGTTTGTAAGAGATGTTGTGTTATGAGTTTATTTGTTTGCGCAAGAAAAAAGATGTATTTTTTAGAGAAACAAATATATGGAAATGTTCTTACAAGTCATATAATTTTTTTGAAGTGATCTTCATGATGTTAATTAATCTCTCTAGTACCTCTTTAGATCTAGAGCTAATATGTGGAAGGATAAATGTTTGCTAGACTAACTTGATGTGTTTTGATGATTGCACCAAATATTTGGAAGTGTGCACCAGTGTAGATATGTGTGTTAAGTGGAAATAGGTCCTGATTATCACTTGGTTTGAACTGCATTGGGTTTCTACATTATTTGGAAACTGACTTTTTGTGAACGTTGCACATTTCATGCTACATGTTTCTTCTTGGCTAACGAAGGACAATCTTTTTGAAGCTTGCAGAGGATATAAATGAAAGATCTTGTTTGGTGTGAAATGTATGAGTGTGTGAGTGTGTGTATGGATGTATGTGGTAGAGTATATGTATGTGTGTGTGTGTAGAAGTGTGTTGAAGACTACAGAGCCTTTTGAGTAGAGGAGTTGAGGAGTGAAGAGTGTTGTTTCTGTGGATGTGATTAATCAGGGGATTTTTTCAAGTGTTCTTTATAAAGGTTGTAAGTCATCTTTCTATAAGTGTTGAGAATTGTAATTTATAGAGTTGTAGCTTCCTTTGGTTTGTATCCCATAAAACTTGGTGTAAACCTATTTTATTATTTATGAGGCTAGATTTGGATACTAGATCCAAGCAGCTTGCTCACTATGGTTTCTCCCTTCTAGGGTTTTCCACATAAATCTAGTGTTATGGTTGTGTGCTTATGTGTTGTGCTTTGAATTTCTTAATTTTATTATGATAGTAAAAAGATTTGATTGATAAAATTAATATGGATTAAGTCTTGATGTATACTGATTCACCCCACTCTTAGTATATCAATGTGTTCTAACAATTAGTATAAAAAATGAGTTCCTTGGTGTGTCCTAACAACTGAAGGTTGTTGGAAAGAGACACTACTAGGCATGTCAGGTGTTGTCATTGACAGCAACTAAATCTATTGTACACATCCATGTTGTATCATTTGATTGTATCAAAAGTCAAGTTGCTGATTTGTCTAAGTCTAGATAGACAAGAATAGAGCATATGTCAGGGTTTAACATTTTCATCTGCACTTCTCCATAGGTAATCATATTGTGTTGTGGATCTGAGGGAGTGTTAAGGGATGTTGGGGCTACCTAAATCCAAAGTTTTAGCCTCTAGTGATGAAGGGATTGAAAGTTACAGGCATCTGAGTATCAGGTTTTGGTTAGATAGTTCAGTCCGGTGAAGAACATGCCAACTTGGTGTTTGGTCCTTGTGTGGATTACGAGAATGGGTTGGTTGAGTAATTTATGAGATCCAGTGGTATTGGCCAACATGTGTGGTCACTTGAATACATAATTTTTGGTTCACATTGATGTTTGTGCATAGATTCAACTGACAAAATACAGATCTTGAAAAAGTTTCTATTTTTTCTTGAGGCTGAGTGTAGTTGATGTAATTTAGTGTTGTGATATATATAATCAATGGGTGCAATCATTTTGAAGAATGGATATGTGAATATGAGGTGATAAGTACAAAGCAAAGGGATCTAAGCTCTGGATCATGGAATAACAGTGAAACAGGGCAGTGAAAGATGAAGTGTGTAAAGTCAGTATATTGACCCTAACTGAAACTGTAATCTTGCATTATTAGATGCTATTCTTCAATTCAAGTATTTTAGTGAACTCTTTAGAATTGATCTTTTAGGTAGTGAGCCTCCTTTCAGAAGCGAGCTTTGGGTAGTGTGCCTGAAGGCGTGTGCCTTCCCCATTTGTGATACTTTTAATAGAGTATAAAATCTTGTGGGTTAATCCCCACCATGGTTTTTCCCTTAATTGGGTTTCCACATAAAAAATCTTGGTGTTCATGTGTGTTGATCTTGTTGTTGTTATTTTTTAGTTCATGCTTCTTTCTCTTGAATGTATGTGGTAAATTAATAAAGGCACATAATAATAAGTTTTTGTAGAATAGTAATTCACCCTCCCTCTCAGTGTTCCTTAATTTCAACAATTGGTATCAGAGCAAGGTTCCTTGGAAGAAGTTTAACAGCTTTAGGAAGATCTGGGAAGATGTTTCAATGGGTTCATTTAGGTATTCTGATGGCATTAATGAACAACTTCAAGTTTCTTTAGAGGATCTTGATCGGTCTAGAGCATAAGTCAAACAACTGCAAGAGAACCTTAAAGATGCTAAGGATTTCATTCAAACTTTAAAAGGGCAATTCAGCAAATCTATGGAAAAGAGAAAGGAGCTACTTCGGTAGTTAGAGAATTAGAAGGAATACAATGGCATGGATGAGGCTCTAAAGGAGAAGACAAAGGAATGTGAGAAGCTGGCAAAAGAAGTTGTTATCCTAACACATGAGATGGAATCCGGAGTGATGAGGCTAACCAAGGAAATTGAGGAAAGGAAGAAGACTGAAGAAATCTTAAATCAATATTTGAAAGAGAGAACAAACTTGAGTGTTGTAGATTGGATAGAATAATTAGCCATCTAGAGTCTGATCTACAAGAAACCAAGTATAATGAGGAACAACTTGAAAGGCAAATTGTCATTCTCAAACATGACCTAGAAACTGCAAATGAATACAAAGATAAGTTCAAAATAAGCTCAACTAAACTTGAGGTACTACTTGATAGTTAGAAGAAGGCAGATGATAAGCATGGTCTGTGATATGAGAGAGGTGAAATCTCTAGATCTAGTCAAAGAAATCTTGAAGTAGAAAGATGGAATCCTAGAAGGCCTCCCATAAGACAACCTAATGCTCAAAGGTAGTTTTTAATGCTAATTGTTTCAAATGCAATGAGTATGGTCATAGAGCTAATCCATGTAGAAGTAAAGTGAATCAAAATGCATTATCTTTCTCTGGTCAATGCTTTAATTGTAAAAAGATAGGTCAGAAGGTTGAGGATTGCAGAAGTGGATCAAGGAATCCTCCTAAGAACAAGCAAGTTTTCAATGGAAGATGTTTTACTTGCAACAAGTTTGGGCATATTGTAATACAATGCAGATCTAAACCTACTCCAACATGTAATTGTTAGAGGAATAAGATTGTGTGTTTCAACTACAACAAATCTGGACATATTGATAAATTTTATAGAAGCAAAAAAGGAAAAGAGAACTTACAGGCAGGTAGAGGAAGAACAGAGCAAAAGATAGATCTAATGGAAACACAGAAGGAGATGAGAAAGATATGGATTAAAAAAGATGATTTTGAGTCAAAGGATCTACACCAGCGGCCAATGTTGATACCTCCTCCAGAAACTGAGCTAAAGGTTTCAGCTCAAGGGTAGCCATAAAGAAAATCATAAATCCCATGCCAAATTTTATGTACCTAAATTTGGCATGATGAATGAAGATAAAAAATCCTATAGAAAATCTATTACAGAAGATAACAAGCTAATTTGATTGATTATAGAGTAATTGACGATTGACTGTATTCAGAAATAGTGTAACTGGATGAATTAGGGAAAAGCATTTATTACACTGGTGAATTAGGTTTTGCAGAGCATAAAAGGTCATTCATTCAACATTTGAGTCACTTTGCATTCGAAGAGAACAAGGAGAAGAGCGCCTGAGATGAGGTCTCAAAGATTTGGAGTACAAAAAGTGAATTTGACAGCTAACCCTCATCCCATGGAGAAAAAGGTATTTTTCTATGAAGCTTTGAACTTGTGATTTTTGATATCACTACTCTGCTAGTTGTTGACAACACCAAAAGGCCCCAACAGAAAGTCAAAAAGCATCCACACAAATCTATAGAGGTCAATCTGTTAGGTACCCTTTCTAATGTTCCGCATGGTTTGTTACACGTAGAAGATATTAGGGCTTACATTCATGCTAGCATAGATGAATTTGGGGATTCAAAGTTATTCGATTTGGTTAAGAATCACTTGAGGAATGAGACTCATGATCTTAAACCTGAGTATAAGGCACTGGAAGACAAACATTTCATTCAAGTTATTAGGTTCCCATCCTTCGATGAGCCTAAGTGGGTCCAGTATGTGCTTAGTTGGATGCATGCTAAATTTATGTGGTTGATGAAACCCTTTAAGATCACTAAGGATGCCATCAAGGCCGTAACAAGATTGAACTCATTCGGTGGACTACTAATGCTAAAATCAGTGAAGAATCAGACTATAACTAAAGTTACCATCTCAAAGTTTAATAAGAGGACAATGGTAATAAATGATATAATTGATCCAGATGTCAAACTTGCATCTATGGTGATTAGGTATAAGATATACCACTCCAGCAGGGAAAACTCAATATCCGGTATAGCCATTTATGCTTCTTATCAAATTTTAAGAGAAAATGCTAACTATGACTTGTCTGAGCTACTAGAAAACTGGCTAATGAAGAATCTAAACAAGATCAAGAAGGATAAGAAGAATACATTGAAGTATGGAACGTTGGTTTTGTGCTTGTTCTTTTATTTCAAGAATGAGTTACCCAAAATGAAAAGCCTATAGTGGACTAGTAACAAGCTTGTCACCATACAAATAAGAGAACACTTGCACAATATTGGCAACTCCAATGCCCAAAGGACTACTCTTTGGGGATATTTCAAGAATTTCAAGAATATGATGCAATCAAGGGAAAGAATCCCAAAGTCTGTGGTGGAAAAGTACAAGGATAGAATTTGTTTCATGGTGGAAACAGATCAATGCTTGATGGAAGCAGTGGAACCAAGGACTGTATGGATCATGCCCATGGGGTATGAAGTTGAACAAATACTAGAAATGTATGCTCAACACCTTCTAAGAAAACCAAAAGATACGTCAGTTGAAAGGTTCAGTACATATGGTGAGCTTAGTTTGAAACTGCATGTTGACCTCTGGAAACCTAAAACTAAGAAAAAGATCCAAAGGCAAGTTGAAATGTATGCAAAAAGCATTGGAATAACCAAGGAAGCTATGAGACAACATAGGGAAAGGATAGAGAAAGATAAGAAGGAGAACTAGGATAGGGAATAGGGAAGTGTTCTGGTAGAATCACCTTCTAAGTCAAGGACTACTAGGAGTTGTAGTTTAACCTTCAGTGCATCACCCTCTCCTATTGCAGAAAAATTCAAAGAAAAACCTACCGATAAGGAAGGAAAAAGGACAAAAGTAATGGGCAAAAGCTCATATGTTAGTGTGGAGAAGGAGGATGAATAAGATACTGAGTCAGATGGTGAGGTTAAAGAGTTGAAGGCCTCAGGCACTAAGGCTGCTAAAGTGTCCAAAGACAAGCCCTCCAAAAGTGTAAAGGTAAGCAAAAGACAAAAGACTAAAACTCATGTTGAAAAATCCACCTTGTTAGTTGAAGATATTGTGAATGCAGTAAATGTTCATGGGAATTTGAAGCCCATAACAGAATATTATGAAAACTTTGATAATGCCAACAAGAAAATTTTGGAGGATGTTACTGTTAAGTACTTGAATACATTCAACAAAGCACTTGTGAAAATTTTGTCAAAAATCCCTAAGGGTCTAAGTGATATTTTAGAGATGAGAAAAGAAGATACTAAAGAAAAGGATTTAGAGCTGTTATCCTCAAATTTAGTTGTGCTCAATTTGTAGGATGACCCCTACAAAACTTGTCTGTTTTGTAGCCTACAACTCTAGACACACAAAATGAGGTGAATCGCATTTGCCCTTGTGCGTGGTCTCCTAGCCTTGGAACATCCTTTTGAGCGTCAACTTGTGTGAGTTTCTTGAATTTTGCAAAAAAAGTCTAATTGAAAATTTCACTTTTTAGGAGTTAGTAATTTTTTGTTATATGCAATGGCGGGGATTTTTGCCTCCATTGCATCTTCACATGCAATGGCGGCGATTTTTGCCTCCATTGCATATTCATGTGCACTGGCATTGATTTTTGCCTCCATTGCATCTTAGAGTTAGTAAATTTTGGTTATATGCAATGGCGGCGATTTTTGCCCCCATTGCATCTTCACATGCAATGGCGGTGATTTTTGCCTCCATTGCATCTTCATATGCATTGGCAGAAATTTTTGCCTCCATTGCATCATCACATGCAATGGCAGCAATTTTTGCCTCTATTGCATCTTCATATGCAAGGGCGGCGATTTTTGCCTCCATTGCATCTTCACATGCAATGGCGGGGATTTTTGCCGCTCATGCATGTTAGTCTTTTTGTCACATGCAAGGGCGGCGATTTTTGCCGCCCGTGCATGTTGGTCCCTTTGTCATATGCAAGGGTGGCGATTTTTGCTGCCCGTGCGTGTTTGTCCCTTTGTCACATGCAAGGGCGGTGATTTTTGCCGCTCGTGCATGTTGGTCCCTTTGTCATATGCAAGGGCGGTGATTTTTGCTGCCCGTGCATGTTGGTCCCTTTGTCAAATGCAATGGCGGCAATTTTTGCCGCCTGTGCACAAAAGCAATTTCCTCCACATGCAAGGGTGGCAATTTTCACCACCCGTGCACTCACTCCCTAAAAATTTTCTAACTCTGGGAAAATTTTCAAGTTGTTAACTTTAGCCCGCTTTCACTCAATTTTTCGCTCTAATCGCACTTTAGCCCTTCAAAGCCCATGCAAATGCTCAATTCTCCCTCGCTACTATAATTTCCAATCAAAGAGACCAAAAGTTTCTTTCCATAGATGAAAAGATACAGGCATTCAATAACATGATCCAAAGGAGTTTGAAGATCAAGCTTTCTCAGTGGCTTCTATGGATAAATTATCGGATATACAGTTGACCTTGGACATTCTCAAGGTAGTTCTGGATAAGCATGAGAAGGCTGCTACCTCCGTGAAAGATTCAGTAACAAGGACTTGTGTCATTTCTGAGAATACTTCTGGACTAGATAACCTTGTGATGCAAACAATGTGGACAATGTTTGAGGATTTTCTGAAGAAGGATGGGAATGGGAATTGATGAAAGTGATCATACCTTAGTTTCTTTTTGTATTTTCACATGTACTTTATTTTCAGTTTTGGACATTTTCACATGTATTTTTCTAAAATGTAATTACATGTGAGACAAAGGAAGTCCCAAGTCAAATAGGACTCTTTTGTTGAATAAGTCAAAGTAGTTGTGAATTTCCTATTTTTGCTCCAGGCTCCTCCCTATAAATAAAGAGGGCCTCTATTGTAATAGATATCTTTAATCTTATGCAACAAAGTGCTGCCCAAATTGAGACTCAACTTTGAGACTTTGTGTTCAAATTGTATGATCAATTCCAATCAATAAAGAAGGCAAGTTTTGATATCAAACTTTGTGTTGAATCGGATTTGTATGAGTGAGGATGTACATATGGCATTTTTGCTGATTTCTCTTGTTGATTGATTGGATAAAGTGGTGCTTGCTTATTATGATTAGAGGATGTTCAACATAAGTTATATAAACTTTGTGTTATATTATTTCCTTGAATCTATGTGTGTTGAAAGCATTTCTTGGTGAAGGATTATAAAGACTTTGAGCTTGTAGTTGTTCATTGTATATGAATCATGTTGACAACTTGTAGACTTTGTGCTATGATTTTCAATCACATTCGCATGAATTAGTGGTGTTGTTAGTTAATAGACTTTGTGCTCCAACTAGTGATACAGTTACTTTTAAAATCTTTCTGGGGATAATTTGAAGACTTTGTACTTGAGATTATTCACTTGGTTCGTGAATCTTTTTGTGAAGTAAGTTGAAAGACTTTGTGCTTCAACTTACAAGAATATTGTTGATTATTGTTTAAGTGTACAAGCATTATTGAATATTATTGTGAAACATTGTAAACATCTTTTCTGAAAGAAGAGAAAAGGATGAATGTAACACACCCCCAAAGCTAGTATTTAGTGTAAATAAATTTGTAATAGTTAAAAGGGAACCTCCCCTTGCTAAGAGGAGAGATTTATCTCATCACACTGTGGTTGATATAACCATTTTGCCGTTAGTTAGCTAAACGACAAAATATTCACCCAACAGTTTTTGGTGACTCTACTGGGGATCGAATGTGCAATCAAGAGCCTCTCGCCTTTGGTTGAAGCATACCGGTCTCATCTATTGTAATATCTTTTTGTTATATCTTCTCTAAAGTTTTATCAAGGAATATGGCTATCCTAGGTCCATGGGGAAATGCGTTTGGGCCATTGAAATTGACTCAACCTCTACATGAACTACCTCGAGGTTCACGTAAGAACTTTCCCAAGTTCTACGGGGATGGTAAACAACATCTGAATGAGCACATTGTAGCTTTCTACATTACATGTGGTGTTCTCAGAGTTGAATATGAAGATGTTTCTATAAGACTATTTGTAGAAACACTCCAAGGTGTTGTAGCTGATTGGTTCTATCACCTTGCACCAGGAATTATCACTAGATGGAATACACTTCAAACCCAGTTTGAAGCTAGATTTAAGTCAGCAGAAGATGCTTATGCTTTGTTGGCCCAACTTACTCAAATGAAAAAGGAACCGCATGAGCCCATGCATGAGTTCGTGGAAAAGTTCAATAAGCTAAAGAATAGGATCCCAACTGTGGCTCAACCTATAGATGAGAAACTAAAATGCTTCTTCATCAATTCACAGTTGCCAAAAGTAAGTTTTCTTTTACGAAGAGCAGCACCAGCTAATCTTGCAATTGCTCAAAGTTTGGCAGTTGAAGTGGAGGACGATTTGATCTTGGCGGGAAAGTTGAAAAAGGATTCTATTGGGCCTAATGAGTACCCCATTTTGGCTTTATCTTCTACAAACACTATGGATCCTATAGTGCAAAAGTTGGCTGATGAGCTGTTAGCTCTGAAAGAACAAGTGTCACAGAATTTGTCCATTCCTTTCTATAAGGACATAGCAAGGAGAACTTCTCTAAATGCTCTGAATTATCAAGTTGATGCTTCAAGGGACCAGGATCATAACAGGTTTCCTCCACAACAAGGAATACTTGCTTTAGAAGCACCACCTGTGAATGCAACAATTTTCTATTATGAATCAGAGCAAAACAATCTTCTTCAATTAGAATATGATCAAGGAGAAGATGTTGCTAATCTTTTCATGGAAGGTGAGGAGCAATTAGCTGATGACTCTACCACCGGGTTCCTAAACTTGGAATATGAGATGGGACAAGAAGAAGTTACTTTTGGTGAATCTTATGATGTTCTCACATGGTCACAAAATACATCAAATCATAAACATGTGGTTGGTGACAAACAAGTAAGTACACCAGATATTCTCACTTCATCCTATGTTCCTAAGACTAGTACCCCCAATGTAAAACCTCAAGATGAGAGTTTTTGGTCTTCTGTAGCAAGTCCATATCAACTTGTTGGTATCACAGATCACGCTGAGGAGACACATATTCAAATGCTTGAGGCAAGAATACCTGTTAAGGGTATTATGCAGAAGGTTCATCCTGAAAGGGAGACCAAGTACACAGTGATGAAATCTAAGGATCCAAAATCTCAGATTCTCCTCAAGTTTTCTGATATGTGTACTTATTTCTTGACCACTAATGAAGATCTTGAGTCATCAGAGAGTGCTTCAATTGAAGGTCTAGAAATAGATGGATCATCCTCTTCAAGCAAAGAGACTTTGCACCTGAAAGGAAATAGGATTTCCAAAAGATTGGTTTTTCTGGAGAAACTTTTTGATGAGCATCATCACTTTATCAAATGACGATGACAGTTGGTACTGAATTCATCAGCAAGAGTGGGACAATTCAATCTAGATGCAGAAGAAGATCCCAGAATGTCAAGCACTGGGAAATGTTACTCATTCAATAGTAAAAGAAAAAGAAGTCGAACATATTTTCTTCTACCTCACAACAAACAACATTTGAAGCTATTCTCAAAGTGAAGTGATAGATAAGTTCATAAATTTTTGTACAGTTTTTGTGTTTTTTTTTTAATTTTTTTGTTTTTTTTTGTTGTTTTAGTCATTGTTGTGTTTTCATGTCCTTTTGTTGTGTCGCCTGACTCTATAGCCCAATGGATGGATGAAGGTACTTAGAGACTGGAGTTCTTCTCCCTTCGACCATTTCAAAGGATGATCAAAGGAAGTTCCCCAGATAGAGCCAGCTGTTATCCTCAAATTTAGTTGCGCTCAATTTGTAGGATGACCCCTACAAAACTTGTCTATTTTGTAGCCTACAACTCTAGACACGCAAAACGAGGTGAATCACATTTGCCCTTGTGCGTGGTCTCCTAGCCTTGGAACATCCTTTTGAGCGTCAACTTGTGTCAGTTTCTTGAATGTTGCAAAACAAGTCTAATTGAAAATTTCAATTTTTAGGAGTTAGTAATTTTTTGTTATATGCAATGGCGGGGATTTTTGCCTCCATTGCATCTTCACATGCAATGGCGGCAATTTTTGCCTCCATTGCATCTTCACATGCAATGGCGGCAATTTTTGCCTCCATTGCATCTTCATGTGCACTGGCGGTGATTTTTACCTCCATTGCATCTTCGAGTTAGTAAATTTTTGTTACATGCAATGGCGGCAATTTTTGCCTCCATTGCATCTTCATATGCAATGGCGGCAATTTTTGCCTCCATTGCATCTTCACATGCAATGGCGGCGATTTTTGCCTCCATTGCATCTTCATATGCACTGGCGGCGATTTTTGCCTCCATTGCATCTTAAAGTTAGTAATTTTTTGTCATATGCAATGGCGGTGATTTTTGCCTCCATTGCATCTTCATATGCAATGGCGGTGATTTTTGCTTCCATTGCATCTTCACATGCAATGGCAGCAATTTTTGCCTCTATTGCATCTTCATATGCAAGGGCAGCGATTTTTGCCTCCATTGCATCTTCACATGCAATGGCGGGGATCTTTGCCGCTCATGCATGTTAGTCTTTTTGTCACATGCAAGGGCGGTAATTTTTTCCGCCCATGCATGTTGGTCCCTTTGTCATATGCAAGGGCGGTGATTTTTGCCACCTATGCATGTTAGTCCCTTTGTCACATGCAAGGGCAGTGATTTTTGCCACCTGTGCATATTGGTCCCTTTGTCATATGCAAGGGCAGCGATTTTTGTTGGTCCCTTTGTCACATGCAACGGCGGCAATTTTTGCCGCCTGTGCACAAAATCAATTTCCTCCACATGCAAGGATGGCAATTTTTGCCGCCCATGCACTCACTCCCTAAAAATTTTCTAACTCTGGGAAAATTTTCAAGTTGTTAACTTTAGCCCGCTTTCACTCAATTTTTCGCTCTAATCGCACTTTAGCCCTTCAAAGCCCATGCAAATGCTCAATTCTCCCTCGCTACTATAATTTCTAGTCAAAAAGACCAAAAGTTTCTTTCCACAAATGAAAAGATACAGGCATTCAATAACATGATCCAAAGGAGTTTAAAGATCAAGCTTTCTCAGTGGCTTCTATGGATAAATTGTCAGATATACAGTTGACCTTGGACATTCTCAAGGTAGTTCTGGATAAGCATGAGAAGGCTGCTACCTCCGTGAAAGATTTAGTAACAAGGACTTGTGTCATTTCTGAGAATACTTATGGATTGGATAACCTTGAGATGCAAACAATGTGGACAATGTTTGAGGATTTTCTGAAGAAGGATGGGAATGGGAGTTGATGAAAGTGATCATGCCTTAGTTTATTTTTGTATTTTCACATGTACTTTATTTTCAGTTTTGGACATTTTCACATGTATTTTTCTAAAATGTAATTACATGTGAGATAAAGGAAGTCCCAATTCAAATAGGAATCTTTTGTTGAATAAGTCAAAGTAGTTGTGAATTTCCTATTTTTGCTCTAGGCTCCTCCCTATAAATAAAGAGGGCCTCTATTGTAATAGATATCTTTAATCTTATGCAACAAAGTGCTGCCCAAATTGAGACTCAACTTTGAGACTTTGTGTTCAAATTGTATGATCAATTCCAATCAATAAAGAAGGCAAGTTTTGATATCAAACTTTGTGTTGAATCAGATTTGTATGAGTGAGGATGTACATATGGCATTTTTGCTGATTTCTCTTGTTGATTGATTGGATAAAGTGGTGCTTGGTTATTACGATTGGAGGATGTTCAAGATAAGTTATATAAACTTTGTGTTATATTATTTCCTTGAATCTATGTGTGTTGAAAGCATTTCTTGGTGAAGGATTATAAAGACTTTGAGCTTGTAGTTGTTCATTGTATATGAATCATGTTGAGAACTTGTAGACTTTGTGCTATGATTTTCAATCACATTCGCGTGAATCAGTGGTGTTGTTAGTTGATAGACTTTGTGCTCCAACTAGTGATATGGTTACTTTTAAAATCTTTTTGGGGATAATTTGAAGACTTTGTACTTGAGATTATTCACTTGGTTCATGAATCTTTTTGTGAAGTAAGTTGAAAGACTTTGTGCTTCAACTTACAAGAATATTGTTGATTATTGTTTAAGTGTACAAGCATTATTGAATATTACTATGAAACATTGTAAACATCTTTTCTGAAAGAAGAGAAAAGGATGAATGTAACACACCCCCAAAGCTAGTATTTAGTGTAAATAAATTTGTAATAGTTAAAAGGGAACCTCCCCTTGCTGGGAGGAGAGATTTATCTCATCACACTGTGGTTGATATAACCATTTTGCCGTTAGTTAGCTAAACGACAAAATATTCACCCAACAGGAGCTAAGAGAACATGTGTTGTCCAGTCTGTGTCCGATAATCTCTAGGAAGGAAGCAAATCAAGTTTTCAAAGAAGTTAAAGATGAATTCAAAAGCAAGAAAAGGATAAATAAGCTAATGATTGGAGACATTGATGAAGTGGTCAAAGAAATAGAACAAATTCTGAAGAAAGCCCTAGACAAGAATAAGTTTTATGTGGTCACTGAAGAACCTGTTGATGCTGATGATACATCCATTCTGAATGATGAAGAGTTGAATAAAAATGAGCAACAAGCCGAGGTAGATGATTTCTCTATTCTGGAAGAGGAAATTTTGAATAAAGGAGATGAAAAGATGGTGAAGGAAGATAATTTTGATTGTGTAGAGGATACTCAAATTCCTCTGGAGCAATCTAATGATGGAATTGATTCCTCCATTCTAGATGTTCAAGAATTTGATAAAAATGATGATAATGCTACTACTGAGGATACACAAAATCCTCTGGAAAAGAATGTAGAAGAGATTTTTGATAAAGATAAAAAGAAAGATGCCTTTGCTGATGATGCAGAGAAAGCAAAAGTAGAGAAAAAGAATGAAAATGATAAGCAAGACAATATAGTTTACTTTGGAAAGGGAAGAGATGCAGGCCCTAAAGAGCATAAAAATGAAACATCGTATTGGGCAAGAGACACTGCAGAAGTAGTGAAAGAAATTTTGGAGAAAGATAAACAAGTTGTAGAAGATCTAGATATAATACAAAGTCTAATCAATTTTGATACTTTATCACTGGTACACAAGATGAAGTTGGCCTCTTTTCCACAAGCTAAGGCCAGAGAGGAAATCTTGAAGTTCCATATAGAAGATAGTGATTTGCTTGATCTTGCATACAACATTTTGGAGAAAATCATGCCTTCATTTCAGAAGGATTCATCAGCATCCCCCTTTAGTTAGTTGAAGAGTCTGATAAATTATGTAAGTACTCACTTTGAGTCTTTTGAAAAGTTAGTGGAAGTCAAAGTCTAGAATGAATTTAATAATAAAATATCTAGTGAACTGAAAGGAATGATTGACAATGAGAGAATTATGTTTGATACTAGTGTAAAGAGTATTCAAAATGTCCTCATTGAAGGAGGAGATGTGTACAAATTTTGTTTATCTTGGCCAAAAGTTGTAGAGGATATTGAGAAGAAAATAAAAGAGTCTAAAAAAAAATTGTCAAATGTATCTCAATCCTTTGATCCTTTGACAGCATCTGCGGTGAGTCAAGAATGTCAAGTAACTAGCTTGATTAATGAAATAAAGAAATTGGTGAAAGAAAAAGAAAACATTGTGATAAGGGTCTGTGAACTCCGAGGACTAATTTCCCCTAAGTTAGAAACAATGTTCAATGCATTGACAGAAGCTCAAGCTACTGTTCTGACAAGTGATCCCACTGATCTACAGAAAGCAGAGCCATAGATATTTTTATTTAGTGGTCATATTTTAGTTTTAGATAGAATGAAGAAAAGTTGGGACAATGAATTGGCATTGTTGAAAAACATTTTTTGTGATGTGTTTAAGTTCATGTAGACAAGACGTAAGGATTATTTGTATATATATGCCCATGTACATATAGTTTTTGCATGAATTTTGGTATACATATCTCATCCTTTGCCATTGATGTCAAAGGGGGAGTGGAAAGCAGTGAAAAATGAGGAATTCAACAAAGGGGGAGCATTGGAAATCACAAGTGTACATAGTAAGGGGAACTATTCTAATACTTAGTCATTTTTCAGTAAGTGTTTCCATTAATGCCAAAGGGGAAGATTATTAGCAAGAGACACTACTAGGCATGTCAACTGTTTTCATTGATGGAAACTAAATCTTACATATCCACATTGTATCATTGATCATACCGGAAGTCAAGTTGCACATTTGTCTAAGTCTGGATAGATAGGAACAAAGCAGATGACAAGGTTCAACATTTTGGTCTGCATTTCTCCATAGGTAATTATATTGTGATGGAGATTTGAGGGAGTATTAAGGGATGTCAGGGCAACTTAAATCCAAAGTTTTAGCCTCCGGTGATGAAGGGATTGAAAGTTACAAGCATCTATGTATCAGGTTTTGGTTAGACAGTTTAGTCTGGTGAAGAACAAGCTAACTTGGTGTTTGATCCTTGTGTAGATTAAGAGAAGTGGTTGGTTGATTAATTTATGAGATCCAGTTGTATTGGTTGACATGTGTGGTGACTTGAATACATAAGTTTTGGTTTGCATTGATGTTTGTGCATGGATTCAGCTAACAGAACAATGATCTTGAAAAAGTTTCCAAGTTTTCTTGAGGCAACTGCAGTTGATGTAATTTCATGTTGCGGATATATATAATCGATGGGTGCGAGCATTTTGAAGAATGGATGTGTGAATATGAGGTGATAAGTGTGAAGTGTGGCAGTATCAAGTGAGAAACAAAGGGATCTAAGCTCTGGATCAAGGAAAAATAGTGAAATATGAAGTGTGTAGAGTTAATATATTGAGCCTAACCAGAACTGTAATCTTGCATTATTAGATGATATTCTTTAGTTCATGTATTTCAGCAAACTCTTTGTAATTGATCTTCTAGGCAGTGAGCCTCCTTTGCGTAGTGAGTTCTGGGTAGTGTGCTCGAAGGCATGTGCATTCCCCATTTGTAATACTTTTAATATAGTATAAAATCTTGTGGGTTAATCCCCACCATGGTTTTTCCCATAACTGGGTTTCTAGGTAAAAAAATCCTAGTGTTCATGTGTGCTGATCTTGTTGTTGCTATTTTTTAGCTCATGCTTCTTTCTCTTGAATGTATGTGGTAAATTAATAAAGGAACATAATAATAAGTTTTTGTAGAACACCGATTCACCCCCCCTCTTAGGGTTCCTTAATTTCAACAAAGGTAGACCTTGAAGTAGAACACATGGCTCAAAAAGATTCATCTTCTAATGCAGCAATATTTATGAAAGCAACTATGCCATATGGAGTGTAAGGATGGAAGGCTATCTTACCTCACTAGCGTAGGATGTTGTGAGAACTATAATGGATGCTATACTAAACCTAAATGTCCTATTATAGATTCAAATGCAAAGAAAGTTCATGAAAACAATGTCAAAGCCAAGAATGCCATCTTAAGTAGTTTGACCAATTTAGAGCTTGTCAAGGTAGTGTACTACAAGATAGCCAATGAGATATGGGATAAGCTCAAAAATCTATATGAAGGAAATGAAACTGTAAACCAAGCAAAGTTACAATCTTACAAAATAGTGTTTGAGAATCTAAGGGTTGAAGAAAAGGAAAACATTGCTAGCTATTCGATCTGAGTAGATGAAGCAGTCAATGAAATCAAAAGGATAGTTGAAGATCTAGCTGATATAGTGGTTGCGAAGAAAGTCTTGAGAACTCTCCCTCATAGATTTAATTCAAAAGTTTCTGCAATTGAAGAAGGTAAAGATCTAAAGACATTACCATGGAAGAATTTTTTGGTTCCCTCACTACCTATGAGATGAGAAATGAATTCATAGGTCCATACAAAAGAGAAGTTCCTTTCAAAGCTAGGAAGAATGAAGGAACATCTGATTTATATACAGTGAAGGTGAGGAAGAAGAAACAAACTTTGTGAGAAAGTTGAAGAGGGGAGTAGGCAAGTATAAAGGTAAGTTACCTTTCAAATGTTCTAAATGTGGAAGAGTTGGTCATTTATACTTCTAAATATCCTTTTGGAGAAAATTAAAATAACAAGGGTTTCAAGAGGAACAATTTCATGAGGAACCTCCTTTCCAAAGGAGAAAATAGCTCTGTAGAAGAAGTATATCACTACTCATTAGATGATGAAAGAGGAGAATCCCTATTCATGGCTACAATGATCTCTGATGGTTTAGACAAGACTGTAGATGAAGAAGAATGGGGAGTTGATTTTGAAGGTGAATTTATTTCTACTCTTGGAGACCTAGATTGTGCAAGGAAAGAGAATTAAGAACAAAGAGATTTGATTGATGCTAAGACAAAAAAATGCACAAGTCTTGAGAAATAAATTATGTCACTCAAAAGGGAATTGGAAAAAGTGAAGTTTAGAAGTCGTGATGACACTAAAGGAGTAGATCTCATCATGCCTCAAGGAAGACCTTTTCATGCAAGGCAATTCTCCATAAATAGGTTTAATCATGATTTCTTTGGTTATTGTTTTATCTGCAATAAATTCGGTCATAAGACTATGGATTAGAAGTTTGAAATGAAACGAATAAATCTTGTAAGTAGGAATTCTCTTGCTTCACTAGTGGATGTCAATGTGGTATGCCAAATTTGCAACAATGTTAGAGATATAGCAAGATATTACAGGAGTGGATTGGTAAAATCATAATCTCAGTTGATAGATGTTGTTGAACAAGTCAAGAGACTTGAGATCAACAATGAAGTTGAAAATTCAATGATTTTTGAAATGACATTTCAAGCTCAAGGGCAAACAAATCTTTGGGTAATTTAGATAGTGGATGTACAAGCCACGTGATAGATGATAAGAGCAAATTAATCAATCTTGTTAAGTGGAATGGTGGATTAATTAGGTTAGGAGATAATTCAATTGCAAAGATTTGTGGAAATGGTATCATAAGTATTAGAAAATCTAGAATAGAGAATGTCCTTTATGTAGAAGGTCTCAAGCACAATCTTCTTAGTGTAAGTCAGATGTGAAAGAAAGCATACAATCTCATATTTCATGATCAAGGATGTGAAATCAGAAGAGAAAAGTCTGGACAATTGGTGGCAAAAGGTGCTAGGACAGAAAACAACTTGTACAATCTAAAAGGTGTTAATGCAAGGGCTTGTCTTCTAGGATAGACAAATGAATTCTTGTTGTGGCACATAAGGATGGGGAACATTAACATTGACAATCTTGTGAAGATCATCTCCATGCAAGTAGTAAGAGACATGCCAAAGATCATCAAGCATGCAAGCACCTTAGGCAAGGAATGTTAGATGGAGAAGAAGCCAATTATAAGATTCAAGTGCAAGAAGTATTCTTCTACAAGGCCATTGGAATTGGTTCATACCAATTTGTGTAGACCTACTTGGACAAAGTGTCTATAAGGTGAGAGATATTTCATGTTTCTCATTGATGATTTCTCTAGAATAACATGGCTTACATTTTTGAAAGAAAAAACATAAGCTTGTAATAGGTTAAAGATTTTGAAGTCCATTCTTGAAAATGAAATGAATGCTAGATCAAGTGTTAAAGGTCTGATAGAGGTACTGAGTTCATGTCAAGTGAGTTTGAGGAATTTTGTGAAGAACATGGAATAAAGAGGCACTATTCTATTGCAAGAACTCCTTAGCAAAATGGATTAGTGGAAAGGAGTATAAACGTTTAGGAGATGGATAGAACAATGTTGAGTGAAGACAAGCTACCTAATACATATTGCAAAGAGGTAGTCCATACTTTGTCTAAATTCTCAACAAAGGACAACTAAGAGTGTACAACACCAAGACACATTATGAGCTATGGTATGGAAGACCAACATCAATGAAGTATTTTAGAGTTTTTGGAATAAAATGCTACATCAAAGGAGATGAAGAAGGGCTGGGAAAATTTGACTCAAGATCTGATGAAGGAATCTTTCTTGGATATGAGTCAACTAGGACAAAAGCCTACAAATGCTACAAAAAAAGGCTAAGGAAGATAGATGAGAGTGTAAATGTTAGGGTTGATGAAGAGTCACATCAAGTCATAGATGAGAAAGAACACTATTGGTCAGATGAACTTGCATGCAAAGAAGAAGTAGAAGTTGAAGAAAAGGAAGAAACTCAAGAGAAGACTACCAGACCCCTACCAAACATGTTCAAAAGAATCATTTAAGAGATCATATCAGTGGAGACAAGAATGAAGGAGTGCAGACAAGAAGAATATTTGCATGAACAAATGAACAGGTAAACTTTTCTTTACTTTAGAGATTAGAACATGTTTTGTGGTTACACAACATGCCCCATTTTACCCCAGCAAGATAGGGACCCATCTTTTTGTTTTCTCTTGGTTTGTTTGGCTTCCCTTTGTTGTGGGTGGTATGGTAAACTAGTGGCAAATGTATGTTAGGATCTTATCCTTGGCATGTCAGGATCCTAAAATTTGGATCAAATTTTCAAAGTCAAAATTTTTCATCATGAACATTGCCAAATAAAAGAGAGTAAAATTTTAAGTAGGTTTGCCTTTCGAAGCACCCACAAATTCCCTAAGGTGAAGAAGTTATGCCCGATCAATGTTTAGTCAAATGGTCTTAGGGATGTGTACATTTCGTGACATCTAAACATTAACTTAATGTCCCAATCACAAAATTCACTAAGTAAATCCTAATATCCAAACCTTCGTGAATGTCCAGACATCAAACTTATCCCATTGTGATAGCTAAATGTCATCTTAGCAGTTATGCATGTTAACTTAACATGTGGACCTTAACTTAATGTCCAAACATTCATTAATATCCTGATGACGTGTCCCCATTGACTTTTCAATTGGACTTAGACTATGGACATTACGCTTAAACATTTTAACATCCAGACATTACCCCAACATCCTGATGACATCATATGATCTCGCCTTAGAGAAATTTCAAAAGATTATGACATCATCCGGACATTAAGAGGATAGAACATTCAATATTTCTTAACATTTGGACATTAACTTAATGTGTGAACTTTCACCAATATCTTGATGACATCATGTTACACTTGATCTAGAATTACATGCAGAAAGGGTGACATCATCTGCACATGTGTACTTAAGGATTTTTCACAAATACTAAATGTCTAGATATTTCTTAATATCTAGATCCTTGTTTCCTTGTGACCAAAATTCATAGCTTCTATAGACCAATCAAATGGTTCCATGTGGCACAAGTTGACTTTTTATTCTACACATTTTGTAATGTCCAAACATTTGATGATCAAAGGTAGATGCCTTTGAATTTTAAAGATGAGATATCCATCCTCGGTCAACATTGACCATCATGATGATGTGACACCTTATGCATATGTACATTTTAAAAGGTGAGCACATTGCTTAACATTCAAACATAGGTCCATATATGTGCCTTGTAATAAATGCCACAAAAAGGGTGGTTGGCCATTTGAAAATTCAAATTACAAGTTGCCACTTGTTTTAATCTCCAGGATCGATTGCCAATATCGATGAATAAAGGCAATTTGACATTAATTATGCCCTAAAATCATTATTTCTAATGCATAAATCCATATTTTTTGTAATTTTGTATTTAGAGAGCATTTAGAGTTTGATATTATAGAGCTCTAGAGTTTTTATGTCGACCATTCCAACGGATCCATACCCTAACGAAATGGTGTAGATATTGAACGACGAATGGTAAATATGGTTGTGTAGTGAAAGTACACATTAGGACTTTTGTTAATCAGGTTTTAAGAGCACTCTAAAGGTACGTAATTATGAAACCCTTCTTTAGTCATTTGTGGTAACACAGTAAAAGGTAAATCTACAACTACAATAAATCTTAGACGTATGTGCATGCATTGTACTGATGCAGAGCATCTAGGACAGTAGGAGCATAGTTCAAAACTTCAAGGCAACAACTCACAAAGTTCACTATCTCTGACAGAAATTAAGCTTCTCATAATGCAAGGTTTCAACACAATAACCAACTTTTTTTTGACACACAACATGAGGGACTTCAAGACACATACCCCCAAGATGCCTAGGTCCATTCAATATTACATACAACCCACTGTGCAGGGTCTACAGGACAACAGTCTTGCCAAAGTCTTCAAAAGATAGTCATAACCTTACTATTCCAATGGGATAATAGTCACCATATCCTTCTCATGGTGATCTCTATTAGGACAACTCAAACTTATCCAACCTATCAAACCAATGACATGCCAACATACTTAATGCCTTCACAAATCAATAACACACCACTTACCTAGTGTCTTCCTTGTGGTGGCTGTCTCCAAGAGGACTGTCAGAGACAGCATGAGGTAAGATAGACTGTTATCTTAGAGAGATCCCTCTCTACTCCTTGTCACAAGGCCATTGCTAGATCAGGAACCCTTTGTATTGTTCTCAATGCATGGCATTCTTTGGTTGACCACTGAATACAGTCAAGGATGATCACCAAGCTACTGTTGTCCTTCACCAAGTCTCAACACATGGTATTTGTAGAGTCATTCACATGCCCAAATTCACCCTACACTATTCTCCTACCTCCACATTCCTCACAAGCCTTTGCATTAACTAGTCTACAACCAATTCCATTGAGTAGAAACAGAAAAAGATCAATGGAATGGGGAGAGTTCCATCGAGTACTCAGAAGAAGCCCTAGATTAGGTTTTAAGACACCCTAACACAAAACAGTGATTCTCTCACACCTAAATTACTGTCAAGATCTCAAACAAAGCTCAAAATAGAGGCACTTCAATCCTCTAACCTTCCATCACAATTCATGGGCTATGACAAAGCCATACAGGTACGGTTTATTGCAGAAAACAATGAATTTCAGAAGGAAGACAACAATTCTAAAAGGTAGTTTGTGGAAAACTAATGATATATTCCATCTAGTTTATTGTCAAGACCTCAAACCATGCTCAAATCAAAACTATTGCCTTCTACTATCCATCCAATATGCCCAAGTACTAAGATAGTTCCGTATATGAGTACAGTACGATAGGAAATAGTAATGAAAAATAGAAAAACATAGAAAAAGCAAGAAAAATAAGGGTTTCTTTTCTCTTATTTCACTTTCATATGATAGATTCATAACAATGAATCTTCTTTGGCTTCAAATAAGCCTCCTCCAATGCATGGAATGGTTGGGGTCGAAGAAAATCGCCCAACCATCAAACTTCCTCTTGATTTCTAACTGCAGCACTCAGATGACTGTTTTAGAAACTGTCGTCTTTAGGACTACACCGATAGCTTGATGTTTAGAATGATGTTCTCTAACATGTAGTTAACCTAGGACAAGGTGTTAACATTCCTCCTAACCCTTGACATGCCTTTAAAGGCTTACAAACATGAAAAATTAAATGACTGTCCTATATGCCTCAACAAAGGCTTACATAAATGACCATTTCAAACTGCCTATTACAACATGATTGTCCTTCCTAGGACTACAACATGAAAATAGATTCTAGCTATTTGGACAAGTCCATTTACATGCATGGCTTACAAGCCTTATTACAACATTTAATGGTCTCAAGGACCTTATTAAACCAAACAGAACAACTTGGAAACCTAACCAAACCCTAGATGTCTTGGTGCTCCTGCACCATGTACTCTGTAAACATGAAATGTGAGGCTATTGAGAAAATTAACATGAAACTGATGACATGAAATGCATTTTGAGATATGTACATCTATCATTGTAGGATACAATGGAAGCTAGGAAGCTTAAGAATGAGGTAAAATTCAAGATCACCATGTTCACATCACTAGGGGAGGCAATTTTCTACTTTAGAAGGATAAGTGACATGCACGTAGGGAACATAGATGTGGATGAATGGATGGCATAACCAATTAAGGGTAGTGGCAATCCCATCCTAACATGCATATACAATTCAAGGATGTGGCCTGCTAGAGGTTTCCCATATGCGGTGGATGCCATTGAGCTAGTAGTGGCATGTGCGGACAATTACAAAAAGGAAACTAGAAGGGTAGAGAAAGATGGCAGGGAGATTTCTCTATGAAAGGGATTACAAAGGCATTTCATTTTCCTAAGAGTCCTAACCTTTTATAGATAAACCTTGAAGACTTAGAAAAACAATACAAGAACAAACTCACAGATTGCAAGAAGATAATGTTTTCATGCTGGAGTTCACAAAGCAGTACCCACAATGCAGTAGCCAAGTTACCAGTTGACTTGTATAAATTGGACTTCACACTTAAAGTCCAATATATGATGGTAATGCTGAGCAAAATGACAGGGAAACCTGTTGTAGGCACTTTTGAATCCTAAACATATGGGTCGATAAGGATGGTAGAAACAACAAACACCAAGATAGGTTGGGCCTCCTTAATCAGTGATAGATTATATGAAAATATGAGGATAATTGGAGGCTATAAATGCCTATTTTACATGAATTCATATGTGGTATATGCATGTGCTACACAATCAACCTTCTCTGGTCTGTAGACAATAGGTAGAGTAGGCAATAATCTTGGGGATGTAAACATATGGGATCATTATCCCCAATTAATAAGGCCTCCCCTCAACACTAGGAGAGGGTTAATGATTGTTTCACCATGCATCTGGTCTGGTTGATGGACAATGATAGAGTGAAGAGGATAAGCTCTAAAGTTCAAGCAATGATTACAAGGAATGGAACTTGGTTCATCCAATTCCCTATATTTACTTACATCTGCATGGAGGGACTCAAGGGGCAACTCCTCATGTTCCCAAGATGCCCCACAGATAGGATCATATTACTTGAACTGACCAGATAGATCATACCCTTGTATGAGGCATATGTGCTTAAGAATAAAAAGGGTAATGTCAGGTTTCCTTTATTATTGGGATGGTATATATGCCCATCTATTGATAGTGCTAAACATTCAGAGAGTTGTGTATGCTCCAGTTGTAACCATTCTCCCTAGCTAGATACTATGATCCCTATCATAGAATTGAAAGGCTTGTGAGTAAGCAGTTGATAAACCAAGTGCATCTAGAGGATTATTGGGTAGATTGCCACGATGATGTAAAAGTTAGGAGAAGGATTTGCCAAAGGTTAACTCTGAACTAGGTTTGGACATTGGACTATTTTAATGTCCCTCCTGAATTATGCTTAGATGATGGCATGTGGATATCCAAGGAGTTTGAGGACAATAAGATTTATAATGAGACCATTTCTCCTCCTGTTTGAAGCTAACCAGAGGTAACTTCTATCGACCTCATTATAGCTAGGGTTATGCAGTTAACCAAGGCATGGGTAGATCAACAATTGGTAGCTTTAAAAGACAAAGGGTTAGTCATAACACTAGATAAGAAGAGGAAGAGGCAAGAGCTTCTTGAAATAGAGTATGATGACTTCTTATTAGACAAGAAGCAATACATGGAGGCTAACCTAGCCAAGCCTACAACAGAATCTGTAGTAGAATTCACAACCACTTGTGTTATTATAGCAAGAAGGTCACATACTCAAATACAAAAGGGTCCTATCCCTACCATTCCAATAACTAAAAAGCAAGTGGAATAGCCTGTAGAGGCAAGAGATCCCAAGGTGAGATATGAGGATATGGAAGATAAAGAAGATGGAATACCTTTAGTAAAGAGAGGGAAAGGTCAGGATATGTTGTAGGGGACAAATGTCCCAAGACAAAAGAGAGGATAGGCATCTGTCATGAGAGGATCCACAAGTAAACAACTAGGTGTTTTACTAAAAGGGCAAGGGGGTGAAGGGCTCACAAATATGGAGCATCTCTTTGCCACTATTGAATTGTCTGCAACAGAAAGAGAAGTAAAATCCTTGAAGCCAAAGAACATGGATGTGGAGATAGTTCAGACTGACTTTCAACATAATGTCGCCATCTGATGCAGAGCCAAACACCTTAGCTTGCATTTCCCTTTGTATGTCTTTAAAACTTGTATCTCCCGAGAGATACATTACCCAATGTACATTTAGAATATGCATATACATTCGCAATATACAGTGACTTCAGTGAAACACTGACTATCGGTAGACCCTCCTAGCATCCAGCTGATACACCGATAGAAAACAATTTGTACATACTTTAGTTGACCTATGACCATCACTTTCCTTCACCATTGTTGTCGGTCAGTACTTGTACCTAATACAATGTATGAACGCAATGTATATGTTCGATACACATTCAGAAGATGAATTCACAAGATGCATTCACAATATACTTTGACCGTTGACTTCCTTGTATCTGAACTCGATGTACATTCACCACATACAACCACAATATTCACTTGCAAGATACACATGAAATGACCCCTGACATACATTAGCGATATACACACAGAATGTATATCTAGCAAAACAACCTGAATCTTTGCCAATCTCAACCTCTGCAAACCCTGTAGCTTCACAGACCCATTTCTCCTTTGATGGTCTTGACCCTCTGCAAATTCACAACTACATAGATCTTTTACTCTGCCAACCTAGCACATGAGGATGCTAGGATCTTTCAATGCATACTATACACAATCCTGCAAGCATAAAAACCAAACGAACAAAACAAAGAAACGAAAGAACTATACAACCATTCCACCAATTTCAAAGAAATCCAACCAGTGGAATGGATTAAGAATCCATCTCAACCACAAAATAGCAAATCGATTGCACAGAGAAAACTAAGGAATCGAAAGACAGAAAGATGCACAACACAAAACTTATTTATTATGCTTTCAAAAAATGTGCATACAAATGCTCTGTTTCACAATTGCAATTCACACTCTCTCATATCTTTCTAATATCAACTACTACTCTACTAATTACATTCGATGATCTCCTCTATTTATCTACTCACCTGAGTAGTACCACCTGACTCCAAGCAGCTGGGAGACAAATCCAAGCAGCTGGGAAACAACTGTCTAACAACCTCCTAACTGTCTAACAACCCTTGTGATTATAGATTTGCCAAGTGTCCTTGGAACTTACAACACAAACCTAGATACAAACTACAATGGAATGCATTGGTCAAATAGACCTTATTACATGAATGGTCAGCTTAGGATCTTATTAGAAACATCAGAATGAACTGTAAACAATGAATGCCTTATAGAGGACACTGTGGATTGGGTGCTCCTGCACCATACACCCCACCTTAAAAAGAACTCATGCTACATGAGTTAAGTCTTTGTTTTTCTCTACTTGTATCCTCTGTTGTCTCATGTCTTCCCCATTATCTCTAGACTGCAACCTACTTCCATGGAATCAAAGACTCATGCCCAGCATTGTAGGCTCTACTCACACCTTGCCATGAGTGACTGCTTGCCATCAAACCTATCCTTTGCTTGGCATTTTGTCTTACTATCATCTTTGTCTGAACACCTGCATTGGAAACCTTGGGTAATGCTTCTTGTACTGCTGCTATGACAGAATATGTTTGCCTTTCAACTCTTGTTGGTTCTAGAGGACAAACAATTGTCCCTACTATGATAGCATCCTTGTCTTTCCAATCAACTTGTGGCTTCTTATAGACCTGCTCTTTGACCTTCTGCTGATCCATCTGATCTCCATCAGTCAGAACTAAAATCATCTTCAAACTTTGTGCCTTAACAATCCTACTCCTTGAGGTATCCTCAACTTTCTTTATGTCTTCTATATTGAGCTTCACAAACTCTTTCTTACCCACCAAAATGATTTTGGCTACCTTCTTTGCTTCAGCATCCTCCTGCAATGGTATCATCACAAAAGTTCTCCCATCCTTCTTGATGGTGTAGGTGTTAGCATACCCATCATACAATGCTCTCCTATCAAATTGCCATGGCCTACCTAAAAGTAGGTGACAACATTCCATGGGCAAAATATCACATAAAACCCTATCCTGATACTCTCCAATATGAAAATCAACATATGCTTGTTCATATACCAAAAGTGATTAACTATCACTTACCCAAGATGCTTTGTAAGGGTTTTGATGAGGAATCTTTTCTAATTTTAGTTTATCCATGATTTCCTGAGATACCATATTATCTGTTGAACCAGAATCTATTACTACCTTGCATTTTTTACCTTTGCTTTTGAAATTGGTCCTAAAAAGTGCTCTCCTTTGTAGCATGTCCTTGGATGTCTTCAAGAGTGTTCTCCTCAGCATCAATGATTCTCCATCTTCCACTGGGGCTGCACTTCCCATTGGAAGGTTAACACTTTCACCTACCTCCTCTTCTTGCACATATTGAACTCTCTTGTCATTCTTCCTATCACCTCCTGATGATGAACCTTACCTTTATAGACATTTGAATGCTGGGTGACCAATTTCATTACAATGATAACATCTTCTAGTGAAAACATTAGAACTTCTACCACCTCCAAATCTACCTCTTGTTCCTTTCCATCCACTCTTGAAATCAGACTGCTCTTGCCCTTTACTAGTCTCTTCTCGGTTCTCATTGGTTTGCCTTGTTGTAGGGGCCCTCCCCCTCTTGTATTGCTGCCTCTTCCCCTCACGGACTTATCTTATCTCCTTTTTATCTTCTCTTCAGCCCTTAAAGGCCATTTGGAAACAGTTATTCACTATTTCTGGTGCTAAGATTCTGAGCTCATCTTGGATGTTCATCCTTACACCATTCAAGTACATGGCCACTTTCTCTGACTCTTCCTCTTGTCTCTTTGATCTGAGACTAAGTTTATGAAACTCTTATGTGTATGCATTCACATCAAGGTCTCTCTATCTAAGGTTCTGCAATTTCTTATACATCTGCACATCATAGTCCAAGGGTAAGAATTGTGCCTTGATTTTGGTCTCCATCCTTTCCCAGGAGGTTATCATATTCTTCCCCTCCTTGACTCTCTCTCCTTCTCCATAATTCCACCATGCAAGAGTAGATCCATGCAATCATACCTTTGCCAACTTAACCCTCTTATCATCATGGATTTCTTTATATTCAAAATGATTGTTCAATGCCTCAATCCAATTAATCACCTCTTCAGCTTCCATACTTCCACTATACATAGGCAACCCATCTATGGTGTCCCTATTGACTAACTTTAAGGCATTTAAAAATGTCCTCTGGTCTACTAGTATCTCCTCTATCTTTTTACTGGTTTTGGCAATTTCTGCATTGCCTTCATCACTGTCACTTTCATCATCCCTCTCTTTGCCTTTGGACTGTTTGAACTCTCCCAACTTGGTTGCAAGCATCTCCTCGATCAGCTTCTTAACGGTGTCCTATGACATACTTTTGGGAGGCATCATCTCCACCTCTGTCTCGCTTTCTTTGTCTGACATAAAAATTCACAGACAACACCCAAATGCCAACACTCTTGCAAATCTTCAATTTGATTTGTAGCCCAAATCGTTTTCAAGATCTGATACCACTATGATGCAGAGCCAAACACCCTAGCCTGCATTTCCCTTTGTATGTCTTCAACACTTGTATCTGCCGATAGATACATCACCCAATGTACATTCAGAATATGCATATACATTCGTAATATGCATTGACTTCAGTGAAACACTAACTCTCTGTGTACCCTCCTAGAATCCGGCTGATACACCAATAGAAAACAATTTGTACATACTTCAGTTGACCTGTGACCGTCAATTTCCTTCACTGTTGCTACCAGTCAGTACTTGTACCTAATACAATGTATGAACACAATGTATATGTTTGATATACATTTAGAAGATGCATTCGCAAGATGCATTCACAATATGCTTTGACTATTGACTTCCTTGTAATAGAACTTGATGTACATTCGCGATGTACATTCACCACATACAATCTTAATATTCACTTGCGAGATGAACACGAACATGCAACTGCGGGATACACATGAAATGACCCCCGACATACATTACCAATATACACATAGAATGTATATCTGGTGAAACAACCTGAATCTTTGCCAATCTGAACCTCTTCAAACCCTATAGCTTCATAGACCCGTTTCTCCTCTGATGGTCTCAACCCTCTGCAGCTTCACAACTACATAGATCTTTTACTCCACCAACCTAGCACATGAGGATGCTAGGATCTTTCAATGCATACTATACATGATCCTGCAAGCATAAAAACCAAATGAACAAAATAAAGAAATGAAAGAACTATACAGCCATTCCATTGATTTCAAAGAAATCCAACCGGTGGAATGGATTAAGAATCCATCTCGACCACAAAATAGAAAACTGATTGCACAGAGAAAACTAAGGAATTGAAAGATAGAAAGATGCACAACATAGAACTTGTTTATTATGCTTTCAGAAAATGTGCATACAGATGCTCTATTTCACAATTGCAATTGGCACTGTCTCAGATCTTTCTAATCTCAACTACTACTCTACTAATTACATTCGATGATCTCCTCTATTTATCTACTCACCTGAGTAGTATCACTTGACTCCAAGTAGCTGGGAGACAAATCCAAGTGGCTAGGAGACAACTGTCTAACAACCTCCTAACTGTCTAACAACCCTTGTGATTACAAATTTGCCAAGTGTCTTTGGAACTTACAACACAAACCTAGATACAAACTATAATGACATGCATTGGTCAAACAGACCTTATTACATGAATGGTCAGCTTAGGATCTTATTGGAAACATCAAAATGAACTATAAACAATTAATGCCTTATGGAGGCCACTATGGATTGAGTGCTCCTGCACCGCCATCCCTACAATTGTAAATTTTGAAACCAAAAAGGCTCAAGAAGCTAGAGAAGAAGAGAGACAGAAGGTGAATGATCCATCTTTGCCACTAGATGAAACCACTGATCTTACAGATGATGAAGTGATGAAGGAGGTGACATCTAGTCCCCTAGAAAGCCTAATCAAGAATACAACCCTCAATCCCTAAAACACACCTCAAGTGCGACAAGGCACAAGAGAAGAAGATGAGGTTAAAGACCCAGAGATAGTGCCTAAGAATATAGGTCTAGAATGGTTAATAGGTAAGGTCACTATCCCAATAGTCATTGATTTGTCATATGATGGACTAGAAGAGGAAGAGAAGGATAAGACCATGGATGATTTGCATCGTATTAATGATGATGTAGGTCCATACATGGAAATTGATACTGAGGTGCCCTCACAGTAGAATGTCTAGGAAAGTATAGAGGGACATGCTAAGATAGAATAGAAAGAACAACAAGTGTTAGCATCTGGATAAACATGTGCAATGATCACATTTGGATCCCATGATCCAAAAGATACAAAAATGTTAATATCCAAACACAAAGATCCATAGAATAAAAGTGATGAGGAAAGGATAAACAAGGTAAATACTAGTGGTTATCAAGATACAGATTAGGATATCCAAGATTCTATCAACCAAGGGGTTGATTCAGGTAATCCTCAACCTTAGGATGATCAACATGCACAATAACAAGATGTAGAGATACATTAGGATAAGCATGTTGAGGTAAATGAACAAAATAAGGATGCTCAGATTAATGTGCCTATTGGTTAAGAACCAAAAAAGGAGACATCTCATGATTAGGATATGGAATCCACAGATGCAGCAAAAGACCAAAATGAACATCAAACACGAGGAAGTTCCAAAAGAGAAAGATATAGACATGCTAGATGCTCACATTAAGAAAAAAGGCCAGCAAGGGTCACTATTCAGTGCACCACATTGGCGTGCACATGAGGTAAATCCACCTCTAGAAGTTGATTCATCAAATTTTGACATTTCTTCATTATTTTTTCTTAAGGTTGCAAAACCCAAGTGCAAGGAAAGAATTACTTATGCAATAAAGAGAGACCCAGTCTTAAGAAAGAGAACCTTTCAAATACTAGTGCCAATAGTTGACAAAGCAAAGAGAAAGATAAGTGTCAATGACTTCCAAATAACTACTATGGACATTGGACATACCATTGTTGAACAAGGGAGCCAAGAAGTCAAGGAGAGTATAGATGCATTAATTGCAAGAATAAATAAGGCTAAGGCCAAGAATAAGGAGTACAAAGAACAAATTTCTCAAATGTAGGCCTTTATCAAGGGATTGGTGGCACCAACAAATGTGCCTATCATAGCATTTATGTTACTAAATTTGGTATCTCAATACGAGATAGCTACATTAGATGTGTAGAAACACCATGAACTGATCATGGATAAGTGGTTCACCAAATTTCTGGGTGAAGGAGAACAAGTAATAAAAACCTCACTGTCCAATTGGGACATGTTAAGCAACCTAAAGGGTAAGGGTGAAAATTTGAAGAAAGACATTGGCTAAAGGTTAATAAAGAGTGGTAAGAATTTGACCAAGCTAAAAGAGATGAGGAAGGTGGATGTCAGTACCCTCATGACCAAAAATTTCCTGACACCTCAAACACTGTTGCAACTGGATAATTGGTTCAAATACATAAGTTTTGAGGTAGATATATTCAAGATATGTAATGCTAAGACTGTAGATATTAGTGTCAAAGCATCAGAACTCTTAGCAGAAGAGCTAGGGATTTTACAGTCCCTTGAGGGAGAAGTTGAAGGAAAGGTAAAAAATAAAGATGAGGATTTTGCTACCAAGGCATTCAAGGATAATTTTAGCCTTGTAGAAGAAGATCCAATTCAACACTTTTCTAAGGCTACTATTGATAAAGCAATGTGGATGAAGGCTAAGACAAAGACATAATGAATAACTTGATAGTCAGACAAACATATGGGTGGCACTGCAAGAACAACTGAATGTACAAGAGCATGTTGCACTATAAGGGCAAAGGTACTAGTTAGAGCATAAATAGATAAGGCCATCTAGGCATATGAGCTTATCTAGGGTATCAGATGTAGAGTAACAATGGAACCATCCATAGATGAGGAATTAGATGGAAATGCAGAATGAAGGGGTCACTTTGACCAAGTCAAAGATTCTAGAATATTTTAAAATGCCAATTGTATCCCACTAGATTGATTGCTAGCTGGCAATCATGTGCTGCATTTCATCTTAATCGTTAGATCATTGGATCTATTGTAACCACATCCTCTCCTTATTCTATAAAAGGAGATGGATTGTCATTTGTACATTTATTAGGAGCTTAATAGAGAGAGAATTGTTGATATTTGTGAACACTAAGTGTACATATTGTGACTTAGCATTTCCCCATGGTTCTTTCTTGAGACCAATTGTAAATATATATAAATTTTGAATATAGAATGAAATAGAGATCCTGATTACAAATTGATCATAAATCTTGAGTAGTCTTTGTGGATGATATCTGGACATGTCATTTTGGAATGTTGTGCTCTCTGAGGTGCATTTCAACTTGTGAATGTTGTTTTTATCATGTTCCTTTAAAGATTAGCATCAATCATATGTGGTTGTGGAATATCTTGGCGAAGAATGGTTTGATTTCATCTCTTTTCGTGAAGTGTTGAATTGTGTGTATGGATCAATGGTAAAAACTCACTCATTTCAAATAATTTTAGAATTTTAGTTTATTTCTTTTAAATTTCATCAACCATCACCATCAACTATAGAATATTGATAAATGATAAGCATAACATAATAAATATGCAAACATATGTAGATAATTGAATATCTTATACATATTTGGGCAAACTACATGTAAGATTAAAAATATCATGCAAATACTTGGAAATAATGATAAGAACCATGGAAATATCAGCTTAAAGGCACAATATTTAGAAGAATTCAAAGCACAGAAGTAGAATTAAGTGAAGATTAGTTCATATTTAAGTAAATTTAGAAGAACTAATAAAAGTTGCACAAATTATCATGAACAATCTTAATTAGAGTGAAGATTAGAAGAATTGATCAAACTTAGCATAACTTCACATAAATTATCTACATATTTTGGTTAAATATTGTAGGATTTAACATACTCTATTGAGATTTATGTAGAATAGGTGAAATAAAGCAAATATTTACACATACAGATAAAAATTATATCAAATTTCATGCATAAGGCCCCTGAATGTTAACAACATCATCACATCAAACTACTGAGTAATGTTAGAAGGTTAAGTACTAACTATCAGAGACTTGGGATCACAAATTAATCCTAAATTTGTCATATCTTTCAAGAGGATAAATGTTTGTTGTAGTGAATTTTTATCTCTGTTAATATGACTAACAGTTGTATCAACACAACCTAAAACTTTTGATGAGGCTACTAAGGATGAAGGATGGATAGAAGCGATGGAAGTACAACTAAATCAAATATAGAAGAATTAGACTTGGGAGTTGGTGCCAAGGCCTACAGAAAAAATGTGATAGGTACAAAGTTGGTATTCAGAAATAAATTGAATGAAGATTGAGAAGTGGCTAGAAACAAAGCAAGGTTGGTTTGTAAAGGCTATTCACAAGTAAAAGGAATTGATGTTGACGAGACTAATGTTCTAGTTGCAAGAATGGAAGCAATAAAAAATTCTTGCATTTGTAGTTCACAACTTGGGTTTCAAGGTATATCAAATGGTTGTCAAATATTCATTCTTGAATGGTGAGTCAGAAGAAGAAGTCTACATTGAGTAGTCTGATGGATTTTAGTTATCAAAAGAACTGAATATGGTATGCAGAATTAAGAAGGCTTCGTATGGTCTAAACAAGCCCCTAGGGCTTGGTATGCAAGGTTGGACAAGTACTTACTCCAACAGGGCTTCAAGAAAGGTAATGTAGATAGTAATTTTAAATAAAATTAAGGATGAATAAATTATAATTATTGTTGTGTAGGTTTGATGATATAATCTTTTATGGCAATGATGAAATGTGTCAAAAGTTTGCAAAAGAGATGTAAATAGAATTTGAAATGTCTATGATAGGTGAGCTACCATTCTTTCTTGGACTCCAAATTGGTCAATTAGATGATGGCATCTTTATCTCTCAAGAAAAGTATGTCAAGGAGATGTTGAAAAAGTTTGGTATGGAAGATTGCAAACCAGTAAGTACTCCTATGGTAACATGTTTCCATTTAAGTAAAGATGATGAGTCACCTCAAGATGATCAAACTCTATATAGGTCTATGATTGGGGGCCTACTATACTTAACAACATCAAGGCTTAACATTATGAAAGTTGGTTGTTTGGTAGCAACGTTTCAAGATGATCCAAAAGAGATGGATGTGAAGTTAGTCAAAAGGATCTTTAGATATCTTAAGAGCACTCTGGAATATGGGTTGTGGTATCATAAAGGTGATGAATTTTCTTTGAGTGCATACAATGATACAAATTGGGCTGGTAGTGTTGATGATAGAAGAAGTACTAGTGGTGGAGCTTTCTTTATGGGAGATAGATTTGTCTCATGGTTGATTAAGAAGTAGGATTCAATGTCCTTATCAATAGTAGAAGTAATGTATATACCTACAACAGCTTGCTACATTCAAGTATTATGGATGAAGCAAACATTGAAGGATATCAAGGTAGTGTATTATGAGCCCATTTATATTCTATGTGACAATACAAGTGCCATAAATATTTGAAAGAATCCAGTGATGCATTCTAGAGAGAAGTACATATCTATCAGGTATCAATTTTTGAGAGAGAAGGTTGAAAATAAAGAGGCCAGATTGGAATATGTGCCTACAAAGCATTAGGTTGTAGACATCTTTACAAAGGTACTTTTTAAGGACACATTTGAGTATCTTAGATAGAAATGAGAGCATGTTTCCCCTTCTTCTAACTAGATTCATAGATGGTGCATCTATCCAGGGGGAGTAGTTCAAGTCATATCTTTATCCCTATATTGATGATGGCTACCTCTAAGTGGGACTAGGTAGATAAGAGTTCATAAAGGATGAAACCATCAAGGGGAGCTAGAAGATAAGGATCAATAAGGGAAGATCAAGACTAATGCAAATAGGGAGAGCCTATATGTTTCTACAGAGATAGAGGAAAATAACTAGCCCTTTGTCCTTGATGTCAAAGGGGAAGAAATTTGTATATTATTTCCAGTGTTTCCATCAATGCCAAAGGGGGAGATTGTTGCATATGTGTTGTCATTGATGCATATGTGTTGTCATTGATGCGAATAGTGGTATGGAGTGCTGATTAGTGATGTCAACAGAGATGCCTAAAGGAGATTGTTACACTGTGATGATCGGTGAAGACAATATAGAGTAAGTGATCAAAATTTTTCTAAGGTAGAAAGCCATGTGATGTGGTGATTAGAGGAACATGCATAGAAGTGTTAATTAGAAGAGTTGTGAAATGAAGGATATGGATCAGTATCATCTGTACAAAGTTCTACCTTATAGACAAATGAAATTGATAGGTTGAAGAGTTTGCTGATATGAAGAAGATGTGATTTCTTGTTTGTGTTGTAAAGAGCTATGACCAATGTTGTAAATGGTGTATTCATATTGTCTCTCTGATAAAAATAATTACATAAAATATGAAAGAAAGTGTAAAAGGTTTTAGATAGTCTAAGGCACATGAAGTTACACTGAAGAAGCTTGAGAGAATGCTTCACATTCCTCAAGAATTACAGGTATGGCCTTACAGTTCAGAAATTAGATAGAGATAGATGTGAAGTGTGTATGATCCTAATATCATAGCATAAAAGTTAATGCAAAGATTCTAGGACTAGCATAGTGAAGACATTTGTTCAATGTTTTTGCTAACAAAATGAGTCAGAGAAATGCTCTACATTTTCCATATTTGAAGACTAGGTCATGTGCCTTGGAGGTTAGGCAGATGTAGATGAGAGGTATGATATATTTAAGTTTCAATTAATATGATGTACTGTAGAGGCTCTCTGGAGTCATTAGAATAGAGACATATCATGTTGTCGATTAGGGTTGTCTAGAGGAGAATGTGAAAGCCACCACATTTCACTGCATTACATTATTTGGCTTTGTTGTTTGGAGGATGAATTTAGATGGTTTGTATGTTTCTTGACTCCAAGACTCAAGTTTTGTCAATGTTCTATCTCAAGATTATATATTCAAAGTTTGCAAGAGATATGTTTAGTGTTTATTTGTTTGCACCAGAAATAAGATTATTTTTTCAAAGAGAGGATGTCCAAATTTTCTTACAAGTCATGTAATGTTTTTGAAGTGATATGCATGATGTTAATTGATCTCTCATGTACTACTCTAGGTCCAGAGCTAATATGTGGAAGGATAAATGTTTGCTGGACCAACTTGATTTGTTTTGATTATTCCGCTGGATGTTTGGAAGGGTGCACCAACATGGAGATGTGTGTTAAGGTGAAATAGGTCCTGATTATCACTTGCTTTGAACCGTATTGGATTTCTACATCATTTGGAAGCTGACTTGTTGTGGAGATTGCACGTTTCATGCTACACATTTCTTCTTGATCGATGAAGGAGAAATTTGTTGAAACTTGCAGAGGATATAAATGAAAGATCTTGTTTGGTGTGAAATAATGAGTGTCTGATTGTGTACGAGGATGTATGTGTGAGTGTGGATGTAAGTGTGTGTGTGTGGAAGTGTGTTGAAATTAGCAGTGTTTGTTGAGAGAAGGAGTTGAAGTGTGAAGGGTGTTGTTGTTGCAAAGGTGATTGATCAGTGGATTTTGTCAAGTGTTCTATACAGAGGTTGTAGCCTCTTTTTGTGAGTGTTGTAGCACTTTAATTTAGGGAGTTGTGGCTTTCTTTGGGTTGTAGCCCATAAAACTTGTTGTAAACCTATTTTATTATTTGTGAGGCTAGATTTGGACAATAGATCCAAGCAGCTTACTGACCATGGTTTTCCCTTGTAGAGTTATCCACATAAATCTGGTGTTATGGTTGTGTTCTTATGTGTTGTGCTTAGAATTGCTTAATTTGCTTAAAGTAGTAATTAGATTTGATTGATAAAGTTAATTTAGATTAAGTTTTGCATGCCATTATCAATTAAGGGTATAATCTAGAATGTATCTTACTAGTTTTACTTTGATATACACCTAATAATAAATCATATATATAATTTTAGATATGCATATGGTAGTCTTCTAGATGAGTTTTGTGTCTTCAAAAGAAGTGCTTTGTAGAAGATAGAAATGCTAAATGGTGGTGCTAAGGCTATCTTGAGAATTATTGAGATATTGATTACACAACAATAGATAGCCAACATAGTACCAAATCTTAGAAGGGTGACTTGAGAGTGGTTGGGTTGTGGTTTACACAACACCAAATAGCCAATATGGAAATTGTTATCATAAAACCAAACATATACACCAAGCTTTACACTAATAGTTGGTGACCTAATAATTATATAATCTAATTTCATATCTTATATTCATGTATGTGATATTCTTCCTTTGAGTTTGAAGTTATCTTGTTATGCTTGATGATTGTTTGTAATAATATCTAGTTACTTTATCGACTTACCATTTTATCATGATGTCTTGTTTTATTCTATTGCTACCATGAAGTATTTATTGCAAATGTATATTGGTTGTAGTCATGGCATTGTTTAACTTCTTGAGTCTAATAGAAAGTCAATGGTTGCTATGGAGGATACGGAATATTGACCATTACATTGTTCATCACCTCCCATCCTCATACCTTTTTCTAGTAACAAGAATTCTTAAACATGAACTTGAACTATATTATTGTACAACTGATCAACTCATACATATGTATTATCAAGCCATTAACTTTATAATGTAATAGGCAAACTATAGATATTATTATATTTATAACCTCTTAATGTTTATAATTATATATTAATTGAAAATGAATAATGTATTTATCACAAGAATGATTGTGCTAAATTATAACTGAATTTGTTTTTTAGCAGTAAATTATTAATACAATAAATAAAATAGATGAAAATGTTTAATAGATAAAATATAGGCATTAACAATGTTTAACTATTAAAGATTTTACAATGATCTAATTTATATAAATAAACTTTTAAATTATTGGTATGTTGTAATTTTGATCACTTGAAATAATACCAACTAAAAGTCACTTACAAATATATCTACACATGTACAACAAAATTGATTAGATCATCAACATAAGGTAAAATACTTATACATACAAACTATTTACACGAGGCCATCTATATGAACAGCTAAATTTCCTTACCTATTGCTTTCTTTCCAGGTTGCTAGCAAAGTCTATTTGCCACAGTTAAACATAAAATCACAAGAAATGTTTCCATTTGTCAAGAAAGAAACAAAAATGGGAAATCTCCATGCAGTTTCTTGTCAACAACATGGAAGCTTCAAGGGCAACTTGAGCATTAAAAAAATCAAGATACGTATTCAAATGTGACAAAATCTTCATAATGTCCTAACCGAAATTCAAATAGTTTTTTTCTTGAATTTCAAGAAGTCAATGTGTATTACTAGTTGTACTAAAGAGATCTGATACAACAAAAACCAAACTCGTTTGTTTACCTAAATTGCAATGTATTCAAGAATACTTCTGAAGAAAAAACTTCTTGGATGTGGACATATAGCCGAGAGGAAGACAATGCATATTGTGAAAAGCCACACCTTTCCCTTATGCATTGAATTTGTATACATTTTCGCCATTTTATAATAGATGAAACACTGCTGACTTCAAGCTGAGAGACTACAAAAGAATTTGTATTCTTTGGTGTGGTATTATTGATGGTAGTTATATATAAAGGAAAATAAGCAGAAGCATATAATTAGTAAACTTAAAAAGGACGTCTCTGATGATGTCATGTATCTAGAAGAAATATCATTATAGCTGCCAATGACAAATTGCACCCAAAATTGATAACAGTTACTTAATATTCCACGTTTTACTCTTCAACATAATTTAGGTATGCCTGCAACTGAGAAACTTCCATAACTGCGCTGACTTATGACTTGGTTGCGCATAATAGAACATTCGTTGATATTATTTTACCGCTCAGACAATGTCAATTTGCTCTACTTGATTTAAATTTGCAGGATACGACATTTTAAATAAGAATGATATGCCAGCTGATGAGTGGCCGGCTTAAATGCCAGATTCTTCTCTAGTCAATTCGCTTGTGCGTTGATTACAGACCAGTCTAAAATAAAGTTAAATTTAAGGAAAAATAAAAATGGATATACCTTAGTTTATTATATTGCTCATCTACCATGGGTCTCCTTTATTTTATTTCTTATAAAGTATAATACTTATGCATTATTGTCTCAACTATGGAAAATATTTCACTTACATAAATATTTAGTTTAATTAAATAAGTAATCAAATTAGATATATATGTATTGGCCTAGGGATAGGTAGATAGGCTCGGAGGACCTATAGTTCTAAAAATTCAAAGAAACCCTAATTATATGCCGAGAATTGATATCAATGTTACAATTAATGTTTTAATAAATTCACAATGGAGAAAAGGCTGATTTCTAGTTTGATTCTTGGGGAGGTGGGCCGACATTGGCCACTAGGAGAGACCTTACTGATGCTAGAATCTTTCTCCAATCGTGCTGGGGTACCAAAGTCAAAGACTACTGGCTTGTGGCAAGGGATGGGACTTCAGTTTTAGTAGCATGGAAGAGCACCCGGGATTGTAATTTTCCAAGGAGTCAGAAAGTGTTACATAACCAAATTCTAAGGAAGAAGGTGGTAATTGTCTCCAATGTTGATGATGAAGTATCCTGGATGGGTTCTAAATTGGGCATTTATACAGTTAGAGAGGGGTACAGAGTTTATATGCACACAGCTTCTACAAAATGGCCTTCAAACCTATGTTGGGGAAATGCTTTGCTTCCTAAAGCAGAAGCCTTTGTGTGGTGTACGCTTCACAATAAGATCTTGATAGGTGATCAAATCAAAAGGCTGGGGCTAGGTCCAAATTTTCCATGTGTTATGTGGAGGCATGGAAGAGTCCATAGATCATCTTCTTCTATTATGTCCCTTCAGTAGAGAATGTTGGTTCTGGTTCTTTAGAAAGCTAAATTGGTCTAGTCCTTTCTCCAAATGTTTATGAATTGGCCTCGCCCAGTTGTTAACTCTCACTTAGCCAGTCTATGGGATATTGGCCCATCGATGGTTATCTAGCATTTATGGTGGGAAAGGAACATCCGTATTTTCAGAAAGGAAGCAAATTCTGTGAGTCAGGTCTATGACAGATTAGAAGTGGCAATCTCAGATCAGTTAATTTCTTTTGTTAGACACACTAACACCAGGAATTTAGTGTGGTCCAAATGGGATGCAGCAACTATTTCATTTTGGCCATCAGTGACTAAGTTAGGACTAGGCGGCCTCTCAGGGGTAGTTAAGACTATTTCAAAAAGAGATCATGTCAGATGGATTCCACCCTCCCCCCCTTTCTTCAAGCTAAACTTTGATGGAGCATGTCGAGGCAATCCAAGTCCTTCAGGCATAGGATGTGTTATTAGAAAAGAGGATGGCTCTCTCATTGCAGCTAAATTGACCAGACTTCCTAGAGGAACCAATAATGAGGTGGAGGGATGGGCACTAGTTCATGGTTTACTACTGGTAGCTGAAAAAGGAATTAAAAGTGTATGGATTGAGGGTGACTCTCTGATAGTCATCAATGCTATCAAAGGAAGAGGAGTGAACAACTAGAAACTTAATTATATTCTTCAACAGGCCATCACCCTCCTAAACAAATTGGCTAATTATCTCATTTCTCACAAGCTAAGGGAAGGCAATAAGGTGGCAGACCTGCTAGCTAACCTAGCCATTGGACAAGAGAATGCATTTGTTTTATATCTACTTGGAGATAAAGACCAAATAAATCTATCAAATCTTATTGTACATGAGACAGAAGAAGTGTCAGGCATTCATTTGAGTTGATTCCAGGGTAGCCCGCTACCGTCCCTCTAGCTTTTTTTAATTTTTCTCAACTCCCACTTTGCCTTCAATGGTAGATAGATTGGCTTTCATGTCTCAGATGATTTACAACTTGACCACAAGCAAAACGGCCGGATTTCAAACATCCGCTATGACAACAAGATGGTGGTCACAAGTTGGGATACCAACCATTCATCTTATCAAATCCCTAGTCGATTGAGATGGAAGATGTGAAGTTTTTTGCCCGCTTTGAAATTAGCTTGGACCGACAATGATCTTCTGACATGATCTGTCCCTTTTTAATTGTAGCATAACTCTTTATCTCCAACCTCTAACAAGTCCGTGGAAGAGGAGTAATTAGATCTTTTGAAGATTCAGTGTTCCGAGACTTATGTGTTTTTTCAACTGTTTGGGTGGATAGTTGGGGATTGCGAATCCTCCATTTTTATATTTCTTAAAGTGAGGTGACAAGTTTTAATTTCTTTTATTAAATAAGGTCTCTATTATACCATGACGACTCTAGCTCGTAGAACAAGAACAACCTGTTGAGGATGCGTGTTTCTCCCTTCTCTGGTGGTCTCTCGGTGGTGCTACCTATTTTTTCTCTATTAATGGCTGTGGTGCGGGGCAGTTTTCTTCCTTCTCTTTCTCTTGTTCGGTGGTGGTAGTTATTGGTAAAAGCATCCCCATGTATAAGGGGGATGTTTATTTTGTTAAAATTTTGCTTTCTCAGCTTTGTTAAGGGCTTCTTTTGTTGTTTCATTTGATTCCTGTGACTTGGCTATGGCCTTCTTATCTGTAATACTTTTAATATCTTTAATCTATGGGTGCCACTACACCTTTTTATGTTTTAAAAATAAATAAATAAAGAAAGAATGGTGGATCTAGAGGCTAAGTGATTTTTGGGATGAGCATTGATAGGATTGGGTAGGACCATGTCATTGCAAACTTTTATGTAAAATAAACCAGTTTATATACTAGTCAATGCATAAAGAACAACCTAATCATCGTGGGCCCAAAACATAAGGGAAAAGGTCATAGGTTAGCAATTTTCTCCAATGACTATGACATTTTATCCCCACTTTGCATTTCAATTAATATGAGAATCTAAGTCACAATAAAATCAAGCAATCAACATAGAATTTTTTTTACACTCAAAAGATATAGATTTGCTTAATCTATGTAGATCAAGGATGTCGATTGTGTATATTCACCTCAACATGAGTGTTCCATCTTGAGGACCTACAAGCATAGAGAATTTCTCAACCATTTAAAAATGATCATAACAAAAACTTATAAATACTATCCCTAGAAAAATAAGAGGAATAAGGTGAGAAATTTTGATTAAGTGAAAAGTAGTATTCCTTCAAACAAACGAAAAGGACTCTAACCAAGTAGATAAAGGCTCCAACCAAGCATAAAAATGTGATGGACTCTAATCAAGTGGATATGGTGCTAAAGGATTATGATCATGCAAAATAAGATGACTTTATTGATAACAAGATAAGGGCTCTAACTAAGAAAAAGTGTACGACATCTTGATAAGGTGATGAAGTTCTCTATAGTGTTAGAATATAATCATAATTGTTTTAAATGCATCACTAGACTCATAGCCATGAAGAAACATTAATGATAATATATACCCCCTTCAATTGGTCACATACAAAGGATGCAAGGAATTACAGGTAAGAAGAAAATTGATAACATCATGTAAGGCATAAGCATGTGAAACTATCAAAGATAACATTATATAAGACACAATAAGCATTTAATAAATATCAATAGATATCGATAGATAATGAAGTTTGGGGCCTTATTCTACAGCAGTTAGGTGAGACATGGGTTTTCAATGTTAAGTTGATTGCTTTTGTCAATGAATGGAGGTCCCCCTTTTCTTTCCTATTGACTTAGGAGTTGTGAAAACAAATCCTTTCTCATCTTGGGTGGAATATATGGAAAGAGAGGAATAAAAAGATCTTTAGAGGCACCTCTAGAACTCCCCTTGATGTTTTTCAGGTTTTTTCTAGGCTCCTTTCTGAAAATTGGACACTTGTAATTTCAAAGCTCCTAAATTTTCTCCAAGCCAGACTGAAGTGAGTATTCTGAAGCATTGGGTTGTTGATATGGGTATCTGTCGCATTGACATGTCCAAGAAACATGCACATGCCAAGACTAGTTTGGAACCTCCCCAAAAGAATCTATGCAAGATGAATTTTGATGGGGCTACCAAAGGCAACCCATGCTAGGGCAATGGAGGTGGTATCATCAGGACTGACAGTGGGTTTTTTGGCTACTTATACTTGAGGGTTAGGGATCAGAAGTAATAATGTGATCGAGGCTCTAGCTATGCTATGAGGAGTGAAAATTGCTCATTCCATGAATATCAAAAAACTTCATGTGGAGGGGACTCTCAACTCCCTGTTAATGTTGTCCTTGGCACAACTAATCTAGGTTGGCATTTCATGGATGTGGTCCGAGATATTAGAATGTCACTTATTGGATTTTAATAGTTAAAAATTTCCCATATTTATAGGGAGGGAAATGTTGTGGAAGATGCAATGGCTAATATGGGCATCAACAACTCCTTCTGGAGATGTTGGAGAAAGGCTACCAAATTGCCTAGCAATGTCTAAACCCTTATTGGAAAAGATGGACACAAGCCTTGATCACATGGTGGATCCTAAATTCTATGAGGGGAGATCATGCAATTGGAGGAATGTTTACTGGATTACCATGGTTGTTTACCTCTACATAGGCATTGGGAATAAAGGGGCTGATTTGAATAATTGGGTGGTCAGTAAGACTTGGAAAGACAATAATATCTATAAATTTAAAATTCAAATTAAAAAAGGATCTGTTGAGATTTAAAATCTAAGTAGAGGGAAAACCAACATGGACTGGTAGGCTAAGACTCAATAGTTTGTCATAGACTAGATGATGCGGGGGGGGGGGGGGGGGGGGGGGGAGGCCCACGTGATAGGAAAGTATTTAAGATAGGTTGGAATTTTAATAATAATTATAATTCCACCTCCAAGCACCAAGGTATTCATTTCCACACGTGGTGGTGGATGGACGTCTCTTCCCCAGTGGTTGAATAGGGTGACAAGGACTCTACACATATGTTTCATTATGACAACTCCAATCAAATCCAGGAAAACACTCATCAGAAAGGTACGGGGTACATGGGAGGGACTATTAATTATCAAGCCATATTTTCTTTAGATTTTCTTAATCCCTATAGAAAAAACAAATCCAATTTTGCGATGTATTAGAAGGATACCATGGGTGGTGACATTGTTAAAACTGAGCCCTCTTCCTTAGAGGAATTCAAACTCAACCTGACTATTCAGCATATTATTTAGGAAGGCTGGGTAGCTTCCTTTCTGGAAGCTTTGATTGGTCATGATAAGAATTATTACAAGCAATTCGTGGACTCCTGGGACAATAGACAAGTCTGCATCGGTGGTATTAGATTTGAGGTGATGGAAGAAGTCATCAGTAAAGCTATCGAGATGTCGACCAAAGGGAAGAAGCAAAGCCACCAGAGCAGGGTGCCCAACCCAGAGAGCATGGGGGCCAACTTTGAGGAGGAGAAGCTTCTACTAAACTCTAGGGAGGGTTCAAGTGGGACAAATTGCCTACCCCATGGGACCATGTTTGTTTAATGATTATGAGATATTTCACCCTTGTAGGGCGTTTCAAGGTCTACTTCCATTACCATTTTGCCTTGTTAAACCACTTTAGACACAGTACTGAGATAAGTTTCCCCTTCTTTCTTTTATCTTCCTTGGAAAATTCATTCTAGGTTACAAGGGAAACCCATGCCAAGAACCCTAGCACCCTAGTCATCCCCCTCCACCAAGGCCTAATTTTCCAGCGTTATCACTTTGATTAAGCCCTATGCCCCCCAAGAAGATTACAGTTAGTATCCTCCAAGATCCCCCCCAATCCATGTTGTTGTTGGCCCTAGTAGGAAGGGCAAGGGTAAAAACTTGGTTAGGTTTTCTGAAAGTATGGTCACCCCTTCCTGTGGTCCCCAAGATGGGCCCAAAATTGAAGAAGTTTGAGACTCCTCATCGATTAATACTCATGTTCCCATGTTTGGCTCTAAATCTAAAGGTAAAACCACCCCTATGAAGACTAGAAGGAGCACTAAATCTCTAGTGCATGATGCCAAGAAGGGGGAGGCTTCTCGAGGAAAAGAGGGTTGGAAATGGAGGAGGAAGGTGGATCCCAGCCTCATAAGAATTCAAAGGATGGGAAGGGGGAAGTTCTCTATGAATTGGCTGCTTTGAAATTTTTTGACTTGGAAGTCATTACTATACATGGGGAAGATAGTGATGCACTGGGTACTGGTAGTAATCCTATGCAAAGTGTTAGAAGGTCTAGCCATATAGCTAAAATTCCTTCAGTCAACCCTCAAGGTATTGAGTTGTCAGGGGAGTCAGAGTTTGTTGAGGAACCCTGGGCAAGGATGATAGTGAGAGCCATATGGAGTCTGTTCATGAGGAGGACGGGACTAGGCACTTCCTTAATATGAACACCCCTTATTCTAAGGATGAGGAAGAGGCTCAAGAGAAAGAAGGAGACAAAGGAAAATGCACCTTCTGTGTCAAAATGGTAGAAGAGGTTGCTAAACTCTAGTCCAGAGTTGATAAGTTGCAGAAGAAATGGAGGGTGATGTCAGAGTTTGTTGCTAAACCCTTGCGCCATGTGGCCACTATATTTTCTATCGTGAAGGATTTTGATGATAAGATCAAGGGTATTAGATTCATAGCCTAGGTGATTATAAGGGAATGCTTAAATTCCTCACTATGGGATTTATGGGAATCCCTAGCTACTTGTCATGTGTTTTTTTGATGTTTTTTGTTTAAAGTTAGTTCAATTAGGTTGTTAGTTTTTTTATGTTGTTGTTTATTGACTCTTAATGTGTAGTTTTTGGCTCGTGTGAGGCATTTTTTCTACCCTGTGGGTTGTTTTGTACAGGGATCTAGACCCTCGTTTCCAGCTGACTTTATCAAAAACATTGTGTAAGCATATAATGAATATCAACATATGACATCATGCAAGGCATAACAAGCATTTGAAGTAATAATCGGTAACTATAATGTCAATTGATGTACTATTTTATTTTCTTGTATTTAGTTTATTTATTTTATTAGATGTTATGTACCTAAGATAGGAGAATCTTACTTAGGTAGGTATATACTTGGGTATTTTGCATCATTTGACTTGTACTTCTTTATTTTATGGAGATATTGTATACACATGGGACTGCAACTCATTTATCCTACATTGGTTATATATTCACATCTTTTGGTGGTGTATCATATATATGCCCACTTGTAGCTCTCATTTGTGTAATCTTTTGTAATCTATTCTATTGCATCCTTTAATAGAATATAGTTTATTCTCACATATTAGTCTTCCTTGTGCTTTCCATTAGGCCTTACTGATCTTGGGTGGCAATCTCCATAGCCAAATGTTACAATGTCCAATGTAATCAAATGAGCCATAGAGTTGTCTTAGAAAAATAAGGATTGTAATTAATGCGCTATCATATATTTCAACAAAAAAATGTGTCTACATCTCATGTCACAACCAATTCAATATCATCCATTGAAGGAGCAATATCATCTAATGTCAAGTGCTCACAATTAGAATAAAAATATATCATAGAGTTAAATTTACCCAAGCTATTTTATATAGAAGGCTTAAGGGTGAAAGGGACATCTCGTTTGCATTGTCACATAGTAGATAGAGAGCTTTTAGCATGACACCATGCTTCATTATAGAGGGTGTAACCCCATGCACATTGATATAGTATGGGCTCAAATAGATGCAATTGAGCCCCTAAATGTGATAATCATAAAAAAAACATCATTCTTTGTTAATATTTTTAGTTCTATAAATTGATCAAAATGTCACAAAATTAGTATAGGGTGTGTTATCATTTAACACTATGTACTTATAGAAGTGTCTTCACTTTGATGGGAGTGAACTAATATACATAGAGATGATTTGCATTTTTTTATTCACATAGAATTGATATAGAATGCTTAGATTTATATATTATATATTTAATTAGTTCTATTTTATTATTATTTTATTTTTAAGTAGTATTTTAATCATCATTTTTTCATTAATTTTAATGCGAAGAAAGGTGTCTCAACCTTGCAACTACAAAACATTACTATTCTTCCTAGTTTTGGTCTTTTTGAATACCCTTTATTTTGAAGACTGGTTTAGAACTTTCAAAGTTTCCAAAAGAAGATGAAAATAGCAGGACGTACTATTTTTAGTAACTCTACATTTAAACACCTAATAGATGTGACAAAATCTTCATAATGTCCTAACCGAAATTCAAATAGTTTATTCATGAATTTCAATAAGTCAACGTCTATTATTAGTTGTACTAAAAGAGATCTGATACAACAAAAGCCAAACTCATTTGTAAACCTAAATTGCACTGTATTCAAGAATACTTCAGAAGAAAAAACTTATTGGATGTGGACATATAGCCGAGAGGATGACAATGCATATTGTGAAAAGGCACACCTTTCCCTTATGCAATGAATTTGTATACCTTTTCGCCATTTTATAATAGATGAAACGCTGCTGACTTCAAGCTGAGAGACTACTAAAGAATTTGTACGCTTTGGTGTCGTATAATTGATGGTAGTTATATATAAAGGAGAATAAGCAGAAGCATATAATTAGTAAACTACAAAAGGACGTCTCTGATGATGTCAAGTATCTAGAAGAAAAACCAGTATAGCTGCCAATGACAATTTGCACCCAAAATTGATAACAGTTACTTAAATTTCAACGTTTTACTCTTCAACATAATTTAGGTATACCTGCAACTGAGAAACTTCCATGGCTGCGCTGACTTATGACTTCGTTGCGCGTAATAGAACATTCTTTGATATTATTTTACCTGCCCAGACGATGTCAATTAGCTCTACTTGAGTTAAATTTGCAGGGTATGACATTTTAAATAAAAATGATATGGCCGGCTAAAATGACAGATTCTTCTGCAGGGAATTTGCCTGTGCGTTGATTTCAGACCAGTCTAAAATAAAGTTAAATTTAAGGAGAAAATAAAAATGGATATATCTTAGTTTATTATATTGCTTATCTACCATGGATCTCCTTTATTTTATTTCTTAAAAACTATAATACTTACGCATTATTGTCTCAACTATGGAAATTAAATAAGTAATCAAATTAGATATATATATGTGTTGGATAGGTAGATAGGCTCTGATAGCCTATAGTTTTAAAGGCCCAAAGATACCCGGGGAATTGATATCAATATTATAATTAATGTTATAATGAATAAAGAAAGGTGGATCTAAAAACTAAGTGTTTTTTGGGTGAACATTGATAGGATTGGGTAGGACCATGTCATTTGGCAACTTTTATGTAAAATAAACCAATTTATATACTAGTCAATGTACAAAGAATAACTTAGCCATTATGGGTACAAAACATAAGGGAAAAGATCATGGGTATGCAATTTTCATCATTACATTTTATCCCCACTTTGACTTGCATGTCAACTACTATGAGAATGTACGTCAAAATAAAATCAAGCAATCAACATGAAAATTAATTATTTTTTTCGACACTTAAAAGATACAAATTTGCTTAATGTATGTAGATCATGGATGTTGATTGTGTGTACTCACCTCACCATGAATGTTCCATCTTCAGGACCTACAAGCATAGAAGAAAGAGTTCTAATGAGTAGCATTTCCCAAGCATTTAAAATGAGCATAACAAAAACTTGTGAAAACTATCACTAGAAAAATAAAAGGAATAAGGTGAGAAATTTTGACTAAGTGGAAAGTAATATTGCTTCAACCAAATGAAAATGACTCTAACCAAGAATATAAAGGCTCCAACAAAGCATAAAAATGTGAAAGACTCTAACCAAGTGGATGTGGTGCTCAAGGATTTTGACCATGCAAAACAAGATATGACTTTGCTAATAATGAGATAAGGGCTCCAACTAAACAAAAGTGTACTACATCTCGATAATGTGATGAAGTTCTTTCTAGTACTAGAAGATTATCATAATTGTTATAAATGCATCACTAGCCCCATAACCGTGAAGAAAAAATAGTGATAATATATACCCCCTTCAATTGGTCACATACAAAGGATGTAAGGAATTAGAGGTAAGAGAAAACTCGATAACATCATGTAAAGCATAAGCATGTGATACTATCAAAGATAACAATATATAAGACACAACAAGCATGTAATAAATATCAATAGATATTGATAGATAACATTATGTAATCATATAACGAATATCAATAGATGACATCATGAAAGTGACAACAAGCATGTCAAGCAATAATTGGTTACTATAATGTCTATTGGTGCATCATTTGATTTCCTTGCATTTAGTTTATTTACTTTATTGCATGTTATGCACCTAAAATAGAATAAGCATTCTTAGGTAGGTATGTACTTGGGTAAGTTGTACTTTTGTATCATTTGGTTTGTGCTTCCTTATTTTATGGAGACATTGTATACACTTGTGACTACATTTCCTTTACTCCATATTGGTTGTACATTCACATCTCTGTTGTTATATGGAGCATAATCAGACTCAGAGGTTAAATTTACCCCACTTTTATTGGTGCAGTTTCCCCCCAATTATTTAATGGGGTCAAGGGGCAGCGCCCCTTGCGGGGTCAAGGGGCAACACCCCTGAAACCTCGAATGATTTTTTATTATTTTATTAAGGCATCAGGAGTTATTTTTTATATTGGCCACCATAAAAAAAAAACCCTATTTTTTTGTAACCGACATAAGACTTGATAAAAACGGCCAAGGGTTAGCATTTTCATTGATGTATTGTAGCATTTTGCAGCAGTATTGAGTTGCAAAGGATTGCTGGTTGTAATCGATTTGATTTACTAGATAATAATATTGGACTCTCTATTGGTGGATGTAGCCCGAGTTTGGGTGAACCACGTTAAAACTTGTCTCTCGCTATTATTATTTATGTGTATTTTCATTCCTCTATTTAATCTTTATTTGCATTTAATTGATATATTTTACCGACTAAGCCTAACAATCTCTTGGTGGTGTATCTTATATATCCACTTGTAGCTCTCATATGAGTAATCTCTTGTAATTTATCCCTTAAAGGAATATAGTTTATTCTCTAAAATTGATCTTCTTTATGCTTTCTATTAAGCCTTCTCAAGATCTTGGGTGGCTATCTCCATACTAAGACCTTACATGGTATTAGAGTAGTTGAGAGCCTTTGGTTAATCCCTTGGGATAAATAGGATTGTAGATCTTGTATTTTCATGGAAGATTGAGTATGCTCTTCTCTTTGTATGGATTTGTATTGAAAGTGTATTTAGGAGAATGGTGGAGCAAATTTAAGCTCAACAGTACATCCAACGTGTTTAAGAACATCAAATTTTCCTTTTGTTGCTTCCCAATTGAACACTAGAGGCCATATCTACAAAGGTTTTCATTTGGGAGGTGTTTTCTAGATCTAGTGAGTAGTCATCACTTGAGAACATTTTGGGTCAAATCCAACCCTACTATTGTGTCCACCAACCCAAAAACTTATAGATTGACTATCAATTCACTAGTTTTAGATACCTTAGCCCAAAGTCCTCAAAGAAATTTTTTGCCCACTTGGTCATCTGTACCATAGAAATGGAGTCTTTGTAGAGTATATTCTTCTTGTACATACACTACATAAGCATTGTATGACAAGATATATATTTTTTCTGTGATTTAAAAATTAAAATAAAATTATAGTTTTTGTAGTTTTGATAGGATCTACAAACTTTATTATCCAAAACCAATGGATCTTAAAGAAAAAGGGCATGGCTCATTGAACATGCTATGGAACTTGCATATTTACATAGATGTCTTTCTGTTGATCTTACTTTTCACATTGATAAGTGTACTACACCTAAGGAGGCACATGACAAACTTGTAAAATTATATGGGGTAAGCATACAAAGATGGGAGACCAAAAGGGGGTCTTAAGATGCCACTTTTTTTCTAAAATTAGGAAAGACTAATGTTGGATGAGAAATTGAACAGAGTTACAATCAAAATTTGAAGATACAACAAAAAAAGAGTCGTAGTGCTTCGAATCTAGTTTCTAAACTACTATTTTTTTTCAAAAATACCTGAGATTAAGGGGTTCAAAAAAGGGGACCACACAAATTGGTCCTTTTCTTTCAAAAAAACATAACATAGTGTTTGGTGTGGCCCCCCTAAAAAGTTTACTTCTTTAAGTATTTGAAAAATCACTTTAGTGAGAAATTAGCTTACACTGTGTAGTTTATCTTTGATTTTTCTGATAATCTTTTCATGAATAATTGATTTTTAACTAATTTTCAAAGTGGACACATCCTAAAAAATAGAAAATTAAGCATGCTCCCCCCTAAAATTTTTTAAAACTAATCGAGAAAAAAAAAATTTGAATACATGTAGAATGGAGTCTAGTTTCTAAAAATGTAATTCATTTGAGATTTCGATGAACAGTTAATTTTTTTTTTCAAAAATACCACACACTAGTTTTTGACAAAAAAATGGATGCACTAACAAAAGAAATTATCAATAAAAACCTTAACATGTACTCAAAACATGAAAAAAATTATATGGTTAGAAAGTCAAGAGAGAGCTTAAGATTATGGTGGTATTTTTTTGACTTGTCATTGAAACAAGTGCAAACCTAATGGGGACCATGCTCCAAATTATGGAATTTTTGTTACAATCTACAAAACCATGTATTTAGACATACAAAACATAGTCCAACCCTTTGGGTTGGAAGCCCAAGGAAAGTCTGAGCCAAAGGCTTGGAAATTACCAAAGCAAAGCATAACACGAGTGCGTTATAATGCACTGATGTTATGGTGAAATAAAAACATCTCACCTTCTCTCCCTCCCTCCTTACCCCTCTCTTTATTATTCTCTCTCCCTCTCGCCTTGCCCCTCTATTATTCTCTGTCTCCCTCCCCTCTCTAGGTCTCTCCCTTCCCTCCTCTCTCTCAGCTTTTTACCTCCTACCATCTCTCTCTCTCTCTCTCTCTCTCTCTCTCTCTCTCTCTCTCTCTCTCTCTCTCTCTCTCTCTCTACTAGTTTTCCTTTTCCTAGCTTTCCTAGTTTTCCTTTTCCTAGCCAATTTCCCTTAAGATCCCACCAATTTTTCTCTATTTTAGTAATTTCCACCTCTCCTCTCATCATTCTTCCCATCTAATGAAATTTAATTTTGTCTTGTTTTCATTTCATCCTCCCAATTTATATCCTCATCCCTCTTTGCATGTCCTAGTTTTCTTGTTTCCATTTTCTTTGTTGATAAGGGAGAGGGAGGAAGAGGTAGAGAGGATAGAGATGGAGGGGGGAGAGAGAGAGAGAGAGAGAGAGAGAGAGAGAGAGAGAGAGAGAGAGAGAGAGAGAGAGAGAGAGAGAGTCCTAATTTTCTTGTTTCCATTTCCTTCATCCATAAGGGAGAGGGAGAGATAGGGAGATAGAGGAATGATAGAGGAGAGAAAGGTAAGAGATAAAGCGATAGGGAGAGATAGATAGGTAGAGAGAGGGGAGAGAGATAGGGAGAGATACAAGAGACAAATGGAAGAGATGGGGAGATAGAGATAGGGAGAGAGATTGAGATGTAGAGGGATTATAGAGATAGGGAGATAAGGGAGAGATAGGGACATAGAGGTTTAGGGTTGCTCAGGTTTAGGGTTTAGGGGTTAATGTTTAGGCGCATTATTTAGGGTTTAGGGGGAGAGAGAGAGAGAGAGAGAGAGAGAGAGAGAGAGAGAGAGAGAGAGAGAGAGAGAGAGAGAGAGAGAGAGGTTTAGGGTTGCTTGGGTTTAGGATTTAGGGTTTAGGGGAATTATTTAAGGTTTATGAGTTTAAGGTTTCTAAGGATTAGGGTTTAGTGGTTAGGGGTTAGGGTTTAGGGTTTAGAGAGAGATAGAGAGAGGAGATTGATAGAGATTTGGAGAGATAGAGGAGACAAAGGGGAGAGATAGGGAGATAGAGAGTGAGGGACATGTCAAGATACATAGGGAGAGAGATTGAGAGGTAGAGGGATGATAAAGATAGGGAGATATGGGAGAGATAGGGAGATAGGGGTTTAGGGTTTCTTGGGTTCAAGGTTCAAGGGTTTGGGGTTTAGGGTTTAAGGGTGTAATTTTGGGGTTTAGGGGCATTATCAAGGGTTTAGGGTTTATGGTTTAGGGGTTAGGTGTTATGGTTTAGAGGTTTAGCATTTAGGGTTTAGAGAGAGAGAGGACCAATAGGGAGATATATAGGAGATCAAGGGGAGAGATAGGGAGATAGAGAGTGAGGGACATGGCCAGAGACATGGGGAAAGAGATTGAGAGGTAGAGGGATGATAGAGATAGGGATATAGGGGAGAGATAGGGAGATAGAGGTTTAGGGTTGCTTAGGTTTAGGGTTTAGGGGTTCGAGATTTAGGGTTTCTCAGGTCTAGGGTTTAGTGGTTAGGGACATTATTTAGGGTTTATGGTTTATGGGTAGAGGTTAAGGTTTAGAGGTTTAAGGTTTAGGGTTTAGAGAGAGAGGACCAATAGGGAGTTATAGAGGAGACAGAGGGGAGAGATAGGGAGATAAAGAGTGAGGGACATGGCCAAAGACATAAGGAGAGTGATTGAGAGGTAGAGGGATGATACAGATAGGTAGATAGGGGAGAGATAGGGAGATAGAGGTTTAGGTTTTCTTGGGTTTAGGGTTTAGGGTTTCTTAGGTTTAGGGTTTAAGGGTTACGAGTTAGGGTTTAGGGGAATTATTTAGGGTTTAGGGTTTAGGGGTTAAGGTTTAGAGGTTTAAGGTCTAGAGAGAGAGGACCTATATGGAGATATAGAGGAGACCGAGGGGGAAAATGGGGAGATAGAGAGTGAGGGACATGGCTAGAGACATAGGGAGAGAGATTGAGAGGTAGAGGAATGATAGAGATAGGGAGATAGATGTTTAGGGTTGCTTGGGTTTAGGATTTAGGGTTTAGGGTTTATGGTTTATGGTTTAGGGGTTAAAGGTTGAGCTTAAGAGGTATAGGGTTTACAATTTAGAGAGAGAGGATAGATAGGGTGATATAGAGAAGACTGAGGGGAGATAAGGAGAGAGAGAGTGAGGGACATGGCCAAAGACATAGGGAGATAGATTGAGAGGTAGAGGTATGATAAAGATAGAGAGAAAGAGGTTTAGGGTTGTTTGGTTTTAGGGTTTAGGGTTTAGGGGTTAGGGTTAGGGTTTAGGAGCATTATTTAGGGTTTAGAGGTTTAGGGTTGCTTGCATTTATGGATTGGGGGTATTATTTAGGGTTTAGGGGTTAGGGTTGCTTAGGTTTAGGGTTTAGGGTTGCATATTAAAAGCAATCTATCTATCTTTATCTCTCTCCCTCCCCTCTTTACCTCCTATCATCTCTCTCTCTCTCTCTCTCTCTCTCTCTCTCTCTCTCTCTCTCTCTCCTCTTTACCTCCTACCCTCTCCATCCCTTCTATACCTCCTACCCTTTCTCTGTCACCTCTGTACCTCCCTCCCCACTTTCCATGCACTTAAAACACTTATAAATTTCTATGCAGGACAACACTTAAGACTTTCCATGAATGAAAGCACTTAAACATTCCATGTATGATAAAACACACTCGCATTATAACACAAGCATGTTTTGGTGAACCAAAAAAAATGGACAAAAATCATGTGGGATCCATGATTCAAACCCACATGCTCTGTTATTCCTTGCTTTTCATGCATTATCAGACAAGAAAATGTTTTTTCATGGTGTTGACATTTTTACAATCAGTGTTTACTGAATCCACCACCTTTTCTTTGTTTTTCAACGTAGAAGTAAATTGGTTGTTTTTAGATAGAATTTGATTACTTAAACTAATAGTTTCTTGTTTCATATTGTTTGAATGCTAATTTTCATGTATTTAGATTGAATTTGATGATATATGTTTGTTTTTTCATAAATTTGACTAATCCTATTAGAGTTATATAGAATTCAACACTGAGTATGAAGGAACTTGCCAAAAAGCTTAATTTTTTGAGGATTTTAAAGCCAATTTTTTAGGATTGGGCAACTTGAATCTTGAAATCTAAGGTATGTTCTTTATGTATCCATTGACCTAACTTTATGATTATGTTAAAGCATTAAGTCTCATGTTATAGGATAAGCATGAGGGAAGTTAGAGGATTATCATTTTAACAAGTTAACTTATCATGAGAAAGTGAAATTTTATATTTATTTGAGATAACAATTTATGACAACAAGCCATATCACCATGGGAAGGAATCATCAAGATAGTATTGGTATATTTTTATGAAGGGAGTCTTATCAACATTAAAGTATAATCTTAAACTAGAGCAAGTTTATGAAAACACTTTCACTATGGAGTAGATGTACAATTATGTTGCTATTATCCTGATTCAAGCAATAACCTAAACAATTAGAAGGATACTAAGGGAAATCATGTTAATCAAAGAATTATCATCATGATAAAATCAATCTAAGGATTGTCACTTGAGCATAGTCACTTGCAAGAACTATCATATCATCCTAAAGACTAAATTATACTACAATAGCTATCATGCAACCCTAGGAATAGTTATGACCTCTCACCCATGGGTAGGCTAGCAACTGATACACAAGGTGGAAATAAAGACTAAATTATAAGTCAATTAATCTCAAATCCATGCAAAAAGGTATCCATGATACTATATAAACATATCTAGGTGGTCTTGAAAGGATATCCATATGGTAGGGAAGATTGCCGTCAACTACAAGATAACCATACATGTCATTAGCATAGTTATTAGGACAATTATAATCACAATGAGGTTGTCTTGAATAGATAGTGACTTTTCAAGGATTTATTAGATAGTTAAGGAAGATAGAGTATTGATATTGGTGGGTGTAGACACATAAAATTGTCCTTACCTTGCAACAACACATTTTGTCTTAGTTCCTAGCATTATCCACTTATAAATCCCAGTTGATCACCTTTCCAATTAATTAAATAAATTTAATTTATTTAATTAATTCCCCCTCATTTGTCTCAAACAATTTAAATTAAATATTAAATCAAATCCCTCATCAATGTGTCACATGACTACAACTCTTCACATGCACAAATAATTTACATAATTTTGTTATTTAAATTATGAGATTCCCCTCACATGCTATTTTTAGCCCCACTTATTGGTGCATCATAAACATCTTTTCCTCCAAAATAAATAAAAGAATCCCACTTATTTTCTCTCATCCTATTTTTAGCCTCATGCCATAAACCACGTAATGTGCATCATAGGCACTAAAATTAACTTTTAATCCTAGCCATACACATCACATAATTGACTTTTAATCTTAGCCATCAAATCATATCATCTCTGGCCTATAAATCAACCCTCATCCAAGCCATTTGGATCCATCTTCTTGCAGTATCCTCACTCTGCCAAAATTCGTCTAATCTTCTCATCTTAACTATCTATTTTCCTCTATCATCTTTCATTTCAAAGTTATGCTATAGCTATGAGCAATCAACAACCCTTCAACATCATGCATTCTCATGCAAGATTGAGAAGAGGCATGGAGATCAATCAAGTCTAGCATGGATTCAATTTGCATTTGATTTTCTTTGTTTTTATTTTCATGCTAGTTTGTCCTTCATGGTGCATAGTTAGGGTTTAGTTAGTTTGTTATTTTTAACACTAAATTTGATTTTCCCTAGCTACATTTTGGTGAACCTGACATGAAAATTTTCCTTAGCTGCATAGTTAGGGTTTAGTTAGTTAGTTGTTTTTCATCATATGGTCCACAACCCCTTAAGCCTATTGAAAATTATCCTCCCATGAGTTCATTGCCCTCTCATGTTATTGGCCAAGAACCTATCCAGGAGCCATCCACTTCTATTCAAGCAAACCAAGAGCTATGTCAAGAGTTTAATCCTAAGCATGTGGAAACATCAAGCCCTAGCCCTACTCAAGATCAAATCACTTTCATCCAATCTATCGATAACCTATATATTTTCTATGATCAAGATATTACCCATGAAGAAGCTATCCATGAGAAACTTGATCCTATACCTATACATGAGCAAGATATCCCAAATACACCTCCACCTAGTCCTATCCATGATCCACCAAAAATCACTTGTCATGATGAGACACATGCCTCCAAAGAACACATAATCCTAGAATATCAAACAAATACCTTGGATCCTAATGAGCATGATCAAGATTCTAATGATCCTTCCACATTCATTATCAACCATATTCCAAATCCACCATCACATCCTATTGGTCTATTCACCATGATTCATGAATGTTCCTCCCTATGAACACAACAACCATTGTCTACCACTTCACTTTCTTGACCCAATAAGGAACTTTTGTCTAGTTCCCAAACTACACCTAGTCCCATTGCCCATCACATAATCTAAAACATGGACTACAAAGGTAAAGGCTTAGGCCTTCATGAACAAGGTATTTTTCAACCAATCCATGTCAAGGTCCCTCCACGCTCATATGGCCTTGGATATACGCCCGAAGGTAAATAAGCTAAAGATGTTGGTAATTCCTCCATTCCTCCTAAGTCCACCACTTTCCATCATAAATCTTATCACATGCCTAAGACATATGTTGTCATTCCACCTTCATCATCCTACAAATGTCAAAAGCATGTGACCATACATCTTCCACCATCAAACTTACCTCCACTGCTTCCAACTCCTAATATCCCTCCATCCACTTTACTACCACTTCTCCCAATGCCAAATCCATCCATTTACACATTCCCTCAAATTCTTAATCATGACTAGCAAATGCACATATTGTCTACACATGAAGCTTCCACTCATTCCACCCACCACATGGGATTCAAAAATAAACATTTGGATGCCTCTACCTATAAAGACAAAAATCCTAAAGTTCCTAATGCCTTAGGATATCAATTTAAAGAGTCAAAGCAAAGTACATTAAAAAAGATATCCAAGCCCATACCTCCAAAAGACAAGGCTAAAACTAAAATGGTTTGGGTACCTAAGAAAAAAGAAATCAAGTGAAATGAGGCATCCACATCTCAAAAATCCCAACCATCCATTTCCATCCATTCCATTCAAAAATATCACATTCCTTCATCCCACATCAAAAGTAAAAATCATAAAAATACTAAGTCTATGTGGATACCTAAATTCTTACATCATCCATGTCCTAAGAAAACATCTCCATTGCTTCCTACACCACCTCCACATCAAAAGATTCAATTTTTATCATCGCGTGTGCAACCGTTGGTCATGGTTTCCTTCCATTCCACAACTCCACATACCTTCATCTCCCCATCCTTCTTCCACTATCCTACATATATTACCCATCCTATTCTTATGGTCCATGCTTTTACATAAGTCCTAATAATCGACATCCTAATCCCCTATCCATCCTTGCATAAGCCATCATAATCCATTATCTACCTACTCCATCTACCTCTTTCATGTCACTCCTTACCAACATCTATGAGCATAATGAGATTTGACACGGTCCATGTGACAACATCCATCTAAAAGGACTATCACCTTTCATCAAACTAGACACTTGAGTCCCTTCCATCCATATTCCCCTTCTCCTATCAAAAAATTTTAAAAAAAAAGTAAAAAAAATCAAAATAGTAAAGAGAAATCCCTTCGTCCAACGGTAAAAACCTGGTAAACAAGCACCTTGGATAAGTACCATGATAAAAACCTGGCAAACATGCATTATGTGTAGATTGATCTTCTATGTCACTTACACTTGGGGGCACATTGTCTCATCCACACTATCTATCCTATCATATCACTTTCTATCATTCCACCATATCCTACCTTACCATCCTACTATCCTTATCCATTACACCTAGATATACATGTCTTATTGAATCCATTCATCCTCCCTTCCTCCTTTTGATCTTGACTAAAATATGGGGGCACAATGTTGAGAAATGTTTTGGATATCTCTTGACATGCCTTGTCTTTTGTAGATAAATCTTATCATTACCTTCTTATCATTAACCATTTTTTTCATCTTATCCAAACAAGCCTATCATTATCCTAATTGGCATAAGATTTGTCATGAAAAATCCTAAGTATTGCACCTAGAATGGGGCATGTTGTTCCTATGCAACATAGTCTTTGGAGATCACATCCTTGCTCCTTTATGATGCATCTATCCCATTCACTATTGCTTGTCCTTTTATCCATCGCCTTATCATGAGATTTTGCCCACCCTTTTATCCATTCATCCAATCCTACATTATCCTTGCACCTAGACTTGGTTTTCCCTTGTCATTGGTATCGAGCATAAAGGTTATCAAAATTGTCATCTAATGCCATTTCAAAATATTTCCAAAATCCAAAAAAATAAAAAAAAATAAAAACATATAAAAATCCAAAAAAATCAAAACATACCAAAAATCCAAAAAAATCAAAACATCCAAAAAAAATCAAAACATTTCAAAATCCAAAAACAAAAATCAAAACATTTCAAAAAAATCCCAAAAAAATAAAATATTCAACAAAAATCCAACCAATAAAATTAATTATCAAATCATCATTCAAACAAATTCATCCAATTCATTCAAATCCAATCATCATCATTCAAATCATTCCTACAAATCAAATTAATCAATTCTTTCAATCAATTTTCATTAAAATCAAATCATTCAATCAAATTCCTCCAAATCAAATCACTTCTTCTAATCAACTCAATTCAACCAATTCAATCCAATCATCCAATCATTCCAAGCAATAATCTTAAATTCAAATCATCTTTAACCCATACCAATCAAGTCAATCAATCTTGCTAAATCATCCAATTGCATCCTTGGTTTTGTTCCAATCTTGCTATCAACTAGATCAACCAATCATCATCATAATCAATGGGATTTATCATCCCCAATCCTAGTGTTGTTCTCAGGATACATCGTTCACATATCAACAACACAATCCTCATGTTATTCTCAGGATAAATCATTCCCACATCAATAACATTATCAATCATCAATCAATCAATCATTGGTTTACAGCTTGACAGAGGCAATACCTTGTTTGTTTTTTAATCATTTGTGCATGCTTGCTTGCTTGCTTGTGTGTGTTATCATTTTTATCTTGCATTTGAATCATTCCTAGCTAATTATATTCATATCTTGTATCTAGACAAGGTTGTATTATGCTGGGGCATGAGACACATCGTCACCTTAGTCCTTATACCTTGGTGCATAATGTCTAGTGCTATATCAAACATCACGGTTGCTCACTTTCATTGTAGCATAACACATCACTCATTTCTTCTATCCATTTCTTTATCTTTTTTCCTTGACCAATCCCTTTCATTTTGAGAGCCTACCCGTGTTTGTCCAACCCACCTATCCTCTTGAGGGGGCATCATCATCCTATCCTCCCATCATTATCATTTTTCTCTATCCATACCTTAGCTTCTTTGAAATGATGTTACTCCACATAAATCTCATCATCTCGAACAGCATCTCAAAGAGGGGAAAAATGTAGACACTTAAAATTGTCCATACCTTGAAACAACACGTCTTGTCTTAGGTCCTAGAATTATCCTACTTATAAATCCCACTTGATCACCTTTCCAATTAATTAAATAAATTTCATTTATTTAATTAATTCCCCCTCACTTGTCTCAAACAATTTAAATTAAATATTAAATCAAATCCCTCATCCATGTGTCACATGACTATAACTCTTCACATGCACAAATAATTTAAATAATTTTGTTATTTAAATTATGGAATTCCCCTCACATCCTATTTTTAGCCCCACCTATTGGTGCCTCATAAGCATCTTTTCCTCTAAAATAAATAACATAATTCCACTTATTTTCTCTCATCCTATTTTTAGCCTCATGTCATAAACCACTTAATGTGCATCATAGGCACTAAAATCAACTTTTAATCCTAGCCATACACATCACACAATTGACTTTTAATCTTAGCCATCGAATCATATTATCTCTAGCCTATAAATCAACCCTCATCTAAGCCATTTGGATCCATCTTCTTGCAGTGTCCTCACACTACCAAAATTCCTCTAATCTTCTCATCTTAACTATCTATTTTCCTCTATCATCTTTCATCTCAAAGTTATGTTGTAACTATGAGAAATCAACAATCCTTCGACATCATGCATTCTCATGCAAGATCGAGAAGAGCCATGGAGATCAATCAAGTCTAGCGTCAATTCAGTTTGCATTTGATTTTCTTTGTTTTTATTTTCATGCTAGTTTTTCCTTCATGGTGCATAGTTAGGGTTTAGTTAGTTTGTTGTTTTTAACACTAAATCTAATTTTCCCTAGCTACAGTGGGTGCATAGCCATTTCATGATTTAATGAAAGAGTCATGCATCATGAAGTAGCAGTCAAGATCAAAAGGACACCAAATTTGGTGAAGTTGCAGAAAGAAACTAAATTTGACACTTGATTATAATTTCACAACCAATTTGACTAGGAATGGGAGAAGGATTAGAGAAGGTATTTGTCCTAAATAGGAATGAATATATTGCATCTTTAATCTAACTAGTTATGTTTTTAGATATTTCATTGATCTTGATTAAAATCTTTTTGTTTCATTTTTCATTTATCTCAATTTTTTGCTAACTAGTAGGAGGTTTCACTACATACACTATTTTAACAATAATATGATAGAGGAAGAAAGTACTAAAAGAGAACCTAAGATAAGATCAAGAAAAATGTTGGATAAGAGAATGAGATCAACAAAGGAAAAATTATTGTTTTGATGACCTCATTTGTTGTTGTTCTAAAAAAACCAAGCTCCATACAATTTTATCTATAAATATGAGATTAAAAGAAGGTAAAAAAGGTAGCAAATTATTCTATTGCTATAAGGAAGTTTCCTTTCTATTGAAGATTTATGATAAAACAAGGAATACTACATGATTTGAAGATCCTTATAGAACCATTTATGCTTGTCAACTAAAGTTGTTACCTTGGAAATTGTATTCCCAATTCACCTAGGTGAAGGAGACAAGCATGGTTCAGAAGACATGTTAATAAAATGTGAAATTAACCTAGAGATTGTGCCTACCACCATTTGTAAATGTTACCCATATCTTGGCCATTGATTTAATACTAAAAACTTAGTACGGAAAAGTTGATTTCTATATAGAGAGAGAGCTAAAACACATTGTAAGTGTTGGAAGAGTTCTTTTGTATTGCTATGATACATTCTTAAATATCATCTGAATGATGAATGTTAGTTACTCCATGAAGTACAAGAATGGTATGATATGTCATCTTGCCTTGTAATTCGAATGATATCCTAGCTTAATCTTGATTTGTATAAGATTGCTAGTATATGACATGTGTGTGATCTTTATGTTTCAGGTTGGACCACCCTAGGAAACTATAAATTTTTAGATTTATAATTATTTATTCACTTTAACTATATGATTATTTTGAGATTTGTGTATGAGATTACTTTACTCTATTGTACCAAGATAGACTAATTTATCTATGTCTTATTCATAATGCATATAGAAATCATCATCATGTCAAGGAAACAAGAAAAGACTCTAACACCAAAAGAGTGTGAAGCTAAGAATGTGAAGAAAAGAGAAGGAATAGGGCAACTTCATGAAAGTAGGAAATTATCAACCATAGAAGAAGACATGTCACCATTACCAATTCAAGAGGAACATGAATCATCTAATCGATCTAAGAGAGAGATGGAATTGGAAGCACAAAGGCAGCAAATGCAAAACCTCCATTCAAAGAGGAAATTAAATCTCAAAGTTGGAGGCAATCCATCTTTCACAAGTCAAGTTAAAGGTACACCATCATTCTCTTCTCAAGTTGGAGGCACTACATCTTTCACAAGTCAAGTTGAAGGTACATCTTCATTCTCTTCTCATGTTGTAGGCACACCATCATTCACATGTCAAGTTGAAGGTGCACCATATTCTCCATCTCCAATTGGAGGTATGTCATCTATCCTATCTCAAGTAAATATTGAAGAAATTCCTAATACTGAGTCATCTTTACCATTGAAAACACCTCCTATAATTTTGTATAGAAAGCCTATGTTTTTAATTGATATTGATGAGAATGTTTTGAAGCCCATCACGATAATATTCCCAAGCGTACTTGCCAAAGATATGTCAATAAGATATGGAAATTATTATTTGAGAACATAAATGAAACTGGAAGATGTCAACTATTTGTTGAATTGATGAGAAATCTAAAATTTAGGCCCATTGTGAGGATTCTTTGCCTAAAAACATCAGATGCTTCAAGTGAAAAATCAATTGAAAGAATATAATGAGTGCATATGAGAGTGTGTGTTCCACCTCACGCACCAAGGATAGTAATGTCACACAACGTGTCATTATGTTGACAATAGTAAACCATCAAACAAAGAAAGCTCTCCACATTAGAAAGACAAGTGAAGCATTGAAAATAACTAGAAAAACTTTAATGAGAGCCATTGGGAGGCGTGAAAGAGTGGAGGACCCAAATACCAATGAATTGTGGGCATTCTCTAGGAGACTGCCATGGAAAGATAAAGTTATTTTTGAAGCCTTGAGGTCCCCCATTCAATTCTTTTGGAAAAATAACACAAGGGTATCTCCTAATGCAAGAGATGTTGTAAGAAGGAGAATTGATTGTCAAAACCGTGAACCACATCAAAAGTAGTTTTTGGATGTGACTCAAAGACATGTTTTCAAGAAATTTCAAGAGATGTATCTTCAAATCAAAATTAGTCAAAGGTATTTTGAAATGGTAAAGCTTTTTTATGTCAAAATAAATCACACACGTACAACTTGTTGTTGTAAAGTACATATTGAGTTTTCTAATCATTATATATATATGTGTGTGTGTATGTAGATTTACATACTAATGATGTTTTGTAGGAGTGTAATATAAAGTGTCCACCTAGATCTTCAAGAAATTTTATATCAAGCATCTTATGTCAAAGAGTGGATGGTTAATTACTCCACAAGAACTTATGCTTGGATGGCACATGTGATAACTTTGGTGGAAAACATTTGCCAATTTGTGAACATATGGAGAAAACACATGCAGTTAGAAATGAACTAGTAAGTTTTGACAAATACAAGATAGTGGTATATAGTCTAAAAGATGGTAAAGAAGCAAAAAGGTGTGAATTGGTCATTGAAAAGATTCTAGTGTATTCGTTTATCTCTATTTTTTGAGAGAATATAGTTTACGAGTATGCAAGGCATACCACAGAGCTCAATGGTTGGACTTGCAATTCAAGTTATGTAAGGACATGTTTCCACTTGATACCATCATTTCAGTTGTTGACATTACAGAGAACTACACATTACAACCATAGAATGAGGTGCAATCATAGTATTACAACTCTATGTGCGTTGCTATATATATGCATATAACATTCATTCATGCATATGATAGTACAGAGGATGGCAATTTTTTTTTGAGAGAGTATCCTTTTTATCAGTGATGATCGTACACATTCAATAGAATTCATACAAGGCTGCTTTTAGATGTTCTACCATGATTTGGCCAGCACGAGCATATCCGTTAGCATATCATATGGTTAGATAATTGTGCATCACAATTATAGAACTCACAGATGATATATTGGTTGAGAAATAGGATGAATGGTGTTCAATATATGTAGAATTTTTTTGAGGTCGGCCATGGAAAGGGGGAGCATGATGGTGTAGGAGCATGTATCAAAAGAGCATTCATATGAGAAGAGTTGAATTACAAAGACAATGCAAAGTTGATAGATGTGAGATCTATTATCAAATGGTTTAACACTACAATGGGTCCAAGTAATGAAGGTAAGTCTAGAGTTCGTAGATATTTTTGGTTGGTTAATAATACTAACATTGCAAAATATGAGGATTGTTGTACATTGATAGAATCGAGTGAGCTATAATCTTTTAGAATCTCTAATGCAAGCTCATGGAGTATTCATACGCGGCAGATGGTATGCTTTTCTTATTCATGTACAAATCAAGCTTTGTATGATTGTGAGTCAAAGGATTAGGTTGATGAATGGTATACAAGAAGCCTAAGCCCGGTTTCAACACGTATAGACTCCCAACAACACTACAACTCACAGAGATTGAATCATCAGTTGACTTTGACCATGTTTTAGATCTAGTTGAACCAAGTATTATCATCATTCAAATTTAATAAAATTCAATATTCCATCTTATTTTGTAGTTTTTTTGTATTGTTGACTATATTTATCAAATTGAATGCACATATCAATGTAGGGCACATTTATGCAATTGTTGTAGTTAAAGACAATGAAGAAGGAACACATTATTATTTGTGTTGTTGTGTTGAGGCAAAAAAGAAATTGGATGCCTCTATTATAAATGGAGAAAACATCGAGTACCCTACAGGATTAATTGTTGCTACTGGAACATGTCTTTTAGAAGGTACCCAATGAAGAAGTCTGATGTGTGGCTATTCAAGGACTTTGACACACATAGGAAGATTCTTCATTATTCTAACCTTTTGTAGCATCAAACATTCATTTGATCATATATGGGGGTAGACCATTGAACAAGACCTTGTGGAAGGTTTGTGAGTTTGACCACCAGGTAATACTCGACACAATAAAGAGTAGCACAGACCCAGATGGTTCATTAGATTAAATCAGTGGAATGACATAAAGGTATGTTATTTTTCTTTACTATTCTCATTTCACCCTCTATATTTTTGCCACCTATTTTACCTTCTTATATGTGCTCCTTGGTCCTGGTTGATTAGATTCATTTCATTATAGAGTTCATTGGTGTACTCATTTTAGCTAAATAGTGCAATTACATTTGCGTGCAGGATTTGAGTATGATGTAGGTAGGTATAACCCTTATGAAGTTGCTTCTAGAAGCAAAGTAAGGTAGGTTTCATGATTATTTCATGATGATGTATCCTTTAGTTACTATTTCATAATGAATTTTAATGATGTTACTATGAGTTTTAATTATAAACCCTCATTTGTTTCTTCACATTTGGTGCTAAAAAGTGATAGAAGTGGTAAGGGCAACCTTAATTGATGCCCTACAAGACATTGGATCAAGTGAGAAAACCTTTATAGTACTCAATTTTCTCTACTAGAAAGGTATTAGGACTGAATTGTTACATTTGGCATCTCCTGGGGCTAAATGGATGGTGCCAACACATCCAGGTAGGTGGTTAAATGCTAGGGGAGATGTCCTTTCAGTGGTGAAGCCTCCTAGTTGTTTTTGGCTATATTGGACGGAGATAGTTTCTTAAAAGCCCTAAGATAGAAAAGGTGTCAAACTTTGGACCAACTATTCCATCAAATTGTGATACCTAAGAAAATATTGTTTGCATCTATAGGTAGATGTTAGGTCCACCTAAAAAAACTTGCCTAATTTTTTTTAAAATCAATTTCATTTGCCTATGGTGGCAAGGAATGCATTGTTCCAAAATGCTTTAGTTTCATGCAGTGGAAAGGTGCTAGGATTGAGATTTTACATTCTAAAGCTCGTGGGACCAAACTGACTATGTCATCACATCAAACTGGGTGGGTAAATGCTAGGGAAGGTGTCATTTCATGGACAAAGTGTCTCAGTCATTCTGGACAACAGGATATCAACAAAGTCACTTAAGATCCCTAAGAGCAACAAATTGCCAAACTTTGATAGATGAATTCTTTGGATTCATGGTAGATGGGAATGTTTTGTTCAGACATATAGGTGCACATGGGCTCCATCCATAATAACCTCTCCCAATTTTGGTCAACTCCAATATGTTTGACCACGCTGAAATCAAATGCTTCAGTTTCATGCACTAGAAAGGTGCTAGAAGTGAAATTTTACATTCCATAGTTCATGGGGTGGAACTGACTATTCCAATGCATCGGGGTGGATGATTAAATGCCATGGGAGGTCTTATTTCATGCACCAAGTGTCTCAATCATTTGGGGCAGCAGACTACCGGCAAAGTCACTTAAGATCCCTAAGAGCAGAAAAATACCAAACTTTGATGGAGCAGTTCTTAGAATTTGTGGCAGATGAGAATGTTATACTTAGATCTACAGGTGCATGTGGGGTTTGTCCATAATAACCTCTCCTAGTTTTGGTGAAGTCCAATCCATTTGACTTGTCAAAAAATTAAATGCATTCTTGCAAAATGCTTCAGTTTCATGTAGTGGAAAGGTGCTAGGAGTAAAATTTTGTATTCCACAACTCATGTGGCCAAACTAACTATGCCAACATGTCAAGGTGGGTGGGTAAGTACCAGGGGAGGTCTTGTTTCATGTGCCAAATGTCTCATTTGTTTGGGGCAGTAAGCTACCAGTAAAGTCACTTATGATCCCTAAGAGCAAAAAGTTGTCAAACTTTCACAAAGCAGTTCTCAAAAATCATGGTGGCTCGGAATGTTCCATTTAGACATAGAGGTGTATGTGGGGTCCATCCACAATAAACTCTCATAGTTTTGGTCAACTCCAATCTGTTTGACTATGCTAAAATCAAATGGATTCTTGCAAAATGCTTTAGTTTCATGTAGTGGAAAGGTGCTAGGAGTGAAGTTTTGCATTTCACAACTCATGGAGTTGAACAAACTATGCTAACTTATTGAGGTGGGATGGTAAATGCTAGGGGAGGTCTCATTTCATGTGCCAACCATCCCAGTCACTTTGGGTTGTAGGCTATCGGTAAAGTTGAAAGGTGCTAGGAGTGGAATTTTATATTCCACAACTCGTGGGGTCAAACTCACTATGCTAATGCATTGGGGTGGGTGGGTAAATTCTAGAGGAGGTTTCATTTCATGCACCAAGTGTCTCATTTGTTCATGGTAGTAGGCTACCAGTAAAGTCATTTAAGATCCCTAAGAGCAAAAAACTACCAAACTTTGATGGAGCAGTTTCTAGAATTCATGGCATTTGTAAATGTTCCATTTGGACCTATAGATGCATGTGGGGTCCTTCCACAATAACCTCTCCTAGTTTTGGTCAACTCCAAACCTTTTAACCATGCCGAAATCAAATGCATTCTTACAAAATACTCCAGTTTCATGCAATGGAAATGTGCTAGGAGTGAAATTTTGCATTTCATAGCTCATGACACCAAGCTGAATACTCCAACGCATCGGGGTGGGTAGGTAAATGCTAGGGGAGGTCTTGTTTCAGGCACCAAGTGTCTCAGTCGTTCGAGGCAGCAAGCAACCGACAAAGTCACTTAAGATCCCTAAGAGCAAAAAACTACCAAACTTTGACAAATTAGTTCTCAAAAATTCATGGCATCTTGGAATGTTCCATTTGCACCTATAGGTGCACATGGGTCTATCCATAATAACCTCTCCCAGTTTTGGTCAACTCCAATCTATTTGACCATGCTAAAATAAAATGCATTCTTGCAAAATGCTTCAGTTTCATGCAGTGGAAAGGAGCTAGGAGTAAAATTTTGCATCCCACAGCTTGTGGGGCTGAACCAGCTAGCCAACGTATCAGGGTAGGCTCATAAATGCTAGAAGAGGTCTCATTTCATGCATCAAGTGTCCCAGTTGTTTTAGACTATAGGCTACCAACAAAGTCAAAAGGTGCTAGGAGTAAAATTTTGCATTCCACAATTGTGGGGCCAAACTGACTGCACCAACACATCAGGATGGGTGGGTAAATGATAGGGGAGGTCTCATTTCATACGCCAAGTGTCCTAGTCCTTCTAGGCTGTAGGCAATCGGTAAACTCAAAAGGTGCTAGGAGTGAATTTTTACATTCCATAGCTTGTAGGGCCAAACGGATTGTGCCAACATGTCGAGGTGGGTTGTTAAATGATAGGGGAGGTCCCAGTCATTCCGGGCTATAGACTACCGACAAAGTTGAAAGTTTCTAGGAGTGAAATTTTGTATTCCACAACTCATGGGGCCTAACTAACTACGCCAACATGTTGGGGTGGGTGGATAAATATTACGGGAGGTCTCGTTTCACATGTCAAGTGCCTTAGTCATTTTGGGTTGTAGGCTACCGACAAAGTGATTTTTTCAGTAACTTACAACCTGAAACAACTGGAACACTTGGCACACAAACCAAGACCTCCCCTAGTATTTACCTACCCAAATTGACATGTTGTCATGGTTGGCCCTATGATGAGTAAAACAAAAAATATGGCACCTAGCAAGGTTGTGCTGCATGAAACTGAAGCATTTTTCAAGAATGCATTTAATTTTGGCATAGTCAAATGGATTAGAATTGACAAGAACTAGGAGAAGTTATTGTGGATAGACCCCACATGCATCTATAGGTCCAAATGAAATATTCTCAGGTACCATGAATTCTAAGAACTACTCTATCAAAGTTTGGCATTTTTTGCTTTTAGGGATCTTAAGTGACTTTACCAGTAGCATGCTACCAAGAATGACTGAGACACTTGGTGCACCAAAAAAGACCTCCCCTAGCATTTACCCACCCACCTTGATGTGTTGGCATAGTCAGTTCAGCCCCACGAGATGTTGAATGCAAAATTTCACTCCTAACACCTTTCGATTACATGAAACTGAAGCATTTTGCAAGAATGCATTTGATTTCAGCACAGTCAAATAGATTGGAGTTGACCAAAACTAGGATATTTTATTTTGGAAGTACCCCATGTGCACTTGTAGGTCTAAACATAACATTCTCAGCTACCACAAATTCTAAGAACTGATCTGTCAAAATTTGATAGTTTTTTGCTCTTAGCGATCTTAAGTGACTTTGTCGGTAGCCTACAGTTAGGAATGACTAAGACACTTGACACACAAAATAAGACATCCCTATCATTTACTCTCACACCCTAATGCAATGGTGAAGTCAATTTGGCCCCATGAGTTGTGGAGTGCAAAATTTCACTTGTAGCACCTTTCCACTGCATGAAACTGAAGCATTTTGCAAGAATGCATTTGATTTTTGCATGGTCAAATGGATTGGAGTTGACCAAAACTAGGAGAGGTTATTATGGATAGACCCCACTTGCACATGTAGGTATGTACAGAAGATTCCTAGCTACCACAAACTTCGAGAACTGCTCTATCAAAGTTTGGCAATTTTTTGTTCGTAGGATCTTAAGTGACTTTGTCGGTAGTCTACAGCTGAGAAGTACTGAGACACTTGGCACATGAAACAATACCTCCCCTAGAATTTACCCACCCACCTTGTTGCATTGGTGTAGTCAGTTTAAACCCATGATGAGCAAAATGAAAAATATGGCTCTTGGCAAGGTTGTGCTGCATGAAACAAAAGCATTTTGCAACAATGCATTTGATTTTGGCATGGTCAAATAGATTGGAGTTGACAAAAAATGAGAGAGCTTATTGTGGATGGACCCCACATGAACTTGTATGTCTAATCAAAACATTCCCATGTACCATGAATTCTTAGAATTGCTATGTCAATGTTTGACAGTTTTTTGCTTTTAGGATCTTAAGTAACTTTGTCGATAGCCTACTACCCCAAATGGCTGAGACACTTGGCACAGGAAAAAGAGACCTCCCCTAGTGTTTAACCACCCACCCCAATGTATTAGCATAATCAGTTCAGCCCCATGAGCTAGGAAATGCAAAATTTCACTCCTAACACCTTTCTACTGCATGAAACTGAAGCATTTTGCAAGAATGCATTTGATTTTAGCATGTTCAAACATATTGGAGTTCACCAAAAAAGAGAGAGGTTATTTTGGATAGATTACATGTGCACCTATAGTTCCAAACATAACATTCCCAAATACCACAAGTTCCGAGAACTACTTTGTCAATGTTTGGCAGTTTTTTGCTCTTAGGGATCTTAAGTGACATTGTCGGTAGCCTACTGTCCCAGACGACTGAGAGACTTGGTACATGAAATGAGAACTCCCTAGAATTTACTTTCCAACCTCTATGCATTGGCACATTTGGTTTGTCCCCACAAGTTGTCAAATGTAAAATCTCACTCCTAGCACTTTTCCACTGCATGAAACTAAAGTATTTTGCAAGAATGTGTTTGATTTTGGCATCGTGAAATGAATTGGAATTGACCAAAAATAGGAGAGGTTATTATGGAAAAATCCCATGTACACATATAGGTCCAAATGGAACATTCCCAGCTACCATGCCTTTTGAGAACTACTCTATCAAATTTTGGCAATTTTTGCTCTTAGGGATCTTAAGTGACTTTGCCAGTAGCTTGCAGCCCGGAATGACTAGGACACTTGGCCCACAAAATGAGAACTCCCCTAGAATTTACCCACCCACCCCAATGTGTTGGTGCAGTTGGTTCGACTCCACAAAATGTGGAATGCAAAATTTCAATCCTAGCACCTTTCCACTGCATGAAACTGAAGCATTTTGGAACAATGCGCTTCTTGCCACCATAGGCAAACAAAATTGATTCAAAAAAACTTGAGGTAGGTATTTGTAGGTGGACTTGACATCCACCTATACATGCAATGAAGATGTTCCTAGGTCCCATGGTTTGATGGAACAATTGGTCTAAAGTTTGACACTTTTTTTTTAATCTTAGGGCTCTTAAGAGATTGTCTGCATTTGATGTAGCCAATAATGACCAAGAGTCTTCACCACTAAAAAAACACCTCCCCTAGTATTCATCTACCCAACCTGATGTGGTGGCATAGTTAATTCAACCCCACAAGGTATGGAAAGCAAAATTTCACGCCTAGCACCTTTCTATTAGATGAAACTAAACTAAAAGATATGTTGTAATCTAAATTTTTAGCTATTTCTCTACTCTCCTTAGTTTGATATGGTAATTTTGTTAGATGTTGTTGTTACAATTGCCCTAATAGACATGTATGCAAAGTGGTAGGTGTACATAAAGCAAATGTAGAAAGGTGAAATGAGGAAATGCAAAGCGTAGAAACCATATAGAAGGTGAAATGAGGATATGTGAATCATGCGAAACATCTCTCTCTCTCTCTCTCTCTCTCTCTCTCTCTCTCTCATTTTACAAGAGAAAGACAAATGTATAGTCATCGTGGGTAATGAGAAATTTGCATAAGATCTATAAGGGAGTTGTTATCACATGTATTTACATAATTTCTATTGTGAATTGTAGCTAACTTCACTCACTGACTAGTGAGTATGAGGAAACAAGTCTACTTGAAGGTAATGAAGGACAAGAAGGTAAAGTTTATGAGGCAATGTAACTTCAGCCCTCACATTTCTTGAAAATTGTACAAAGAACACATCCATTATCATTGATAGTGAACATGTACACATCCACTATCCATTATAAGATGAAAACATAGTTTATCCATTTGCACGAGAAAGTGAGGAATAAATAAACTTTCAAGCAAATGCAATTAAAATGTGTGAAACCAAATTCCATAATCTTTGCAAGCATCCTCCCTACCTGTGCCAAATTAGGATCTTTGGGACAGGGTATGGAAATCCATGAAAGAGCAAAGGATAAAGGAATTTTGATAGATGTTTTAGTTACAGCTTCCCTTATGAGTCATGTATGCAAAGTGTGGAAGCATAGACAAGACACATGAGCTATTTGACATGATGTCTCAACGAAATGTTGTCCCATGGAATGCAATGTTTGCAAGATATATGCACAAAATAGATTTTTTCAGAAAGAATTTAGAAACTTTCAAGCAAATGCAATTGGTGGATATAAAACCAAATTCCACAACCTTAGCCAGCATCCTCCTTGTCTATGTCCATAGGAAAACTTCAAAACAGGGCATGGGCATCCATCAAAGCATAAATGATATGGGAATTTCATCAGATATTGTAGTTCCAACTGCCCTATGAGACATGTATAAAAATTGATGAAGCATAGACAAGGTAGGTGAACTATTTTACATGATGCCTCAAATAAATGTTGTCTCATGGAATGCAGTGATTGCAAGATATATGCACAAAATGGATTTTTTTCAAAAAGGCTTTAGAAAATTTCAAGAAAATGCAATTAGCACGTGTAAATCCAAATTCCACAACCTTAGCCAGCATCCTGCTTGTCTATGCCCATATGGGATCTTTGGTACAGGGTATGGACATCCATCAAAACATAAAGGATATGAGAATTTTGACAGATGTTGTAGTTGCAGCTGCCCTAGGAGACATGTATGCAAAGTGTGGAAGCATAGAAAAGGCACATGAACTATTTGACATGACACCTCAAAGAAATATTATCTCATGGAATACAATGATTGCATGCACAAAATGGATTTTTTCAAAAAGGCTTTAGAAATTTTCAAGAAAATGCAATTGGCGAGTGTAAAGCCCAATTCCACAACCTTAGCTAGGATCCTCCTTGTATATGCCCATATGGGATCTTCAAAATAGGGTATGGATATCCATCAAAGAACAAAGGATATGGGAATTTTGACAGATGTTGTAGTTGCAGCTGCCCTAGGAGACATGTATGTAAAGTGTGGAAGTATAGACAAGGCACATGATCTATTTTATATGATGCCTCAAAGAAATGTCTCATGGAATGCAATGATTGCAAGATATGCACAAAATGATTTTTTTCAAAAAGGCTTTAGAAACTTTCAAAAAAATGGAATTGGCGGGTGTAAAGCCAAATTCGACAACCTTAGCCAACATCCTCCTTGTCTATGCCCATATGTGATCTTCAGAACAAGGTATGGACATCCATCAAAGCATAAAGGATATGGGAATTTTGTCAAATATTGTAGTTGTAACTGTCCTATGAGACATGTATGCAAATTGATGAAGAATAAATGAGGTAGTTGAACTATTTGACATGATGCCTCACACAAATGTTATCTCATGGAATGTAATGATTGCAAGATATATGCACAAAATGGATTTTTTCAAAAAGGGTTTAGAAACTTTCAAGCAAATGCAATTAGCAGGTGTAAAGCCAAATTCCACAACCTTAGCTAGCATCCTCCTTGTCTATGCCCGTATGGGATCTTCAGAGCATGGTATGGACATCCATCAAAGCATAAAGGATATAAGAATTTTGATAGATGTTGTAGTTGTAGCTACCTTAGGAGAAATGTATGTAAAGTGTGGAAGCATAGACAAGGCACATGAACTATTTGACATGATGCCTCAAAGAAATGTTGTCTCATGGAATGCAATGATTGCAAGATATGCAAAAAATGGAATTTTTCAAAAAGGCTTTAGGAAATTTCAAGCAAATGCAATTGGCAGGTGTAAAGCCAAATTCTACAACCTTATCCAGCATCATCCTTGTCTATGCCCATATGGGATCTTTAGTCCAACAGGGTATGAACATCCATCAAAGCATAAAAGGATATGGGAATTTTATCAGATGTTTTAGTTGTAACTTCCCTATGAGATATGTATACAATGTAATGAAGCATAGACAAGGCAAGTGAACTGTTTGACATGATACCTCAAGCAAATGTTGTCTCATGGAATGCAATGATTGTAAGATATATCCACACAATGGATTTTCAAAAAGGCTTTAGAAACTTTCAAACAAATGCAATTGCTGAGTTTCAAGCCAAATTTCACAACCTTAGCCAGCATCCTCCTTGTTTAGTCTCATATGGGATCTTTGGAACAAGTTATGGACATCCATCAAAGCATAAAGGATATGGGAATTTTAATAGCTGTTGTAGTTGCAATTGCCCTAGGATACATGTATGCAAAGTATGGATGCATGGACAAGTCACATGTTCAGGATATTACATGATGCCTCAAAGAAATATTTTCTCATGGGATGCAATGACTGCATGATATGCACAAAATGGATTTTCTCAAAAAGGATTTAGAAACTTTCAAGCAAATGCACAAAAAAACTTTCAATCAAATGCAATTGGCAGATGTAAATCCAAATTCCACAACCTTATCCACCATCGTCCATGCCTATGCCAAAATAGGATCTTCAGAACAGGGTATAGACAACCATCAAAGCATAAAGGATATAACAATTTTGTCACAAGTTGTATTTGCAATTTCCCTTGTAGACATGTATGCAAAGTGTGGAAGCATAGACAAGGCATGTGAATGGTTTGGCATGACACCTCAAAGAGATGCCATCTCATGGAATGCAATGATTGCACGATATGCAGAAAATAGATTTTTTGAAAAGGCTTTATAAACTTTCAAGCAAATGCAATTGGTACGTGTAAAACCAAATTCCATAACCTTTGCAAGCATCCACCCTACCTATGCCAAATTAGGATCTTTGGAACATGGTATGGACAATAGAAGCATATACCTTTAAAATATCCTGATATATTTTGATATATACCGATATATTCTGATATATTTTGATATTGTTATTATGATTAGAGATAATCATTGTTGCCTTTGAGAACAATAAACACTTATTTCATTATTTATGATTTATAGGCATAGTCATTAATAGAAAAAACTATCAAATGATTATCTATCCTTTGGCTCGTTATTATTATTGCATCATAGATGTTAGTGTTGTCATTTGTACCTATCAATGGATATTGTTGTCATTATTTCATTTGTAAAATAGTTGTATTATTGAGGCAATTGTCTGGAAATTTTCATAATTACATAGCAGAACTTGTTAATAATGTTGTATCAGTTGAGATGATTGCTGGAGCATTTACTTGAAATTTTGTTTTGTGCATAGTCATAAAATGAAGTAAATGATTACATAGAGAACATGCCCTAGATTTTGAGATTCGAGTTTCCCAATCATAAAAAATTTTCCTTCAAAATCCTCAAAAATGTGATCTTTTTGGCAAGTTCCTTCATATTCAATGTTGAATTCTATATAACTATAATAGGATGACTAAAAATTAAGAAAAAAACAAACATATATCATCAAATTCAATCTAAATACATGAAAATTAGCATTGAAATAATATGAAACATGAAACTATTAGTTTAAATAATCAAATTCTATCAAAAAACATTTAATTTACTTCTTATACATTAAAAAGCCAAAAAAATGTGATGGATTAAGAAAACAATTATTGCCAAAAAGTCAACACCATAAAAAAGTGTTTTCTTCTCTGACTGTGATTGAAAAATAGGGAATAATAGAGCATGTGGGTCTGAATGAGGGATTACACATGCTTTTTGTTTATTTTTTTGGTTCATCAAAATGCACTCACGTTATAATGTGGGCACATTTTGTCAACAATGGAAAGTTTATTTTCTTTCATGCATGGAAAGTATTAAGTATTGTCATCCATGGAAAGTTATAAGTGTTTTAAATGCAATAAAAGTGGGGAGGGAGGTACATAGGTGAGAGAGAGAGGGTAGGAGGTATAGACAGGAGGGAGAGGGTAGGAGTAAAGAGGGGAGAGAGAGAGATAGAGATAAAGACAGAGAGACTACTTTTGACATGCAACCCTAAACCCTAAACCCCTAAACCCCTAAACCCTAAATAATGCCCCTAAACCCTAAACTTGAGCAAACCTAAATCTCTATACCCTAAATAATGCCCCTAAACACTAAACACTAGACACAAGAAACCCTAAATCTCTATCTCTTTATCTCTACCATCCCTTTACCTCTCAATCTCTCTCCCTATGTCTCTAGACATCTCCCTCACTTTGTATCTCCCTATCTCTCCCCTTGATCTCCTTTATATCTCCCTATCAGTTCTGTATTTATAAACCCTACACCCTATACCTCTAAACCTTATCCCCTAAACCATAAACCCTAAACCATAAATAATAGGTCCCTAAACCTTAACCTATAACCCCTAAACCCTAATCTCAAGCAACCCTAAACCCTAAACTCTAAACCCAAGCAACCGTAAAGATCTATCTCCCTAGATATCTCACCTATCTCCCTATCTCTATCCTCCCTCTACCTCTCAATTTATCTCTCTATGTCTCTTGCCATGTCCCTCACTCTTTATCTCCTTATATCTCCCCTCAGTCTCCTTTATATCTCCCCATCAGTCCTCTCTCTCGCTCTCTAAACCCTAAACCCTAAACCACTAAACCTCTAAGCCTTATCCCCTAACCCCTATACCCTGAACCCAAGCAACCCTAAACCTCTATCTCAATATCTCTCCCCTATCTCCCTATCTCTATCATCCCTCTACCTCTCAATCTCTCTCCCTATGTCTCTGGACATGTCCCTCACTCTCTATCTCCCTATCTCTTCCCTTTGCCTCCTCTATCTCTCCCAATATCTATTGGTCCCCTCTCTTTATCTTTGTCTAAACCCTAAAATTGAAATCCCTAAACCCTAACCCCTAAAACCTAAACCTGAGCAACCCTAAACCTCTATCTTCCTATCTATACCCTCTCTCTCTCTCTCTCTCTCTCTCTCTCTCTCTCTCTCTCTCTCTCTCTCTCTCTCTCTCTCTCTCTCTCTCTCTCTCTCTCTCTCTCTCTCTCTCTCTCTCTCTCTCTCTCTCTCTCTCTCTCTCTCTCTCTCTCTCTCTCTCTCTCTCTCTCTCTCTCTCTCTCTCTCTCTCTCTCTCTCTCTCTCTCTCTCTCCCTAAACCCCTAAACCCTAAATAAAGCCCTTAAAACCTAACACCTAACCTCTAAAACCTAAACCTCTATCTCCCTATCTCTCCCTAATCTCCCTATCTCTATCATCTTTCTACCTCTCAATCTCTATCCCTATGTCTCTGGCCATCTCTCTCTCTCTCTCTCTAAACCCTAAACCCTAAACCTCTAAACCTTAACCCCTAACCCCTGAACCATAAATCCTAAAGTCTAAATAATGCCCCTAAACCCTAAACCTCAGCAACCTTAAAACCAAGAAACCTGAAACCTCTATCTCCCTATCTCTCCCCTATCTACCTATCTCTCCTATATCTACCCATCTCTATCATCCATCTACCTCTCAATCTCTCTCCCTATATGTCTAGACATGTCGCTCACTCTCTATCTCCCTATCTCTCCACTTGGTCTCCTATATCTCTCCCAATCTCTATCAGTCCCCTCTCTATATCTCTCTCTAAACCCTAAACCCAAGTAACCCTAAACCACTAAACCCTAAATAATTCCCCTAACTCCTAACCTATAAGCCCTAAACCCTAGATAATTCCCCTAACCCCTAACCCCTAAACCCTAAACCCTAATCCTTAAACTAGAGCAAGCCTAAACTCATAAACTATAAATAATTCCCCTAAACCCTAAACTTGAGAATCTCTCTCTCTCTCTCTCTCTCTCTCTCTCTCTCTCTCTCTCTCTCTCTCTCTCTCTCTCTCTCTCTCTCTCTCCTATCTTTATCATCCCTATACCTTTCAATCTCTCTTCATATCTCTCTGGACATCTTGCTCACTCTCTATGTCACTATCTCTCCCCTCTATCTCCTCTATCTCTCCCTATCTATCTCCTCTCTCTCTACCTATCTATCTCCCCCTATCTTTCTATCGCTTGCCTCTCTCCCCCCTATCATTCCTCTATTTCCCTATCTTTGTCGTCTATCTCTCCCTCTCCCTTATGAATGAAGGAAATGTAAACAAGAAAACTGGTACTCTCTTTCTATCTCTCTCTCCCTATCTCCCTATCTCTCCCCTCCATCTCCACCCTCTCCCTTATTGAAAGAGAAAATAGAAACAAGAAAACTCAGACATGCAAAGAGGGATGAGGATATAAATTAGGAGGATGAAATGGAAACAAGATAAAATGAAAGTTCATTGGATTCGAAGAAAGATGAGAGTAGAGGTGGAAAATAGTAAAATAGGGAAAATTGGTGAGATCTAAAGGGAGATTGGAAAGGAAAAGGAAAACTAGGAGGTAGATAGGTGAGAGAGAGAGGGTGGTAGGTAGAGAGTGAGAGAGGGTAGGAGGTAGAGAGGGGAGGGAAGTAGAGAGTGAGAGAGAGGGTCAAAGGAAGACATGGGAGGGAAGTAGAGAGTGAGAGAGAGGGTAGGAGGTAGAGAGGGGAGGGAAGTAGATAGTGAGAGAGAGGGTACTTAAGGTATCGAGGGGAGGGAAGTAGAAAGTGAGAGAGAGTGTAGGAGGTAGAGAGGAAAGAGATGTAGAGAGTGAGAAAGAGGGTAGGAGGTAGAAAGGGTAGGGAAGTAGAGAGTGAGAGAAAGAGGGTAGGAGGTAGAGAGGAGAGGGAAGTAGAGAGTGAGAGATAGGGTAGGATGTAGAGATGGGAGGGAAGTAGAGACTGAGAGAGAGGGTAGGAGGTAGAGAGGGGAGGGAAGTAGAGACTAAGAAAGAGGGGTAAGGAGGGAGGGAGTGAGATGATTTTATTTCACCATAACATGATCACATTATAACACACTCGCATTATGCTTTTGTTTGGTAATTTCCAAGCCTTTGGCTTGGATTTGTCTTGGTCTTCCAACCCAAAGGCTTGGACTATGTTTTGGACATCCAAAGATGTGTTTTTCTAGATTGTAATAAATAATTACATAATCTGGAGCGTGCTCCCCATTAGGTTTGCACATGTTTCAATGACAAGTCAAAAAAATACCACCATAATCTTAAGCTCTCTCTTAGCTTTCTAACCATATAATTTTTTTCATGTTTTGAGTATGTTAAGTATTTCATCTTTAATTTCTTGTTAGTGTATCAATTTTTTTGTCAAAAACCAGTGTATTGTATTTTTGACTTTTTTTAACCGCTCATCGAAATTTCAAATAAATTACATTTTTAGAAACTAGACTCCATTCTACATGTATTAAAAAAATTTGGATTTTCAATTACTTTTCAAAAAATTTAGGGGCCAACATGATCAATTTTCTTTTTTTCAAGATATGTCCACTTTGAAAAATAGGTAAAAGTTAATTATTCATGAAAATTTTATCAAAAAAATTAGAGATAAACTACATGGTGTTAGATAATCTATCACTAAAGTGATTTTTGAAATACTAAAACAAATTTAACATTTTAGGGGGAGCACACTAGACATTATGTTATATTTAAAAAAAATAGGACCACTTTGTGTGCTCTCCCTTTTTGAACCCCTTAATCTCAACCATTTTGGAAAAAAATTAGTAGTTTATAAACTAGATTCAGAGCACTATGACTCTTATTTTTGTTGTATATTCAATTTTTGAGTGTAACGATCTTCAATTTCTCATCCAACATCAGTCCTTCTTGATTTCAGAAAAATAGTGGCATCTTAAGACCTCCTTTTGGTCTCCCATCTTTGTGAACTTACCCTTTCATAGAGTACGAACTCAAATAGATGAAGGTGAGCCCCCTAAAGGTGATAAGAGTCAAAATTCTTCATTTTTTGTTAACATTTTTAGTTCTAAAAAATGATCAAACTCTCAAAAAACTAGTGTAGGATGTGTTATCATTTAACACTATATACCTGTATATGTGACCACACTTTGATGGGAGTCAACTGATATACATATATGTGGTTTGCATTTTCTTTATTTATATAGAAGTGATATAGAATGCTTAGATTTATATATTGTATTTACTTAGTTTTGTTTTGTTAGTATTTTATTTTTAAATGGTACTAATCATTATTTTTGTATTAATTTTGATGCAAGTTGAGATCAATGTTAGGGAGTGGTCCAAAAACCACCAATTATACATTCTTCCTGACCTAGAGCTCACACCCAAAAAAATTTACATGGTGGATAGCGATAGTCTAGGATACATGCTTGAGTGATGTTGGATTCTTACAACACTTATAGAGAGGTCTCACTCTAATACTAACCCCTTCCACCTTCACTTAGGAGTGATGATGATCACACATGAGGATGTTTGTTGGATCATGATAATACTAGTATGGGGGAGATATGTTGTCACTAGTTATCATCACACAACATAACAATAAGACAAAACATTATACTAGTATTATATTGGGAGGGTAGGATATGCATGGAGTACCACTATCAAATATCCTCATATGAACCATGTATAAGAAATAGAATTGTTTATTATTGATCCTTTCTATTTGGATTATTCCAAATGGTTAGCATTCTTTCATGTTTTATACCTCTTGATTAATCTCCTCCAATATATGGAGCAACATTGTATGATCTATTCATGCTAGAGATGTGTGCTAATTTACCTCTATAATTATTTACACTAGTGTGCTAATACCACAAGGATGACTCTACAAGTTGCACAACATTTTTAAAGTGTTGGGCATATGTGAACATCAAGATACCTCATGCCCTAAGTGCACCTTTGGACATAGTAGTTAATACACCTTAGGACACTAGTTGAATGAGAAGGTAGAGGGAGAGGATGATATTATTTCAATGGAGGGCTATTTTTAACATATTGACACCAACTAATATTACATGGAGTCCATATAGAGATATGAGAGAATATACAAAGGATCAATATCAATTGAAGATGATTAGATGGTAATGATGGCAATGTGGGAGGATAATTACATATCTAGAGTGGTTCGATTATGAGTGAGGTCCTACAATAGCTCAACCTTCAACAAGGTGTGCCACTAGAGCTATCAACATATAGGAGACATTAGTGTTCACCTTTAACACTTGGGGAGATTTAAAGACTATATACTTTTTACACAAATACTCACATATGCCAATGAAGTGGATGAGCTAGTGAGAGTGGTAGTAGCATATGACACAACCTGGGTTGTAAATGCATATAAATATTATTAGCGAAGATCATGGTCCAAACTATTATATATCCACTATATGTTAGTAGAGGAAGAGAAGTAGGAGGATCACAAGGAAGAGGAGGAATAGTGGATGATCCATTATAGGTTATAGGTGGTGAGGAGGCATGAAGGAGATGCCCCAATAGATGTAGCCCTATCTATAGTAGATAGGAAGGGATAAGGAAGATGACCTAGCTACATGTAATAGCTATTTAGGTATAATTCATAATATTAAGAATAATATGCTATACCATGATAAATATCCTAATACATGTATCACTTATTATATGTATATTATATGGATGAGTGGTTGGCTTAATTACTTTGGTTATAGGCCAGTTGAGATGTGGTGTACCTACAATAGCAATAGGGTGCATAGTATGAGATCATACACGTGCTAGTTGATTTATATCCACTCATTGATCCTATGAACTAGGAATTAGAGGCATACATAAGTGTTATAGTGGAACATGCCACACTATAGATTGAATGGGACACTACATATGGAGAGAAGGATGTGGCATGGGTTTAACAAGAGAGGCTTTAGATGGATATATATGTTACTCATGTAGAAAAAAATAGACTACATACATGGTTATCTAATATAGAGGTGAGTGTGGCTATATGTTGATCATGATGTTAGTCATTCACAAACATAGAATAAAAGTTACACAACAACCTTTACTCATCTTGAAAGATACGATGAATTTAGAGAATTCATGATCCCAAGTCTCCGTTGATTAGGTCTTAATCTACTAACGTTACTCGGTGGTTGATGTGTGTTGTTGTTTTCCATTCAGGGGCCTTACGTATTTCTGCAAAGTTCATCATTATTTCTTCAAATATCCTACTCTGTATGTCTGCTCTGCATAAATCTCAAACAATTCTACCTCTGCACTATGAATTCACTCAAATAATGTGCCTACAGGCTGATATTTGCATGATTTCTACCATTATTTGCAATTCTTTGCATGATATTTTCAATACTACATGCATTTAACTCAAATATGCTAATGATTTTCAGTTACCTATGGGATTTTAGCATATTTCTCTGTTTCTGCTTATTATTTATCATGACTTGCAATTATGGTGATGAATTTATGAAATTAAAAAAAGGAAAAGGGTTAAAGAATGAGATTCCCAAAACTACTTGACTTAGATCACTGATCCACATACAAGCTCCCATACATGCAATGAAAAGAAGGAAACTAGAATCATACTTCACCAGGACATTCCACAAATCCGCATGATCCAGTGCAAATCTTCAAAGGAAAAGTTGACAACAACATGTAATGAAATGAAAGCGCTTCCAGTTGAACACAGCATTCACCAGTACATATCCAGAAATCAACAGGAAGATTATGTAAAATTTACAATTAGGATGTAATCTGAAACTTCATATCCATTCAGTATGCTCAAGAACAGGTACATTTACAGTGATCTGAAGAAAGAACCTTGACATTTCAACAATTCTATCCTCATTAGTCTTAGTAATCCGATCTCCTAATTGATTCTACAATAATTGGCCTTCTTGCCAGATATTTTTTTCCATCTCCCCCCCCTTTACAGCTCAGGATCTGGCTCTTATATAGAACAAATGCCAGAAAATAGTTACAATGATCCAAGGATCAGGATCCTCTCATAATAATCAACGGTCCAGATGAAAAGCACATGCTTCGCCAGTTGGCAAATGTACAGCTGGCACAGAATATTCCAGCATCTTTGATTTGATTCGGTCTCCAGCTGGCAAATAGTATATTTGACAATATCCTCCTCACTTCTGGTTCATGTTGCCTCCATGTGCAACTTTGCAATGCTCAGCAACAGCTCTAATAGCATCATGACTTCCTGCAAGTAAACAGACAAACATTAAGTTCATCATCATGTGGATAAACAACAGGAAGTAAAACGTTTTATTAACCAGGCCTCAAAATGTGCAGCTACAGGCAATCGGGCTTCAAATTTCTATCGCTCTGTTTTCCCGCCCATTTTCTTGTATATCGGGCTCCAATATGATCATGTATGTATCGGCGTGACTACACATTGTCGGAATGACAATTTTACATTAGGCCGACGGTGAAACTTATATCGACGCCAAAAATCATGATGATGTCCATCCATCGGGAAGACATGTTCTATCGGCATGATAACTCAAGATAAGGCCGACAGCAAGACTTAAAACTTTTGTCTGCATGATATTTTGGAAATATGATGCTCCCCCTTCCGAATGTCCTGATGAAATCACCGTCATGTTTCGCTTCTATATATTGGGGAAAAGAATGACATCATCATCATGTCAAAGGAAAATAAGAGGATATGAAATATGATCCTGCTACTGAGGAATGGAATATGATGGTGACGTCATCATCATATTCGGGCTTCATTAAAATACAAAAGATGACGTCACCGTCATGTTTAATTAAGATCAGGGGATAAATATAATATCGGGTCACCTAAGGAAGATGATCAGGTGGTGAATGTAATATGACCCCTTTGCGGCCAAGGTAACCCTCTCGAAAGATCAGGATGATGATGATCATCAGGATATCCGAGGCTTTTGTTAAACTTAGAACATGATGTCATCGTCATATTCGCGAACCGGATCATGTTTTGGAAAATACCCTGCCGAAGGGAAATGTGATGATGATGTCATCCTGATATTTGCTTCTTTGTTTATCAGGTTGGGATGACGTCATCAGGATATTTGCAAAAGGTCATATTTCTCGACAGGAGGACATTATGAAATGTCAGGTAGACAAACAAGATCATGATGATCTTGACAACATGACAGGATAAAAATATGATGACCCTCCTCATCGAATATCATGATGACGTAATCATCATATTCCGTTCGAAGCATGAGGATGAGTTGAGGTCATCATCAGGTTAGCGCTAGGGTGATATTTAAAATATGATCATGCTAAGGAATGGAATATCACCCTCCCTTAAAAGATAGGGTGATCATGTTGATCATGCAAAAGGAAATCAGGAGGACATGATGACGTCATCATCCTATTAGTGAATATCAGCAAATATGACCCTCCCTTGAAAGATCAGGATGATGACCCTCCGATAGGACTTTGACATGCGCATGCAAATTATGCAGATGGTGGATTTTCTAAGCAGGGTGATATTTAAAATATCAGCATGATATTATAATATCAGGTGATGTTAAAAATATCATGATGCTCGTATAATTTGAAATATCATGTTACACTCAAAACCTGATGCTCACGATGCGCCTAAGGTCATTTGACGGGTAAAACACACTATCACCTAAGATTGACGTCCAGATATTGGGACTGCATGATTTTTATCGTGTGATAGATCAAGATCATGATGACCTTGACAACATGACTGAGGATATAAAAATATGATGATCCTTTGCAATTATTAGGTTTTGACCAAAACTTTGACTGCTCATAACTCCCTCATATGGATGAATTTTCAGGTGATGTAAAAGGGAAACCTGCATGGAATCTCAAGCTCTTTCGAAATATGAGGTCATAGAAACAAAATATGAACTTTGACAAACTGACCTCATGATGATGACCAACCTCATCGAATATCATGATGATGATGCACCTGACTCATTTTTACCAAACCGCCAGAAAACAGACAACACAAGCCAAGCCAAAAGTTGGGTCCCTGTTTTGCCAAGTCAAAATGGGGCGTGTTGTGTAACCACACAACAACTTGCCACCAAAGAAAATAACAAAATTTAAATAATTCAAGCGATATGATCATATTCATTTATAGTATTCTAATTCTTTCTAAGTAAAATCATCATGATCTTTGAATGATAAAGTTTCATCAAGGTAACAGTGCTAACAAAAGATCGTGTGTGTGCATATGATTAATTATCCTCATCTTGAAAGTAAGTTAAAAATATAAGTAACTGGTGTTAAACTACATAGTTGGAGATCATCCCTCATAGCCAACCTGGATAGAGCCTTGCTACCAGCAGGCGTCCATAGCCTCGGCAAGGTTATCTATACAATCTCCCTAAGTAGAGCCCCACTGCCAGCAAGCGTCTATAGCTCCGGTAGAGTTACTTAGATGGCCTAAGTTTATTGTTTATATATTTTTTATTTATATATCTGATATCATCATGTCAGCTCATTTGTACAAGGTATGGTCACTTGCAGCTTTAGGTTGGAGATTGTATTGGTAGCAAGGGAGTCCCTTTAGATTTTTCACTTAACACCTATACTCATATCTTAAACAAGCCCAAGGCTGTTAGGTGTTTCATTGTGTTTGATTCACTTTGGACAAGAAAAGGCACCTGATGAAAAGATATTATAAAACCTGATCATGAATATTTATCAGAATTAATTACAATCTATATCTAAATCTGATCTCATCACTTGAATCGTAACAATTTAGTTATTTTCTTAGGTGATGAAGTGCATCATCTTGACTTACCAAAACAAAAACTCAACCAAAACAACACAAAACAGAGGAAACACTATACAAACAACTAACCTACAAAAGGAAACAACAGAAACAAAACAAGAAAGCAAAACAAGCAGACTGTACAAATAACTAACCTACAAAATTATATAGAAACCACTACTAGGCAAACAAAAACTAGCAAACGACCCAAAGACACCTGTATTTGCATACTTCTTTTGATTGTGCAGGAGCATTAGGGTATTAGTTATGGTTCTCAACCTAGCAAATTTATCTTTATATTCTAAAAAATATTCTAATATTCTAAATTCACTGTATTCAACAGAATGACTCTTGATGATCAACAACTGAGGAAGCTCATCATGTTCATGATTAATCCATATGCATGTCTTATCTCTTGAATTTCCATAATCAAAATAATATTCAACATCATTCACTGTGGAAAGGGGAAATACAACCTGGTGTATTTCTGATTTTGTTGGACATGCTTCTTCATTGGCAGTTGGTCTTCCATTTGTCATTATATTTTCACTTCTTGGCTCAGTGCCTGGTCTCTCTTCAAATTGAAGGATGTATGACTCTTGATGTATTAATTCTTCATCTTTATCCAACTTTATCCCTTCATTCTGGATGTTCAGTTTATCTTCCAGTTCAGGAAACTTCTCAATATTTTCTTCAATTTCCTACACATCAGCATCTAAATAAGTATCTTTATTATCACAACCTGATATACAAAAATTTATCATTTCTAAATCATTTGACTGTAAAAGAGAAACAACTTTCACTTGATAAGGACACTCCCCTGTTTCATTCTCAAAATATTTCTGGAGTGACATCTGATTATGCACAACAACTCCAAAGTCTTCTACATCTTCTTCTTTCAGGAATTGTTCATTAAACAATTCACATCTTCTATCTAGTAAAGTGCCTGGTTCCATTAACCTGCAACATTCTTGCATTTGATCATTCAATTCAAAGAAGTCAGGTAATAAATCAGCATTTATTTTCTTCTCTATGACTCCCTGAGTTACCACTATCATAGGAACTTCATCATCAGGAGTGCATTTAAATTGTTCTACTATCTGTTTACACTTCTCTTTACCATAGAATGACTCCAGGAAAGATGTTTCATCTTCTTTATCAAAAGTATTAGGATCAGAATAAAAAATATTATCCTGATGAGTGGTTTCTTCTCTAAAATTTTCACAAGATTCATACCTGCATACTGACTGGTCCTTACTTGTATTAGGAAGTAGAGAACTCCTATCAATCTCACCATAAAATGAATCCAGGAAAGATGTTTCCTCTTCATTACCTTCTGGAACTGATTCAGCTATTGTATTTTCTAGAATCTTTTTCAACATGATCAAGCAGGCGTAACAATCCCTTTCTGAATGCTCTTCATCATGTAATCTGCACCAGCTTTCAATCAAGACATCATCAGTGGATAAACCTAATATTTGACTACACTGTATATTTCTAGACAAGTATAATTCAAAATCTTCAGAACGATCCACTTCAGTGTCTGGACAATTAATAACTTCTGGTGCTGCATCTGCTTGTTGCTCCAGAATTTCTTCATTTTCCTGCCAGACTTCTTCATTTTCCTGGCAAATTTCGGCCCTGAACACATCCAGGAAGAATATTAGTCCTTTCAAGTATAAATCCAACCTTGTAAGGAAAGTTAAACAATTTATTTCGCTGTGTTCCACAGTCTGGTGTATCCTGCAACAGGTAGATAAACCAAAGTTAGACAAATTGTGAGGGTAAAGCTGCCTACTCAAAGTTTTTTGAAATAAAGGAATGTTAACTTGACAATTGCCTTCATATACATCCATCAAAATGAGACTCTATTTTTCAATTTTTTAGTATTTTGAAATTTTAAGGAGATCCATCATATCTCAAAATAAAACTTGAAAGTTCAGAAAATCAAACTAATCTTTGATGCTTTGGGCTAGATCTTGCAAAGGTGCAACCAAAACATCTCAGATAAGAGATATTTGCAGACATTTAACTCAAATGCTGAAATATTTATGCAATATTTGCAGAAATCCAGAAATTCTCTGTTCATGCCCTCCTTCTAGCGCCAATTTATGTTGCGTTAGAAGCGAGGGGGCCTGCAGATATGTTAGCAAGATTTAAAGCGGGCTAATAAATAGAGGCAGGGGATATCACGTCAACTAAAAAGAATTTCTTTGCTGAGAAACAGCTTCTGCCCTCCTTCTAGTGCCAATTTATGTTGGTCAGAAGCGAGGGGCCTGCATAAAAATGAATGATGACTAAAGCAGTAGTGTCTTTTCCAGTTCTGCCCTCCTTCTAGCGCCAATTTATGTTGCGTTAGAAGTGAGGGGGCCTGCAGATATGCTAGCAAGATTTAAAGTGGGCTAATAAACAGAGGCAGGGGATATCACGTCAACTGAAAAGAATTTCTTTGCTGAGAAACAGCTTCTGCCCTCCTTCTAGCACTAATTTATGTTGGTTAGAAGTGAGGGGCCTGCATAAAAATGAATGATGACTAAAGCAGTAGTGTCTTTTCCAGTTCTGCCCTCCTTCTAGCGCCAATTTATGTTGGTCATGATGTTAGTCATTCACAAACATAGAATAAAAGTTACACAACAACCTTTACTCATCTTGAAAGATACGATGAATTCAGAGAATTCATGATCCCAAGTCTCCGTTGATTAGGTCTTAATCTACTGATGTTACTCAGTGGTTGATGTGTGTTGCTGTTTTCCATTCAGGGGCCTTACGTATTTCTGCAAAGTTCATCATTATTTCTTCAAATATCCTGCTCTGTATGTCTGCTCTGCATAAATCTCAAACAATTCTACCTCTGCACTGTGAATTCACTCAAATAATGTGCCTACAGGCTGATATTTGCATGATTTCTACCATTATTTGCAATTCTTTGCATGATATTTTCAATACTACATGCATTTAACTCAAATATGCTAATGATTTTTAGTTACCTATGGGATTTCAGCATATTTCTCTGTTTCTGCTTATTATTTATCATGACTTGCAGTTATGGTGATGAATTTATGAAATTAAAAAAAGGAAAAGGGTTAAAGAATGAGATTCCCAAAACTACTTGACTTAGATCACTGATCCACATACAAGCTCCCATACATGCAATGAAAAGAAGGAAACTAGAATCATACTTCACCAGGACATTCCACAAATCCACATGATCCAGTGCAAATCTTCAAAGGAAAAGTTGACAACAACATGTAATGAAATGAAAGCGCTTCCAGTTGAACACAGCATTCACCAGTACATATCTAGAAATCAACAGGAAGATTACATAAAATTTACAATCAGGATGTAATCTGAAACTTCATATCCATTCAGTATGCTCAAGAACAGGTACATTTACAGTGATCTGAAGAAAGAACCTTGACATTTCAACAATTCTATCCTCATTAGTCTCAGTAATCCGACCTCCTAATTGATTCTACAGTAATTGGCCTTCTTGCCAGATATTTTTTTCTATCTCCCCCCCTTTACAGCTTAGGGTCTGGCTCTTATATAGAACAAATGCCAGAAAACAGTTACAATGATCCAAGGATCAGGATCCTCTCATAATAATCAACGGTCCAGATGAAAAGCACATGCTTCGCCAGTTGGCAAATGTACAACTGGCACAGAATGTACAGCTGGCCAATTTATGTTGGTCAGAAGCGAGGGGCCTGCATAAAAATGAATGATGACTAAAGCAGTAGTGTCTTTTCCAGTTCTGCCCTCCTTCTAGCGCCAATTTATGTTGCGTTAGAAGCGAGAGGGCCTGCAGATATGTTAGCAAGATTTAAAGCGGGCTAATAAACAGAGGCAGGGGATATCACGTCAACTGAAAAGAATTTCTTTGCTGAGAAACAGCTTCTGCCCTCCTTCTAGTGCCAATTTATGTTGGTCAGAAGCGAGGGGCCTGCATAAAAATGAATGATGACTAAAGCAGTAGTGTCTTTTCCAGTTCTGCCCTCCTTCTAGCGCCAATTTATGTTGATCATGATGTTAGTCATTCACAAACATAGAATAAAAGTTACACAACAACCTTTACTCATCTTGAAAGATACGATGAATTCAGAGAATTCATGATCCCAAGTCTCCGTTGATTAGGTCTTAATCTACTGACGTTACTCAGTGGTTGATGTGTGTTGCTGTTTTTCATTCAGGGGCCTTACGTATTTCTGCAAAGTTCATCATTATTTCTTCAAATATCTTGCTCTGTATGTCTGCTCTGCATAAATCTCAAACAATTCTACCTTTGCACTATGAATTCACTCAAATAATGTGCCTACAGGCTGATATTTGCATGATTTCTACCATTATTTGCAATTCTTTGCATGATATTTTCAATACTACATGCATTTAACTCAAATATGCTAATGATTTTCAGTTACCTACGGGATTTCAGCATATTTCTCTATTTCTGCTTATTATTTATCATGACTTGCAGTTATGGTGATGAATTTATGAAATTAAAAAAAGGAAAAGGGTTAAAGAATGAGATTCCCAAAACTACTTGACTTAGATCACTGATCCACATACAAGCTCCCATACATGCAATGAAAAGAAGGAAACTAGAATCATAATTCACCAGGACATTCCACAAATCCGCATGATCCAGTGCAAATCTTCAAAGGAAAAGTTGACAACAACATGTAATGAAATGAAAGCGCTTCCAGTTGAACACAGCATTCACCAGTACATATCCAGAAATCAACAGGAAGATTACGTAAAATTTACAATCAGGATGTAATCTGAAACTTCATATCCATTCAGTATGCTCAAGAACAGGTACATTTACAGTGATCTGAAGAAAGAACCTTGACATTTCAACAATTCTATCCTCATTAGTCTCAGTAATCCAATCTCCTAATTGATTCTACAGTAATTGGCCTTCTTGCCAGATATTTTTTTCTATCTCCCCCCCCTTTACAGCTCAGGATCTGGCTCTTATATAGAACAAATGCCAGAAAACAGTTACAATGATCCAAGGATCAGGATCCTCTCATAATAATCAACGGTCCAGATGAAAAGCACATGCTTCGCCAGTTGGCAAATGTACAGCTGGCACAGAATATTCCAGCATCTTTGATTTGATTCGGTCTCCAGCTGGCAAACAGTATATTTGACAATATCCTCCTCACTTCTGGTTCATGTTGCCTCCATGTGCAACTTTGCAATGCTCAGCAACAGCTCTAACAGCATCATGACTTCCTGCAAGTAAACAGACAAACATTAAGTTCATCATCATGTGGATAAACAACAGGAAGTAAAACGTTTTATTAACCAGGCCTCAAAATGTGCAGCTACAGGCAATCGGGCTTCAAATTTCTATCGCTCTGTTTTCCCGCCCATTTTCTTGTATATCGGGCTCCAATATGATCATGTATGTATTGGCGTGACTACACAGTGTCGGAATGACAATTTTACATTAGGCCGACGGTGAAACTTATACCGACGCCAAAAATCATGATGATGTCCATCCATCGGGAAGACATATTCTATCGGCACGATAACTCAAGATAAGGCCGACAGCAAGACTTAAAACTTTCGTCTGCATGATATTTTGGAAATATGATGCTCCCCCTTCCGAATGTCCTGATGAAATCACCGTCATGTTTCGCTTCTGTATATTGGGGAAAAGAATGACATCATCATCATGTCGAAGGAAAATAGGAGGATATGAAATATGATCCTGCTGCTGAGGAATGGAATATGATGGTGACGTCATCGTCATATTCGGGCTTCATTAAAATGTAAAAGATGACGTCACCGTCATGTTTAATTAAGATCAGGGGATAAATGTAATATCGGGTCACCTAAGGAAGATGATCAGGTGGTGAATGTAATATGACCCCTTTGTGGCCAAGGTAACCCTCTCGAAAGATCAGGATGATGATGATCATCAGGATATCCGGGGCTTTTGTTAAACTTAGAACATGACGTCATCGTCACATTCGCAAACCGGATCATGTTTTGGAAAATATCCTGCCGAAGGGAAATGTGATGATGATATCATCCTGATATTTGCTTCTTCGTTTATCAGGTTGGGATGACGTCATCAGGATATTTGCAAAAGGTCATATTTCTCGGCAGGAGGACATTACGAAATGTCGGGTAGACAAACAAGATCATGATGATCTTGACAACATGACAGGATAAAAATATGATGACCCTCCTCATCGAATATCATGATGACGTAATCATCATATTCCGTTCGAAGCATGAGGATGAGTTGAGGTCATCATCAGGTTAGCGCTAGGGTGATATTTAAAATATGATCATGCTAAGGAATGGAATATCACCCTCCCTTAAAAGATAGGGTGATCATGTTGATCATGCAAAAGGAAATCAGGAGGACATGATGATGTCATCATCCTATTAGTGAATATCAGCAAATATGACCCTCCCTTGAAAGATCAGGATGATGACCCTCCGATAGGACTTTGACATGTGCATGCAAATTATGCAGATGGTGGATTTTCTAAGCAGGGTGATATTTAAAATATCAGCATGATATTATAATATCAGGTGATGTTAAAAATATCATGATGCTCGTATAATTTGAAATATCAGGTTACACTCAAAACCTGATGCTCACGATGCGCCTAAGGTCATTTGACGGGTAAAACACACTATCACCTAAGATTGACGTCCGGATATTGGGACTGCATGATTTTTATCATGTGATAGATCAAGATCATGATGACCTTGACAACATGACTGAGGATATAAAAATATGATGATCCTTTGCGATTATTAGGTTTTGACCAAAACTTTGACTGCTCATAACTCCCTCATATGGACGAATTTTCAGGTGATGTAAAAGGGAAACCTGCATGGAATCTCAAGCTCTTTCTAAATATGAGGTCATAGAAACAAAATATGAACTTTGACAAACTAACCTCATGATGATGACCAACCTCATCGAATATCATGATGATGATGCACCTGACTCATTTTTACCAAACTGCCAGAAAACAGACAACACAAGCCAAGCCAAAAGTTGGGTCCCTGTTTTGCCAAGTCAAAATGGGGCGTGTTGTGTAACCACACAACACTATACCTACACCATGAGGAGATGTAATGACAACTATGGTTCTACAATATATGACATCATCCTAAGTAGAGAATAGCTCTATCTTGTCATTTGGAGTCACTAAAAATATATGAGAAGATTGGGAATCTCATGTGTATGATGATTGTTATAAGTGGTAGGTCACAAGAGAGGGATAGGCTTATCTTAGGGATGAGAGAGATTGGTAGGAGTGAAACAAGGCAGGGTACATCAAGAAAGCCTGCCTGTGAGTGAGATTTATGTTCATCTTATGATTTTTCTTATGCTAAGACACATTGACATGGATGATTGGACTTCTTTTTATTTGACATATGACATGGACATTTATATGATCTATATCTTGTTTATATTCTTTTTATATTTTTCTATAGCATGTTTAGGTTTTTCTATATATTGATGTGTGTATTGTAAGGAAAGCTATGTGCAGAAACACCTTCCTAATGCTAATTTTTAGAAGAGAAATAGAGGTAGTACATTCAATTTCCAATTACAGTTCATTAAAGATGCACATTAATCAGAATAATAGAGTAGACAATTTAAACAACTCACAAAATGAACATCATATTTACATGGGAAAACCCTTTACGGGAGAAAAACCCACACACTAAGCAAAATCACTTTGTATTAAAGTAAATAATGTTTACATACAAAGTTATAAAATTGTGCTTTCAGGTGTTACTCCACACAACATCAACTTTGGTAGTAGAAGATTTCTTTGATCAGCCTCGTTCTTCTAATCGAACAACTATCTCTCAATTACAAAATGTTGCAATGTTCTTAACATACATTCACACAGTCATTATGTCTTCCATACCATATGAATCATTCGATTCAACTTCCATATGTAACTACACACAAACTATCTAACTGTCCAACATGTCAAACTGTCAATGCCCTTTGTTGGAACTTCGAAGAGACTCCAGACAGTCTCCCTTCAAATTCCTTGTGTCACCTTGAGAAGAGCCTTATTACTTAAAGCTTCACCAACACTTCGCATCAGAAACATCGATGAGACAACTATTAGTCTCTCACCAAAATCTCAATGTTACTCTGATATAGTTATTACTAGCCAAGCTTTGACCATAGTCCCCACCGTCTAGGTGGCATCCACATAAACTTCCATGGATGGCTGAGTCATACATCCTTCATCAACATCATCCAATCCACGTTCTTCACTTAGCACCTGCTAGATCCCACCAAGGCACCTGCAAGCTAGCAAGTATCGGCCATATCAAAGAGACTCAAGATAGTCATGCTAAAGACACTAAGTCACTCCAATGGAGAGATAACACTTTGTATTGGGTTGTCGAAGGGACAACTTAGAGACTCCCTCCAAAGTGGTTAACTCCTGCTGACAGACTACATAATGAGAAACCAAGAAGGGTTATTAGTCCATCGAGGAGACTATGTAGAAGGTCCCACTAAAAGTGATCAGTCAGGATGATGGAACAATAAACACATAATGGTACAAACAGAATATCAAGCCAATAATTTGAGGCACATTTTCCAACATGCTCGCACTTGACGAAGAACATACTAGCTTCATCCAATGCTCGAAGTTACTGAATGTCATAGGCCCCAAGGCCCATTGAACTGGCACACCATCTTTACTTATCTGTGCTCACAGGCTTAGTAAATGTATTAGCAACATTATCCAGAGTATCCACTTTTTCCAAATTAACCTTTCCATCCTCCACCATATCATGAACAAAATGATACTAAACATCGATATGCTTCATCCTGACATGGAAAGTGGGATTATTTACCAAACAAATGGCACTCTAACTATCATAACAGATAGTAATCCACCTTGCATTAAACCCAATATCAGAACACAAATGTCTAAGCCAAATGGCTTCCTTGCAGGTGTGAGTTGCTGCCATTTACTCAACCTCGATAGTGGACAAAGAAGCTACAGCCTGCCACTTGCTCATCCAAGTAATTGTACACCTAAACAACGTGAATACATATCCACTGGTGGATCTTCTATTGTCAATGTCCCCTACCCAATCAGAATCCACATATCCATGAATCCTTACTAAACACTTAGATCCAGCAGAGTTATCATGATAGCACAAGGCATACTCAACAGTACCCTTTAAGTATCTAAAAACACTTTTCACAGCATCCCAATGCGGTCTTCCTAGATTAGCCATAAATCAACTAAGTACTCCCACTGCTTGGGCAATGTTTGGCCTGGTATAGACCATTGCATACATTAAACTACCAACTGTACTCACATAAGGCACCCTAGTCATGTCCTCCATCTTAGTAGGAGATTTTGCACAATCTTCAACAGATAGGTTCATTCCTTGCAACACTAGAACAACTAGCTACTTGCAATTTGTCATGTTAAACCTCTTAGGGACAGTATTAATATACTTGCTTTGGTTGAACCAAAGTTTTCTATTTGCCCTAACCCTTCTAATTTCCATCCCCAAAATGTACCTAGCTGCACCTAGATCTTTCATTTCAAACTGTGCTAACAATTAAGATTTTAATTCTGAAATCATACCATTACCATTCCTAATCAACAACATATCATCCACATATAGGGAAATAATAAGTAAATGACCACTTTCAGTTTTATAGTACATAGAATGATCTGATTTTGATCTCACAAATCCCAATGACAACACAAACGTGTCAAACTTTTGGTACCACATTCTAGGTGATTGTTTTAAACCATAGAAAGATTTCTTTAACTTGCAAACCAGACTTTCTTTACCTTTTTCAATGAAGTGCTCTAGCTGGGACATATAAATTTCTTCTTTCAAATCTCCATGAAGAAATGTTGTCTTCACATCCATCTACTTAATCTCTAAGTCATATGCTGCTGCAAGTGACAATGGAAATATGATAGATGTCAATTTAGCTACAGGAGAAAATATTTCTCCATAATCAATTCCCTCTACCTAGGAATAACCTTTCGTGACTGACCTAGATTTATACTTCTCAACATTGCCATCCAGACCAATCTTCTTCTTAAATACCCATTTACAACCAACATGCTTTCGACCTTTAGGCAAAGGTACCAAATCCTAGGTTTCATTATTTTTCAATGATGCCATTTCTTCATTCATGACTTCTAACCAGGAATCTATATCATACATATTAAGAGCCTCTTTCATGGTCCTAGGCTTATTAGTGTTAGCAATCAAAGCATAGGCACAACTAGAATCCAACATAGAGTATCCAAACCTTTCAAGTTGCCGCTTCTCACATGTAGATCTCCTCACAGGCTGAGGCTAAGGTGGTGGTTCTTCTTCTTGTTTAGAGCTATCAAAACTGCTTGAGCTCTCCTCAGTATCAAGTACATGTGGAGTTCATAGTTTCTCTTTATCTAGAGTTAGAGGAATTTCAACTATATCATTCTTCTTTTCTGCTTCTTTTACCTCTGGTTGCAGATCAATTGTAGAAGGTTTTAGCTCATGAAAGATTACACTTCTACTGTACAATACCTTCTCGATAATCAGATTCTAAAGCTTGTATCCTTTCACACCAATGCCATAACCAATGAAGATACATTTTACAACCTTGTTTTCTAATTTAGATCTTTTCTCATTTAGCATATATGCATATGCCTCATAGCTAAAGACTCTACTATGTATTAAAGAGTGAATCTTACCAGACCATGCTTCCAAAGGTGTTTTTTCAGCAAGCGTTGAAGTAGGTGAACAATTAACCAAGTAACATGTTGTAGTCATGGCCTTAGCCCAGAACTTCTGCTCCAGACCAGCACTGGTCAACATACTTTTCGCCCTTTCCATCAGCATCCTATTCAACCTTGTAACAACTCCATTATGTTGTGGAGTGTAAGGTGTAGTTTTATGCCTTTTAAGCCCATGGTCTTTGCAATACCTTTCAAAATTTGTGGAACAAAATTCACCGCCATTATCCGTCCTCAAGCATTTAATTTTTCTACCAATCTGATTTTCTACCAAGGTTTTAAACTCCTTAAACCGACTGAACACTTTTGATTTACTTTTTAGAAAATACACAAATGCTCTTCTCGAATAATCATCTATAAATGAAACATAATATTTAGACTTTGATAATGAAGGAAGATTTACTGGACCAAATACATTAGAGTGACAGAATCTAGTATGCCAGAAGATTTATGAGGACTAGAGTAAAAAGAAACATGGTGTTGCTTTTGATAAATGCAATGTTCACAAAAAATGAACTCTAGGTTACAATCATCAAGCCCTTCAACCAAGTTTTCATTTTTCAAGTCTTTTAATCCTTTTTCTCCTATGTGGCCAATTCTATGATGCCATAACATGGTTTTGTCTATTGAGAATTTCACCTCCAAGAAATTCACACCTAGAAGAACATCGATCTCATTCCCTATGTTAGCATCTTTGCTTGACTTTGTTGGGACACTGTTACATTGAATAGCAAGTGCATCTAGCTTGTATAGAGTGCCTATGCGTGCACCCTTGCCCAACACTATAGAGTCTCTAGTCATTTTACAACCACCATTCGAGCAAGAAACATGCACGCCAACATCATTCAACTTAATTACAGAAAGCAAATTTTGAGCTAGACCTGGTATATGCATTACATCACTGATTCATTTTATTATTCCATCAAAAAACATAATTATGAATCTTCCATGGCCAACAATTTCCAGGTGAGAATAATGACCTAGATAAACCCTTCCACCTTTGTATTCTTCATACTTTGAGAACCAATCTCTATGAGAGGTCATGTGAAATGACAAACCTGAGTCGATCAACCAAACATCATCTGATGCTTGAGTTGCCAAGGCTGTAATGAAGGCATTTGCTTCATTCTAAGAAGATTCATTATCAAAACAATTACTCGTCTTCTTGTTCTTTTTCTCCTCTTTGCATTATTTCTGGATATGTCCAGTCTGCCCGTAGTTCCAACATTTCACCTTGGACTTTTTGCCAGGATATTTTGATCTCCCCTCTGACTTGGATTTAGACTTCTTGTCTTTCCTCTTGCCTCTCTCCTTTGATCTACCCCAAACAACAAGGGCCTCCTTGGTCATCTCAAAAGATTTCCTTCACATTTCTTTTGATAGTAGCGAAGCAACCACATCTTCCATCTTGAAAGTGGTTCTTATACTCCCAATAGCCATTACTAGGTGATCCCATGTGTTAAGTAATGAACACAACAAGAGCATGCAATGATCCTCATCTCCTATCTTCACACCCACAGAAACCAATTGTGCAATGATCATGTTAAACGCATTCAAATGATCTGCAATAGACGCTCCTTCCTCCATCTTCAAAGAGTACAACTTCTTCCTCAGGAATAACTTATTTACCAAACATTTCCCTTGATAAATGTCACCAAGCTTCTTCCATAGAAGTTTCATTGTCTTCTCTTCATGGACATTCAAGAGAACTGAATCGACCAAGCATAGTCTAATCAGACCCTTGGCTTTCTGGTCCATTGCATCCCAGTCAGCTTGGAAGGTTGCATCTTGATTGGTTGAGGACACTATAGTCCATAACTCTTGATCCACGAGAAAATCTTCCATTTTGAATTTCCACAAACCAAAATTGCCACCATTGAACTTCTAAATCTCCTTCTTCCAGATGTGCTTGCCATCTTAAATCTACAATCAAGACAACTAGTTTTCTCTGCAAGACACCCACTCAGCAAAATTAGAACAAAAAACTTGACTCACAAACAAGGATAAAACAACTGGCTAGGCTTTGATACCACTTGTAAGGAAAGCTAACTACGGAAATGCCTTCCTAATGCCAATTTTTAGAAGAGAAACACCGGGAGTACATTCAATTTGTAATTACAGTTCATTAAAGATGCACATTAATTAGAATAACAGAGTAGACAATTTAAACAACTCACATAATGAACATTAGATTTACGTGGGAAAACCCTTTATGGGAGAAAAACCCACACACCAAAAAAATCACTTTGTATTATAGTAAATTATGTTTTTATACAAAGTTACAGAATTGTGCTTTAATGGGTTAATCCACACAACATCAACTTCGACAGCAGAACATTTCTCTGATCAGCCTCATTCTTCTAATTGAACAACTATCTCTCAATTACAGAATGTTAAAATGTTCTTCTTAATGTACATTAACACAGTCATTATGTCTTCCATACCATACGAATGATTTGGTTCAACTTCCATATGTAACTACACACAAACTATCTAACTATCCAACATGTTGAACTATCGATGCCCTTTGTCGAAAGTTCGAAGAGACTCTAGACAATCTCCCTTTGGAGTCCTTGTGTCACCTTGACAACAATCTTGTTACTCCAAGCTTTGCCAACACTTTGCATCAGAAATATCGATGAGAAAACTATTAGTCTCTCACCAAAATCTAAATGTTACTCTGATATAGTTATTACTGGCCAAGCTTTGACCACGGTCCCCACCACCTAGGTGGTATCCACATCAACTTCCATGTCACCGAGTCATATATCCTTTGTTGACATCATCAATCCCTACTCTCCTCTTAGCACCAGCTGGGTCCCACCAAGGCACCCGCAGGCTGGCGAGTATCGGCCATATCGAAGAGACTCAAGACAGAGTCCTGTAAAAGACACTATGTCACTCCAATTGAGAGCTAACACTTTGTATTAGGTTGTCAAAGGGACAACTTAGAAATTCACTCCAAAGTGGTTAACTCCTGTCGACAGACTGCACAACGACAAAGCAAGAGGGGTTATCAGTCCATCGAGGAGACTATGTAGAAGGTCCCACCGAAAATGATCAATCAGGCTGATGGAAGAATGAACACACAACACTACAAATAGAATATCAAGCCAGTAATTTGATGCACATTTTTAAACATGTATGTGATAATCAATTAACATTATATGTTATACTAAAATCCATAAATAAGAGGAATTAATCAACACATTAAAAGGAGTCTCATAAAATTATAAGGTGAATTAGTTGTACTATTTATTGCAAGTAAATGAATAAGTTATGTCATTAAATCACAAATTAGTATGACTCATATTTACATGTAGTTTTACTTCTCACTTTTGTTCTTTGACCTATTGATTCATGACATTAGCCATGTAATCAATACCATGATGTTCTTTATTTTCTTGTAATGTTAATAGTTCAAGCCTACCATGCTCATGGCTTTTGAGTCCTTTACCCTTAAAACCAATTTTTTGCATAATCTTAAAACTAATACCTATTATAAAGTGTTTTTAGCACTGCGAAGGCATCTCAAAAGGAGGACAAGCTCCTAACCATCCATCAACATATGAAGTTTTGCAACTAGTCTTTACCACCGAAGAAGGGAGTTTTATTATCAACAGCTCATTCAATAAGTTTCAAAAGTTTCACTTTCTACCGATAAGGCTTGTGAGAGTTACTTGGAGTGCTGATGATGAGGCTATTTTGGATATATATCCTATTTTCCTAAGCTGCATTGGATTTAAAACTAGTTAAGTAAACTTTTAAAGAAGCCGATTGGTAGTTAATAAGGTAGTTATTATAACTACCTATATCACCAGATTTATGGCATGAAGTTTCAAATGTTTTCAATACTTTCAAATAGCCCTGGCAGACTTATATACAACTTGTAGAAGCATAGACGCAACACATGAATAGTTTGGTAGTGTACCTCAGAGAAATGTCATCTCATGGCATGCAAAAATTCTAGGATATGAACAAAATGGATTTGTTGAAAATACTTTTGAAGCTTTCAAGAAAATGTGATTGATAGGCATTAAAGTCTCAACCTTTTCCAGCATCCCCCACCCAATGCCTAAATGGGAGCATTCGCAACAGAGTACGGACGTCCATCAAAGCATAATGGCTCATATGCAAAAATCTGGGTGCATAGACAAAGTGCACGCGCTACTTGATAGGCAAACTCAAAGAAATATGCTTTTGAAGATTGTAATGGTTGTTGGATATTCACAAAATGGTTTTGTTGAAAAGGCTAGAGAAACTTTGAAGAAATTACAACTGGCAGGTTTATAACCAGATTCCACGACCTCTGCGAGCATTCTCCCGACCCTTGCCAAAATAAGATATGCACAGTATGGATGCAATTTATTACAGGGAAAGTTGAATTGCTTTTAATTGATGACTCAAACAGAGCTAGGGTGGTTGAACTCCATCAACATCCACTCATGAAGCTCAAGCATTTGTCTCATATGTCAGATTTTAGAAATGCATGTGTTTCAGGGGATGGCTCCTTTCTTCTTGTATTTTAGAGATCTGCAAAAGTCTCTGAGGATTGCTCTTTATCCTCAGAACAACTAATTGCTCAAGAAACTCAACCTCCATTTGAGATTGAGGTTAAAGTTTATATCCTAGGTGACACCATGTCTTACTTGAAGAGCATTTAATTAGATATAAATGTTGGAGACTCAGGGAATATTCAGGCAATGATAGTGCATTTTGGTTGTCAAACTCACCTTGCTGTGTAGTCTGATATTGTGTCTAACTTTATTTCTTCTAATTTATTAACCCTAGTTTTAGCCATAGAAGTTCTAGAGTTTCAAGAATTATCAAAAGGGAAGCAAAATTTAGAAACACGTAAAAAGGGTGCTTTGTACCAGGACTGTCCAAAGAGTTGTGTTGCATTAGACTATTTTTACCATATTTTTGATAAGTTTTTAGTTAGCCCTGCTCTGTTTAGAGGACTTATCAGGCATCTTAAATTTAATGTTTTGCTTAAATCAAAAGATACAACTAAAGAAGATCTTGGTCAAACAAAATGTGAAGAATACTTGAAGCTTCTTATTGGGCAGTTGGAGCAAGAAAAAGGAAGAGATTTTTCTGAATTGAGTATTCAGTTTCATGTTGACAAGTCTGATGGCTGGGATTCTAATTTTATAAATGTCAGGTTGGTTTATTGTTAAAAGAAGGCTACAGGAAACTATATCTGACAACTCATTTGCCTTATACCTATCCAAGTTACTTGAGCTGAGAAAAATGGACTAAGGCCATTGCTTAATGGCCTTCAGATACCAGTACACCTTACTTACACAGATAGTATATCTCTGGCTAATTTGATGCATTCTTGAATAAGTGGGATGGTAAGATCAAGGTGATATCATCAATGGGGAAACAATGTAGTGGTAAGTCATACCTACTAAATCATCTATCTGCATCTCTTCTTGATATAGCAGGTGGGAGATGTCCAGATGGGGTGTGGATGATAGTTGAATTGGATGCAGAATGTGTAACATGCATTGTAAAGCACAAGGTCGGGGTACTAGACAAAATAACATTCCAAGCTCAACTAGTGTTGCAAAGGCAACTAGAAAGGTTCTTCCAAAATTGAATAGGAAGCTAACTGGAATGGCTTTCCGTGTCCCAACACCTAACATTTATGTGGTGGATCTCACCTGTAGGCTAGAGAAACTAGTATCTTATGATGAAGTGAAAGCAGCACTAAAGAGTGCATCTAAAGGATCTCTAAAAGGTATCCTTGGATATACTGAAGTTGATGTGATCTCAAATGATTTTGTTGGGGATGAGAGGTCAAGTATCTTTGATTCCAAGGCTAGTATAGCATTGAGCCCTCAATTTCTGAAGTTGGTCTCATGGTATGACAATGAATGAGGATATCTATCATAGAGGTGATCAACCAATGAGGAGTAGGGCAGCATCTAGGTTACCTAAGACATCTTTTTCCTTACTTCCGATTGTGTCTACAATGGAGTCAAAATGAACACATCTTGTTGCACTGTTGTTTCAGAGGAGTCATCAGCATCTAACAAAGTGTGACGAATGCAGCAAATAGAGGAAAAGGGTAACTTACCGAAATTTACAACTTGAAAGCTCCAAGTTTAATCTTAGCCTTTTGACTTTAACTTTTTAAAGTCAGGTTCATCCTAACTCTTTCTTACAAAGTAGTTATTTCAAGTGCCTAAGTTAGGTAGTTACTCTAAGTGACTATCTTCACAAAAATAAAGTTATTCATTCAAAGTTAGTACACTTATGAAAGTAGTTATACCAAGTAGTTACAAAAAGTGGTTACTAACCTCACCTATATATACAGCTTTGTAACTCAATCAAAAGAGGGTTCCACTTTTTCACATGACATTGTATGAAAGACTCGAATAGTGTTATTCAAGTTTGAAAGCAATAAAGAAACATTTGAATGTGTGCTCAACTCAATTTCATGTGTTGTTATTGGTATTCATATGTTTCATCAATAATGATCATGTGCTTTCCTTTCAAAGTTGCATTGTGAGAAATTATTTTGTATGAAGTTTTGGTATCTCTACTTGGATGCATGGAACTTAAATTCATAATTTTAACTCTTATTTTATCATTAGTGTTTGTTATTTTTTTATTTTTTTGTTCTTATAATTCCAGAAAATCTAAATACCCCTATCATACGAGGGAGTTGCCCCTCTTAAACACAGAGAGGAATTGACACAGACCTGTGATTCTTCAAGTATTGTAAGAAGGTTGTTGCTAATCCAAGGATGAACAGAGTTACTCAAGAAGATTATTTTAAAGCAACAAATCTATTTACCAATAGATTTTTGGTGACTTCGCTAGGGAGACGAACTAAAGTGTTGGTACCTTTTGTTCTTCAAAAATCTACAAGTATCTCCCCTAGAAAAGAAGTTGGTGACTCTATCTAAAAGAAGAATCCTAGAAGATGGTTTGGTATCGAAGAACCCAGATACATAACATGTAACTTCCTGAATCAAACAGTGATAGTGATGATGAAGATTATCCTTCTCCTACATCCTCTACTCAACCAAATCAAGTTCTTGATGACCCTAAGCAAGTAGAGTTTTTGAAGAATTTCTATGGTGGCATGTAACTCAATTCTAACTAGATTCATCCTTCTTTGCTTCAAACATTACAGAAGATTGAACAAAAAGATGGGAAGGAGACTCATTTTATTGCTCATGGTCACAATACCCTATCAGAGGAGATTCATGCACCAAAAGATGAAAGAAATTATGCTAAGATATATCATTTACATGATGAGAATAGCAATGAAGAGGCAAAGATTTTTCCTACAAATGAACCTGTATTGAAGGAAGTACCTGAAAGAGACTCATCGAAACATGCATGTGCACTTAAGGAAGACCAAGAAGAAGTGATGAAGACAGAAGAAGAAGATTGTATGGAAACATGCAATGATCAAGAAGAAATCTATCCAAACGATGACATGTTCTCACTTTCTTTGAACGATATCACTCCTCTTGTGACAACTTGCTTAGGTTTGATAACTATATCATTCTGATGAAGGTTCCCATGACATGGTTAATGTTCAAGGGAATGCAAAAGAAATTTTAGACCAAAGTGTAAACAAAGAAGATGAAGATGAGTCACAAAATGTTTTCCTAACATGCATGCAATCTAAAAAGGAAGAGAATAATGAAGAAAGAGTGCTCCAAGAGCTCTCTCATGAGGTTTTCATTCGAGATTGGTGTCTTAATACACTTGGTGATGATTTTCTTTGTAGAGAAGATGTTGCCATTTCTCCTTTACCATTTGTTGAAGAAGAATACTCAACTATTGAAACTAAAAGTACTACTCAAGACGAAGCATTGAGTATTCCCACTCCAAATATGCAAGAAGATCATAAGGATACCAACATTCAAAGGACTAATGAAGAGATTCATGTTTTAACTTCTCCTTCGCTACTTCCAAGAGAGGAAAATATTATTTCTTCACCGACGATACAAGAAGACTTTCAGGAGGATAAAGTGCATAATGTAGATTCATCACTTTCTCTTCCTCATGTGCAACCCTCTAATAAAGAAGATCCTAAGTTAGTAATGTTAAAGAAGGAGGAATTTTACTTTGCAAAAGATGATTCGATGATAAAGGAGGACATTATTCATGAGAAAGATCAGTTGCAGAATATCAAGTTTTCTTTGCCTATTGGTTCGTGTGAAGGATGTCCAGTTCATGATTCAATTTTCTTTGATTCAATATATCAAAAGAATCTCTAGATAGAGAAAATTAGTATGCTCAACATGATGCCTAAAGATATGATCACTATTATACAGGGCAATACCAATGTGATTCAAAAGGACTCAAAAATTTATGATGAGAAATGGTTGTTTGGTGTACTATTCAAGGAGTCCTCACATTTTGTGTATTTCATTTTTCTTATGATCCTAAAATATCTACTGAGTCCATAGGTTCCTCATCCATGCACATCTCTTTTTGTTCAAGTGCCTATTTTTCTCAACCCATTAATGGTTTTACATGATCATCCTAGAGAAGTTTGAGGTAGTAGTCACCTACCATGTACATAGGTTAATTAAGAGTTTTTGTTGTGTCTATCTTGTTTTAGTTTCTGTTGGTTTTCATTGTTTGCCTCGTCTCTGGGTGTCTTTGTCGTTTGTCCTTTTGTCTCATTGGAGTCTCCTTGTTTCCCCTTGTACATCGTGTTATCCCTTATCTCCTAACTCTATAGCCTAATGGATAAGGCACTAGTAATTTCTAGAGATTCTAAGTTCATTTTGCGTCCTCAAGGTCCTTGTCCCCAGTAAGAGCTAGCTGTTGTAAAGTGTTTTTAGCACTGTGAAGGCATCTAAGAAGGACGACAAGCTCGTAACAATCCATCAACATATGAAGTTTTGAAACTAGTCTTTACCGCCAAAGAAGGGAGTTTTATTATCAACAACTCATTCAATAAGTTTCAAAAGTTTCACTTTCTACTGATAAGGCTTGTGATGATGAGGCTATTTCAGATATATATCCTATTTTCCTAAGCTGCATCAGATTTAAAACTAGTTAAGTAAACTCTTCAAGAAGCTAATTGATAGTTAATAAGGTATTTATTATAACTACCTATGTCACCAACTTTATGGAATGAAGTTTCAAACATTTTCAATACTTTCAAACAGTCCTGGCAGACATATATATAGCTTGTAGAAGCATAGACGCAACACATGAATAGTTTGGCAGCGTACCTCAGAGAAATGTCATCTCATGGCATGCAAAAATTGTAGGATATGAACAAAATGGATTTGTTGAAAATACTTTTGAAGATTTCGAGAAAATGTGATTGATAGGCATTAAAGTCTCAACCTTTGCTAGCATCCCCCACTCGGTGCCTGAATGGGAGCATTCGCAATAGAGTACGGATGTCCATCAAAGCATAATGGCTCGTATGCAAAAATATGGGTGCATAGACAAAGTACATGTGCTACTTGATAGGTAAACTCAAAGAAATATGCTTTTGAAGATTGTAATGGTTGCCGGATATTCACAAAATGGTTTTGTTGAAAAGGCTAGAGAAACTTTGAAGCAATTACAACTGGCAGGTTTATAACCAGATTCCACAACCTTTGTGAGCATCCTCCTGACCCTTGCCAAAATAAGATATGCACAGTATGGATGCAATTTGTTCCAAGGAAAGCTAAATTGCTTTTAATTGATGACTCAAACAGAGCTAGGGTGGTTGAACTCCATCAACATGCACTCATGAAGCTCAAGCATTTGTCTCTTATGTTAGATTTCAGAAATGCATGTGTTTCAGGGGATGGCTCCTTTCTTCTTGTATTTTAGAGATCTGCAAAAGTCTTTGAGGATTGCGCTTTATCCTCAAAACAACTAACTGCTCAAGAAACTCAACCTCCATTTGAGACTGAGGTTAAAGTTTATATCCTAGGTGACACCATGTCTTACTTGAAGAGCATTTACTTGGATATAAATGTTGGAGACCTAGGGAATATTCAGGCAACGGTAGTGCATTTTGGTTGTCAAACTCACCTTGCTATGTACTCTAATGTTGTGACTAGCTTTATTTCTTCTAATTTATTAACCCTAGTTTTAGCCACAGAAGCTTTAGAGTTTCAAGAATTATCAAAAGGGAAGCAAAATTTAGAAACACATAAAGAGGATGCTTTGTACTAGGATTGTCCAAAGAGTTGTGCTGCATTAGACTATTTTTACCATATTTTTGATAAGTTTTCAGTTAGCCTTACTCTGTTTAGAGGACTTATCAGGAATCTTCAATTTAATGTTTTGCTTAAATCAAAAGATACAACTAAAGAAGATCTTGGTCAAACAAAATGTGAAGAATACTTGAAGCTTCTTATTGGGCAGTTGGAGCAAGAAAAAGGAAGAGATTTTTCTGAATTGAGTATTCAGTTTCATGTTGACAAGTCTGATGGCTGGGATTCTAATTTTATAAATGTCAGGTTGGTTTATTGTTAAAAGAAGGCTGCAGGAAACTGGATCCGATAGCTCATTTGCCTTATACCTATCCAAGTTACTTGAGCTGAAAATAATGGACTAAGGCCATTGCTTAATGGCCTTCAGATACCAGCATAGCTTACTTACACAGATAGTATATCTCTAGCTAATTTGATGCATTTTGGCTTATATGATGCAGTCTTGAATCAGTGGGATGATAAGATCAAGGTGAGATCGTTAATGGGGAAACAAAGTAGTGGTAAGTCATACCTATTAAATCATCTATCTGCATCTCTTCTTGATATAGCAGGTGGGAGATGTCCAGATGGGGTGTGGATGATAGTTTGCTTGGATGCAGAATGTGTAACATGCATTGTAAAGCACAAGGTTGGGGTGTTAGACAAAATAACATTCCAAGTTCAACTGGTGCTACAAAGGTAGCTAGAAAGGTTCTTCCAGAATTGAACAGGAAGCTAACTGGAATGGCTTTCTATGTCCCAACACCTAATGTTTTCTATGGTGGATCTCACCTGTAGGCTAGAGAAACCAGTATCTTATGATGAAGTGAAAGCAGCACTGAAGAGTGCATCTGAAGGATCTCTGAAAGGTATCCTTGGATATACTAAAGTTGACGTGGTCTCAAATGATTTTGTTGGGGATGAGAGGTCAAGTATCTTTGACGCAAAGGCTAGTATAGCATTGAGCCCTCAATTTGTGAAGTTGGTCTTGTGGTATGACAATGAATGAGGATATCTATCATGGAGGTGATCAACCAATGAGGAGTAGGGCAACATCTAGGTTAACTAATACATCTTTTGTCTTACTTGCAACTGTGTCTACAATGGAGTCAAAATGAACACATCTTGTTGCACTGTTGTTTCAGATGAGTCATCAGCATCTATCGAAGTGTGACAACTGAAATGGAGAAAATAAAGGAAAAGGGTAACTTTGCAAAATTTACAACTTGAAAGCTCCAAGTTTAATGTTATCCTTTTGACTTTAACTTTGTAAAGTTAGGTTCATCCTAACTCTTTCTTACAATGTAGTTATTTTAAGTGCCTAAGTTAGGTAGTTACTCTAAGTGACTATCTTCACAAAAAGAAAGTTAGTCATTCAAAGTTAGTACACTTATGCAAGTAGTTATACCAAGTAGTTACAAAAAGTGTTTAAGGTAGTTACCTTAAGTGGTTACTAACCTCACCTATATATACAACTTTGTAACTCAATCAAAAGGGGGTTCCACTTTTTCACATGACATTGTATGAAAGACTCGAATAGTGTTATTCAAGTTTGAAAGCAATAAAGAAACGTTTGAATGTGTGTTCAACTTGATTTCATGTGCTGTTATTGGTATTCGTATGTTTCATCAATAATGATCATGTGCTTTCCTTTCAAAGTTGCATTGTGAGAAAGATATTTCACATCAAGTTTTGTTATCTCTACTTGGATGCATGGAACTTAAATTCATAATTTTAACTCTTATTTTATCATTAGTGTTTGTTATTTCTTTGTTTTTTTGTTCTTATAATTCCAAAAAATCAAAATACCCCTATCATACGAGGGAGCTGCCCCTCTTCAACACAGAGAGGAATCGACACAGATCTGTGATTCTTCAACTATTGTAAGTAGGTTGTTGCTAATCCAAGGGTGAACGGAGTTACTCAAGAAGATTATTTTAAAGAAACAAATCTATTTACCAACAATACCATATAATTATTCAAGAGGTGGGGAGAAAAAGAAGAACCAATAGTAGAAGTAGTACTGTCTATATTGTTGTCACTAATACACAAGCTACTTTTTTATGATTATATGCCTTAGGTGGTTTCGAATAGATGGATGGATCTAGATGTAAAGAGAAAATATGTTATAATGTTTTTGGTTAATTCAATACTCTCCGACACCATAAGTTGTCAAATCTGACAAACCATAATCATTGGAAAATAAGGCATTACCATTCGATGAAGATCCTCTTTTATATATTCATCATTGAGTAATTGGTTTTGTGAGATATAGTGTTTAGAGTTATCCTCCATTTGACAAACTAAATTATGCTTAAGGATTTTCTAATATGTGACATTTCTAACCATTATGCTAAAATTTAACACATTAATGTAATATAGTAGCTATGACTCTCATAGAATGTAACCATGGACACCATAATTGAACATTATAAGATAACTATACATAGGAATGACATGAAACAAAGTGTCTAAAGTAATTAGTCTATTTTTAATAATAGGAGTAATGGTGTACCCAAAGAATGTCTAAAAAAAATGTGTCAAATTATCTAATAATACAAGGTCACATTGTTGCAATAATGATGTATCCACATTCAACTTTTTCAAATAATGCTTGGGGCATGTGTTTGAAATTGATTTATTGTCAACCAAATAGAATTTGATGTTCAATTTACCATATCTTTCCATAATATGTTGAGGTTTAAAGCTTCATTAAAAACCAACTCATGTGGGAGCTCTATACCATTAAAGGAAATAGTATAATGTTCATTATAACCATTAGATTCTATCAAAGAAGCCACTCCTTCTGTGGAGTAGTAACAAAATTTATTTAAATCTTTTCTATCTATATTTTTTCATGATATCCTTATACAATGGTGATGTATGCACTAAATCCCAAAGAGATATCTTATCTTCTATATTTTGAAGCTACTAAATAATATAAAATTCTTTAGATGCCTTGGATATAAGCTAAAGTGTAGAAGGAAGATCAATTAGTAGATGGTAAAAATAGTTGTCAAAGTGGAGCATTTTGACCTCTATCTAGCTAGCTTATGATCTATATGTCCAATTGTATGATAACTTTGTATAGTAATCATGACATGAAAAGTATGTTTGTTCCTAGGAGAAGTTGCCTTGGCATAAAAGATAGGACATTTAGCTACATAAGCCATATGAATAGTAGGGGTAGAGAGTGGACTTGACCATAAAAATATATATCATGAGAAGGATCATCTATGTCCCTACTATCCTCCAACACACTAAGATAGTAAAAATGAGCAATAAAAGTATGTTCCAAGTCCATGAACAAATGATACAATAAGAAAGATAAATCAAACTATTAGAATGTTCTACTACTCAAACAAAGTATAAACTCACTAGTGAATAGCATATCATCTAAATAGTCAAAATTAGCAAGTATGAAAAACTTAACATGTAGAGATACACCTAAATAGTACCATCAACATCATATTGTAGTATATATCTTCACTAAGAGAAATACTACTAGCATGTAATGAGCAAGGAGATAATAAAGCATGCTTAACATCTACATGAGAGGCTAATAAACTAAGATTAGAATGCAATTGTTCTAAATTTAAGATTTTAAAATTTGTTAGAAAATATTGTTCTTAATAATATTTTTTATTTTTTTGATTTCGTGGATACTTTAAAAGAAAGGCATTTGTATAAGTTAAGTCCTAAGTTCTTAGCTAATATCCTTCCATCATTATTAAATGAAAAATTTGCAACATTTCATGAAGTTAGTTGTAGTAATTATGATTGGATTTAAATATGGCAATGGTGATTGGTACTTATTACTCACATTATATATGGTGGGTGTGGCTTCCCTAGATATGCAAGATATGGCCATGTATTTAAGTAGGTTCTCAAACAATGTGAAGTTCTAGTAATAAACTTGTAATGCTGAAATTTTCATACCTATGCCAGTTTTCATTTAGTTTTGTGTTTACTTTTTAGAGAATATCTTAGAAAATTTACATATCAATAAATGGTGTAATCTTGTGCAAAGCTAGGTTATTTACCCTATGTTGTTACTCTTCCATTTATACATATTTCCACATCCTTTAATGTACCTAATCCACATTTTCCCACATTCCTATCTATTCTTCATTTAAATTATAACTATACATGCACTTATCCCTAGACATTTCATTCTCACCTTATTTTAACCACCTTATTGCCTTGATGCTCCAAAGGTAGATGCCCACTATTTGATCATAACTTTTGAACCAAAACTCATAATTACAACTTCTTATATGTGTTGGAAGTAGAATGACAAGATTTGAACTAAGTTGCTCTCAAAACTTGACAAGTCAAGTCCATGCTTGTGGAAACGATCCCTCACACTTAGATCCTACCTTTGACATTTTAAAATTTCAATTCATACATTAGCCAATTTTAGTCCATTCCTTTTCTACCTAAAATCAAGTAAACACATATTTGAATGATTTATTGCAATGTATATGTATTTAAAGGGCTTCAATTACATTCATTTAATCATCCAAGCATTTTATTCGAACATCATTCACATTTAAAGAAGAATACACTTTAATTGGTTATTTGAAACAAATTTAGATCCAAACATTCATCCTAGGAGCATATGCATGGTTGAAGTGTATTGGCCTCAATCTTTTACCCAAGTTCTTTGGGGGTTGACCTAGGAGTAAATGTCCCCATACAACACAATGACAATCCTTTCAAATAATCTTCAAATATTAGAAAAGGAAGAAGAAGCAAATTCGAATTAGGTGAAATAGAAAGCAAAGTTATGCACATTATTAGATCATTTGTATAGATGTACAAATTTTATGCAATTATAGACTCAACCCTAATCCGTTGACTTGACCCTCTAAGATGCAGACATAATATTATGATTCTAAGACAAATTATAGATTTTCATAATTTACACCTCATTTTGAAACCTCTCAAATTATATAAACTCACACAAATGATTCATTCTTCACTTACAAAACTAAGTATCATTATTTATTACATTTATTTTTTATATTTCATATTTATTATTTCATAATATACATATTTTCAATTTTGCTTATTATTTAATCTAAATTAATCTATACTTATTTGTATGCATCTTATTACACCGAGAGGCGTTCTACACTCAAAGCAAGGGTTGAAAGATTCAAATTCCTGTAAACAATTAAGATTCAGATTCCCATGTAAGCAAAATTCATAAAATGTGAAAATAAATAAATTCATGGAAGTCAAATGGATAGAAAAATAGAAAAACTTGGGCAGTTATGGAGTGAAATCTTTATCACGTTAAACAAAAAATAAATAAATTAATGGAAGCCAAATGATAGAAAAATAGAAAAACTTGGGCAGTTATGTAGTGAAATCTTTATTATGTTTGAAGAATATGAAAAGTCTCCCAGCATAGTCTCTTTAAATTGACTCATGTGAGCATATCAAATATTCTAACTACAAGTAATTTATAAATGCCAACAAATTGGAAGATGTCTCTCGTAGATATATTTTTTAAATATAAATATACTAGTTAGTTTAAGATAAACTATATTTAAATGGAGGGTTATTTTCAGATGGAAGCTTCGTTCAGCAGATAAGATTGTAGACATTTGAACGACACAGGTGGCTCGTATTAATAGGCAATGGCTTACGTATGCATGGTTGACTTTATCAATAAAACCATTTTGTTTATCTACGAGTTTTCTATTACTTTAGATTTTGTTCCACTTGGATTAAATATGATTTTACATGATAGAGTACTTTATTTCCATCCTTGTGGGAATTAATATCTGATCTATTAAATACACAAATTTAGAAAATAATTTTTGGTTGATTAAAGTGGAGACGTCAAAACTCATTCCTGTTCCATTGAGATTATAACACAGCAGTTCAGTGACCATTGCCACAATGTCATATCCATTGAATGCATCTCAAAAATTGAGTCTGTCCACTATATTATAATAGTTGTACAACATTCTGTTTAAATATCATCCGTTTCAATGGTTAATCAATAACAATTTTACACTTCATCCATACCAAAAAGTGTGTTGAAGTAGATGATGTTTAAAAATAGCCATACAACAAGGCATTATCTATTCTACATGATGTCCCTGGAAAAGAATTTAACTCTGCCTCCACCCTGCCAGGAAAGAGATATGTACATGCAGAGAGACAGTAGATCTATGGGCTCTTGTGTTGTTGTGTATAGATGTAATCTGTCTGAGCAGCTAATGTTCTCCGATCTAAGCATTCTTCTTCATTCATATCATTGCCACATTCATTCCCTACCTTTGACTCTTCTTTTTCCACCTTGCTAGCAAACTGTAATAACCACCATTAAAAACAGGAGTAGGATTAGCTAATGAAGCAAGAAAACAGAAAGACAAGAAACCCAAATCACAAGAATTGAAGTAAACAGAAAACATGATAATTACTTACAGTGTGCTTTATCTCCATTTGATCTTTTGTGAACAACACAGAAGCATTCAGGACACCTACAGCATTACAAAAATGAAATTTAACAGACAACTCATGATAAGGTCAAAATGCTCCTTGCAACACTTGGTTTCACTTGACCTAAATTGCAAAGTATTCCAGACTATTTTAAAAGAAAATACCTCTTGGATGTGGGCGTGCAGCCATGACTGTAACCACAAGAAAGATACTGCATATGCTCAAAATCCACAGCCTTCCCTGTTGCACTGAACTTCTACAGATTTTCGCCATTTTATAAGTAAAAAGCCGTTGCCAAACTGAAACTTAAAAGATAGCAGAACAACTTGAATGGCTATGTGGGCTACTGAGGCTGCTTATATATAGAGAACAATAATATACAGAACCAAATTGAGAACATCAAACACGAAAACAACACGAGGATGTAGTCAAACAAGAAGGTTCGATGATGTTACTATATTAAATACTAGTATCTAGAAGGCAATCCGGTTTGTTTTCTAGTATCTATCTAGAAGTAGAAGCGAAATATGATTTGTAAATTGATATTAGTTTAATATGCTGACGGCTTTCACACGACACAGTGTTTGGTGTCGATTTGTTGAACACTTATGAGGACGCGGTTTTCCTAGCGCCACGCTCGTCGATAAAGGAATCTGACAGCGTTGTGCCGACTTTTATGCTGTGGAAGGATTCGTCACCGACTCACCGCAATCAAATTTTCTACGTAAAATTTTTAATGGTCGATGGCCACCCATGTTTTTATTTTTTGGATGGAGATTATTCACAAGATCATTTTTGTTATGGGCTACGGAGTACGAGTCAAGGATTGAGGGGTATCCATTCCGCCCAATTTATCTGGGGCCTTGCACTCAGTAAGACTTAATCCCTAGTAGGCTCATTCAAAACCTTTCAATTTCACGTGCAGACGAAGGGCCCTTTGACATAGCCATCGATGTTAATTGGATTCTATAGATATTAGTATTTCTATTTTACATAAGAGATTATAACATTGTGAGAGAGTAGATATTTAAACAAGAAATCATTATGTTATTATAAGTAGAAAGTCCTTCAAAGTTACTAATGGGTGGAAGCTAACCCAATTTTGCTTCTAGAGGATTTAACATATTTAATGTAGTAATAGTACTATGTCCTTTACATATATTTATATGTATAAATATAAAAGTAGATATAATGAGTTTAGCCGATATCAAATCCAACACCAAAGTTTAGATTTAGGGACTTAGGTTTGTAAGCACCCATTTTTGCATGTCATTGCTTGGGTCAATATTTTACAGTCTAATGATGATTTGATGCCACTTGAAACACAACTATGACATAAAAGTAATGATTAGTTATGATGCATTGACAAACCCTTTGGCCTTGTTTACCTTGCCTACATGTGTGTCGTAGTCCCCTTTACGCAATGTTCATTTTATTGTTCATTTTTCCTCTTTAAGTTATAGGTTCATCAACTATGGCAAAATCATTGATTCCTTAAAAGAAGTGTTTGCAAAAGTATCATGAAAAACTCATTATTTGCTAGGGGGTCTAATTAGAACCCTAACACTTATGTCACCACCATAGTAGTTATGTATTTGTCACAACAATTCCATAGGTGCCTTTTGTTAAAAGTTATAGTTTCACCTGAATGCATAAAAATATAATATTAAGGGATGGAATGACATTGTGTCTTATTTTTTCCTTTAGATAGAAGCGTCATTTCTCCTCCCTTATTCTTCCAAAGTTATTTTAGTGTCATTTTATTAAGTTTTGAGCAATTATTGAGAGAAATAAACATTTTTCTTAAAAGAGATTGTACAAGGAACTTTCCTAACATTTCTGTAGTCACCATTAGAACTCCATAGTGCATCTCCTACTTTTCAGCTCCTTTAGGCAACTCCATGTTATTGCTCCTTCATTCATAGTGTTAACAAGATTTTATGTTGATGTGGTTTTTTCAGTTATTTTATTGACTTGCCCAACAAGTAATGGTATAAACTTGTAATTAGATAAATTGGCATATGATAAGTTGTTTTCCTCCATGTTTGAAAGGGTAGTTCCCTCATATGATGGGGGCTTCTTAGGTACTTTTAATTAGAAATTAAAAAAGGAAAGAAAAGGGAAAAAAAGGAAGGGAGAAAGAGAGAAACTCAATATGGAATAAACATAGAGGACCACCTAGATTACTCAAGAAAATATGAGAATATATAGGAAAGAAAGGGTGATGCATGCAAAATCAAATAAAAACTAGAGTCTAATACATGCACATGTCATTTAAGGTGCATAATATATTTTCCTTTTTATTAGAGGGTGAAAGTGTTTTTTTAAAAGGGCCCATGCCCTTATACAAAAGACATAATATATGTAGCAATAAAGCTCACACAATCAACATATAAACAACTAATAGAAAAAAAACAAAAAATACACCTACAAAAAGATGATGGATCAATCTGCACCTTGTCACTTCCCCTAAGGCCTTCGGAAAAAATAGATTTTTGGAAGCTATTACTTGCCACTATACCATAGCTTATATCGTGTAACAAGATGAGGGATCAATTCACACCTTGTCACCTTCCCTAGGGCCTTTGGAAAAAAACAGATTTTTCGAAGCTGTTAAGTATTGCAACTATACCATATCTTATAGCAATGAAAAAACCTTGAACAATACTAATTCATACAATGATATGAGTGGATGCTCAAAGGGACTATCAACTCATAATGGAGAATAATATTTTAATTCTCCTCTGTGTGAAAATGTGATTTCAAATACTTAGGAGGATTTTTATTTAACACCACCATGTTTAAGAGTCACTTAAGTCACCTTTAATATAAGTAAGTGAACTTGCTAATTAAATATAATCTTTACTTTGCACAACTTTTACCACCAAAAGGGAAAAAATAATTGGACACTTAGGATAGGGGGGACTCAACAACTAGCTACATCACATACAAAGATTACAAAAATTGGAAATAAGAAAGAACCAAGAGAGATAGGATCATACCTTGGAATCATCTTTTAAACACAAAACAATAAAAATAGGTAGAGACTTCTCCTCAAATATTTTTTCAAACCTTGGCCCTAAAATGTCATGTCCCTTTTTCCAAAAATAGCAATTACTAAAAATAGCAAGTTTCCACTATCCAACAATAATAAGTCAAGGGTTGCTGAATACATTAAAAAATATTATTTATTTAATATTTATATTGTCCTCATGAAAAAATTATCTTTTGAACAAATAAATATTAAATTATTAATGGTGCATGTTACCATTTTTCACTTACAACTGAAATTGGTAGAGCTGGTTCAGCAAATTCATTTTAAAGTGAACATTTTAACATTTTCTGTTATAAGTTATTTTTATATTTGGATGATTCAGTGACATTCCAATTCAGTTGTTCAACAAAGGAAGAAATTTTAGATCATCATTCAATTGCAGAAAGGTGCAGAAGGAGATAAGTTGTTTCATTTCACTACCATGTTTATTTGTTTTACAAATGAAATACATAAAAGAAATAAACATTGCATTGAATGAAAGATTGATAGATCAAATGTCCCACACAAGCCATGGGAATAGCTGAACAAATGCAAATATAAGAAAGATACTATGCATCTAAAGATAGAGGAGAGAAAGGTCATAGCCATCATTGCCTTCAAATGTCTTCAATCTTTGAGGAGGCCTTCTGTCTTTGCTCTTGATCTCTGATAAGAGTCTGCAAAAAATTGGAAAAGGTCTTGTTAGAGCTCCGGTTATGAGTTCTCAATGTGTCTATCAGAAGAGGCATAATACATTGCCTATAGTGTACTGATCAGATGAACATCATTCACATGCAAGAGGAACTGAAAGAGAAACAATCATTGAACTTCAGTATTTTTATCTAATCTTCTTGTTTCATGTGTAGGTATAGGATAAGTCATGTAGCTGATTAAAGACATATCAGCATGTGGTGTCAAGTGGGCTCCCACAAGGGTTGAGCCCAACATGCTGCCCCTGATTCTCAGAGGGGATGGATTGTAGATACATCATATTGCTCAATCAAATCAATTGAATAGAAGGAGTACAATATCAATCTAATATTTGCAGTTCAAGTCATGATGAAATGCAAGTATTAAAGTGACCTGAACTTGTAAAGAACAACAACCAATGCATGAGAATAGCAATGATCAAAACAACATAATCAAGTGAATTATGTGTGAAGAAGGAGTTCAACTCTCATCCAATTCATTTGTCATTATAATGGGAAATTTTGTTGTTCCTATCTCAGGAGTGATAGGAAGTGGGTTATATTTGCCTCTGTTAACCATGAATCTCTTAGATCCATGTATGGGATAGCCAAGAACATCAAGTACAATCTCAATATTTGTATGCTAAATAATTACCAGTGTATAACATCATTCAGTGATGTATGACTATTTTAGTCATATGATAGCATAAGAATAAGTATGAGATATATGTATGATTGAACAAGCTAAAGTGTGCAAATGGGACAGCATGTATTCGCAACTGATACATTGCATCTATGAAGAGATAGTCAAGTTAGTGTATTCATCATGTATCTTATTTGCCATGCTACAGTAAGGTGAAGAGTGTTATCTTTTAATGTGGAATGCCAAGTATGCATTTGATAGAGAATGGAAGACTACAACATCTAATCATATGCCAAGTCAAAGAGTAGTCATGTCAAATAATATATAGGAGAAGATGCAGGTAGAACAACTAAAGAATGATAAGTTACAGTGATCATTACCCAAGTTGTTGTCAGAAAGAAAAGAGTTCACATGTCGTGTGCCAAGTCTTGAGTGATAAAAGCTTCAACTCGATTTCACAACATATAATGTTTCAGTCATGTATGCAGATCACTTGCAAGAGAAGCATATTGCCTTAGACCAAGTGATACAAGAAGGGAAACATTATCATTGAACATGATATACAGGTGTACAGAATGGAGAAAATGTTAGTCTTAGCTGTGGCCAGTCAAAGAATGGCTCATTAAGGGTTTTAAAACTTTCATTCATAGTCGCAGTTTCAAAGTGAAGTTTCATATAAGGAGAAATGAGAACAAAAGCACAGAGATATATTATGCTAGTCCTGGCCTTCGAAAATAATACACAAAAACGAATGCAAAATGTCATCTTTCTTCATTATTGGTTGAGCTCGTGTTTGTTTTCAAAATAACAAGCTAATGTTATGGAAGAGATAAAGGTATTCAAGCCATGAAGGTACCATCAGACCTATAGCCTGTAGTGAATCATATCATTTCTTTGCAACAGAAATTAAGTTGAGAGTTCATTTATGAAGGGTTTCAATACAGATATAGGTGGAAGTGAAAAGATGAAACCTTTTTTATCAAACCCACCTACAGTTTTAATGGTAAGAAAATCATATTTCCATCAGAGGCCAAGACTAATAAAGATTCTAACAAAAAATGCAAAGAGGAGCCTTTACTTTACAAACTTCCAAAACCCATATGAGATTCATTTATATGGTTTCGATAAAGATAGTTTCCTCATGTGGGTCGAGTCCATTTTGGATATCCAACAAGGAAAACAAAAGGATAGCACAGTTCGTAGAGAAGTGTTACCTTGTTTGAAGGAAATGCATAATGACAACAGGCTTTGGCTTCATTGTGCTCTCGAAAGGAGCTCGAATGGTTGTAGTATTGGTAGCCTGAAAGAAAAAAAAAGGAATGATAATGAAAAACACAAACAAATTCATCAAAAAGATATGCAGAGGTTGTGGCTAGAGAAGCTGTTTCATCTCATAAATGAAAAGGAATACAAAAAAGTAGACCAGATATGTATTAGAGAATAAGTTAGCTTCATTTTCTGTGAAGAATACATGGAGTTCATGCTCAAAGACACCAAGAAGATAAATATTATCAAGGCCAAACCCTAACCATGGTGGTGCTGAGGCAGAGAGAGCCTTTCTTGAAGCTTCAAAACTAAAATGATACAAAAGAATAGGGTTTCAAATGAGTTTTGTGCTTAGGGTTTCCATTTACCCTAATTCAAAGGGTGATTTTGATCACATTTATTTCATTTTGTTGCACAAGCTAATAGCCCTTGAGATATCATGTCCACTCTAGTGCCTAAGTCTAAGAGTTAAAGTAATGTTGAAACCTTAGGTCCTTATATATTTCATATTAAGGATAGATGCCTTAAGCTCACTTTGGTCCTTGGAGGAGAAGGTCACCTGCCCTTAGAGTCTTGCAAGGCTATTGGAAGGAGGGTAGGCCTTAAAGGCCTTTCATTTTATTTCTTTTGCAAAAACTCTTGTAATATGCATTGATATTTTTATGATTTTTTATAGAAAAATCAATTGCCCTATAATGAATATGCTTGGCGAAATGCCAGATATGACCACACCATTTTTGTAAAAAAAATTAAATCAAATCAAGACATGGAATAAAACTACAATTTCAATGTGACGTTTTGTTTTAAAGCAATAATTTATGAATTGCTTTAAAATCAAAACTATTTTATGCAGTTAAAACAAATAAAACAAATCAAATATTCTTTTCTAGATTTGCTTTATTTTGGGGCAGTATGAACACAAAATAGAGTTTTTATGGATAGAGAAAGCATATTTTGGTGGGACCACCTAAGAGGGCACCTTGGCATATTTTACTTTTCAGTTTGGTGGCAGTTTGAAGGCTTTATTTTTGGCTTCTCTGAGGAGCATGAAAATGGATTTCTATATCTATTTTTTGGAGCTTTTTGGGAGAGATCTCTCGAAAGCATTTATAGGAGAAAAAGTTTGTTTTTTCTCAGTCAGTTGAGACCATTTGTTTCTTCTCTCTTGAGCACATAGAGAGTATTTATACAAGTAGTTGACTTAGTTAGTTCATTTTGCATTTACTCCTTCTAGTTCAAAATAACAAGTTTCCCTATTTTCATCTACTAGTCTATTTTGCAATTTGATCAAATATCTCATTGTGGCAGTGTTATGTCCTTTGTCATGCCTCTTTAATGTGAAATTGCATGTTGATCCTGATTGTAATTTGTGTTCAATCTTAACCTTATTATAGATTATTTTTGGGTCAAATCTCATAGGTGGGGTTGTGGAAGTTTAAGTTTGAAGGGTTGTTTGTGTTTAAGAATATCTCATTTAGATTAAAATTTAGAGTTTAGAGTTTCATTTCAGTACAGTTCTCTCATCCCTTTTCTTAGACAAGTCAATTAGATTAGAAAAAATCATAAGGAGAACCAGCTCACTCTGGAGATTCACTCTCAACATAGATCACCCACAATCTGAGAGTGTTTCCATGTGTCAACAGATAGCTAAGTCTTCTATAAGCTAAGCATAAGGTGCATATCTAATTGATAATAGTGCCAACACAAGTGGAGCATGGAAATCCTTGGAATAATTTCATGTGGGTTAATTGGACAACATTGGGGAAATTAATTAGTTTAATATTTAATATTGTCCAAATGTAATTTATATTATTTTGGACAATTGAATATTAAATTAAATATTTATGGGCTCATAGAGGGTGTTTGAGTTTTGGGCACCCATTTCCAAGCATGGAGAATATAAAATTGGTAAAACATCTCATTTTGAAGGTTGTTGTCATATTTCATATTTTCAACACTTGCATATTTGGAGAGGACTTCTTCAATGGCCAAAACCCCATTGGAGTAGAGAATTGTGGATGAAAACACATGAGAATCAAGTGGACAAAGGAAGAAAACCCTTTGCTCACAGGGGGCAATCTCATTTAGAGATTGCATTTGGACTGGAGGAATTTGGATAGTTTGCCTGTTTTCAGCATTTTGTGTGCAGGAGTAGATTTTGGTGTAAATGTGGAGCATTTTTTTTGTTGTAGGTTTTGCAAGTCATTGCATGTTGGTGTAGAAGGTGCATTTTATTCATTCTTGAGGTTTGGATCAGATTTGGTGAGCTGGGTATTGCTGGTTTAGTCTCAGGAGTGTTGCATGTGAAGATTCTATGTTGAAATACACAATGTGCAATTCAATCTTTGTGTAGTTATAGTTTGTTTTTGTGGGTGCTTTTCTAGAAGTTTTCTGTAGCATTTCCATGTTGTACAGTGATTTTTGGTGTTATTTAGTGTTCTTAATTTTTGTGGGTTTTCCATTAAATTTGTTGTATAAACTTATATAGTTTTCTGCTGTATTATTCAATATATCAGACCTGTATACACATTAATTGCATCAAAAAAACAAATAAAAAATATTCTATGGTTTTTCCAGTGATGTTGGCTTCATTCGGTATGCGGCAATTTTTGTGGGTTTAGTTGTATTTTCTCCATATTTGCAAATTTAGTTGTTGTATCTTTTGTGACTATTATGATAGTCCAGAGGATGAGAAAATTAGATTACAATGCAAGAAAATCAATTTCATAAGTTATGGGAAAATTGTGTTAGGCTGGTGTTGTTCTGTGTATGACTAGCTTGCTAGTCTTGGTGAAATTACTTTATTTTTAGGCGGTGTTAAATAAATTCATTTTTAGATCTGATTTAAAGTTAAAATCTCAATTTGGATCATTATAGTGGTATTAGAGCAAAGATCTTGCCATCCTGTAGGGTATTGAAGAAGAGAAAATCATGGATGAAGAAAGTCAGAACAATGAGGGAGACCCAAGTGATAAAATGGTTGCTGCTATTAATAAATTAGCTAAGATTGTGGAGAAAATGTGGTTACAAAAAAACATTAATGATGAAAAGACAATATCAAAATGGTATGAAGAATACCCGAGTCATTTCAGAGATTTAAAGGCAGCCACACCATTTCAAAAATATGTAGAGTAGACAGGAAGAACTATGCCTCAAGAAGAAGAGATTATCATAATTTTGGAGGAATACCAAGGTGAACCTGAAGCTACCAAAGATACATAATCATTTGATATGTACTACATCAGGTCTAAAGAGGAAGAAAAGAGAACTTTGAAACCAATAGAAGAGGAATCGTATCTACATGTTAGAGATTTAAATGAAGGAGAGTAAGAATCTGAACAAACCATTGATTCCACTACAGATTTTAAAGGTAAAAATTCATGGGTAATTGAGGATGATTTATTAATTTGTAATGATTACATATGTCAAGAATACATCAATGAAATCAAATATAAAGATTTAGAAGTTACATAGGAGTGGAGGATGAAAAGAAGGTGGATCAAGAATATTTTCAGACTATCTTGCTAAAAGCTTTAGTTGAAGAGAACGTTGAGCATGTTGATGTTGGGAATGAGCCAAATATCATTATAGATGGATATACACTTGGGAAGAATATTGTGGTCAGCCCTAACAGAAAAAATTTGAGCCACTTAGATGGAAATGTTGAGGATATGTCAATAATGTCTCTTTTGACAATGGTGGATGAGCATTTTATTTGTAGCCCAAGGTATGAAAATATTTCAGATTTGTTTCCTCCTATGTCACTAAAACATTTTTGTCATGATGAAAAGCATCAAAGGAATCGTATAAGGAGGAAGGATACAAATTGCAATATAGGGCATGAGTACTCTGAGTCAAAACCAAAATTTTGTTTTCATATGGGATCCAGGTAATCTCTCAAGGATTAATGTAGTTAGAGGCACTATTGAGTTCTCCATCTCTTCCATTTGGAATGAAAGGAAGTTTATGAGGATTCATATAGGGTTTGTTGTGATTTTTAACCATATTATGAAGGATCAATATTCACATTTTATTGATCACTTGTACAATCCAAGTACCACACTTGAAGAAAAGATTTTGGGTAATGGTCAAATGGAGATAGGCACAACGAGATGCTTATCATGGGAATGCACAGTAAGGAAAGAAAGTGGCAATTTGATGTTGTTAATTTTATTACTAACCATGGCATGGTACTTTCAGGATCAAGCTTCATACACATTTTCTACCATTGGATGTATGGAGGAGATTACAAGAAGGATAAGACTCTAAAAGATGGCCTCATTGTTCCTAGCATCAAGAAGGTTGCAAATTTATCATACTTGGATCATATCAATGGAGCTTCAGATATGAAGGAGAATGGAATACAAGAAGTATTTGATGAGCCAATGAGGATAACCAACTCATATCTTATTTTTTTCATTTCAGATTTCTCATATCTATTTGTGGAAAGATATGATGTTTTAGGAGAAGGAAATTGGGCTTCCTTAATGCAAAGGTGTGGCTCCATTCAAATTGAGAACATGAAGTTGATAGTTGTAGGAAATGGGTTCTCTATTTATGGTAGAAGATTCCAGTATATTTTAGAGTTCACTATGGGTTGCATTGAGTATTTGTCCTTAGCACTTGCTGCACTATGTGTTTATGAGGAGGAGTTCCAAGATGATCCGATTGAAGAATATGCACATGAAATGGATATCTTGCTAGATATAGATGTCAAATTTCATCTTGCCAAAGTTTTTAAATCAGCAACCTATACAGGAAATATCAATTTGATCATACATGAGCATGAGGAAAATGATGTGAAGGATCACAAGGTTCTATGGTTGCAGCCTAAGAGTCAAATGCAAGGATCCAAAGGATGTCACTTACGATATGATATGGTAATGGAGCAACCTTGAGTTTTGGTAAGAAACACAATCTACTTTATGTTATTCAATTGTTTCCAAATCTACAAAGAATGGTGTTTAGTAATATGTTCCCAGGATCACCATTACAAGAAGAGTCCAACATGTCATAGAGTTGGAAATTGATTTGCATCAGAAAATTTTTAGGAAGAATGATGTCACATACTTGGCCAAGTCACTAGTGCTCAAAGCATATTGGGGGATGCAATACAAGAAGCATTGGAAGGGATTGAAAAGCTATACATCTCACATCATGTATTTATAATTTCATATTTATTACAAGAATTGTGTATAGGATGTGATGTTTTAGGAAATGGAGTTGTTGTGGTTATAACGCAAAGGAGGATCTGGATAAAATTTGAAAGCATAAAACACAAAGATTAAGGAGATAGTGTCAAGTTCTTCTCAGACTCACTTGGCTTTTATGATTAGAAACAAATATAGAATTTTAGAAGTGTAAAAATATTTGTGGAGAGATTTTTAGTCCTTTCATGGATGCCTACCAATCCTACATTAGTCACATTTATGATTATTACACAAGTTTGCCATTTTTGCAGTTGTTACATCATTTGTATGTTGTTGATTTTAATAATTTCAGTCATGTACAATTGTATATTGGTATTCTTGGAGGGAGTGTCCTTGCATGATGATTTTAGTAGGTCTCCATTATTATTGAAAACTAATCCATCCATCATAATACTAATTTGGAGGAGATTCAGGGATGTTGTTCCAGTAGTACAGTATGTGTGTGTTGCATGCTGGTTTCCAGTGAAGTTGTGTGAATATTTGTGGGTGTTGTGTATTGGGGATTGTGTTGCTATTGTCAATTAGTTTGATGCTATTGTAGTTCATTTTGTATTGTTATTTTTCCCATTCATTATAGTTTTAGAAGTTGTGGATGTAATCCTTCATATTGGAGTAGAACAATATTGGCAACATTGTGTTATTGGGAGTTTTTATTTGATAATCATGGGATTAATATGTTATGAGAATTATAACATGTTTCTTAGATGGGTATATCTGAACATGTATGGTATTCTTTGGCAAAAAGTTCAAAGTGATGAGCCAAAAAAATGGCAAGATAAGTTTGTTCTTGTAGATGGTCTCCAGAAGGACATCATCTTCTTTTTAGATGAGTTGTTGCTTACAAGTTTAATATCTAGAGTTGGGTGGAGTATTTTATGATGTGAATTGTTGTTCCTAAACTATACCATTTTTGCACCTGATTAGATCCTGATGTTGCATTTAACATCCTTCAAATTGAGGCAAAGTATGGAACAATTAGCGTTGTTTCTAGCAAGGTGTATCTTCACATTCTGAAGGTAAAAGGAGTAATTGTTTCCAAGTTATGTATTTTTCTGTTGTGAGGGATGCATTGACTATTATAACAGTTCTATAAGCTACAAAATTCAGATTTATATCATTGGAAGATGTTGCAGGACTTTTAGGTTTGACTTCACACTTGCTAGTGCATATATACAGTTGAAGAGGCAAGTTGTGAAAGGAAGGATATTGATGCAAAATGAATGGAGAAAAACTACATACACATTAATAGCATGAGATTTTGGGTTATGCCTTGGTGACTTCTACATCAGTGTCACTCATTTCAAGTTCACTACACTGAGATTTTCTAGAATGTGAGGAAGAAAGATGGACAAAATTGCATTCGGTAAGTTCACCAAATATTTATGGGAGGATGTAATTCAATTTGGGTATTGGGAAGAAGACACAAAATATTTGTAAATTCAAGAGCTAAGATTTAAGGGTGGGATACATGGCATTGTGACAAAGGAATCTGAGTCTTCAGGTTTGCACAATTCTCTTTGGCAAAAGATGCAACTCCTCATAGTCACAGGATCAGGGATTATTATGTAGGTTGACAAGTCTTATCATTTTGGCATAAGGATTCTAGATCATTATGCTTGTAATTGCTTGAGGGAAAGTAATTTTGGGAAGGGAGGACTTGTCATGTCCCTTTTTCCAAAAATAACACTTACTAAAAATTGTAAGTTTCCACTATCCAGAAATAGTAAGTCAGGGGTTGCCGAATACATTAAAAAATATTATTTATTTAATATTTATATTGTCCTAGTGAAAAAATTATCTTTTGGACAAATAAATATTAAATTGTTCATGGTGCCAACAAAAGTGGAGCATGGAAATCCTTGGATAATTTCCTGTGGGTTAATTGGACAACATTGGGGAAATTAATTGGTTTAATATTTAATATTGTCCAAATGCAATTTATAGTATTTTGGACAATTGAATATTAAATTTAATATTTATGGACTCATAGAGGGTGTTAGATTTTTGGGAACCCATTTCCAAGCATGGAGAATACAAAATTGGTAAAACATCTCATTTTGAAGGTTGTTGTCATATTTCATATTTTCAATAATTACATATTTGCAGCGGACTTCTTCAATGGACGCAACCCCATTGGAGTAGAGGCTTATGGATGGAAACCCATGAGAATGAAGTAGATAGAGGATGAAAACCCTTTTCTTAGAGGAGGCAATCTCATCCAGAGATTGCAATTGGACTGAAGGAATTTGGATAGTTTGGTAGTTATCATCATTTTATGTGCAAGAGTAGATTTTGGTGTTTGTGGAGCATTTGTGTTGTTGCAAGCTTTGCATGTCATTGCATGTTGGTGTAGAAGATTTATTTCATTCATTCTTGAGGTTTAGATTAGATTTGGCAAGTTGGGTATTGTTGGTTTAGTCTCAGGAGTGTTGCATGTGAAGATTTTGTGTTGAAATACACATTGTGTAATTCAATCTTTGTGTAGTTATAGTTTGGTGTTGTGTGTGTTTTTTTAGAAGTTCTCTGTAGTATTTTCATGTTGCATCAGACCTGTTCTCAGGTGTCTATGACAGAAAATCTCAAATATTTTTAGTTTGTGGGGTTCGCATTGATTTTTGGTGTTATTCAGCATTCTTAATATTTGTGGGTTTTCCATAAAATTTGTTGTATGAACTTATATAGTTTTATTCTGTATTCTTCACTGTATCAGACCTGTATACACATTAATTGCATCAGAAAAACAAATAAAAAATATTCTATGGTGTTTCCAGTGATGTTGGCTTCATTCGATATGTTGCAGTTTTTGTGGGTTTAGTTGTATTTTCTCCATATTTGCAAATTTAGTTGTTGTAGCCTTTGTGACTATTATGATAGTCTAGAGGATGAGAAAATTAGATTAAAATGCAAGAAAATAAATTTCACAAGCTATGGGAAAATTGTTTTAGTTTTTGTATTGTTCTATGTATGACTAGGTTGCTAGTCTTGGTGAAATAATTGAATTTTTCGGTGGTGTTAAATAAATTCATTTTTAGATATAATTTAAAGTTAAAATATTAGTTTGGATCATTACATAAAATACCTTTATTAGTGAACCAATCAATCACCTTATTATCTTCTCTATAAATATGAGAAATTGTAACTTAACTAAAGGACTTTATAGAATCAAAAGCATCTTCAAGACACACAAATTGGAACCATTTAGCATTAATCACAAATATACAAGGAAAAGGAAAAAAATGAGTTTTATACTAGACTTAGGAATAATACAAAACTCTTAAAGAATAAAATAAAGGCACAAAGTTTTGCAATTTCATCCCTCCTATTTCTCAAAAAAGAGAGCGCAAAATCTCCACTTCCTTTTCCCTATATAAAAATTTGTGTTTGTCCAAAAGTCTCATAAAATTATAGAGCAACTCAATAAATAAAGAAAACTAATTTTAATTAGCTTGGACTTTTTAAAATAAATTTGAAAATTATAAAGCTCTTTTAAAATAATATATCCTAAATTATTAAAAGTGACTTTATAAGATAACATTACAATCTAATAAAGTATCCTAAAAATGACTCTTTAAGCTTAAACTTATTTTAATGTCTTACCTTTTTAAAGATATTTTCCTAGAGCATTAACATGGAGACTATTATCTCTTTAATAAACATGAATATATAGAGCTTTGCCGTATTCAATATATGAATACAAAGCATTACATTTCAAACAAAATATAAAAATGATTGAGAGTTAATATCCTCACATAAACAACCAACATTTTTATGCCATCTCAACAAAATAATTTGATGCCATGACCTATATTGTCAAAACCAAGCAAATTGGTTAAATAATTTGTGCTTGAATGTGTAAATGTAAATGACTTTGGGTCAAATTACTTTTACTAAGTTTGAAATTACAACATACCAGCTAGATGAGGTTTACCATGTCAACCATGGAGTAAACAACTCAAGGCTACCTTGGATTTCTTTTCACAAACTTAGATAACTCATGTAAATCCTCCATTGTGAGTTTCTTAAATTTTGTACCACAAAGGGACATAGGGAAACCTATATATCATGTTTGTTAAGAAACAACTGAAGTTTGTGTGAGTAGATCTCATGAGATAGGAAACACATAGATATTATCTCCATAGCCAAATATTGAGGTGTGGGTGCAAAAAAAAAATCCAACAGATGTGATCCCTAGGGAAAAATCCATAATTGTAAATAACCTTAGAATCTCTTCTATATCCACTAATAATACTATTGGGTTTTATAGATGTGAATGCACCATGAGACCCATGATGCAAACAATGGAAAACAATCCACCACATAGACCTTAAATAGAACTCTACAATGCAAACATAGGCAAAGTTCCCTTGGTGTAAACTAAATAGATATGTCTCTAATTTAATGTTTTTTGAGATTGAGTGTCATGGACATAAACCCCAGATAAAGTAGTCATAGTGTAAATGATGACGAAAATCCTACAAGGGAAACTAAACAATCTTGTTTGGCTAGGATTTCTTGAAATAATAGTGTGGAACCACTTGCCAAGCCACTTTGATGTTTGGAGAAGTGTGAATAATCTCTTTCATTCTCCAATTCAGTTGAAAACCTTGAAGAGAACAAGGCTAGGGAACAATGAGGAAATAGGAGGTCAAGTTGTATAGGGAAAATTAAAAGTTTAATAGTAAATGAAAAATAGATTCAATAGGATCATATATAAAGGTGAATTAGGGTTCAAGTATGATTATGGTCAATTGGGTTTTTCAAAGATATTAGAGACCTTCACACCAAAGGTAAAAGGGTTCCTAAATGGGAGAAATACCTAATAGCCTAAAGCATATCTTTTTTTTTGTGGGTAGTGAGTACTTAGGCACCAAGTTCAAATGAGTGAGAAATGCTTGACTATCTTAGATTTGAGTGAGGTTTTTAGGCTTAGTGTAGACATTGGTACCAAATTGAAAAATGGTACAAAGATGATTAAAAATTCCTAATATGATGATGCAATTCAATCATGGTGTAAGGAAAACTTACCACAAACAAGAACCAAAATGTAGGTTTATGAAATGTTTAGGGTTAAGACAATGTCCCACTTTTTGGCCTAAATGGGATACTCAAATTAAAATTTGTATAACCAAATTTTCACTTTCTATCACTTATAGCAAGTAAAACATTAAGAATTTGAAGATGATGTGAACTAGTGATTTTTGAGATTTTGTGTATAGATTATAAATATATTTTTAAAATAACTAAAAATAATTTGTCTCTTTTTTGAACATCTGTTAATAATTTTTATACTTTATAGTCCTTTTATTGAGTGATATTATGCCATAGCACTAATTTTTTTTAAAAAAAGATATATTCATAATTTCTCAGACATAGATCATTAACACTAATATCTAGGGAATGTATTTCTTTATGTAATTTTTTGTTATTTATTTCATTTATTATTTATAATTTAGAGTAATATTATATCATAATGAATAATCTTTTTAGATAGATCCAAATTGATTTTTTTGTTGATACAAGGACATTTATATGGGTGCTGCACATATTTTTCAAAAAGAATATATATATATATATATATATATATATATATATATATATATATATATATATATATATATATATATATATATATATATATATATATATATATATTAAATTTTCAGCATGTATTGAACATAGACCTTTATGTTTGGTAAAAATCCTATTTTCACTATAAAATAGAGAAAATAGAAAAAAATATAATACTTTTAAAATATGTATATTATAAAATACACTTTTCAAAAAGCTTACTTAGAGGGCTATGGTATTGCAAAATCTCATATTATGGTTACTTTGTTTTATTGTCTAAACATTACTCTAAAACAGATTTTTCTATCAAAATCTAAACAACCAAAAGGAGGAGGGTAACATATAGGACTTCAAAAACATATGGGGCTTCAAATGAAGAACCTTCAAATAAGTGACCTTCATTCTAAAGTTCCTTCATATAGGGGTAACTAAATTGAATTTGCAACATTTAAAAATGGAAAAATAAGTCTTCATTTAAACTACCCCACCTTCATTCAAACCCATTTTACATGTGGTGGGAAATTTAGCTTCAAATTAAGGACCTTCATAGGAAGGTGTTCAATAATTGTTTCCTTCCATAACTAATTTTCATACTTCATCACACAAGTGGGTCAAAATATTATGGGATGAAAGGAGTGCACATGTGAAATAGAGCACCCAAAAGAAGAATACATGTGCAAAAGAAGAAGGGACAATATCTATTGCATACAAGGATTAGTCGACTAAGGAGGTCACTTGAAGTTGATGAGTGTAGTAGAGTAGAAGAAGTGGATGATGGTGAAAATTGGTCGCAACAGAAAAAGAGTAGAAAGGAAGACCAGATCTAAGGTAGTTTGACATAAACGCCTACAATAGTCTAGCTAAATTCTTGATCCTAAGTCATTTAGATATAATCAATTTATTATAGAGTTAGTTGGGAAGATTACCAAATATAAGGTGAGAAGTAGGACAAAGAGAAGATAATGGGGAATGATAGCTCCTTGTGATGTTTGGGGCAAAACCAATGGCATCAACTAGGATGGTATAAAATTAAGAAGAGTTGTGTAGAGAGGCCAATGTGGCCAATGTATATGAGAATGCTCGAGAGCATGTGAATGTGCAATACTTGCACAGGCAAGAGGATGTAGTAGAGAAGAATTCACTAATAAGGATGTATAATTGTGCATAAGAGAGAATAGATAGGGTAGGATGCAAAGAGTAGAAAAAGAGATACACCATGATTGCTACAAATATGGGGTGCATGAATTCAAATACTTGATGTAGAGGATGAAATTAGAGGATTCATCATAAGAGGGAGAGAAAGTGCAAAGATATGGATGCAATAGTTATTTAGAGACCTAGATCCCAAAGTTGATAGATGAGTTGGGAGATATTAGAGATCCAACCTTTAGAGGGATCTCCTCTCAGTATATGGATGACATCTAGGGTAGGATAGATTACCATGTCAAGTGGCACAAGATATGGGGAAGAAATAACATATTTAAGACATATGAACACCAAACAAATGAAGAATAGGATTTTGAAAATCCTATGTATGAGTATATATGTTGAGACGACGGCCAAAGTTGGCTTGGTTAGCCAAATGGATAAGGGTTAATGCCATGTGAATGTGAGTCAATGGCTAGTGAGTAGGAAAGTAGGAGACCATTATTCTAGGTTGTCAAATCTAGTTAGTTAGATAGTTGGCTAGTAGACCATTCATACGTAGGTTATAGGTTTGAAGTTTCTATTTTTATGGGTAAATGAAAAGGCCAATTGCTATGATCAATGATAGACTAGAAGGTCATCACAAAGGTGTAAAGAGAGAGGGAATACTTGTGGGGATAAACCAAAATGTATAATATTTGAAGTTAGTGATACATAGATAGCTAAAGAGTGAGGAGTTGACCAGATATGTGTGGACAATGTGTAAAGGAGACAAGGATCTCATGAGTGTAATGAGGGAACAAACACCAAGTAAAATTTAATTGTTTTCCTTCAACCAAATCAATAAAATATGTTTTATTTATCCAATGCTCAATATTTAATTTGTATCTAATTGTGTGCATGTAGGTGTGAGTCCATGTGGCATGGGATTAGGCATCTTCTTAATGGGACCCTCGACCCTTAATTAGTATCATTTGGTAAATTAGAGCTTACATTGAGCTCTAGGGAGGATAAATCATAGGGATTTATATAGGATCATGGAAGTGATCTTGAAACATTAACTCAAAGTGTTGGTGTAGCCTATGTAGGATTGGAAAGAGGATACCATAAGAGTGGGAATTTGGGGAGGATGTAGGTGGATGAGATAGCTACAAGATGAGTTGTAGAATGAGAAACCCTAAGAAAGAAAAAGTAGGAAGCAATGGTGGATCAACAATAGAAGTAGGTTAATAAAGAGGCAACGATTGAATCTAGTTAGAGACCTAAAGGAATTAGTCACGAGGCATAAGAAGAACTAATAGAAACTTTGATTGAAGTCAATAGTTCATCTAGAGCCAAAGGTTGAAGGGGAGGAATTGATAAAATTACCAAATCTTGAGGTTATTTGGTAGAACCATTAAATCTTGATGTAGCCACACAAACTTGATAGCTTTGAAGCAGTCTAATAGAGAAACAGATCTTGAGGAAATTAGATATAATCACTTAATCCTAAAGAAGTTGAAATCAATGAAACTAGAGGCACATCGTGTAGTGAAGATCATAGGGTAGAAGGTTCTGAAAATTAAAAAAGAAGAGAATATTCTCCATCGAGGAAAGATGGGTAGAGAGAGGAAAAAGAAGGAAAGATAAGTTGAATACACTGACACTCATCTGAGAAGTACACACTATAGAGTTGTTGGAAGAAGTGTTAGTAGTGAAGTATAAATTTATGCAACATGGAGCTTATAAATCCATAGAAGGTAGGGCTCTAGAAGAGTAAGTTAAGTAATAGTGTAGTTTAAGGTGGAGGATGTACAATCACATCCATAATATTTTCAAGAATTAAATACTTCAAGGTGCAAGAATGTGGAAATGGAATTGAAGGTATGGGCAAAAGGATTAGTACTTGCACATACTAGGAGCACGTTAATATAGATGTTGAGCCACCTTGCAAGGAGGGATTGTGTGAATCTTCACTAGTTCTAGACATAGGAGAAGAACATAGCTAAAGGAATACAAAGAAAAGTGACCATGTGAAAAGAGAATTGAAGGGGATCAATGGAGGTTAGTTATGATCTGAACAGAAGATAAAGACTTGCAAGCCTCATGGAAGAAGATGATGATATGCATAACAAGTAGCCAAGGAAGTGCCAAGTGCATGAAAGAGTGTGCATGAGCCCATGAAGGGCTAAAAGGTGGCCCCTATAGGTGCAAAAGGTGAGGCTGAAGAGAGTCTTGAGAAGAAGCATGAAGACATGGAGATACATGGAGAATGAAGAGAGCTGGTATGAGAAGTTGCACCCCATGAGGACAGTGAATGTGCTTACAAAAATGAGTCTAACAAGCTATAGCTAAATCAAATTGGCTAAGAGTGGTGCAGGTGCACCTAACCCATGGTGGTCTCCATGAGGCATTTAGTTGTTTTATGTTTATGTTTATGTTTTCAATAAGGTCTCAAATGATCATTAAATGTAATAAGGTCAGTTTGACCAATGCATTCTATTTTTAGGTTGTTAGTTTAGAGTTAGTTGGAGTTTCTTGGATAGCTGTATCTCCCAGCCGCCTCAAAGTGATTCCCAGTCACTAGGAATCTAAGTTAGTACTACTCTTTGTGAGTAGATAAATACCCCCAGATGATCAAATGAACAGGGGTAGAGCAGAGTACAGTGTGGAGAGTTAGTTGTAACCATTCCATATTCAATTGTGGAATTGTAAACAGAGCATCTGTAATCATATTTCTGAAGAAGCATAATAAGCAAGATTTTGTTGCATTTGATTTCACTGTGTAACTGATTTTCCTGTACTAAGGTTAGATGGATTCATTTATCCATTCCACCGATTGATTCTCTGAATCGGTGGAATGGTTGTATATATTAGTTTAGGGTTTTATTTTGTTTTCTATTTTGTTCAAGTGCATGTTTGCAGAATCGGGTCTGAGATGCATTGAAGAACCCTAGCATGAGTGTGTGCTAGGTTTAGCAAAGTGAAAAGGTCTATAGAATAGTCGAAGGAACAGATCTGAGAAATCGTGAGTTGAAAGTGGATCGAAATAGTGAAAATCAGTGAGAGTTACAAAAGACATACAAATTGTGTGTATATCACTTTTGCATGAAGGATATACAATCCATGAGTATATCGCTATTGTATGTTGTGAGTATATCGATTTTGGTCCAATGTTGTTATATCAAAGATACACAAGTCTATCGCAGATACAAGAGAGAGAAAGTCCAAGATTCGGTCAAATGCATATTTTAAAATGCATATACAAGGTTGAATATATACAATTCCTATATATACTGCAAATGTATGTTGGATACAGTTTCTGTGTATCCCGCAGATGAATGTTGTGAGTATCCCACATATGCACATCAGATTTTGTATGTTGCAAAAGTATATCAGGTTATACAATTTATGAGTATATGTCTTTTGTATGTCAGACGCAGTATGTGTGTATACCCCTGATACATGTGTAGACAGTCCCTGTGTATCTATCAATTGTATCTGGTAGGTTGTATGCGTTAAATGTACATCGGATATGTACATCAGGGTGATACAAGGAAAGTCAGCGGGTCAAACTTCCATCGAAGGCATATCTGAAGGAATATTCGGTGGATGTATGTTATGCATTGTATATTTGAATGTATATCAGAATATACATTCCGCAGATACATTACCAAGTGATGCAAAAGGTGACTAGTCGAGATGGTAACCCGCATGAAGGTTGAAAGAGTTTTGTTCTGCACGACCGGCAATAGTAGGTGAGGAGACTGGAAGAGTCAGTTAAAGATTGTATGTATGTTGGTGGGGTGAACAGTGTTTGTATGTATATTGCGAATGTATATTGGAATATACATTCTGTGATACAAAGGGCTATGTGTGAGCAGCGACCGATAGGAACAGTGGAGGTAATTGGCACCGACGGGTAAGTGTTGTATGTCTGAGTGTTCAGCATGAAGTAGGTACAAAGGGTCATGGGCGCAACAGGTAAGGATTTGCATGTATAAGAAGAATGTATCTTTTGAAAGATACAAGTGCTATAGTGATTAGGAATAAAGTATTTAGGTGTTGTGATAGGCGAGAGAAGTGAGATTTTATGTCAATGAAGGATGAATGCATATTTAATAATGCATAGACATGCATTTGTAAAAGTATGTTAGGGTTTTGGTGGATGCTCTACATCATAGTGGTATCAGAGCTCAGTAAAAGGTTTGGGTTGTTGTGTGTTTGGTTCTGTCACTGAGAAGGCAGAAGTAGAAGGAGTGAGAGGTTGACAAGATGCCTCCGAAACATAATGGTACTACCAGAGAGTTGCAGGAGATGAAGGAAAAACATGCTAAAGAGATGAGGAAGATGAAAGAGCTTGCTAAAGCACTTCAAGCCAGGCTTGTAGCCTTGGAGACAGAAGAGAAGTGGAAGACAGTGAATTAGAAAAGGAAGGAGATGATGCTGAAGAATTTGAAGAGGTAGATGAAGAACTGAACGCTGAAGATTAGAGGTTTGTAAAACTATTAAGGGCAGTTCAGAATGACAAACCTAAGGTAAAGATTGATGTTCCATAGTACACTTTGAAGTTTGAATGAGGAAGAGTTACTTGATTGGATTGCTACATTAGATAATCACTTTGAATGTGAGGAGGTTCCTAAGGAGCAGAGGGTAAAGATTGTAAAGACCAAATTGACAGGTCACGCTTTGGTATGGTGGGATTATGTACAGTCAGAAAGGAGAAAGCAAGGTAAGTCAAAGATTTCCTCATGGGACAAGATGGTAGCAAGGATCAAAGGTAAATTTTTACCCCAGGATTATGAAATTCAAATGTTTAAGAAGCTGCAATTTTTAAGACAAAAAGAAATGGATGTGAAAGCATATATTGAAGAGTTTTACAAGTTAAGTATGCGATCTAGTCATCATGAGAATGAGGTTGAAAAATTTGCTAGATATTTGGTTGGTTTGAGATTGAATATAGAGGATGAATTGGTTTTGGCCAACCCTAGGAGTGTGGAAGAGTGTTATCAAATGGCAATCAGGATTGAGGAGAAAATGAAAAGGAGATAGGACAAGTCCATGAGAGGAAGAGGCAGCAATACTAGAGGAAGAGGATCAACTCCTACAACAAGGCAAGCCAATGAGAATCCAGAAGATGCTGGTAAAGGAAAAGAACAATTTGATTTTAGAAGTGGATGGAAAGGCACAAGAGGTAGACTTGGAAGTGGTAGATGTTCTAATGTTTTCACTGGAAGATGTTATCATTGTAATGAAATTGGTCACCCATTTTTTAAATTTCCAAAAAGGTAAGGTTCATCATCAAGAGATGATAGGAAGAATGACAAGAGGGTTCAATTTGTGCAAGAAGAGCAGGTAGATGAAAGTGTTAATTCTCCAATAAGAAGTGCAGCCCTAGTCCAAGATGGAGAATCTTTGATATTAAGGAGAACAATCTGGAAGACATCACAGGACATGTTACAAAGAAGAGCACTTTTTAGAACCCAATGCAAGAGCAAAGGTAAAGTATGCAAAGTAGTAATAGATTTTGGTTCAACAAATAATATGGTATCTGAGGAAATGGTGGATAAACTAAAAATGGAAAGGATTCCACATCAAAATCCTTACAAAGCATCTTGGGTAAGTGATAGTCAATCACTTTGGGTATATGAACAGGCATATGTTGATTTTCAGATTGGAGAGTATCAGGATAAAGTTTTGTGTGACATATTGCCCATGGAATGTTGTCACCTACTATTGGGTAGGCCATGGCAATTTGATAAGAGAGCATTGTATGATGGGTATGCTAATACCTACACCATCATGAAGGATGAGAGAACTTTTATGATGACACCATTGTAGGAGGATGTTGAAGTAAAGAAGACAGGTAAGATTATTTTGGTAGGTAAGAGGGAGTTTCTAAAGATGCCTACAACAGAGTCAAAGGCTGTTGAGGATATCTCCAGGAGAGGAGATCACAGTTTGAAGAAGATTTTAATTCTGACTGACAGAGATCAGGTGGATCAGAAGAAGATCCAGAAGTAGGTTTGTACACAGCCACAAGCTGATCAGAATGAAAAGGATGCAATCCTAGTAGGGACTATTGTTTGTCCCCTAAGAGTTGAAAGACAGGCACATTCTGCCATAGTAGTACATGAGGTTTCCAATGTAGATCTTCAGACATAGATGATGGTCAGAAAGAATGACCAGCAAGGTGTGAGAAGAGCCTACAGTGCTAGGCATGAGTATTTGCCTCCATGGTAGCAGGTTGCAACACAATGATCATGGGGTAGATATGAGACAGTCGCTACATGTGGATCCAGTCAAAGACTTAACTCATCGGACATGAGTTATTTTGAAATTGGGGAGTATGGTGCAGGTGCACCTAACCCACGATGGCCTCCATGAGGCATTTAGTTGTTTTATGTTTATGTTTATGTTTTCAATAATGTCTCAAATGATCATTAAATGTAATAAGGTCAGTTTGACCAATGCATTCTATTTTTAGGTTGTTAGTTTAGAGTTATTTGGAGTCTGTTGGATAGCTGTATCTCCCAGCCACCTGGAAGTGATTCCCAGCCACTGGGAATCCAAGTCAGTACTACTCTTTGTGAGTAGATAAATACCCCCAGATGATCGAATGAAGAAGGGTAGAGGAGAGTACAGTGTGGAGAGTTAGTTGTAACCATTTCGTATTCAGTTGTGGAATTGTAAACAAAGCATCTGTAATCATATTTCTGAAGAAGCATAATAAGCAAGATTCTGTTGCATTTGATTTCACTGTGTAATTGATTTTCCTGTACTGAGGTCAGATGGATTCATTTATCCATTCCACCGGTTGATTCTCTGAATCGGTGGAATGGTTGTATATATTAGTTTAGGGTTTTATTTTGTTTTCTATTTTGTTCAAGTGCATGTTTGCAGAATCAGGTCTAAGATGCATTGAAGAACCCTAGCATGAGTGTGTGCTAGGTTTAGCAGAGTGAAAAGGTCTATAGAATCGTCGAAGGAACAGATCTGAGAAATTGCGAGTTGAAAGTGGATCGAAATAGTGAAAATCTGTGAGAGTTGCAAAAGACATACAAATTGTGTGTATATCACTTTTGCATGAAGGATATATAATCTGTGAGTATATCGCTATTGTATGTTGTGAGTATATCACTTTTGATCCAACGTTGTTGTATCAAAGATACACAAGTCTATCACAGATACAAGGAAGAGAGAAAGTCCAAGATTCCAGTTGACATACAAAGAAGACAAGATTCAGTCAAATGCATATTTGAAATGCATATACAAGGTTGAATATACAATTCCTGTATATATTGCAAATGTATGTTGGATACAGTTTATGTGTATCCTGCAGATGAATGTTGTGAGTATCCTGCATATGCACATTAGAGTTTTTATGTTGCAAAAGTATATCAGGTTATATAATTTATGAGTATATGTCTTTCGTATGTCGGATGCAGTATGTGTGTATACCCCTGTTGCATGTGTAGACAGTCCATGTGTATACATCAATTGTACCTGGCGGGTTGTATGTGTTAAATGTACATTGCATATGTACATCGGGGTGATACAAGGAAAGTCAGCGGGTCAAAATTCCATCGAAGGCATATCTGAAGGAATATTCAGTGGATGTATGTTTTGAGTTGTATAGTTGAATGTATATCAGAATATACATTTGACAGATACATTACCAAGTGATGCAAAAGGTGACTGGTCAAGATGGTAACCCGCATGAAGGTTGAAAGAGTTTTGTTCTGCGCAATCGGCAATAGTAGGTGAGGAGACCAGAAGAGTTGGTTAAAGATTGTATGTATGTTGGTGGGGTGAACAGTGTTTGTATGTATATTGCGAATGTATATTGGAATATACATTCTGTGATACAAAGGGCTATGTGCAAGCGGCGACCGATAGGAACGATGGAGGTAACTGGTGCTGACAGGTAAGTGTTGTATGTCTGAATGTTCATCGTGAAGTAGGTGCAAAGGGTCGCTGGCGCAGTAGGTGACGATTTGCATGTATAAGAAGAATGTATCTTTTCAAAGATACAAGTGCTACAGTGATTGGGAATAAAGTATTTAGGTGTTGCGATAGGCGAGAGAAGTGAGATTTTATGTCAATGAAGGATGTATGCATATTTAATAATGCATAGACATACATTTGTAAAAGTATGTTAGGGTTTTGGTGGATGCTCTGCATAAAAGAGGATGGAACCAGTACACAACAATGAGAAGCCACAATAGCCAACTAGAATGCAATGGAAAAAGTGCCAACATAAGGTAACCAAACATGATAGAAGAAGTCTATAGAAGTGAGGTGCTAGCAAAAATGTCAATTTTAAGCAGTCACACACTAAGGAGTTAAGGGAGGAACATTTAAGGATAGTGCTAAAATGCCAAATAGGATGCATGAAGAGGAGAGCGTCAATGCAAAAAATAAGGAGAGGATAGACAAGATGAATAAAGAGACCCACAACAAGCATTGACATTATTACTAACCCCAAGGTAGACTAGTAGGGTACCAAATTTGAGTCATTTAGATAAAGCATTGAACCCTTAAGGTAGTTGAATGTGCAAAACAAGGGCCACAAAATGAGGGGTGATGACAAAACCATTGATTTGAGGTAGTTACACCATAAGAGGGAGTCTAGAGGAGAAACACAAAAGGATCTTTGAATAGGAGGAGGAGATCAAGTGAAGGTGGGATAAAACTCACACAAGAAGAGGAAAGGCTCAAGGGAGGCAAGGCCAAGGAGTAGAATTGAAGGAAAGGTAAATGAGTGGGATTCATTTCTTTCCTACCTAGGGAGTATGATGGAGGGGCATCTCAGGGTAAGCTAGAAACCTACCATAGTGAGGAACCAAAATGTAGGTTTTTGAGAAGTTTATGGCTAACGAAACAAGAAATATCATTTGAGGAAATTAGAGAATATAAAAGGAGAAGGAACACATAGAGAAAGGAGGCACAATATCTATTACATGAAAGGAGTAGCTGAATGAGGAGCTTAGTTTGAAGCTTATCAGTGTAGCAAAGGAGAATTGGCTAATATTTAGAGAAAATTGGTCTGAGTGTAAGAAGAATACAAGGGAGCACAAAGTATAAGGTAGTCTAATAGAATTATTGAACATCTAAGGTGATTTTGCCATACCACTAATCATGAGGTAGTCAAACATAATCGTTGATCTAGAGGTAGTTAGGTACATCACCAAACTAAATGAAGGACCAAGCACACAAGAACTAGGATAGAGATAAGATGATGGGGACAAAATGTTTTCCATGATGGTTCATGTGAAACACTCTTATGGTGTTATCTCACTGGACCCATAATTTTAATGTTTTTGAGTAGACTTCACTCAAGCTCCCCATCTTAGCTCAGTTCTTAGGTTTCTTAGTGCTTCTCTAAGATTTCCTAGAGAAAATGATTTAACTTCTAGAGAATTTTATTTATCATGAGTTTAAAATGTTTTTATTTTCTTAGCCCCATTGGTGGGCTTGTATCAAAATGTAACTCACCTTAGATCTTAAAGAATAATTAGATATTTAGGTAGGGACCCTTAAATTTTCATAGAAGGTGACCTACATTTATCTCATGAACATTTGATTTAGATTTCAATCCATTGAACCTAAACTTATGCACTATCCTCTTATGCCATGTGTAGTTTCTAATCCTTTTCTTCAAACCCAACATCGTTGGTTAAGGATGAGAGATGTAATATAATGGTAGGGAAGAAACACTCTACCTTGAAATAGGTTGAAATCTATTGAGTTGATCACTATGGATAAAATCCATAAATATGTTTGTAAAATGACCTAATAGAACCTACTAAGGTATCAAGTCCTAGATAAAACACTTAGATTTATCCAACTCAAAACCACCACCCATTTACTAGGACCTCTATTGTGAGCTATCAACCATTAAGATGCTCTTATTGATGATGCTTCATCAAGTGGAAATTATGGGGGCAAACATTCCTTTGTCTCTCTCAATGACTATCTCTTGCCAAACTAGAATCCATTTTAGGTAATAATGTTATGGTTTGTTAGATTAGGATGACTATCTAGAAATCTTCATCTAGAGGATACGTCCATATGAAAATCATTTTATGAAATGTTTGTTTGCAGAAAATATAAATTTTATTGAAAGAGATATGAAATTCTTACAAAACCCTAAAATCTATATTTAATGCAAATTGTTCGTACAAAATATAAATTTCATTGAAAGAGATTTAAACTATTGTAAAACATGAAATCTATATTTAATGCAACATCAAGAGATCATTGAAGATAAAATTGTTGACATCAATAACTATAAATGTTACCAAAGGTATTAAATATGGTTTCTCCAATGCAACAAATAACTCCAAGCTCATATGTGTATGTGTGCAATGTCATGTAATTGGGATTTGGAAAATAAGGTAGGGTTTTATAGGATTTTTGGTAGGACGGTTTCAAAGGTAACTGAATGGTAAAAGGTAGGTAAAAGAACAGATTTTAATATTTTTATTTTTTTATGCTTAGGTTTACATTTAAGTAAATAATGAATTAAGTTTATTAAGTTTAATGTATCATTTATGCGAGGTTTTTAGGTTTTTAGGTAAATAATAATTTATTTTTGTTAAATTTAATTTATTATTTACGGGAGATGGTGCAAAAGGGGAAGAATTAATTAACTAACTAAAATTAATTAAATCTTATGAGGGGTAATTATTAGGATTGATTAAGGGTAAATTTAGGGATAATTAGGGATAATCAAGAATAATCGAGAATTTGGGGATAATCAGGGATAATCATAGATTTGGTCAATTTTGGATGTCTACAATGTTCATGGATTTATATAAGTTTCTAGCAAGTTTTCTATCTAGTTTGCATGCTAGAAATGTGACCCATTTGATGTTATTTACTTATAAGAAGTTAAAGTTAATGTTTGTTTTTCTTCATATGGATCTACAAACAATATGATCTCATGTTACACAATTCACCACCTTGCATGAGAATGATCATTGTGGCACATTCATTTTGGTTTCTTTGATATTTCCATGGGGGGAGATCTTAACTATAGTGTCATTTGGATTATTCTTGACATTTGTGGCCAATATATTTTGCATTATCAATGTTTATGTAACCAATGATGGTCCAAAAATTAATAATGTTATGGAGATGGTTGGTCGACAACTTGTCTTTTTCTAATTGGCTCATTTGCAACATGTTTAATATGGTTGAGTAGTTCAAGGACAAAGAAGGAAATCTATTGATGGATTGGAGCATTAGTGGAAATGAAGCTTGGTATTATTTTTTAAATTGTTGCCAAGGTTTGTTACACCCATAGTTTCAATGGTGGTATGCCAAATGAAATTCTTCGTTTGCATGGTCTAGCCTCTAGTAGGTTCAAACAAGGCCCTCAATTTGCTACATCACATCATGATTTTTTAGCAACACCTATTATGCCATATTTTTTATGATGGATGTTCAATGAAAGTACATCTAAAGATCATCTTGTTTGATCAGTATCCCTTCACTTTTTGACTTGTGTGGAATGATGGCCCTTGAAAATTCCAACCACTCAATTCTTCTTGAACACATCACCACTTTATCATAAGGGATCTATCTAACTCATCACATAGATGTGAAACATTTATCCATGTTTGCTGCTAGTTGCTAGTTGGATTGAGTGGTGGAATGTTATGATTTCTCACACCACCACCTTTTTGTAGTGATTTAGTAAATAGGTGGTGAACATTTGCAAGAGATCCTCCACCATTGTTAAATAAGTTGTTAGGATTTCCAATTATATGGAAAGAAATCCCTTCAATCTCCAACTCTAGAATCTATCCTATTAGCTAAGAATAAGATTAAGCTCATCGGATGTGATGAAGCAAAAGTTGTTTAGATTCAGAGCCCACCTTCATTAACTCAAAGTCAAAGACATAGCCTCCAAAAATTTCTTCAAAGCCCTTTACTTGAAGAAATATAGAACTCAAATTAAGGTTATCTAGTCCACTCATGGATGACTCATTGCTCTCCTAGACATATCAAAGACTTTCTTTGATTATTGCAGGTTAGTGTTTTAAAACTAGGAGACCCAAGTGGAACATGCACAAGATTTGAAGCAATGTTTGGATGTTGCTTCTGTTAGTGTGAAAAGTGGCATTATATATCTAGTTATCTTTTAGCATGTCTAGAAGATTTTTATTCACACTAGCTTAAATCTAACTTTGGGCTTCTTACCTTTTTGTCTCACCTCATGTGGTGAAGACATGTGTTCTCACCTTTGTGAGACACCTACTTCATGCAAACTTGCCACTTTCTCAAACATGTGTCACTTGAGCAAGACAAGTGTTGCACCTTTGGAGGGTTGCTCAGTCATTGTGTACTACCTTCTCACTCCCTCATGCTTGCCTATTCAAGCAAGACTCCTATGCACATTACATTTATCTTTTGACAATATCAATAGGTTTATTGTGTGCAAATAGCTTCTAGTTAGATTATTGCTTGCTAATCCTCACTAATCCCAATAGCTTCTACCAAGTAGAGTTGTTCTTTTTAAATTACTTGTGACACATCACTCACTCTTAATGATCTAGTTTAGATGGCTTCAAGGTTATGTGGCACTTCACTAGCCTAGACCTACTTCACATTTACTAGGAGACGCTTTGTATGAAATCTTTGTGAAGTGTTACCAATTGGATAAACATAAAATCCATTCCAAGAATAGGAACTTAGAGCTCATCACGTACTGATAATCTATCACCTCGCACAATGTTTTCTACAGGATCTTGGCCAAATCTTTAACCTTTTGAATCAGCCACTTGCTTCCTCCCATTATGTGGATAGAGCAAATGAGGTTAATAAAAAAAGTCACTTTATTTTAGATAAAATCATTGCATCCGGAAGAAATGGAATGGGCTAGAACTTGTAGGAAGCACATTCTCTTCCGAACCTTCATTTTGACAAAGCATATGACTACATTAGTACATTGAATAGCCTTTTATATCAAGCGAATTTGAGGATTTTTCTTTTCTCTACTCAAACCCATTTCTTGATGCTTCAAATTGCCTCTCCATCAAGGCAAAATATCAGTCAAAATGTTGAACTTTCTAAAGCCAGTGTCTAATTAGTTTTGGTTTATGATGTTTAAGCTGAGGTGTGGCTCAACTTAAATTTTAACACATAGATCTATTCCAACCAAGACAAAGATGGCACCCGGCCCAGTCATTGAATTTTCAGCTCCTTGCAACACTTGCTTTCACTTGAACTAAATTGCAAGGTATTTCAGAACATTTTAGAAGAAAATACCTCTTGGATGTGGGCGTGCAGCCATGACTGTAACCACAGGAAAGATACTGCATATTATCAAAATCCATAGCCTTCCCTGTTGCACTGAACTTCTACAGATTTTCGCATTTTATGATAAAAAAACTGTTGCCAAACTGAAACTTAAAAGATAGCAGAACAACTTGAATGTCTAATTGGGCTACTGAGGCTGCTTGTATAGAGAACAATAATATACAGAAGCAAATTGAAAACATCAAACACGGAAATAACAGGAGGATGTAGAGTCAAACAGGAAGGTTCGATGATGTTGCCATATTAAATACTAGTATCTAGAAGACAAACAAGGTTTATTTCGTAGTATCTAGAAGTAGAAGCAAAATATAGTCTATAAAGACTAAAATTAATTTTAGTTTATTATGCTTACCGCTTTTCACACGAGAGTGTCTGGCGTTTATTTCTTGAACGCTTATGAGAAGCGCCGTTTTCCTTGTCGTTGAAGAAACTGATAGCGCTGCGCCGACTTTTATGCTGTGTAAGGACTTCTAAGCATAATCAAAATCTACGCAAATTTTTTAATGGTCGATAGATTATTTAATTTTATAGGGTTTAATAAACGGAAATAATTGTTATATAGATATTAGTATTTTTTTATATAGGAGATTATGATATTGTGATAGAACATACATGTAAATAAGAAGTCATCTTTTGGCTAAGTTGTCATGAGTAGGTGGTCCCTCAAAGTCACTTGTGAGTGGAATCTAACCCAATTTCACCTCTAGAGGATTTAACATATTTAATTTAGTAATTGTACTATGTCGTCTAATTATATTTTTCAGTTTAAGTTGAAGAAACTTACCACACTACATTGACTTTTGTACATTGCCTCATGTAAACTACTAGCTATTTAGAAATTTATCACTCAAAGTTAAACCTTGAACCCCATGTTTGTAATGAGACCAACTTTTAAGTTGTAGCAACATATATGAACAGAATTGACTTTTTATCGATACTATTTCAACTAACATTGAAATTCAACCTACCAAATGTTAAAGCTCTTCCTTTGTGTAGTGTGTGCCTTTCACAACATAATAGAAAAACTAAGCAAATTTTCCAATGATCCATAGCCACCTACGTTTATAGTTTTTAAGGTTTTTAATTTTATAATAGTATTCTGTAATGGTGAAAATTGCATACCTTACACTTTTTCTTTGTTTTGGTTTCATTGTTAATTGATCATGCATTATGCAATGACAAGTGTATAAGGTGTAATCTTTGCTAAGAGATTCCACATAGCTTGAACTTCACTCAATCCAATCCACATTCATTCTCGAGAATCAAGCTTGATACTTAGTTTATCCATTTCTCACCTAGGTTCAAATTTGTATATTGTAGGATTGACCCAAGTCAACCATGTAGATTGGAAAAATCAAACTCAAACTTCTAAAATTTAAATTCAAATATGGGGCCAACCCAACCCTTCCTATTAGCCATTATGTGCCAACTAAAACTTTGAAACATTTCACTTGCCACATTCATATTCGTATTTAATGAAGTTAATCCTAAGTCATTTCAAATCATTTAGTAAGAGTGCCTAGAGATTATTCTTTTGTATAATCAGAGTGTCCCTTACTACATTAATTACTTGTATCAACATCTAGGGCATTTTTTGTATTAGTACTTGTTATCTTTAATCATTTTCAAAAGTTATTAAATCAATATCTTAGGGGTGTGACCAAAGGAGAATTAATTCTTGTTTAAGAAACTCTCCAAAGGTGTTCTTGAACACCAATAGTTAGCAAAAACAAATCATAGACACCAAGAAAAATAAAAAATTAGATATAATGAGTTTAGCAAATATCAAGTCCATGCACCAAAGTTTAGATCCAAACACTTAGGTCTATAAGCATCCATTTTTTCACATCATCACTTGGGTCGATATTTTGGAGTCTAATGATGATTTGCCACCACTTGAAACACAACTATGACATAAAAGTCATGACTAGTTATGATGCATGGATAAGCCCCTTATCCTTGTTTACCTCTCCTGTATCTTAATCTTAGTCCTCTATATCCCATGTTCATTTTCATTAAGTTATATGTTTCATCAACTATGGAAAAATCATTGATTCCTCAAAAGAAGTCATTGTAAAACTATCATGACAAACTCATTATTTGCTAGGGGGTCTCATTACCACCCCAACACTTATATCACCACTGTAGTAGTTACGTAATTGTCACAATAGTTTCACAATTATGTTTTGTTCAAAGTCATAGTTTCACATGAATGCATAAAAAACATAATTGGAAGGGATGGAATGACATTTTGTTTTCCTTTTCCATTTTTAAAAGCATCCTTTCTCTTCATTTTTTTCTTCCAAATTTGTCTTAGTGTCCTTTTATTAAGTTTGTGACTGATTATTGAGACAACTAGACCATTTTCTTACAACAGTTTGTGTCCATCAAAATTGCATAGTGCATCTCCTACTCTTGATCTCCTTTAGGCAACCTCATGCTATTTTTCCTCCTTTGTTGGTGTTAACAACATTTTGTATTGATGTGGATTCTTTGATTATTTTATCGACTTGCCCAAATAGTAGTGGTATAAACTTCTAATGATCGGATAGATCACCATTGGATAGGTTATTTCACTCTATGTTTGAGAGGGAAGTTCCATCATATGATAGGGGGTTCTTGGGTACTTTTAGTCAGAGAGTGAAAATGGAAAAAAAGGAAAAAAGGGAAGGGAGAAGGAGAGAAACCCATGATGGAATAAATGTAGAGGACCACCTAGATTACTCAATGATGTATTAGAATATATAGGAAATAAACTAGAATGCGTGAAAAATGAAATAAAAAATAGAGTCTAATTCATGTACACACCATTTAAGGTGCATAATTTATTTTCTTTTTTATCACAACATAAAAGTGGGGTTTTAAAAGGGCTCAAACCCTTATAAAACTTCACTTGCAACAAAGTTGCTCTCTAAAAGCTAGAGACAACGCTTCAACAACAAAAGGACCACAAGAGGATTAAAATAACTTTCAAGGAAAACAAGAGGAGATGATCATGCCCCTTATATCATCCCATTAAATGAGTTAAAAATCCACTTCAGAGAATATGCCACATCATGGTATTGCATCTAAACATGTGACAAGATGAGGGATCAATCTACACCTTGTCACTTCCCCTAGAGCCTTGGAGAAAATAAAGCTTTTTGGAAACTATCACTTGCCACTATAACATAGCTTATAAAATTGAAGAAACATTTCCTAATTCCATTTCATACCATGATAGGAGTAGATTCTCATTAATGGAAGTAGCCACTCATAATAGACAAAAAGATGTTGATTCCTCTTCGTGTGAAAATAAGATTTCAAATGCATGGGAGGATTTTGTTTAACACCATGTTTATGTTGAAATTAGGGAAGACAACTGAGAGGGGGGTGAATCAATTGTCACAAAACTTTTATCTTTTGTTGCATTTAATCTTCCTTACCACTTATGAATAGATTAATGATATAACCATGAAAGCATGAATCAACAACACATGAGTAGAAACATAATCAACACACATAACACTAGCATTTTTACATGTAAACCTGATTAAGGGAGAAACCATGGTGAGGGTTAACCCACAATATTTATTCTTTGTTCAAAGAATAGAAAAATGGGAAGGCACTTGCCTTTGGGCGCACTACTGAGAGCTCACTACTCAAAGGAGGCTCACTACCTACAAGAACATTCATAATGTTAACACTGAAAGGTTGAATTGAGAAACAACATCTTCCTCATGCAAGGTTCAGTTCCATTGATATGCACAACACCTCTGCTCTGTCCCCACTCACTTCCTCACTACATCCACTTCACCGCTCTCCACCACACATTTCCATGACTACACAACACTTATTTATACATGTCATCGACTTTGGAATGAACATAAAAGTCAGCCAAACAATCATCTATTTGGAACATTCTCTAATATAGGCATTACAAGCAATTACAATCACAAGACTTGACTTAATACACAATGCTACATGTGAACCACTCCTCTATCAGCCAAGCATAGCTAGGACTCAAATGTCCTCGAACAACATGTCATGCTCCATAGAACTTCTCTTAGATCATCTACAACATGCACCAAGCATCTAGTCGACCAAGACTAGAAAGAACATTAGAACCCAAGGAGAAATCTTCAACCACAAGCTCAATCCTTAATGCGGACCACCAACACAATAGGCACATGATTCAAAGACCATCACAAGCACAATGAAATCAACAAGAACAACTGTACCAACTCAAATCACCAGAAACACTTGCATCTTCATCTCGGAACTTAAGAACACTAACTGTCATGACTGTCACACTAGAAATATTACTTGCGGACCTCCAAACCACTAACCACTTGAGTTGAGGATACAAACCAACATCCCAAACATACCTCTAGAACCATAGATCATAATATTCCAATGCAAAGAAATATGGACCAAATTTCTGTCACTCTATTACTTTTGAACAACTGCAAAACCCAGTTCTACTTAGATGGCCATGTTGCAAGTATGAGGTGAGCCATTGTTGTCATTGATGTCAACATACTCATAATGCATTGACAAGAAGGATTTGATGAGCTTTGTGCTGAGGATATTGAGAAAATTAGCCTCAGTCAGGAACAGTGAAGAACAGTGATGAGAAGAAGGTAAATATACTGTATAGGATGAGAACCGGAGGATGCGGATTAAAGGGTTAGTAGATATGAGTCTTGAGATGCTACAGTTAAGATTTCAGAGGTCCGCATGAAGATCTGAAGAAGTTATGGCTGCCGGTATAGAACCGGGTCCGGCAAGTATCCGGAGGTGACAGAGGATCACAAAAAGGTCCGGTGAGGTCCGGAATTGTATTATCATAATCTGCGGATTGGAAGGAGTGTTTTAGATGTCCTTGTGATGTGTCATCCTGATTTGTGTGTGATTTGGAGGTCCGGATGTACCTCTTGCATTATGACAGTGACGACAGACTGTGTTCTTGAAGTTCCGGATGAGGAAGACAAGAGATCCCAGTAAGCAGAGAAAGTGCGGATGTATCCGGACATTCAGACAGACTTGTGAAGGTTCTTGAATCATGTTTAGGTTGTGTTGTTGGTCCGCATTGATGGTAGAGCCCGGAATTGAAGTTACTCTTCCGGATGAAGTTATTGCTCTGTGTAGCCGACCGGATGAGTTGTTCATCCTGCGAATGTTCTTGTGATGGCCGACCGGATGTGTTATTCATCTTGCGGATACTCCTATGGTTGTTTGCCGACTTAGATGCTTGTTCCTAAGTCGATGTCTTGTATAAATAATGATTTGTGAATTCATTTCAGAGTGTGGCATGTGGATGAGTATGGTGTAGCGAAGAAAGGTGCGAAAGGCAGAGCAGAGATTGTTGGGCTTAATTGGAATTGATCCGGACATGGTAAAGATGTCATTCTCCAGTTCAAGACTGTGATTTTTATCACTCTGTAGACAGTGTGTCTCCTTGTAGGCAGTGGGCCTCTTTGTGAGCAGTGTGCTCGGGCAGTGAGCCCTTATTGGCATGTGCCATTCATTTTTCCTTATTCTTCTAACAGAGAATAATTCTTGGGTTAATCACCCCGTGGTTTTTCCCTTAACCGGGTTTTCCACGTCAAAATCTTGGTGTTCAATGTGTTGATGCTTATCTGCTCTTGTGTTTATGTATTGTGCTTCCATGAATGATTATTTGATATGCTGCTAACTAACAACAGAGAATTAAGTGTTTGAATGAGAACAAGTTCTATACAACTGATTCACCCCCCCCCCTCTCAGTTGTATGCCCTAGATCCAACAGTTGGTATCAGAGCCAGGTTCCTCTGATAGGAGCTTAACCGCTTGAGGTGATCCAGGATGTCGTCATACAAGAAGGATAGTCCGAAGTTCGATGGAACCAACTTCACTCTCTGGAAAGGTCGCATGAAGTGTCATTTGGAATGTATGGGAAAAGCATACTTGGCTATGATTTCAAAACCATATATACCCCCACAAGGTGGTCCGACAACTCCTGATGAAACCACAGAAGCTGAAAACAATCTGCGGACCAAGGAAGCTCTTCTAAGCGCATTGAATGACTCAGATCTCTCGAATGTCATTGACCTACCAACTGCATATGAAATCCTAACTAAACTGGAACTTCTGTATGAAGGAGATGAGTTTGTCAAAAGTGCAAGGTTGCAAAGTCTGAAAGGGAAATTTGAAAGATTGAAAATGAGAGATGATGAAAACATTACTACCTTTATGCCAAGAGTAAATGAGCTGGTATGTGGAATCAGAAATGCTGGTGGAACTCTAGATGAAAATGAGATTGTCTGCAAAATCCTAAGATCCCTTCCTGCTGCCTACAAAATCAAAGTTGCTGCCATTGATGAATTCAGAGCCCACACAACTGTCACAAGAGAACAATTGGCTGGCAAACTAGCTGCATTTGAAATGACCGAGTTTGGAGATGATCCACCCAAGACTGAGTCTGCTTTTAAAGCCAGTGCCTATGTGAAAGGCAAACAGAGATTTGATCCGGGTGAAAACTCATCAAGGAAAATGTCATGGTATGATCAAGCAAGAAGAGACATGGAAGAAGAAGAAGCAGAAACAGCTCAACTTGAAGCCCTCATTGCAAAGAGACTGCCAAGAGGATCCGGTAAGTATGAAGGAAAACTACCCTTTAAGTGTTTTAACTGCAATAAGATTGGTCATTTTGCCTCAAGATGTCCGGAGAGATCTGCAAGATCTAATACTCACAGACAAAGGTTTCAAAAGAATTGCTATTATGTCCATGAAGAAGATGACAATGAAGGAGTAACAGATGATGAATCAGATCCAGGAAGCAAATCCGGAAATGAGTGGGTGTTTATAGCCATCAAGGAAGAAGATTCCTTGCTCTCTGAATCTGTCAATCACAAAGTTGTTGAAAAAGCCTTGGCTGCTCAAGTGGAAGAAAAGGATGATTGGGTTATTGACAGTGGATGCTCTCACCATATGACTGGTGACAAGAATAAGTTCTTAGATTTGGAAAGATATGAAGGAGGAATGGTAAAGTTTGGTGACAATTCTGCTGGCAGAATCAGAGGTAGGGGAACTATTTCCTTTGATGGTAAGAGCAAAACAGGTAATGTACTATATGTTGAAGGATTGAAGCACAATCTTCTCAGTGTTGGTCAGTTAGTGGACAAAGGCTATGATCTCCGGTTCAAGAATGGAAAATGCAGAATCTTTACTAGCTCCGGTACTGAAATTGCATCCGGTACTCAGACAAGAGGTAACATCTTTCATCTGGTTGGTTCAAATAAAAGTTGTTTGTTTGTTCAAATTGATCAGAGTTGGTTATGGCATAGAAGAATGTGTCATGTAAATTTTGATAACATCATCAAAATAAGCAATACTCAGGCTGTGAGAGATCTTCCAAAGTTGATAAAACCTACAAACAGTGTGTGTAAAGAATGTCAGTTAGGCAAACAAAGCAGAGTCTCTTTTAAAAGCAAAGATCAGTCTTCTACCGGATTGTTGGAATTAGTACATACTGATCTATGTGGTCCGACAAGAATCAAGAGTCTGCAAGGTGATAGATATTTCATGTTGTTAATTGATGATCATTCCCGGATGATGTGGGTTACCTTTCTGAAAGAAAAATCAGAAGCTTTTGAGAAGTTCAAAATCTTCAAAGCTATGGTGGAAAATCAAACCGGATTGAAACTAAAGTGTCTAAGGTCTGATAGAGGTGGTGAATTTACATCTGGTGAATTCATTGACTTTTGTGAGAAACAGGGTATAAGGAGACAGTTGTCTGCTCCTAGGACTCCACAGCAGAATGGAGTAGTTGAGAGAAAGAACCGGACCATCCAGGAAGCTGCTAGGACAATGATGTTGGAAGCAAATGTTCCTCAAATGTTTTGGAAAGAAGCTATCAGCACTGCAGTCTACACTCTCAATCGAGTTCAAATCAGAAACAACACCGGTAAGACCCCCTATGAACTTTGGTTTGGCATCACTCCTACTGTGAAATATTTCAGGGTATTTGGTAGCAAGTGTTATATTAAAAGAGATGAAGATCTAGGAAAGTTTGATGCTAGAAGTGATGAAGGAATTTTCTTGGGCTACTCCACTCAAAGCAAAGCATATCGGTGTTACAATAAGAGATTGAGGAAGATGATAGAAAGTACCAATGTAAAGGTTGATGAAGGAATTGAGAAGCCTTCAAGATTTTATGAGTTTGATGAAGATGACCAAGATAGTGTTCAAGGTACTCAATCCTCTCCGGTGAAACAGAGTCAGCCTGATCCGGTAAATCAGGAAGAAGAGTTAGGTTTAAATGAGCCTGATCAAGAAACAGCAGTACTGGATACTCCCAAAATTCCAAGGTATGTAAAACTGAATCACTCTGAAGATCAGATCATAGGTGACAGAAGCAAAGGTGTACAAACTAGAAGGAATATTGCTCAAGATCAGAATGAATGTTGTCTGATTTCAAGGATTGAACCTAAAACAATAAATGAAGCCTGCAATGATGAAAATTGGACCAAAGCAATGGAAGATGAACTGATGCAAATTGAGAAAAATCATACTTGGGATCTTGTTCCCAGACCTAGAGACAGGAATGTAATTGGAACCAAGTGGGTCTTCCGGAACAAACTAAATGAAGCTGGTGAAGTAATCAGAAACAAAGCTAGATTGGTCTGCAAAGGCTACTCTCAAATAGAAGGAATTGACTTTGAAGAGACTTTTGCTCCGGTAGCAAGAATTGAAGCAGTCAGATTACTTCTTGCATTTGCTGCCTTCAAAGATTTCAAGGTATATCAGATGGATGTCAAGTCTGCCTTCCTAAATGGTGATCTGGAAGAAGAAGTCTACATTGAACAACCGGATGGATTTCAATTGTCTGATAATAATGATATGGTCTGCAAGTTGAAGAAAGCTTTGTATGGATTGAAGCAAGCCCCAAGAGCATGGTATGAAAGGTTGGATAAGCATCTTGTGCAGATTGGATTCAACAAAGGTACTGCTGACAGCAACTTATATTTCAAAATTGATCATGAAAACATTCTGATTGTTGAAGTGTTTGTGGATGATATCATTTTTGGAGGAAGAGATAGTATGTGTAAAACTTTTGCAAATCAGATGAAAAGTGAGTTTGAAATGTCTATGCTTGGTGAAATGAATTTCTTCTTGGGTCTGCAAATTACTCAAACAAAAGAAGGGATCTTCATTTCTCAGACCAAATATGTGAAAGAATTGTTAAAGAAATTTGGTATGGAAGACTCAAAGCCTATGAACACTCCTATGGCAACCGGATGCAAGTTAAGCAAAGATGATGATTCTCCAAAGGCAGATCAGACAAAGTATAGATCAATGATTGGTGGATTGTTGTATCTCACTCAAACTAGACCAGATATAATGCAAGCTGTTGGTCTTGTGGCAAGATTCCAGGCTGATCCTAGAGAATCTCATGTTATGGCAATCAAAAGAATTTTTAGATACTTGAAAGGGACAGTTGAGTATGGTCTATGGTATCCTAGAGATCCGGATTTTTCTCTTCATGCTTACACAGATGCAGATTGGGCAGGAGATGTGGATGACCGGAAGAGCACTAGTGGTGGAGCATTCTTTTTGGGGAAGAGATTGGTTTCTTGGCTAAGCAAGAAACAAGATGCAATATCTCTGTCTACAACTGAAGCAGAATACATTGCAGCAGCAGGTAGTTGCACTCAAATCCTGTGGATGAAGCAGATGCTAAGAGACATCAAAGTTGAATATGAGGAGCCTATCACAATTTTCTGTGATAATTCAAGTGCAATTAATATTTCCAAGAATCCGGTATTGCATTCTAAGACTAAGCACATATCTATCAAATTTCACTTTTTGAGAGAACAAGTAAACAAGGAAGAAGTCAGATTGGAGTATGTTCCCTCCAAGGATCAGATTGCAGATATCTTTACAAAACCTCTTCCCAAGGACTCTTTTGAATATCTCCGGGAGAAGTTAGGGGTCATGGCCCCTCCGGTGATGAACTAAGATGCACTGATGTGCATCAGTCCGGTGGCAATCACAGTCATATCTTGTGATCCGGACTAATGGGGAGCTGCAACTAAGGGGGAGCAGCTGGTATTATTCTGATGCATGAGATTTGCAAGTATGAGCCCTTTGCCATTGATGTCAAAGGGGGAGAGAAGACATGTGAAAAACAAGTGGTTGATGATCAAAGGAGGAGCAGCAAAGGAAGACATGTGAAGAGTTGTTGTTGATAGGGGGAGCTGTGACAGAAAAGAGAAGTTCTTGTCTTGATGGTTTTTCACATCATATGTTGCCATCAATGACAAAGGGGGAGATTGTTGCAAGTATGAGGTGAGCCATTGTTGTCATTGATGTCAACATACTCATAATGCATTGACAAGAAGGATTTGATGAGCTTTGTGCTGAGGATATTGAGAAAATTAGCCTCAGTCAGGAACAGTGAAGAACAGTGATGAGAAGAAGGTAAATATACTGTATAGGATGAGAACCGGAGGATGCGGATTAAAGGGTTAGTAGATATGAGTCTTGAGATGCTACAGTTAAGATTTCAGAGGTCCGCATGAAGATCTGAAGAAGTTATGGCTGCCGGTATAGAACCGGGTCCGGCAAGTATCCGGAGGTGACAGAGGATCACAAAAAGGTCCGGTGAGGTCCGGAATTGTATTATCATAATCTGCGGATTGGAAGGAGTGTTTTAGATGTCCTTGTGATGTGTCATCCTGATTTGTGTGTGATTTGGAGGTCCGGATGTACCTCTTGCATTATGACAGTGACGACAGACTGTGTTCTTGAAGTTCCGGATGAGGAAGACAAGAGATCCCAGTAAGCAGAGAAAGTGCGGATGTATCCGGACATTCAGACAGACTTGTGAAGGTTCTTGAATCATGTTTAGGTTGTGTTGTTGGTCCGCATTGATGGTAGAGCCCGGAATTGAAGTTACTCTTCCGGATGAAGTTATTGCTCTGTGTAGCCGACCGGATGAGTTGTTCATCCTGCGAATGTTCTTGTGATGGCCGACCGGATGTGTTATTCATCTTGCGGATACTCCTATGGTTGTTTGCCGACTTAGATGCTTGTTCCTAAGTCGATGTCTTGTATAAATAATGATTTGTGAATTCATTTCAGAGTGTGGCATGTGGATGAGTATGGTGTAGCGAAGAAAGGTGCGAAAGGCAGAGCAGAGATTGTTGGGCTTAATTGGAATTGATCCGGACATGGTAAAGATGTCATTCTCCAGTTCAAGACTGTGATTTTTATCACTCTGTAGACAGTGTGTCTCCTTGTAGGCAGTGGGCCTCTTTGTGAGCAGTGTGCTCGGGCAGTGAGCCCTTATTGGCATGTGCCATTCATTTTTCCTTATTCTTCTAACAGAGAATAATTCTTGGGTTAATCACCCCGTGGTTTTTCCCTTAACCGGGTTTTCCACGTCAAAATCTTGGTGTTCAATGTGTTGATGCTTATCTGCTCTTGTGTTTATGTATTGTGCTTCCATGAATGATTATTTGATATGCTGCTAACTAACAACAGAGAATTAAGTGTTTGAATGAGAACAAGTTCTATACAACTGATTCACCCCCCCCCCTCTCAGTTGTATGCCCTAGATCCAACAGGCCATAACTTCACAAATCCTCCATGTGGACCTCTCAAATATTGACTAGAGCAACTTCAAACAATCCTCTACACAACCGTTTGGTCCGTAGACTCTTATCTTCATCTTACTAGAAATGCTGAACAATCTACTTTACTGAACTGTACTGTCTTTACTATCTCTGACAAAGAGATATGTTGACATCAATGACAACACATCATAGCACATATTTGCAACAATATCCCCCTTTGTCATTGATGGCAACATATGATGTGAAAAACTAATTCAACCATCAAGACAAGAACTTCTCCCCCTTTCTCTTATCACACCTGCAATCGCTTACTTCACTGCTCCCCCTTTCACCAGCAACTACTTGCTTCCAAGTTTTTCACATGACTTCTCTCCCCCTTTGACATCAATGGAAAAGGGCATGTATTTGTAATCATCTCTCCCCCTTTTTGTTTCTTAGATAAAACCAAACTGAACTCCAAAAATTAGCATACTAACTACTCTCCCTGAGTAGCATCCCCTTAACACCAATCTGAATCTCAAGATATGGCTATGAGTTCAACTGGACTGATTCACACTAGTGCACCTTAGTTCTGAATAGGAGGGCTAATCAGCCCTAGCTTCCCTCTGAGATACTCAAAAGTGTCCTTAGGTAGAGGCTTAGTGAAGATATCCACAATCTGATCCTTTAAAGGAACAAACTCCATTCTGACTTCATTCTCATTTACCTTCTCTCTCAAAAAGTGAAACTTGATAGATATGTACTTTTTCTTTGAATGTAACACATGATTCTTTGAGATGTTTATTGCAATTAAATTATCACAGAAGATTATAACAGGCTCTTCAAACAGAATTATGATATCCTTCAACATTTGCTTCATCCACAAAACTTGAGTATAATTGCTGGTATATACTCTGCCTGTACAATAGACAGAGATATTGCCTCCCACTTTTTTCTCAACCAAGAAACCAATCTCTTTCCCAAGAAAAATGCACCACCATTAGTACTCTTCTTATCATCCACATCTCCTGCCCAATTCAGTATTTGTATATGCATGACAAGTGAAATCATCATCCTTAGGATACCATATACAAAATAGCCATATAGGCTTACAAGAATGCCATATAGGCATACAATGTTAACTATGTACAATACAAAATATATGTCCACAAATGCCATATAGGCATACAACAAAGGAACACAATAAAAAGTCATTCCCCTCTGGCTGGTGAAGAGAATAAATCATGAGCAGCCTTTGATCTTCTAGGGGATGGTGACGCGCATGTGGGTGGTCTACTATGAACCCGAGGGCTACTTCTCCTATTTAGGTCTTCCTGCATCTTTACCTGTTACAATAAAAAGTATAGACATTAATATATAGAAATTATATGTTATAAAAAATGAAACATTTAACAAAAAAATCACTTACCGCTAACATATAATCTGTCTCCTCGCTTGCCTCAGTAGCAGGAATAGGCCCTGGTGATATCATGTCCTATAGAAACCATCCAGATAGAAATTAAACTTCAAATCAATAATTTTTTGATTTTTCAAAAATAGACAACTATAACAATGAATGTAAATTGAAATTTACTAATTTGCCTCATACCCCTGTCAATGCCATGGAGCTATGAATTACAGAGGCCACACCCTGTTCCATTGCCCTATGAACATGGGGAGGTGTCTCTGCAGCCTGCATCATCTGGAAATAAAACAACATTTTTCAATTACAAAAACTATAATAGTGATGCAAATCATGGCTCCTAACATACACACACATTCATCTAAACATGGAGGTACACACAATAAAGCACACAAATCACACACAAAAATTTAGTAAGTACAATTCATTCATTAAACTATTTATTTTATTACCTCTGTAAAGCTTTGAAGTCCACCACCGCTGGTAGGTGTTGCCATGAAATCTAGAGTATTAACTTATTCAACATCCAAAATCTGATATTAGAATACCATTCATATAATGATGCTATTCACATGTAATATTTATAATTGTTTACTAGTTACATACCTCAACAGTAGACGATCTAGTGAAAAATGTAGGTGGCTGAAAACTACATCGACGCTATGACCCTAAAATTTTATTAAAATCATCAATTTAAATTAGTTAATCTTGTATTTCAAAAATGAAATTTAATACATTAAATTCAATAAACTTGCTAATATTTACCTGAGTATCAAGGCCGAAAGTCTCACTCAGGAGGGTATCTGTCATCACCATCTGCTCAGCTGCAGATGTAGCCTATGCACCTATGTCCTGACTGTCCATGGGGTCATAACCACAAGCTGACCCGTAAGCCTGACAAGTATGGGGTGGGACCCTACTCCTTGCACTATCTCCCAACCCACTCTGTGTTGCAGGACTGGCATGCTCTATGATGCTCTGGGTCAAGGCACTAATCGACTAAAGTGTATCGGCCTCAACACTCTCCTTCACAATGGAAGGGATAGAAACATGCTCGTGGGCTGGTCTGTTGATTACTCATCTCACCACCCTCTATGGGTCAAGACGTACCCCTGGTCTATCTTGTGCTGACCCCCCACCTCTACCCTGGAAGTCCCACAGATCAAAATAGTTTGGCACTTTATTGAGGACAAACTCGCAGTAGAGTTTCCTCAAAAAGTATTGTGGGACCTCATTATTATTGCATGGAAGATGGTCAAAAACCATCCACCACTTCTGCCCAAAAGTGTCCCTTATCGCTTGGTTGTTACACCAATGGATAGGGAACTTCTTGCATGTAATGGGTGGAGGTTGATTTGTTTGTGGGTTTGTGAATATTGAACACAAGTCTAATTTTGTAATTTGTAATTTTTTCACATCTTCGTATGACAACTTGTCTGCATAGTAATCTCTAAACTCTCTCTTCTTATCCATCCAACTAGTTATTTGCTTGCTAATTGAATCTACATTTGATAACATAGACTCAAGAGATTCGGCAAGTGTGGACCTATTCAAGGTTGAAGTGGAAGGATCTTTCAATGTTGTAATTATATCTTGAATTTCCTTTTTGTTGTTTTCAATTTTCCCCATTATATTTTCTTGTGTTCTAGGGGCATGTCGAGGAATGGATAGAGGAGGTTGTTGTTCTGTAGGTATTTCCTCCTTAGGATTTTGTGTATTTTGAGAAGGAGGAGGAGGTGCATTAACATTTCCTGACAATTAACGAAATAACAATAAAAAATCAACTAAAACCTACCTATTTAGAAACAAATTCAAACAAAAAAAATATAACTCACTCCTTTAGCATGCTCGACGTCGTGGTGGCATTTTGGCAACAAATTGATAAGGTTTTTGTGTTGAATGGAGTTTTGTATAACGCGAGCACACTTTCTAAGGTCTGCAGGCCGTGGTATAGAGGAGAAAAAGAAATGAAATGAGATTAGAAACTCTTATTTTTTTAATTTATAGATAGTCATAACACGAGCGCATTATAACGTGCTCGCATTATGGCTTGGTAATGACGAGCCTAAGGCTCATCAAAACCAAGACATAACGCGAGTGCATTATAACACGAGCGCATTATAATGCACTCGCGTTATGACTTAATTTTTTTTAAATTAATTTGGCCACTTTTTGGCCCCCCATCTTCATGCACTTACCCAATTGTTCATAAGAGAGAATAGATAGGATAGGATGCAAAGAGTAGAAAATGAGACACACCATGAGTGCTACAAATATGGTGTGCATGAATTGAAATACTTGATGTAGAGGATGGAGTTAGAGATTCATGATAAGAGGGAGAGAAAGTGCAAAGATATGGATGTGATAGTTATTTAGAGACCTTTATCCCAAAGTTGATAGATGAGTTGGAAGATATTAGAGATCCAACCTTTACAGGGATCTCCTCTCAGTATATGGATGACATCTAGGGTAGGATAGATTACCATGTCAAGTGGTACAAGATATGGGGAAGAAATAACATATTTAGGACATATGAACACCAAACAAATGAAAAATAGGATTTTGAAAATCCTATGTATGAGTATATATGTTGAGATGATGGCCAAAATTAGCTTGGTTAGCCAAATGTATAAGGGCTAATGCCATGTGAATGTGAGTCAATGGCTAGTGAGTAGGAAACTAGGAGAACATTATTCTAGGTTGTCAAATCTAGTTAGTTAGATAGTTGGCTAGTAGACCATTCATACGTAGGTTATAGGTTTGAAGTTTCTAGTTTATGGGTAAATAAAAAGGCCAATTTCTATGATGAATGATAGACTAGAAGGCCATCGCAAAGGTGTAAAGAGAGAGGGAATACTTGTGGGGATAAACCAAAATGTATAATATTTGAAGCTAGTGATACATAGATAGCTAAAGTCTGAGGAGATGACCACATATGTGTGGACAATGTGCAAAGGAGCCAAGGATCTCATGAGTGTAGTGAGGGAACAAACACCAAGTAAAATTTAATTATTTTCCTTCAACCAAATGAACAAAATATGTTTTATTTATCCAATGCTCAGTATTTTAGTTGTATCTAATTATGTGCACGTAGGTGTGAGTCCATGTGGCATGGGATTGGGCATCTTCTTAATGGGACCCTCGACCCTTAATTAGTATCATTTGGTAAATTAGAGCTTACATTGATCTCTAGGGAGGAAAAATCAGAGGGATTTATATAGGATCATGGGAGGGATCTTGAAACAGTAACTCAAAGTGTTGGTGCAACCTACATAGGATTCAAAAGAGGATACCATAAGAGTGGGCATTTGGGGAGGTTGTAGGTGGATGAGATAGCTACAAGATGAATTGTAGAATGATAAACTCTAAGAAAGATAAACTAGGAAGCAATGGTGGATCAACAATAGAAGGAGGTTAATAAAGAAGGCAATGATTGAATCTAGTTAGAGACCTAAAGGAATTGATCATGAGGAATAGAAACTTTGATTGAAGTCAATAGTTCATCTAGAGCCAAAGGTTGAAGGGAAGGCATTGATAAAACTACCAAATCTTGAGGTTATTTGGTAGAACCATTGAAGCTTGATGTAGTCACACAAATTTGATAACTTTGAGGTAGTCTAATAGAGAAACCTATCTTTAGGAAATTAGATAGAATCACTAAATCCTAAGGAAGTTAAAATCAAAGAAACTAGAGGCACATCTTGTAGTGACGATCATAAGGTAGAATGTGCTAAAAATTAAAAAAAGAAGAGAATATTCTCCATTGAGGCAAGATGGGTAGAGAGAGGCAAAAGAAGGAAAGACAAGTTGAATACACCCACACTCATCTGAGAGGTACACACTATACAGTTGTTGGAAGAAGTGTTAGTAGTTGAGTACAACTTTATGCAATAGGGAGCTCATAAATCCATAGAAGGTAGGCCTCTAGAATAGTAAGTTAAGTAATAGTGTAGTTTAAGGTGGAGGATGTACAATCACACCCATAATATGTTCAAGCATTAAATGCTTCAAGGTGCAAGAATGTGGAAATGGATTTGAAGGGATGTGCAAAAGGATTAGTACTTGCACAAACTAGGATCACAGTTAATATAGATGTTGAGCCACCTTGCAAGGAAGGATTGTGTGAATCTTCACTAGTTCAAGACATAGGAGAAGAACATAGCTAAAGGGATACAAAGGAAAGTGACCATGTGAAAAGAGAATTGAAGGGGATCAATGGAGGTTAGTTATGATCTAAAGAGAAGATGAAGACTTGCAAGCCTCATGGAAGAAGATGATATGCATAACAAGTAGCCAAGTAAGTGCCATGTGCATCAAAGAGTGTACATGAGCCCATGAAGGGTTAAAAGGTGGCCCCTATAGGTGCAAAAGGTGAGCCTGAAGAGAGTCTTGAGAAGAAGCATGAAGACATGGAGACACATGGAGAATGAAGAGAGCTGGTATGAGAAGATGCACCCCATGAGGATAGTGAATGTGCTTACAAAAATGAGTCCAACAAGTTATAGATAAACCAAATTAGCTAAGAGGATGGAACGAGCACACAACAATGAGAAGCCACAATAGCCAACTAGAATGCAGTGGAAAAAGTGCCAACATAAGGTAATCATACATGCTAGAAGAAATCTATAGAAGTGAGGTGCTAGCAAAAATGTCAATTTTACGTAGTCACACACTAAGGAGTTAAGGGAGTAACATTTAAGGATAGTGCTAAAATGCCACATAGGATGGATGAAGAGGAGAGTGTCAATGCAAAAAACAAGAACATGATAGAGAAGATGAATAAAGAGACCCACAACAAGCATTGACATTATTACTAACCCCAAGGTAGACTAGTAGGGCACCAAATTTGAATCATTTAGATAAAGCATTGAACCCTTAAGGTAGTTAAATGTGCAAAACAAGGGCCACAAAATGAGGGGTGATGACAAAACCATTGATTTGAGGTAGTTACACCATAAGAGGGAGTCTAGAGGAGAAACACAAAAGGATCTTTGACTAGGAGGAGGAGATCAAGTGAATGTGGGATAAAACTCACAGAAGAAGAGGAAAGGCTCAAGGGAGGCAAGTCCAAGGAGTAGAATTGAAGGAAAGGTAAATTAGTGGGATTCATTTCTTTCCTACCTAGGGAGTATGATGGAGGGGCATCTCAGGGTAAGGTAGAAACCTACCATAGTGAGGAACCAAAATGTAGGTTTTTGAGAAGTTTATGGCTAAGGAAAAAAGAAATATCATGTGAGGAAAGTAGAGAATATAAAAGGAGAAGGATCACATAGAGAAAGGAGGCACAATATCTATTACATGAAAGGAGTAGCCGAATGAGGAGCTTAGTTCGAAGCTTATGAGTAGAGCAAAGGAGAATTGGCTAATATTTAGAGAAAATCAGTCTGAGTGTAAGAACAATACAAGGGAGCACAAAGTATAAGGTAGTCTAATAGAATTATTAAACATCTAAGGTAATTTGGCCATACCACTAATCATGAGGTAGTCAAACATAATCGTTGATCTAGAGGTAGTTAGGTACATCACCGAACCAAATGAAGGACCAAGCACATGAGAACTAGGATAGAGATAAGATGATGGGGGCAAAATATTTTCCATGATGGTTCATGTGAAACACTCTTTTGGTGTTATCTGACTGGACCCATAATTTTAATGTTTTTGAGTAGACTTCACTCAAGCTCCCCATCTTAGTTCAGTTTTTAGGTTTCTTAATGCTTCTCTAAGATCTCCTAGAGAAAATGATTTAACTTCTAGAGAATTTTATTTATCATTAGTTAAAAATGTTTTTATTTTCTTAGCCCCATTGGTGGGCTTCTATGAAAATGCAACTCACCTTAGATCTTAAAGAATAATTAGATATTTAGGTAGGTACCCTTAAATTTTCATAGAAGATGACCTACATTTATCTCATGAACATTTGATTTAGATTTCAATCCATTGAACCTAAACTTATGCACTATCCTCTTATGCCATGTGTAGTTTCTAATCCTTTCATTCAAACCCAACATCTTTGGTTAAGGATGAGGGATGTACTATTGTGGTAGGGAAGAAACACTCTACCTTGAAATAGGTTGAAATCTATTGAGTTGATCACTATGGACAAAATCCATAAATATGTTTATAAAATGACCTAATAGCACCTATTAAGGTATCAAGTCCTAGATAAAACACTTAGATTTATCCAACTCAAAACCACCACCCATTTACTAGGACCTCTATTGTGAGCTATCAACCATTAAGATTCTCTTATTGATGATGATTCATCAAGTGGAAATTATGGGGGCTAAAATTCCTTTGTCTCTCTCAATGACTATCTCTTGCCAAACTAGAATCCATTTTAGGTAATAATGTTATGGTTTGATAGATGAGGATGACTAGCTAGAAATATTCATCTAGAGGATATGTCCATATGAAAATCATTTTAAGAAATGTTTTTTTGCACAAAATATAAATTTTATTGAAAGAGATTTGAAATTCTTACAAAACCCTAAAATCTATATTTAATGCAAATTGTTCACACAAAATATAAATTTCATTGAAAGAGATTTAAACTATTGTAAAACATGAAATCTATATTTAATGCAACATCAAGAGATCATTGAAGATAAAATTATTGACATCAATAATTGTCAATCTTACCAAAGGTATTCAAATGTGCTTGCTCAAATGCAACAAATAACTCCAAGCTCATATGTGTATCTGTGATATGTCATGTAATTGGGATTTGGAAAATAAGGTAGGGTTTTATAGGATTTTTGGTAGGATGGTTTGAAAGGTATTGAATGGTAAAAGGTAGGTAAAAGAACGGATTTTAATATTTTTATTTTTTTATGCTTAGGTTTACGTTTAAGTAAATAATGAATTAAGTTTATTTAGTTTAATGTATTATTTATGGGAGGTTTTTAGGTAAATAATAATTTAATTTTGTTAAATTTAATTTATTATTTATGGGAGATGGTGGACAAGGGGAAGATTTAATTAATTAACAAAAATTAATTAAATCTTATGAGGGGTAATTATTAGGATTGATTAAGGGTAAATTTAGGGATAATTAGGGATAATCAAGAATAATCGAGAGTTTGGGGATAATCATGGATTTGGTCAATTTTGGATGTCTACAATGTTCATGGATTTATATAAGTTTCTAGTAAGTTTTCTATCTGGTTTGCATGCCAGAAATGTGATCCATTTGATGTTATTTACTTATAAGAAGTTAAAGTTAATGTTTATTTTTCTTCATATGGATCTAAAAACAATATGACCTCATGTTACACAATTCACCACCTTGCATGAGGATGATCATTGTGCACATTCATTTTGGTTTCTTTGATATTTCCATGGGGGAAGATCTTAACTATAGTGTCATTTGGATTATTCTTGACATTTGTGGCCAATATATTGGCATTATCAAGGTTTATGTAACCAATGAGGGTCCAAAAATTAATAATGTTATGGAGATGGTTGGTCAACAACTTATCTTTTTCTAATTGACTCATTTGCAACATGTTTAATATGGTTGAGTAGTTCAAGGACAAAGAAGGAACTCTATTGATGGATTGCAGCATTAATGGAAATGAAGCTTGGTATTATTTTTTAAATTATTGCCAGGGTTTATTAGACCCATAGTTTCAATGGTGGTATGCCACATGAAATTCTTGGTTTGCATGGTCTAGCCTCTAGTAGGTTCAAACAAGGTCCTCAATTCACTACATCACATCATGATTTTTGAGAAACACATATTATGCCATATTTTTGATGATGGATGTTCGATGAAAGTAAAATCTAAAGATCATCTTTTTTTATCAGTATTCCTTCACTTTTTGACTTGTGTGGAATGATGGCCCTTGAAAACCCCAACCACTCAATTCTTCTTGAACACATCACCACTTTATCATAAAGGATCTATCTAACTCATCACATAAATGTGAAACATTTATCCATGTTTTCTGCTAGTTGCTAGTTGGATTAAGTGGTGGAATGTTATGATTTCTCACACCACCACCTTTTTGTAGTGATTTAGTAAGTAGGTGGTGAACATTTGCAAGAGATCCTCCACCATTACTAAATAATTTGTTAGGATTTCAACTTAGATGGAAAGAAATCCCTTCAATCTCCAACTCTAGAATCTATCCTCTTAGCTAAAGCATAAGATTAAGCTCATCGGATGTGACGAAGCAAAAGGTGTTTAGATTTAGAGCCCACCTTCACTAACTCAATGTCAAAGACATAGCCTCCAAAAATTTCTTCAAAACCCTTTACTTGAAGAAATATAGAACTCAAATTAAGGTTATCTAGTCTACTCATGGATGACTCATTACTCTCCTAGATATATCAAAGACTTTCTTTGATTATTGCAGGTTAGTGTTTTAAAACTAGGAGACCCAAGTGGAACATGCTCAAGATTTGAAGCAATGTTTGGATGTTTCTTTTGTTAGTGTGAAAAGTGACATTATATATCTAGTTAGCTTTTAGCATGTCTAGAAGATTTCTATTTGGACTAGCTTAAATCCAATTTTGGGCTTCTTACCTTTTTGTCTCACCTCATGTGGTGAAGACATTTGTTCTCACCTTTGTGAGACACCTACTTCATGCAAACTTGCCACTTTGTCAAACATGTGTCACTTGAGCAAGACAAGTGTTGCACCTTTGGAGGGTTACTCAGTCATTGTGTACTACCTTCTCACTCCCTCATGCTTGCCTATTCAAGCAAGACTCCTATGTACATTTCATTTATCTTTTGGCAATATCAATAGTTTATTGTTTGCAAATAGCTTCTTGTTAGATTATTGCTTGCTAATCCTCACTAATCCCAATAGCTTCTACCAAGTAGAGTTGTTTTTCTTAAATTACTTGTGACACATCACTCATTCTTGATGATCTAGTTTAGATGGCTTCAAGGTTATGTGGCACTTCACTAGCCTAGACCTGCTTCAAGGTTATGTGACACTTCACTAACCTAGACCTACTTCACATTTACTAGGAGAAGCTTTGTATGAAATCTTTGTGAAGTGTTACCAATTGGATAAACATAAAATCCATTCCAAGAATAGGAACTTAGAGCTCATCACCTACTGATAATCTATTACCTCGCACAATGTTTTTAACAAGATCTTGGCCAAATCTTTAACCTTGTGAATCAGCCACTTGCTTCCTCCCATTATATGGCTAGAGCAAATGAGGTTAATAAAAAAATCGCTTTATTTTAGATAAAATCATTGCATCCGGAAGAAATGGAATGGGTTAGAACTTGTAGGAAGCACATTCTCTTCCGAACCTTCATTTTGACAAAGCATATGACAACATTAGTACATTGAATAGCCTTTTATATCAAGCAAATTTGAGGATTTTTCTTTTCTCTACTCAAACCCATTTCTTGATGCTTCAAATTGCCTCTCCATCATGGCAAAATATCAGTCAAAATGTTGAACTTTCTAAAGATAGTGTCTAATTAATTTTGGTTTATGATGTTTAAGCTGAGGTGTGGCTCAACTTAAATTTTAACACATATATCTATTCCAACCAAGACAAAGATGGCACCCGACACAGTCATTGAATTTTCAGCTCCTTGCAACACTTGCTTTCACTTGAACTTAATTGCAAGGTATTTCAGAATATTTTAGAAGAAAATACCTCTTGGATGTGGGCATGCAGCCATGACTATAACCACAGGAAAGATACTGCATATTATCAAAATCCATAGCCTTCCCTGTTGCATTGAACTTCTACAGATTTTCACCATTTTATAATTAAAAAACTGTTGCCAAACTGAAACTTAAAAGATATCAGAACAACTTGAATGACTAAGTGGGCTACTGAGGCTGCTTGTATAGAGAACAATAATATACAGAAGCAAATTGAAAACATCAAACATGGAAATAATGTTGGAAATTTAATCCTATGTCAGACATTTATTGCTGACTGCCCCCGCGTTAGACCTGGGGATCTCCCGCATCCTCCTCTAGCACCGTTGGCCTGCCAGCATTCAATTCTGGTAGGTGAATTTGAATTTGTTTTGCTTGAGCGCTCATTTTGCTTGGCATGTAGAAGAGACAAAAGAGAGGGAAAATGCAATGAGCAGAGAGGACGGAAGAGAAGCAAAGATCTTGCAGTAGCAGAGGAATGAGAATGTTCCAGAAGAGAACAACATAGAACAACAGAGGATAGAAGTTTATAGCAGCAACAGTAGACAGCTACGGAGTTCGCACAGTCAGCTCCGGATATACAGTGTGCAGCTCCAGAGATTGGAGCAGAGTATAAAAACAGAGCAGTAGCTCTGACTGTAAATTGTAAGAAGTTTTTGTATGTAACTAGTAGAAGGAAAATTTATATAAAGATGTATTGCTGTTATTCTGTTGTGTCTTTTCTGTCCCTGATATTTGTTCTTTCTGTCCATCCATATATTTAGCTGTAGCTTTGGTTTTATGTTTTGTGGTGGTTTTTTGTTCTGACTCCCCTGCTCCGTCCCCCTGTTTTGCCAACATTTGGTATCAGAGCCTTGTTTTTCTGGGCAGTCCAATCGAGTTTGTGTGGGTGTTTCATAAGCCCTAGGTTGTCTAAGCATTCATGGCAGGTGGGGACAGCAAGGGATGGCAGCAGCCACCGAGTTTTGATGGGCAGAACTATGATATTTGGTCTAAGAAGATGAAGACCATTTTGGTTGCCAATGACCTATGGGATTTAGTCACTAATGGGTTCATAGACATCACAGACCTAGTAGCCTATGCAGCCTTAACGAGTGCACAAAGAAATCAGTTGAAGGAAACTAGGATGAAAGATGCAAAAGCCCTCAGTCTAGTTGAGGCAGCCTTGACAGAGGCCATTTTCCCCCGCATTGCAGTAGCAAACTATTCAAAACAAGCTTGGGATATATTGCAGAACAGCTATAAGGGAACTGACAAAGTGAGGTCAGTCAAGCTCCAGCTGTTTAGAAGAGATTTTGAGATGCTTAAGATGAAGGAGAGTGAGTCTATTTCAGACTTTCTCACCAGGGTTTCTACCATGCTGAATCAGCTGAGGATAAATGGAGAAACCATAGATGAACAAAGGATTGTTGAAAAAATCCTAAGGTGTCTACCTTCTAGATTTGACCCTATAGTCATAACTATAGAAGAGACAAAGGATCTGTCCAAGATGACAGTGGATGAGTTGATGGGCTCTCTACAAAGCCATGAGCAGTGGTTGAATAGATCCACTCCTTCCCTTGAGCAAGCCTTCAAGGCTCAGACTAATGCAAGAGGTCGGGGAAGAGGAAGGAACAGCAGAGGTAAAGGTCAAAGAGGTAGAGGAAGAAGCAACTCCGGAAGAGGAGTTTCAAACAGCCAAGAAGAGGCAAGTAGCTCACAGCCAAGCTATCAAGGAATGAAGAAGAACAGCAGTTCGAATCAAAGGTATGACAAAAGTAATATTCAATGCTATTACTGTCATAAATTAGGTCATTATGCTAGTGAGTGTAGAAAGAAACAGCAAGACCATGGAGGCCAAAATGCTAATGTAGCAAATGAGAATCAGGATGAAAATGAGAAATAGTCCAAGGTATTTATTGTGTGCAACCTTGCTGAGAAGAGCAGCCCTAAAGTCTGGTATTTGGACAGCGGCTATAGCAATCACATGAGTGGTAATGAAAACTTGTTTGCCTCCATTGACAGAAATGTCAAGTCTGAAATCATGATGAGGAACAGCCAAAAGGTTCCTGTCATAGGAAGAGGCATTAAAACAGTCCTTAGCAAGCAAGGTGAGAAAATGCAGATCCATGATGTCTATTATGCCCCTGGCATAAAGCATAACCTTTTGAGCATTGGACAGATGGTCCAAAACGGTTATAGAATCCTGATGGAAAACAGAGAGTGCACTATATTTGATAGAGGAGGCAACAAGAAGGTCATTGTAGCAGTGCAGATGACGAGAAATAGAATGTTTCCCCTATCACTGACTCCGGCACCATCTCTGGCGCTAACTTCGGCGCTATCTCTAGCGCAGTTTCCTGCACTATCTCCAGCGCTCACAGCAGTGGGATAGCAAACAGCTTTCAGGACAGTCATCAAAGACCCATCCAAATTGTGGCATTTGAGGTATGGGTACTTAAGCTTTTCTGGTTTAAGTTTATTGTCTAGGAAAGGCATGGTTAGAGGGCTACCGAACATTGTAGAGCCCGATGGCAAATGTGAAGCCTGCATTCTAGGAAAGCAGCATAGACAACCCTTTCAATCAGGGTATTCTAGAAGGGCAAAAGCACCATTGGAGTTGGTGCATTCAGATTTATGTGGCCCTGTGAAAACTCCCACATTAGGTGGGAATGTATATTTCATGACCTTCATAGATGATTACAGCAGAAAAATATGGATTTATTTCTTGAAGAACAAATCAGAGGCCTTTGAGAAGTTTAAGGAGTTTAAGGCATCGGCTGAAAAGCAAAGCGGCCGACATCTCAAGGCCCTAAGAACTGATAGAGGAGGAGAGTATGTCTCCAAACAATTTCTGAATTTCTACAAGTAAGAAGGCATTCATAAACAGTTCACTACTAGGTACACTCCACAGCAAAATGGAGTTGCTGAACAGAAAAATAGAACCATCACAGAGATGGTAGGAAGCATGCTGAAGGAAAAGGGACTGTCAAATGATTATTGGGGTGAAGCTGTAGCAATAGCGGTCTACCTATTGAATAGGTGTCCTACAAAGGCAGTTCGTGATCGAATTCCACAAGAGGCGTGGACAAACTACAAATGGACAGTTGAGCACCTAAGAATTTTCGGGTGTGTGGCATATGCATTCGTGCCTAAAGAAAAGAGGTAGAAATTTGATGATAAAGGTGAGAAATGTATCTTCACAGGTTATAGTGAAGAATCACAAGCCTACAGGTTGTTTAATCCCATCACTAAAAAGCTTGTGATCAGCAGGGATGTTGAATTCATTGAGAATGAAGCATGGGATGGAATGGTGGATGGCACCACGGGTATTTCAGTCACAATACCCCTTGAAAATGAAGAAGCTCTGGAGGACAGCAACTCTAGAGGAGCTACGGAGAGCAGCAGCTCGGGGAGAAATTACCGTAGAGCTTTAGAAAATAGCAGCTTCAGAGATGCTCAGCACAGCAGCTCTAGAGGTAGACAACAGCATTGCAACTCCGGAGATCAGCAGCTCCGAAGGTCTACAACTCCAGAGAATAGCAGCTCTGGAGGACATTATAACAGCAGCTCTGGAGGTCATCAGAACTGCAGCTCCGGAGGTAGATAGCAGCATTGCAGCTCCAGAGATCAGTAGCTCCAAAGGTAGACAGTAGCATTGCAGCTTTGGAGATCAGCAGCTTCGGAGGTCTGCAACTCCGGAGAATAGCAGCTCCGGAGGACATTATAACAGCAGCTCCAGAGGTCATTAGAACTGCAGCTCCGGAGGTCGTCACAGCAACAGCTCCGGAGGTCAAAATAGCAGCAGCTCCGGAGGAAATTTAGATCCCACACTCGCATCATTGATGCCATGGAGGACAAAGAGTGTGAAGGAGATTTATGACAGCACAAGGTATGCTGATGATGATGAAGATTTGAATTTTACATTGTTTTCTTCCAGTGATCCAATCTACTTTGAAGAAGCTGTGAAAGAAGAGAAATGGTGTGAGGCCATGGATGAAGAATTAGATGCCATAGTGAGGAATGACACATGGCAACTAACTAATTTACCCAAGGGTAAACAAGTGATTGGAGTTAAGTGGGTCTATAAGACCAAGTCTACTGCTAAAGGAAACATAGAAAGACATAAGGCAAGGCTGGTTGTCAAAGGGTACAAACAACAGCCTGGAAGAGATTATGATGAGACCTATGCACCAGTTGCCAGGCTAGAAACTGTTCGGGCAGTCATTGCAATAGCAACCCAACACAGATGGAAGGTGTTTCAGATGGATGTAAAGTCAACCTTCTTGAACAGAGTGCTAAAAGAGGAAGTGTATGTGGAGCAGCCACCTGGCTATGAAGTCCCAGGGCAAGAGGACAAAGTATACAGGCTCTGAAAAGCCCTTTATGGGCTGAAACAAGCTCCTAGGGCATGGTACAGTAGGATTGACTCATATTTGTTGAGCAATGGCTTTAGCAAAAGCAACAATGAGCCTACTCTCTACATCAAAGCAGCTGAAGGTAAAATTTTGATTGCTATTTTGTATGTAGATGATCTAATTTTTACTGGCAATAGTGATCTTTTCATTGCTGATTTCAAAGAGGCAATGAAGAATGAGTTTGAGATGATAGACTTAGGTCTGCTGAAGTTTTTTCTCGGCATTAAGGTCAAGCAAACAACGCATGGCATATTTATTTTGCAAACTAACTATGCCAAACAAATTGTGAAAAGGTTTAAGATGGAGAACAGTAAACCTGCCCCTACACCTGCAGCGACAGGTCTGAAGTTGAGTAAAGAGGACAGCAGCAGAGAAGTAAACCCAACCCTCTATAAGAGAATGGTTGGAAGCCTCATGTACTTGACAGCAACTAGGCCTAATTTGATTTATGTTGTAAGCCTGATTTCTAGGTTCATGGAGAAGCCTAAGGACACACATTGGCAAGCAGGAAAGAGGATCCTAAGGTATGTCAATGGCACAATAAGCTATGGTATTTTGTATGATGTTTTTGATGAGTTTAAGTTGGCTGGTTTCATGGACAGTGATTGGGCAGGAAATGTTGATGACTGGAAGAGCACATCCAGTTGTGTATTTCACATGGGTTCAGGTGTGATATCATGGGCATCCAAGAAGCAGCCCATTGTTTCTCTCTCTACAGCAGAAGCTGAGTATATTGCAGCAAATGCAGCCACATGTCAGGCTATTTGGCTGAGAAGAATCCTTGCAGACTTGTATGAGCAGCAAGAAGATGGTACGACCATTCATTGTGACAATGTTTCATCAATAGCCCTGACAAAGAATCCAGTCTTCCACAAACGAAGCAAGCACATTGAGATCCGTTATCACTTCATTAGGGAGTTGGTAGAACGAGGAGAAATTGAGTTGCAGTATTGTAGATCCGAGCAGCAGCTCGCTGACATTTTCACAAAGGCATTGCCGAAGGAGTCATTTGAACGTCTAAGAAATAGGCTTGGCATTGTGGATAGCTCCGGAGGTGTGTAGCCCCGGAAAGAGGATAGCTACGGAGGTGCGCAATCCTACAAAGAGGAGAGCTCCGGAGATACATATCCAGAAAGACAGCAAGAGATCTCCAGAGATTCAACTCTGGAATGTATGTGCAGCTCCGGAGATGCTTCGAAGATGCAAAAAAGGATCTCTGGAGCCACAGAGAGTCTGCTCCTGAGATGCTCCATGATAGAAAGAGCTCTGGAGATCTGCTCTGGAAAGGCAAAGGCAAGTGTATAACTCCAGAGATCAGTTCCAGAATGAAAATTGTAAATTGACGTCTGACTTTAGATTAAGGGGGAGTGTTGGAAATTTAATCCTATATCAGACATTTATTGCTGACTGCCCCCGCGTCAGACCTGGGGATCTCCCGCATCCTCCTCCAGCACCGTTGGCCTGCCAGCATTCAATTCTGGTAGGTGAATTTGAATTTATTTTGTTTGAGCACCCATTTTGCTTGGCATGTAGAAGAGACAAAAGAGAGGGAAAATGCAATGAGCAGAGAGGACGAAAGAGAAGTGAAGATCCTGCAGTAGCAGAGGAATGAGAATGTTCCAGAAGAGAACAACACAGAACAGCAGAGGATAGAAGTTTGTAGCAGCAACAGTAGACAGCTACGGAGTTCACACAATCAGCTCCAGATATACAGTGTGCAGCTCCAGAGATTGGAGCAGAGTATAAAAATAGAGCAGTAGCTCTGACTGTAAATTGTAAGAAGTTTTTGTATGTAACCAGTAGAAGGAAAATTTATATGAAGATGTATTGCTGTTATTCTGTTGTGTCTTTTATGTCCCTGATATTTGTTCTTTCTGTCCATCCATATATTTAGCTGTAGCTTTGGTTTTATGTTTTGTGGTGGTTTTTTGTTCTGCCTCCCCTGCTCCATCCCCCTGTTTTACCAACAAATAACAGGAGGATGTAGAGTCAAACAAGAAGGTTTGATGATGTTGCCATATTAAATACTAGTATCTAGAAGACAAACAAGGTTTATTTTGTAGTATCTAGAAGTAGAAGCAAAATATGCTCTATAAGGACTAAAATTAATTTTAGTTTATTATGCTCACCGCTTTTCACACGAGAGTGTTTGATGTTTATTTCTTGAACGCCTATGAGAAGCGTCGTTTTCCTTGTCATTGAAGAAACTGATAGCGCTGCGCCAACTTTTATGCTATGTAAGGACTTGTAAGCAAAATCTACGCAAATTTTTTAATGGTCGATAGCTTATTTAATTTTATAGGGTTTAATAAATGGAAATAATTGTTATATAGATATTAGTATTTTTTTATATAGGAGATTATGATATTGTGATAGAACATACATGTAAATAAGAAGTCATCTTTTGGCTAAGTTGTCATGAGTAGGTGGTCTCTCAAAGTCACTTTTGAGTGGAATCTAACCCAATTTCACCTCTACAAGATTTAACATATTTAATTTAGTAATTGTACTATGTCATCTAATTATATTTTTTAGTTTTAGTTGAAGAAACTTACGACAGTACATTGACTTTTGTACATTGCCTCATGTAAACTACTAGCTATTTAGAAATTTATCACTCAAAGTTAAACCTTGAACCCCATGTTTGTAATGAGACCAACTTTTAAGTTGTAGCAATATATATGAATAGAATTGACTTTTTATCAATACTATTTCAACGAACATTGAAATTCAACCTACCAAATGTTAAAGCTCTTCCTTTGTGTAGTGTGTGCCTTTCACAACATAATAGAAAAATTAAGCAAATTTTCCAATGATCCATAGCCACCTACATTTATAGTTTTTAAGGATTTTAATTTTATAATAGTATTGTGTAATGGTGAAAATAGCATACCTTACACTTTTTCTTTGTTTTGGTTTCATTTTTAATTGATCATGCATAATGCAATGACAAGTGTATAAGGTGTAATCTTCGCTAAGAGATTCCACATAGCTTGAACTTCACTCAATCCAATCCACATTCATTCTCGAGGATCAAGCTTGATACTTAGTTTATCCATTTCTCACCTAGGTTCAAATTTGTATATTGTAGGATTGACCCAAGTCAACCATATAGATTGGAAAAATAAAACTCAAACTTCTAAAATTTAAATTCAAATATGGGGCCAACCCAACCCTTCCTATTAGCCATTATGTGCCAACTACAGCTTTGAAACATTTCACTTGCCACATTCATATTCGTATTTAATGAAGATAATCCTAATTCATTTCATATCATTTAGTAAGAGTGCCTAGAGATTACTCTTTTGTATAATTAGAGTGTCCCTTACTACAATACTTGTATCAACATCTAGGGCATTTTTTGTATGAGTACTTGTTATCTTTAATCATTTTCAAAAGTCATTAAATAAATATCTTAGGGGTGTGACTAGAGGAGAATTAATTCTTGTCTAACAAACCCTCCAAAGGTGTTCTTGAACACCAATAGTTAGCAAAAACAAATCATAGACACCAAGAAAAATTAAAAAAATTAGATATAATGAGTTTAGCAAATATCAAGTCCATGCACCAATGTTTAGATCCAAACACTTAGGTCTATAAGCATCTATTTTTTCACATCATCACTTGGGTCGATATTTTGGAGTCTAATGATGATTTGCCACCACTTGAAACAAAACTATGACATAAAAGTCATGACTAGTTATGATGCATAGATAAACCCCTTATCCTTGTTTACCTTTCTTGTATCTTAATCTTAGTCCTCTTTATCCCGTGTTCATTTTCATTAAGTTATATGTTTCCTCAACTATGGAAAAATGATTGATTCCTCAAAAGAAGTGGTTGTAAAACTATCATGACAAACTGATTATTTACTAGGGGGTCTCATTACCACCCCAACACTTATATCACCACTGTAGTAGTTATGTAATTGTCACAATAGTTTCACAATTGTGTTTTCTTAAAAGTCATAGTTTTGGATGAATGCATGAAAAACATAATTGATGGAATGACATTTTGTTTTCCTTTTCCATTTTTAGAAGCATCCTTTCTCTTCCTTTTTTTTCATCCAAATTTGTCTTAGTGTCCTTTTATTAAGTTTGTGAGTGATTATTGAGATAACTAGACTATTTTCTTACAATAGTTTGTGTACATGGATCTTTCCTAGCATTTCTCTAGTCACCATAAAAATTGCATAGTGCATCTCCTACTCTTTATCTCCTTTAGGCAACCTCATACTATTGGTCCTACTTTCTTAGTGTTAACAACATTTTGTGTTCATGTGGTTTCTTTGATTATTTTATCAACTTGCCCAAATAGTAGTGGTATAAACTTCTAATGATCAGATAGATCACCATTGGATAGGTTATTTTACTCTATGTTTGAGAGGGAAGTTCCTTCATATGATAGGGGGTTCTTGGGTACTTTTAGTCAGAGAGTGAAAATGGAAAAAAAGGAAAAAAGGGAAGGGAGAAGGAGAGAAACCCATGATGGAATAAACATAGAGGACCACCTAGATTACTCAATGATGTATTAGAATATATAGGAAATAAAGTGGAATGCATGATAAAAGTGGTGTTTTAAAAGGGCTCAAACCCTTATAAAACTTCACTTGCAACAAAGTTGCTCTCTAAAAGGTAGAGACAACACTTCAACAACAAAAGGACCACAAGAGGATTAAAATAACTTTCAAGGAAAACAAGAGGAGATGATCATGCCCCTTAAATCATCCCATGAAATGAGTTAAAAATCCAGTTCAATGAATATACCACATCATGGTATTGCATCTAAACTTGTCACAAGATGAGGGATCAATCTACACCTTGTCACTTCCTCTAGAGCCTTGGAGAAATTAAAGATTTTTGGAAACTATCGCTTGCCACTATAACATAGCTTATAAAATTGAAGAAACCTTCCCTAATTCAATTTCATACCATGATAGGAGTAGATTTTCATTAAAGGAAGTAGGCACTCATAATAGGTAAAAAGATGTTGATTCCCCTTTGTGTGAAAATAAGATTTCAAATGCACGGGAGGATTTTTTTTAACACCATGTTTATGTTGAAATTAGGGAAGACAACTGAGAGGGGGGGTGAATCAGTTGTCACAAAACTTTTATCTTTTGTTGCATTTAATCTTCTTTACCACTTATTAATAGATTAATGATATAACCATGAAAGTATGAATCAACAACACATGAGCAGAAACATAATCAACACACATAACACCAGGATTTTTATGTGGGAACTCGGTTAAGGGAGAAACCACAGTGAGGTTTAACCCACAATATTTATTCTCTGTTAAAAGAATAGAAAAATGGGAAGGCACTTGCCTTCAGGTGCACTGCCGAGAGCTCACTACTCAAAGGAGGCTCACTACCTACAAGAACATTCATAATGTTAACACTGAAAGGTTGAACTAAGAAACATCTTCTTCATGCAAGGTTCAATTCCATTGAAACGCACAACACCTCTTCTCTGCCCCCACTCACTTCCTCACTACATCCACTTCTTCGCTCTCCACCACACATTTCCACGACTTCACAACACTTATTTATACATGTCATCGACTTTGGAATGAACATCAAAGTCAGCCAAACAATCATCTATATGGAACATTCTCTAAGATAGGCATTACAAGTAATTACAATCACAAGACTTGACTTAATACACAATGATACATGTGAACTACTCTTCTATCGACCAAGCATAGCTAGGACTCAAATCTTCCTTGAACAACATGCCATGCTCTATAGAACTTCTCTTAGATCATCTACAACACGCACCAAGCATCCAGTCGACCAAGACTAGAAAGAACATCAGCACCCAAGGAGAAGTCTTCAACCACGAGCTCAATCCTCAATGCAGACCACGAACACAATAGGAACATGATTCAGAGACCACTACAAGCACAATGAAATCAACAAGAACAATTGCACCACCTCAAATCACCAGAAACACTTGCATCTTCATCTGGGAACTTAAGAACACTAACTGTCATGACTGTCACACTAGAAAGATTACTTGCTGACCTCCAAACTACTAACCACTTGAGTTGAGGTTACACACCAACATCCCAAACATACCTCTAGAACCGCAGACTATAATATTCCAATGCAGAGAAATCTGGACCAAATTCCTATCACTCTGTTACTTCTGAACAACTGTAATATCTGGTTCTACTAAGATGGCCCTAACTTCACAAATCCTCCATGTGGACCTCTCAAATCTTGACTGGAGCAACTTTGGACAATCCTCTACACAACCCTTTGGTCCATAGACTCTTATCTTCATCTTACTAGAAATGTTGAGCAGTCTACTTTACTGAACTGCACTGTCTTTACTGTCTTTGACAAAGATATGTTGACATCAATGACAACACATCATAGGCACATATTTGCAACAATCTCCCCCTTTGTCATTGATGGCAACATATGATGTGAAAAATTGATTCAACCATCAAGACAAGAACTTCTCCCCCTTTCTCTTATCACACCTGCAATTGCTTACTTCACTACACCCCCTTTCACCAGCAACTACTTGCTTCCATGTTTTTCAAATGACTTCTCTCCCCCTTTGACACCAATGGAAAAGGGCATGTATTTGCAATCATCTCTCCCCGTTTTTGTTTCTTAGATAAAACCATACAAAACTCCAAAATTAACATACTGACTACTACCCCTGGGTAGCACCCCCTTAACACCAATCTAGATCACAAGATATGACTGTGAGTTCCACCAGATTGATTCACACTAGTGTACCTTAGTTTTGAATAGGAGGGGTAATCACCCCTAGCTTCCCTCTGAGATACTCAAAAGTGTCCTTACGTAGAGGCTTAGTGAAGATATCTAGAATCTAATCCTTTGAAGGAACAAACTACATTCTGACTTCATTCTCATTTACCTTCTCTCTCAAAAAGTGAAACTTGATAGATATGTGATTTGTCTTTGAATGTAACACTGGATTCTTTGAGATGTTTATTGAACTTGAATTATCACAGAAGATTGTAACAGGCTCTTTAAACAGAATTCTGATATCCTTCAACATTTGCTTCATCCACAAAACTTGAGTATAATTGCTTGTTGCTTCTATATACTCTACCTCTGCAGTAGATAGAGATATTGCCTCCCATTTTTTTCTCAACCAAGAAACCAATCTCTTTCCCAAGAAAAATGCACCACCACTAGTACTCTTCCTATCATCCACATCTCCTGCCCAATCAACATCTGTAAATGCATGAAGAGTGAAATCATCATCCTTAAGATACCATAAGCCATAATCAGATGTTCCCTTCAGATATCTAAATATTCTTTTGACTGCTACAACATGAGATTCTCTAGGATCATCTTGAAATCTAGCAACAAGGCCAACTGCATTCATAATATCAGGTCTAGTATGAGTCAAATAAACCAGTCCTCCAATAATTGATCTATACCTTTTCTCGTCCACCTTAGGGGAATCATCATCTTTACTCAACTTACATCTAGTTATCATAGGAGTACTCACTAGTTGTGAATCCTCCATTCCATACTTTTTCAACAACTCTTTTACATACTTATACTGAGATATGAAGATGCCCTTATCTGACTGAATGATTTACAGACACAAGAAGAAATTCATTTCACCAAGCATGGACATCTCAAATTCACTTTACATATGACTGGGAAATTTTTTACACATGCCCTCATTTCCACCAAAGATGATATCATCCACAAATACCTCAACAATCAAGATGTGTTCATGATCAATTTTGAAATAAAGATTATTGTCATCTGTGACTTTGCTAAAATCTAACTTTAGCAAATAATTATCTAATATTGCATACCATGCTCTTGGGGCTTGTTTAAGTCTATACAATACCTTCCTCAACCTGCAGATCATATCTCCTTGATTAGACAACTGGAATCCTTCCAATTGCTTAATGTAGACTTCTTCCAAATCTCCATTTAGGAATGCTGACTTGACATCCATCTGGTAAGCTTTGAAATCTTTGTAAGAAGGAAAGGCAAGAAATAATCTGACTGCTTCGATTCTTGCCACTGGAACAAAAGTTTTTCAAAATCAATTCCCTCTACCTAAGAATATCCTTTGCACACCAATCTTGCTTTGTATTGAGGAAGACCCATTTAGTTCCAATTACATTTTGTTTTTAGGTCTAGGAACAAGATCCCAAGTATGATTCTTTTCAATTTGCATTAATTCTTCTTCCATTGCTTTTACCCAACTTTCATCATTACAAGCTTCATTCACTGATTTTAGTTCAATCTTTGAAATTAAACAATACTCTTCTTGTTCTTCAACAATTTTTCTTCTAGTTTGAACACCTTTATTTCTATCTCCTATAATTTAATCTTCAGAATGATTCAACCTCACATACTTGGGAGTTTTTGGATTTTCTTGAACTTCTGATTCTTGAACTTGTTCCTCAATATTTGCACTAGCTTCTTGAGTCACTAGATTCTCCTGAGCAATCTGAATCTGAGTTTGAGTTTTAACTTGCTTTCCTTTATTTGGACTGTCATTTTGATCATCTGATTCATATCCACAAGACTTCGAAGGTCTCTCCTTGCTTTCATCAACCTTGACATTAGGACTTTCAACAATCATTTTCAATCTCTTATTAAAGTACCAGTGTGCCTTGCTTTGGTTAGAATAACCCAGAAATATTCCTTCATCACATCTTGCATCAAACTTGTTTAAATCTTCATATCTTTTGATATAGCATTTAGTACCAAAAACTCTTAAGTATTTCATAGTAGGAGCATTGCCAAACCATAATTCATAAGGTGTTTTACCATTATTACCTTTGATCTGCACCCAATTAAGAGTGTAGACAATAGTACTCACAACCTCTCTCCAATAGACATGTGGAACATTTTCTTCCATCATCATGGTTCTAGCAGCCGCTTGAATACTCTGGTTCTTCCTTTCCACGACTCTATTCTATTGAGGAGTCTTAGGAGAAGATAACTATCTTCTTATACCATGCTTTTCACAAAATGCATTAAACTCACCGGAGGTAAACTCTCCACCTCTGTCAAATCTCAGACGCTTTATCTTCATACCAATCTCATTCTCCACCCTAGCCTTGAACACTTTGAATCTATTAAGAGCCTCTGATTTCTCTCTCAAGAAAGTGACCCACATCATCTGGGAGTAATCACTAATCAGCAACATAAAGTATCTGTCTCCTTGCAAACTCCTAACTCTGGCAAGACCACACAAATTAGTGTGCACAAGTTCCAACAATCCACTTGAAAATTGTTATTTACTTTTGAATGTAGTTTTGCTCTATTTGCCCAACTAACATTCCTTACACATGCTATTAGTAGGTTTAACAAGCTTTGGAAGATCTCTCATAGCCTGAGTAGTACTTATCTTGACAATATTATCAAAGTTTACATGGCACATTCTCCTATGCGATAAACAACTCTGATTAATTTGAGCAATCAAACAACTATTACCACTTAAATGAAAGATATTACCTCTAGTCTATGTACTAGATGCAATCTCAGTTCTGGAGCTTTCCAAGATTCTACATTTTCCATCCTTCAATCAGAGATCATACCCTTTGTCAACCAACTATCCAACACTAAGAAGATTCTGATTCAACCCTTCTACATACAAAATATCATTAGTGTTATTCTTACCATTAAGAGAGATGGATCCTCTGCCACGGATTCTACCAGCTGAATTATCTCCAAACTTCACAATTCCACCTTCATACCTTTCCATACTTACAAACTTGTACTTTTATCACCTGTCATATGATGAGAACATCCACTATTAATCATCCATTCATCCTTTTCTTCAACCTGAGAACCTAAGGCACTTTCCACATTCACACAACTAGCAGATTCAGTAGGCACCAGATCTTCTTCTTTGATAGCAATGAACATCCATTCATTTCCAGAGGTACTTCACTTATCAGATTCATCATCTATAACTCCTTCATCAGCAGCTTCTTGGACATGGTAGCATTTCTTCTGAAACCTAGGTCTGTTAGGTTTGGCTTTGAAACCCTCACCAGACATCTTGAAGCAAAATGACCAATCTTATTGCAAGCAAAACATTTGAAAGGCAACTTTCCTTCATACTTACTGGATCCTCTTGGTAATCTTTTGGCAATAAGGGCTTCAAGTTCTTCAAGCTCTGATTCATATTCTTCAAGTTCCTTCCTCACCTTCTCATATCTAGTTAGTCTTCTTGAAGAGCTTTCATCTAGATCAAATCTTTCCTTCCCAGAAACATTGGCCTTAAAAGTAGGTTTTAATTTAGGAAGAGAATCACCAAACTCACTCATTTCAAATGCTGAAAGCTTGCCAACCAACTGATCCCTTGTAACAGTTGTCATAGTCCTGATCTCCTCAATAGAAGCAACTTAATGCTTGTATGAAATAGGTAAGGATTTGAGTGCCTTGGCAACAATCTCTGATTCTTCTAGTATTCCACCAGTACTCCTAATACTGCTCACAAGTTCATTCACCTTCTACATATAGGAAGTGATCTTTTCATCTTCACTCATCCTCAAACATTCATATCTACCTTTCTGGCTCTGTAACTTGGCACAATTGACATATGCATCACTTTCATACAGAGTTTCCAACTTCTTCCAGATTTCATGAGCAGTATGCAATTCCAATACATTTGTCATTTCTGTATCAGTCAGGGCACTTGACAAAGCTTCCTTAGCCCGAATGTTGTATTTAGCTTCCTTGATTTGATTTGGAGTTGTAGGACCATTCTGTGGAGGAGTATACTTAATCTTAGTTATCAACCAATAAGGATCACCGATGCATTGTAAATGACACTCCATACGATTATTCGAAAGAGAGTAGTTTGTTCCATCAAATCTCAAACTATCCTTCTTGTATGTTGACATTCTAGATCTCCTCAAGTGGTCAAGCTTCTTTTAGAGAAATTGGCTCTGATACCAATTGTTGAAACTAGTGCAGACAACTGAGAGGGGGCAGGGTGAATTACTTGTCACAAAACATTTATCTTTTATTGTATTTAATCTTCTTTACCACTTATTAATAGATTAATGATATAACCATGAAAGCATGAATCAACAACACATGAGCAAAAACATAATCAACACACATAACACTAGGTTTTTTACATGGAAACCTGGTTAAGGGAAAAACCATGGTGGGGGTTAACCCACAAGATTTATTCTCTATTAAAAGAATAGAAAAATGGGAAGGCACTTGCCTTCGGGCGTACTACCCAGAGCTCACTACTCAAAGGAGGCTCACTGCCTACAAGAACATTCACAATGTTAAGACTGAAAGGTTGAACTAAGAAACAACATCTTCTTCATGCAAGGTTCAGTTCCATTAAAGTGCTCAACACCTCTGCTCTACTCCCACTCACTCCCTTACTACATCTGCATCTTCACTCTCCACCACACATTTCCATGATATCACAACACTTATTTAGACATGTCATCAACTTTGGAATGAACATTAAAGTCAGCCAAACAATCATCTATCTGGAACATTCTCCAAGATAGGCATTACAAGAAATTATAATTACAAGACTTTACTTAATACATAATGCTACATGCGAACGACTCCTTTGTTGGCCAAGCATAGATAGGACTCAAATCTTCCTTCAACAACATGCCATGCTCCATAGAACTTCTCTTAGATCATCTGTAACATGCACCAAGCATCCAGTCGGCCAAGAATGGAAAGAACAACATCACCCAAGGAGAAATCTTCAACCACGAGCTCAACCCTCAATGTGGACCACCAACACAATAGGCACATGATCCAGAGACCACCACAAGAACAATGAAATGAACGAGAACAACCGCACCACCTCAAATCACCAAAAACACTTACATCTTCATATGGGAATTTAAGAACACTAACTGTCATGACTGTCACACTAGAAAGATTGCTTACGGACCTCCAAACCACTATCCACTTGAGTTGAGGATACACAATAACTGTTGATAACTGAGAGGGGGGGGTGAATCAGTTATCCTAATTATTTCCCTTATTGAACTTTTCTTTTAATTGATGTAGCATAAAATCAAACACAAAAACATTAACCATGAAATAAGAAACACATGACACAGTATTTTTGACGTGGAAACCCTGTTAAGGGAGAAAACCACGGGGTGATTAACCCAAGAATTATTCTCTGTTAGAAGAATAGGAAATTACAAAAATGGCACTTGCCAATTAGGGCTCACTGCCCGAGCACACTGCTCACAAGAGGCCCACTGCCTACAAAAAGACACACTGTCTACAAAGTGATGAGAATCACAGTCTTGAACTAATTGGAAGCATCTGCATATGCTGGAGTTCAGTTCCGGTTAGGCTCAGTACACTGATCTGCTGCACTTCATCTTTCCTCTGTTCTTTATTCTGCTATCTTTCACATACCGGATCCTTTTTGCTACCTCTGCTCTTTCTCTGGACTTATTCGCATATCTCTCCACATCACTACACACTTCACAACTAAATCCATCCTCTATATATATCCGCACAAGTAATTACATCACCTTTCTAGTCGGCATCCGGAACAGTCTAGTTTCTTATAAACTCTCATTCTGTCGGCTGAATCCTTCCTCACCAAGCAATGCGGATCAAGCATATACTTGTAGATATCATTAATCATGTCGGCCAAACATGATTCATGCCTTCACAACCTCTGTCATCAACAGTAACCCATCCGGAAAGCAGTCTGATACTCTGCCAGTCAGTTCTTCCTCTGTTTTCACTATCTCTCAGGAATCCGGTACTCAACCATTCATATATTTTTCCTTGTCCATCACCGGAGGCTAAATCCTTGGAATATACCACTCAAGGTAGTCCTCTTGACTTCCCCAAATCCGCACTGCACCAAGACACTTCCACTGAGAGGTCCGGACCAATCTGTCGGACCTTGCCACATGCTCTGTTCTTCTTCACCGGACCACAACATTCTTTATTCTGACTTCCGGTAGAGACACATCATGACTTGCGGATATGTGGGATGACCTTTGTTGCCATCAATGACAACAACCATGAATCCATATAGTGTCTCTTGCCAACAATCTCCCCCTTTGGCATTGATGGCAACACTTAGTGAAAAATGACTAAGTGTTTTCACTATGCTCCCCCTTTGCTGATGCTCTGTCTTTATATACAATTTCTGGAACTCCCCCTTAGTTGGATCCCTCATTTTTCACTGCTCCTCACTCCCCCTTTGACATCAATGGCAAAGGGTAGGGTCCACATATCAAAATTTTCAAAAATTTCTTATACTTAGCCGCATATTTACATACTCACATATATTGAAGAATGTCTGCAAAGGATGTCTGTAATTGAATCATTTCGGTAGCCCAACTTTGCTTCATTCTGTCCAAAATTGAAATGTGACCACTTAACAAAAATGCAAACGCTTCTGCCCGCTTGAGATCTGTCGGATCTTTTGTTTGGGTGGTGGTCCTAGCATCACTGATGGCCTCATGCATGGTTTCCAACTTAGGGATTATAATCCTTCTAAGTTCTCCCATCCGGTTGGTGATGTTCTTCCTTTCCTTCTCAAGATTCTTTATTTCGTTCAAGACTGCAATAGTCTGACATTCTTGATTTATTATAGAGGAAGAGAGAGGATCAAAACTTTGAGATAAGCTTTGTAGCTTATCCTGTTCCTCTTTTATTTTCTTGTCAAATGCTGCTGTTGCCTTTGACCAGGATATACAAAATTTATAGATATCACCGCCATCCTTAAGAGCATTCTCTAAGCTCTTTATTCCAATGCCTACAATCTTCCTATCTTTAGAAATTAATTCTAATATCTCTGAAAATCTCTTATCCAAAAATTCCTTCCGGACCTTTTCTTCAGCTGATTTTTCTAGAGAATCAAAATGTGTATCAACACTGCTGACTAAGGTTTTTAGATTACTGGAAGAGGAGGCTGTCGGATCTATCTGGATTGATGGCATGATCTTCACAAGTACTCCGGAAGCAGCCTCTATCAACTCACAGTCTTCCATATGAGACTTCAGGAGCTTTTCATTTGCCTTGGCATTTGCAAATGAAGCTATCTTCATTGTTTGTACCGGAGAGAGAGAGTCAAAATCAAATGGGCCTTTTAGAAGCTCCGGTTCATCAATCTCTAGAGTTTCTTTGCTCAAAAATTGTTGAACAGTTTGTGCAGTGTCTCTTGCCGGAGACAGATATTTCTTCTCTTCTGCAGTCTTAGAACTGTCAACCTCTTTGTCTTTCACCACTGCTTCCTTCTCCTGTAATTGCTCTTCTTCTTTGGATCCGGAGACTGTAGGGGAAACCGGAGGAGAGATGCTAACTTGTTCATGTGCCACTTCTTCTGGAGCAGAGGGTCCCAAGTCCTCACTTGTCTGTTCAGGGCTCACTTCTTCCGGAACAGAAGATTCCAAATCAGCAGCTATTTCTGCACCTAAGTCCTCTACAACAGGAAGATTGAACCTTTTGAAGGCCTTCCGGAGGATCTCTTCTGTTTCTTGGGCCACTTTGTCAGTCTCACCAAGCATGAGTTGATTCATCCTGGCTTTGCTTCTGAACTCATCTTTGCAGTCCTTGAAGATAATGTTCATTGTCTTGGGATCAATTTGAGGATATAGCTGAATAGCTATCTGCTCCCGGATCTCAAGATCTTTGGCATGAGCATTATTCTTTCTTACTTCCATTTCCTTCTCTAGGCTTTTAGGAATGAGAGATATGATCTCAATGAAAGCCTTATTGTATATGTTCAGATATTTAACTGTGGCTTCCTGCAGAGTCTTTTGGTCTGCCTCACTGAAGTCATCATAGGATTCAGTCATTGGTTGAAGGTTTCCATCCACCGTGACCGACTTGATTATGCTCTCTAGTGACAGAGTGGGCTTTTCAACAGTTACCTCTGCCATTTCATCCTTGTCTTGGCCTGTGGAGGGCTTACCGGATCCTTTCTTCTTCTGTTTCTTTACTTCTCTTACTCCCTCATCTGATTCTGTTTCCTCTTTATCCTTTTGGCTTCCATAAGCCCTTGTGGATTTTGTCTTGGATCTCTTACCGGATGCCTGGACTTCCGGTTTTGAACTTTTGGTTGAGGAAGGTGCAGATCTCTTTGTTGATCTGGTCCGGGTGGGAGCTCCAACCGGAGCACTTTCTTTGCTTTTCTCTTCTTCCTCGGCCTTCCTCCTCTTTTCCCGGCTGGCATCAAGTGCCTCCTTTGAGATACCTAGGCCTTGAGCAATGTGCTCTACTTCTTTTCTTACCTTTCTTTTAATCTCAGGTTCCCTGAGTTCTACATGTATTTTTACACTCAGTTCCTCAAAGGTTCCAAACCTTTCTGCCTTAGGATCTTTGGGCTGACTTAGCATGTGTTGAACATGCAGCTCCACTATCTGTTCATCAACTTCATACCCCATGGGCATGATCCAGACAGTCCTTGGCTCCACTGCCTCCATTAGGCACTGATCAGTGTCAACCATAAAGCACACTGAGTCCTTGTATTTCTCAATGAGAGACTGAGGAATTCTCTCTCTTGCTTGCATCATGCTCTGAAAGTTTTTGAAGTATCCCCATAGAGCTGAATTTCTCGCTTTTGCATCCCCAAGTCCATGCAAGTAGTCTCTTATCTGGACTGCAACAGGTTTGTCATTCTGCCATACCCATCCACTTGTTCCAGGTAGCTCATTCATGAAATAGAAGAATAGACATACAATAAGAGTACCATACTTAAAGGAATTCTTCTTATCCTTCTTGATTTTCTGTATGTTTTCCATTAATTGGCTTAGTAGTAGTTCGCAGAGATCATATTCTGCATTCTTTCTTAACATTTCATAAGCAGTGTATATTGCAGTTCCGGATACAGAATTCTCCCTGCTGGAGTGATAGATCTTGTATCCTATTATCATTGATGCATATTTGATATCCGGATCCGAAATATCTTCAATGGTCATTGCCCTCTTGTCAAATTTTGATCCGGTGGCCTCAGTTACAATGTTGTTCTTGACAGATTTGAGGATAGGTACTCCTCCGGAAGAGTATAGGCCAGTTACTGCTCTAATTGCCTCTTTTGTGATCTTGCAGGGTCTATCTAGCCATAGAAAGTTGTCATGCATCCTGCTCAGTACATACCGGACCCATTCATCCTCTTCAAAGCAGGGGAAATGAATAAATTGCTCAAATTGTTTCTTCTGAATATCCTTATACTCTGGTTTAAGCTCAAAAGCATTGTCAATCAGCTACTTGTGATAGAGGTCTCTTAATTTGAATTCCCCAAATTCCTCAATGTTTGCATGTATGTAAACCCTAATGTCTTCGGTGTGTAAAACTCCGTGAGGAACACTAGAGAAGGCTCCTCGTGGGTCTACCTCCAATGATTTGTAGGGATGTTTCTTGAATGAGGGGCGAGGTCTATCAGAGATCTTAACTATGTTTGGAGTAGCCATTCTTCAAAGATTTGCAGTGAGGTAATGAAAAATGGAGAATACCTTATCCGCCTTCGGTTTGCACGGAATGGTTGGATTGATTTCTTTATGCAATAGCTTCGGCAGGAGATCCTTGGTGTGCTTTGATGACCCTTGTTGCAGAGCTCCACTTTTCGCTTCTTCTCGAGTGTAGAATGAGCAAATGTCCTTTGAGAAATCCCTTAAATTGCTCCGCGAACCCTAATATCTATCTGCAATAAATGCTTCACCTACATCATTCCGGTTTGCCTTGTCTGGATAGCTTGGAGTATCCCGGATTAGTCCTGATCTGTGGATATCATCCGGATCTTTCAATCATGAATAAATCGAGGTAACATACTACAAGAACATCCCAAACACTCTGTCCAATCCGCAGAACAAGATAGTGCATTTCCGGATCTTTCCGGACCTTTTTGTAATTCTTTATCATACCGGAGCATCTCCCTGAACAGGTCTTATTTGATCGATCACAGCTTCTTCATAACTTCATGCGGACCTCTGAAAACTTGACTGAAGTATCTCAAGACTCATATCTACAAACCCTTTGATCCGCATCTTGTGCCACATCCGGTACCACTTGTTTGGCTGGGGGAACAAGATTTTCTTTGAGTCTCCCCCTGAGCCTGAGCTCACTTTTTAATTTCTGGAAAAAATATCAGCACCAGAGTCTGGTGCGGATCCAACCTCTACATTCTCTGAACTTTTCTTCACCCAAATCTTGCTCATCTGATTCCTAACCTCATCCGCATTCATCTTTTGTTTACCCTTGTCTTGATTCTGATTATACACCGGACCTCTTTTGTCCTGATTCTTGTTTCTGCAAACTTTAGCATTATGACCGGACCTATTGCAGATTTGGCAAATAACATTTCTTTGAATATTTGACTGATATCCTCTTGATCTGCATTGATTAGCCATATGACCTACTCTATTGCATGTGCAGCATCTACCTTTGAATGATTTGTTTACTTGCATACTTCTGCATTCATGGGATTTGTGTCCATACCTTTTGCAGTTGAAGCATTGTCCGGAGAAGGATGAATTAATCTGATTCATTCTCATTCTGCACTGATTAGCTTTGTGACCAAAGTGGTTGCAGCTGTGGCAGTATCCATTGAAGGATGGATATCTTTGAGCATTTGGCTGTCTTACCGGAGGTCTTCTAGGCCTGCTTCTTGGATTTTCTGATCCAAGATTCTTCTGACCGGATCCGGAGCTTTCTCCTTTCTCATATCCCAAACCATACTTGTCATCTGTCCTCTTTTGACTTCCAAGAAGAACTTCAAGTTGAGCAGAACTTATCTTGAATTTTTCTTTATATTCATTTGCTGTTTGAAGGTCTCTTTTGAGAGAGGCAATTTGATCCTCAAGTTTTCCTTCATTATCTTTGGCATCTTCAAGATCAGATTCAAGGTGTCTGATAATCCTGTTCATCTGGTGGCATTCTTCTGATTTTTCTTTAAGAGATTGTCTTAGATTGTCTTCAGCCTTTCTTTTTTCTTCAATCTCTTGAGTAAACTTTATAGTTCCTGATTCCATTTCATGTCTTAACATAATGACTTCTTTTGATAACTTTTCACATAACTTGGTTTGCTCAGTCAATTCCTCATTTGTATTGCTTTCTTCACTTTGTCTTGCCAACTGTTGAAGCAGTTCCTTTCTCTTTTTCATAGAGAGACTTAATTTGTCTTTTAATTCTCTCATGAATTCATCAGCCTGTTTGAGTCTTTCCTTTAATTCACTGACTTCAGAATTTGACTGTTCAAGATCCTCAAGGGCAGTCTTGAGTTGCTCCCTTAAACCATATGCATCCATTTGAAATCCCAGATCTTCCTCAAGCTGTTAGGCTCTATTAGGAGGAACTTAGCTCTGATACCAATTGTTGATAACTGAGAGGGGGGGGTGAATCAGTTATCCTAATTATTTCCCTTATTGAACTTTTCTTTTAATTGATGTAGCATAAAATCAAACACAAAAACATTAACCATGAAATAAGAAACACATGACACAGTATTTTTGACGTGGAAACCCTGTTAAGGGAGAAAACCACGGGGTGATTAACCCAAGAATTATTCTCTGTTAGAAGAATAGGAAATTACAAAAATGGCACTTGCCAATTAGGGCTCACTGCCCGAGCACACTGCTCACAAGAGGCCCACTGCCTACAAAAAGACACATTGTCTACAAAGTGATGAGAATCACAGTCTTGAACTGATTGGAAGCATCTGCATATGCTGGAGTTCAGTTCCGGTTAGGTTCAGTACACTGATCTGCTGCACTTCATCTTTCCTCTGTTCTTTATTCTGCTATCTTTCACATACCGGATCCTTTTTGCTACCTCTGCTCTTTCTCTGGACTTATTCGCATATCTCTCCACATCGCTACACACTTCACAACTAAATCCATCCTCTATATATATCCGCACAAGTAATTACATCACCTTTCTAGTCGGCATCCGGAACAGTCTAGTTTCTTATAAACTCTCATTCTGTCGGCTGAATCCTTCCTCACCAAGCAATGCGGATCAAGCATATACTTGTAGATATCATTAATCATGTCGGCCAAACATGATTCATGCCTTCACAACCTCTGTCATCAACAGTAACCCATCCGGAAAGCAGTCTGATACTCTGCCAGTTAGTTCTTCCTCTGTTTTCACTGTCTCTCAGGAATCCGGTACTCAACCATTCATATCTTTTTCCTTGTCCATCACCGGAGGCTAAATCCTTGGAATATACCACTCAAGGTAGTCCTCTTGACTTCCCCAAATCCGCACTGCACCAAGACACTTCCACTGAGAGGTCCGGACCAATCTGTCGGACCTTGCCACATGCTCTGTTCTTCTTCACCGGACCACAACATTCTTTATTCTGACTTCCGGTAGAGACACATCATGACTTGCGGATATGTGGGATGACCTTTGTTGCCATCAATGACAACAACCATGAATCCATATAGTGTCTCTTGCCAACAATAACATCCCAATCATACCTGTAGAACCATAGACCATAATATTCCAATGCAGAGCTATTCGGACCAAATTTTTGTCACTCTATTACTTTTGAACAACTGCAAAACTCAGTTCTACTCAGATGGCCATAACTTCACAAATCCTCCATATGGACCTCTCAAATCTTGACTGGAGTAACTTCAGACTATCCTCTACACAACCCTTTGGTCCGCAGACTCTCATCTTCGTCTTACTGGAAATGCTGAGCAATCTACTTTACTAAACTACACTATCTTCACTATCTTTGACAAAGACATATGTTGACATCAATGACAACACATCATAGACACATATTTGCAATAGGTTAATAGTCACTTGGGTTAACTTTAATAAAAGCAAGTGAAGTTGCAAATTAAATATAATCTCTACTTAGTATGAATTTTACCACCACAAGAAAAAAAGTAATTGGACACTTAGGACAAGGAGAACTCAACATCCATCTACATGGCCTACAAAGATTAGAAATAAGAAAGAGTAAAGAGAGATAGGTTTACACCTCAGAATCATGTTTTAAACATAGAACAATGGAAATAGGAAGAGACTTATCCTCAAACCATTTTTGAAAACTTCGCCTTGGAACACCTTTGTTAGTAAATCAATTAGTCACCTTGTTACCTTCTCTATAAACATGGAAAACTTGAACATCACTATAGGCCTTCATAGAATAAAAAGATTCTTCAAGTGCCATACATTTTAATGATTTAACATTAATCATAAATACAAAAGGAAAAAATGAATAATGAGTTCTATACTAGGCTTAGGAATAATATAAAACTCATAAAGAATAAAATAAATGCACAAAGTCGTGCAATTTAATCCTTCTTATTTCTCCAAAAAGGGACTTCATAATCTCCATTTCATTCTCCCTATCTAAAAATTTGTGTAATATCTAGAAGTCTCATAGAATTATAGAGTAACCCAATATGTACTAACTTATATACTAAATTTTTTTAAAATATTTTAAAGTATATTTTATAGTATGTCCTTGCTTAGGGTTAAAGAGAGGGTTTTCAATTTCAAGGGTTTATGTGGAATCCTCCTTTCACACCAAACATTCTAAGGGCATATCAACTGAGTTGAACCTCCAATTTGTGCAAAAGGATTCACGTAACAGGTTGGGCTGCCACTTGGGACACTACAAAAACTTAGATGTTATCAAACAATGTCTCTATCTAATCTTCAAATTCATTTGAAACCCTAATTAAGAAAAACAATAAGCAACTTTACGAATTACAACAAATCCTCTTAAGACAAGGTGAAAGACAGAGATCCTTAACTCATTGTATTTTGAAGTTTGGAAGGCAATAAAGTTAGGGACAGTGGGACTAGCACCCAAGTCTAAGGTACTATTTTCTCTATGGAATCCAGATCTTCTCTTGACACTTATCTTCCTTGTAACTTTAGTTTCTGTGTGTACAAATTTAGAGGACATGGGGACTAGCGCCCATGTCTCAGAAAAGCTCCAATGTCCCACTTTCTTTCAGATTTTGAATCCTTGTTGTCTGCCAACCTCCTCTACAACTCCACTCTATGAAACTCAATACCTATAACCTACAATCACAATGAGTGTCAGAGGGGGTTGTGGTGTTCAGATGATTGCCTCAGTCAAGCCCTCGAGAGACATTCAAGTCTTCCAAACACTGTTTTCAAATAAGAGTGTTTATCCCGGTGAGATAGAGGCAAAAATCCAAATGTTAAATGATTGAAAACACAATAGATATCACCTGAAGTGTAGATCCCATGGATAGTATGAATGGTTTATAATCACAAGTATGCATAAAGTCCATCTAGTTTGCAAATGAAACCTAATCATGCTTATATATGCTACTACAAAGATTCCCACTAGGAGTTTTGTAATTCAAACTTGAGATGTTGGCATAGGACCTAAATAACAATCACTAAACTAACATTTGAATTTAGAGCTTACCTAAACTAGGGTAGGACTAAGGCTCTAGCACCCAAGTCCACCTCTCATTTTAGGTTAGAACTGATTAATGTAGCACCCCCTAGGTCCCATTTGTCATAACAGTTAGAGGTTTTCTCACCGGGATTCAAAATTAACATGCAAGATGCTTATAATACCTTCTAAAGAGCCAAGAGCTAAACCTTAAGAGGGAAAAGCCTCCAAGGGGACATTTTTTGACATAACAGTCCTAACTTCTTAAAAGTGACTTTATAAGATAATATTAGAATCTAATAAAGTATCCTCAAGATGACTTTTTAAAGATAAAATTATTTTATTGTCATACCTTTTGAAGAATATTTTCTTAGAGCATTAAGATAGAGACCAATAGAAATTAAGTTGCATTATTCTTTCTTTTCAATCACTATGATATATAAACGCTTGGAGGAGTGTGATGGCATCAAGCGGTGTTTGCACTCTAGGGCACACTTGAGAGTGTCCCTACCTGAGTTTTCCTTCCCTGTTCTTTTGTGGATAGAGGTGTTTTGGGGTGCTATATGGCAGTGCTATAGCTTGGTAGAATTTTGATGAGGTCTTTGGAGCATTTAGGGGTATTTGGGGGTGCTATTTGTTGTTTTGTGGGTACGGGAAGGCAACATATGGTGGTGTTAGGCTGCAGGATCAATTGGAGATTCTTCTCTGTGGTGTTTTTATTATTATTCTCTGATTTGTGGGATAGTCTTTGGGCTATTCCCTCTTTGGCTAGGGTTTGGCATTTGGTTACTTGGTCACCATGGGGTTTGGCACTGGTCTACCTAATGGACCTAGGGTTTCTTTATGCAAGGTTCTCAATAGGGAGGATCCCTCTTCAGTAAATATGTCTCAAGATTTGAATGGAGGGCATGCTACTCTCTTCGCTAGCCCTCAGATTTCCAAGGTGAATGGATGCCTTGAGAGGAGCCAGGAAAGTCCAATCTTGGTGATTCAGTCAAAGTCTATGGACGAGGATGTTGTGTATCTAGTAAATCATGCCTTAATCTACAATTTTATGGGGATCCATGTTTCATTGCCCTTCATCAAATCCTAGGTAAGATGAACATGGAATCTTGAAGGTGATTTGGAGGTAATGTTGGTAGCGAATAATTACTTTTTGGTGGTGTTTTCAAATTTGATGGATCTCAATAACACCTTTGAGGGGAACCTATATTTTTACAATCTGGTTGGGATTTTCATTAATCCTTGGCATGTTGGATTCAATCTGGTAGAGGAGTTGCCTTCTAGGATACCAGTGTGGATTCGACTTCCCTGGTTCCCACTTAAATTCTATAGGAATTACATTTTACATATGGTTGTGATACTACTAGGCAAGCCAATGGGTCCTTCACAATAGACATTCGATAAAAAGGTAATTTCTTCTGCTTGCATTTGTGTTGAAATTGATTTAAACAATCCTTTTCCAAATTCTTTAGAAATTCATTTAGGAGATTCTTCCTGGACTCAATAGTTGGATTGTGAGGCTCTTCCTTTTCAATGTTGAATGTGCCATGAGTATGGGCATTTGCAAAGGAAGTATCCCAGAGTTAACGTAGTAGGAAGCCAAACTACTAAACCTCCTCAGCCCATTCCTAGGATGGATAAGGGAAAATCCCTAGTTGCAGCAAAGGAGATAGATAAGGAGGGTTTTATCTTAGTAAAATCTTGGAATAAGGGAAGAGGCCAGAAGAGGAATCTCAAGGATAGATAGGATGATGGGTTGTAAAATCAGTTTAATGCCCTAAATGCGAATGTTGAATAGGGAATGATCCTAGTGGAGATGTAAGATGAGTTAGGCCTCATGGGGATGGTTTAGGATGGTTTAAGGGAGGAGGCCTATTGTGATAATAGTTAGGTGGAGGTTGTGGGTTCTTAGATGGATATAGATCAGATTCCAGTAGTCCCAGCTAGATTAGGTAAGGAAGATGTTGGTCTATCTTAGGAGGCCCCATGCCTACCTACAGAGAAACACAATCAAATTCCTAGGATTGGTAGTAGAGCCCATCCTTCTCTTAGGATTCAACAACATATTCTCAAAAAGGCTTCCCTAGAGAAGTGCCCAAGTTGGCTCAGAAAAATGATCAAGAGAAAGTTAAGTTGGAAGGTGAGAATTTTATGGAGTCAGGGTTAGTTAAAACTATTGATTCCCACTTTTCTACTTCTCACAGATGACTGTGCTCTTAGGGAATGTACGTCAATTGAATAACAACCCTAGACAAAAGGTTGTTTAGGATTTGATCTATGTTCATTCACCTGATTTGGTCTTCATTTAGGAGTCGAAGTTGTTGGTGGAAGGTAGGTTCAACATAGCCTCTAGAATTTGGGTTAGAGGTTGGTGTTAGTGTATTAGGAACTAGGGTAGCATAGGTGGTGTTGTTTTCTTGTGGGATCTGCACAAGATTTCTCCTATTTGGTGGCTCTCTAGTAGATACTATATTTCAATGGTTGCAACTAGTTATGATTATGGGGAAGTGGTACTTTTCACCAATGTGTATGCCCCGGTTGATGTTCAAGGAAAATCTACTCTATGGTCTCATATTGGTTATGTTCACTCATTCACTCCATATTTGCCTTGGATTATGGCTAGTGAGTTTAATGCCATTGTTAGTTTGGATGAGAAGATGGGGGATTGGATAGGTTGGAACCTTATTCCACATTGTTTAGGGATAATATTCTTTTCCTAAATCTTGTGGACATAAATCCCTTCAATGGACTCATCACTTGGAATAATAGAAGATGTGGAGTACATTGCATTTCTAAAAGGCTAGACAAGTTTTTGGTCTCGAGCTTCTGGATTGGCAACAACTAGGCTATGAGTTTAAAGATTCTAGATTGGTGGGGATTAGATCATTAGCCTATTAAACTTTAAGCCTCCTTGTTTGGGGCTATAAAGAACCCTTCCTTTAAGTTTTAGCTTATGTGGCTCGAAATACCTTCTCTCAAGACTTTATGGCTAGTTGGTGGAATCAAGGAAAGATGGATCATGGAATTGCTATGTAATCCTTGCTTAAGAGGTTGTATTATGTGAAGTTTCAACTTAAGAAGTGGAAAAAACAATATTTTGGAAACATCTTTCAGGCTAAGGCGGTGGCTCAATGTTGGTTGGATCTCATTTCTCATTAGATTAGGGACTATGACCTCACTATAGAGAGTATTAGGGATGAAACATAAGCTTTGAAGGATTTGGTTGAATGGGAATTACGTGAGGAAATTTTTTGGAAGCAAAAGTTGTGGATTGATTGGCTCTACAAAGGAAATAGAAACACTTCTTTGGTGTCCTCTCAAGGGGCACTGCTTACTTCTAGATGGGAGATTTCAGTACAGGCTTCTTGATTCTTCTCTTCTTTGTTTGTGGAGGACTCCCCTTAGCTATTGAGGAGGAAATTTTGGTTCTAGAGTGCATTCCTCCTTTGGTATCTAATGAGATGAATGAGACCATCCTTGGACCCCTCTCTATGGAGGAATTGGAGAAGATTGTTTTTTAGTTGAAAAGGGGGAAGGCCCTAAGACCAGATGACTTTCTTGGTTAAATTATTTCAATAATTTTGGGAGATTATCAAATTTGATCTTTTGGAGGTGGTTAGGGAGTCACACAGGAGCAAGCAAATGCTGAAAACCTTGAATGTTACTTTCCTAGTTCTTATCCCTAAGAGTGAAGGAGCTAACTTTCTAACTCTTTTTAGGCCAATATCTCTATGCAATGTTGTTTATAAGATCATCACGAATCTGATTGTAGAAATATATAAACCGTGGTTCAACAGGTTGATTTCAGAGGAGCATGGTGGATTTCGGATGGTGTGCTTGTGGCAACAGAGGCTATTCACTCCATGGCGGTGTCCAAGGAGAAAGCAATGTTCATTAAGATGGATATGGCTAAAGCTCATGATTGTGTCAAATGGGATCTCCTCTAAAAAGTCTTGTTGGCTTTTGGATTTGATATTGACTAGGTGGATTGGGTTATGAGCTATGTTACATTAACTTCCCTTTTTGTTCTTATTAATAATGAATCCACTGAGCTATTTGGATCTTCTAGGGGTCTACGGTAAGGGGACCCTTTGTCTTCATACTTGTTTATTCTCTTTGCTAAAGTATTGGGGAGACTCCTAAAATCTCATGTGGGTCAGGGCTTGATCTACGGTTGGAGTTGCGGCAACAACTTGCCTCCTCACTCTCATTTACAATTTTTAGATGGCACTGCTCTAATCAGTTTAGCTAAAGTCAATGAGGTGATTAACTTAAGAAAGACCTTAGATATTTATCTGGCTTCATTAGGTCAAAGGATTAATGAAGATAAGTCCTCTATCTTCTTTTTTAACACTCCTCGTCTTATTTAGAATAGGATTGCAAGGGTTCTTAGATTCTAGATTGGGACTCTCCCTCTTGTCAATTTTGATATCCCCATTCTTGTTGGCACTTTATCTAGGGGTTTTTAGTAGGATATGCTTGACAAGTTTTGTAATGGGGTTAGTCATTGGACTTGTAGATGGTTTTCCTTAGCTAGGAGAGTTACTTTATTAAAATTAGTGATTCAACCTCTCCCATCTATAGGTGTTTTGTTTAGGGGGTTCCCTCAAGATTTATTGATGAATTTGATGCTCTGTCTAGACAATTCTAATGGGATGGAAATTTAGAGTCTTTGAAGTGGAGTCTGGTCAAGTGGGACTTTATTCATAGGTCTTGGTCTTCGGTAGGATAATCTTACTGGGTAGGCCTTGGTTGCCAAATTATATTAGAGGTTGTGCACTTGTCAAGATTAGGATTGGGCTAAGATACTTAACTATAAGTACTTGTGGGAATTGAAAGTGTTGGCATCCCTAAGATTATTCTCTCTGGTAAAGGATCCATGGTTTGGGGCACACTTAAAGGGGGGCCAAGCTAATTAAGTAGGTGTTGTTTTGGATTTGTAATAGGGGTTTTAAGGCATGTTTTTGTATGATTATTGGGATGGCCATCTATCTATCTTGTCTAAGTTTCTACACATACAACCCTTGTGCAACCTCTTTTTTGATGCAGGGTAGCATTGTGTGGAGCACTTCAACTTAGTTTAGCCTTTGGGTCCGGTGGAGGTTTGAAGATAGAAAGATTCTTCCAAGAGGTTACCAAGGGGGTTACAAGAGGAACAAGAGGAATTAACTCAAATTCTTGCTAGTAGATTTTGTAATTCCCTGAGAGAGAGTGATTCTTTGGCCTAGACTCTAAACCTAAAAGGTGTGTATTCTGTTGCTTCTAGTTATTGTGTGTTAGACAGGCATAAGTTTGGGGAGATTGACTCCCCATGGTGAAAGTTTGTTTGGAATAAGTTTGGGTGGCCTAAAGGTAACTTTTTCCTTTGGTTGGTTTCTTAGAATCGGTGCCTCACCTAGAATAACCTATGGAAGAGGGTCTTTCTAGGTCCTTCTATGTCCTTCCTCTATAATAGTAGTGAGTAGATTCTTTCTCATTTATTTTTTGGTGTTACTTGGCCAGAGAGATTTGGCATCTTTGGTGGGGTTCTTGGAAGCAATCCTATGTCCATGCTTCTTCTTTGGTGGATTTTTAGAGAAGATTTGGAAGATCCCTGGCTAAGGCCTCTTTTGTTCAGCTAGCTTGGACTATTGTTCCTACTTTTCTTCTATGGCAACTTTGGATGGAAAGAAACTAGAGGATTTTCAACGAAGTTGGTGGTTCAACAGTTGTGGTAGAGGGTTCATAGTATGCTCCAAGAGACTTTAGAAGTTAAGTTTGATTCTTCTACAAGGTTGGATGGTCAGGAGTTGTAGGTGGGCCAAAATTTGAGGTTAGTGGAAGGGGACTTATAGACTCCCTAGCCTAGGAAAAGGAGCCTCTCCAAGGTAAGATTCAGAGATAACGAAGGTGGTCTCCTCCACCTCTAGGAGTTTGTAAGATTAATATAGATGGCTCTTCTAGGGGGAATCTTGGTCATGCTAGGATTGGGGGAGTAGGGAGAGATAGTTCTGGAACTATTTTTTTCTTCTTTTGAATTTATAATGGGCAACAAACAAACAATTTGATGGAGGCCCTATCTATTCAAAGCTATACTATGAAGAAAGGGTGTGCTTTAGGTTTGAGAAGGGTTATTTGAGAGTCTAACTCCCAGATTGTTATTAATATGCTGAATGAGAAGGTTGTGGAAGGCATGCAGTGGCATCAGTGGTTAGATAGACTCTCTGGTTGAGTCACTCAATGGATTTTATCTCATTTGTCTATGTTCCTAGGGAGTGGAACAAAGTGGATAGTTTCTTGGCTAAGTGGTCTTCTAAACAGGTGGGGGATTAGAATGTTAATTAATGGGACCTTTTGTCCCAAGATTGTGTTCAAACTTTAGAAATGTTGATCTCTGAAGACATGGTTGGTTAGTTGTGGTTCCTCTTTGGATACTTGAAGTGGTGAGCTTCCTGAGTTCTAGTTTGGTTGGTTGGTAGTTTCGTGGTTGTATTTTTGCTTTTTGTTGATTCTTTGGGGAGTTGTTCACTTCGTTATGTACTAGTGGTTTCTTTTATAATAAATTTTTACCCATTTAAAAAAAACATGGAAACCACTATATATTTGATAAACATGAACATATAGTCGATAAGGGCATGGTTTGGTGGATAAGTCACTCAGTTGTAGTGGCGGCCACCAGAGTTCAAACCCCCATTGGGCCAACGAGTTCACAAGCTTTACACCTTCGCTGGGCCAACAAGCTCGCGGGTTTGAAGTGTTCTCGCTAGGGGATGAGGTCCCCCGTGTTGTGGTCTCACCAGTTCATTACTCTGGAAAAAAGCATTCATGTGGATCTAGAGGGTGTGCTACACTAGTGTCGCTGGTCATGTTAAAAAGTTTACCAGGTGCATTATCTTTAAAAAAAAAAGATAAACATGAACATATAGAGATTGTTTTTAGTTTTGAGATATGAATATGAATCATTACATTTCAAACAAAATCTAAAAGTGATTGAGAGTTGTTATCAATCAAAATAGTGTCACATAAACAACCAACATGTTTGTATGCCATCTCAACAAATGAATTTGATCCCATGACCTCTCATTGTCAAAATCAAGTGACATAACAGAATCAACTATGCATGCATGTGTAAATGCAAAGAAATATTGGTCAACTTTATTTTGACTAAGTTTGAGATTACAATGTACCAACTAGATGAGATTTACCATGTCAACCATGGAGTCAACAATTCAAGGCTTCCTTGGATTTATTTTCTCAAACTTAGATAACTCGTGTATAAATCCTCCATTATGAGTTTCTCAATTTTTACACCATAGAGAGGCATAGGGAAATATACTTGATGGTTCTTGAGAAAAATTTGAATGTTGTGGAAGTAGCTCTCATGATATAGGTAACACATCTCTTATCTATATCACCAAATATTAAGGTTTGGGTGAATACAATAAATTTTGCAAGTGTGAGTCTATTATCAATTAGGATTGTGCCACTAGCTAGGTCAAACTTGGCTATCCTGTTGAAACATGGAAACTCTATCAGATTGTGGGTGATCTATTTTGAGAGGGAATCTCTAGAGTGATCTGGTTCACCTTATGATTTTCCTAATCTAATCACTTGCAGGGGAAAATGGATAGGAGGATATGCTGAAATAAATAACTGAAATGAAATCTAAGGGATGCACAATCAAATCTTACTCACAGTCAGACCACAGAGCACTGATCTTCACAACATTTCTTATTTTACCCAATTCATAAATGTTTTGCATGAAGGTTTAATTAAACACAACATGCAACCTGAATTAAAGAAAAGACTGCATATCCTATTACAAAATCAAGACAAAAATAAAGGATAAATGCTTATCACAGTGTAATATCAAATAAGTTGTGCAACAAGAGAGGCAAAAAATAAAGGAAAACTGATGCCTATATTTGAAGGAATAATGAGTACATGAAATGAATATAACACTCTCGATATGAAAGGAAGATTCTCATATCTCTGCACTCTGATCTCTACTCAATGCTATAAAAACTCTAACTGGAACCCTGAAAAAGAAATATATGTCTGACATATATGCTCTCAAATCCATCTCCTCCTAAATTTATAAATGATTGCTTTAAAACTAACTTTTCAATGCTTGGCAGTTTGATTTTATCTCCTATTCAATTTGATTTAGAAAAGCAAAACAAATCTTTATGGCTTATAATTTTTCCATTCTGCAATTACAATATTTGATTTTTTCATTAAAAATCATAAAAAATATAGAGGCATGGCATATAGTTTGCAAAAATAAAAGCCTGGTAGGCTTATCCCTATATTACCTATCTCTGCATAAGAAAACACATAAGGCATATGATCCATCCACTCTAGTCCACTTTCAATAGTGATCTAATGAATCTTTTGAGGCATAGTGCCTAGGCATGTATGTGTAAGGGGCCTTGTAAATAATGTTAAGGCATATGCATCCAATCTCTAAAGGGGACCCTAAGCATGATGAATACTAGGTGATCATGGCATTTATTTATGATTTACCCCAAGTGGTTAAGGGGTCTTTGCATATTCATTATATAAGTCATAGTGACTTAGGGCCTTAACACCTTCAGGGAATTAGTCAAGCATATGGAAATGAAATGATGTCATAAAAATGCCACCATGAAATTAGGGCTTGAATAGAAACCCTAATGACAAAACCAAACTTTGCCCTATTCTTTCGCATATTCACATTTTGCATTTTGAAGCGAGAGAGCTCCGCACTATTGCCACTACCAAGGTTTGAGCCAAAAACTCAAACATTTGCACTATCTCGGTAGCATTTTTGATGGATTTTGTTTCAAAAAAGAAGGTAAATATTGATTGTGACTCATTTTCATTGATTTCCTTTCATTTTTGATTGAAAATGACTTTGAAACCGCCACCTTAGTATGCTATCTGATGATTTGGCTCCTTGAATGATTGTGTTTTTCTTTACCATTTGTGCCACTGCTATTTCTCTATGTCCATGACCGACATAGCTATTCCTCTGGCCACCATGAACAGTGGGTTCAAGCTCTATTTGAGAGCGAAGTGAAAACAAAAGAGGGAAAAACTATGATAGCATGCACAGGTGGATTCTCTAGGTAAGTTCACATACTTTCTTCTCCATATGCAAAAAATAAAGAAATTGTATTATTCTTTACTTCATGTGGACTATAAAAAAAAAAAACCCTTTAGCATAACACTAGGACACGGCTATTATAGCTCGATTTGAGTTTCTTTCATTTTGCTTGTAAGAATGAACCTAGGGTTCAAATCTGTTCAACACATTGTCAATATGAGTACATCCTTCATGGTATTAGTGTTTAAATCCACTATATTTTCATTGTGTATGTTGCTCACTAGGAGGTTAAAACCATGCTCTGTGCATCTATTTTTCCATGTGAACAAAGTATGAACTTTGACGTTTTATGGGGAAAATGTGTTTTGCTGTGTATGATGCTTTGTGCCTAATTTGTGTTTACTTCACTTGGAAGGCCATGAACTCCATTATTTCTAAGTTTTGACATGATTGAATGGTTTCTTTCCTCTTTGTATATGAATTTGACATTTTAAATCCTCAAATGGGTCTATAGTGCCATGAATAAAAGCCTTCCTCATTGTTAAAAGCCATGGCTTATGATTACACAAAATGGGTGTCATTTTATCATTTCTCGCATATTGACAAAACCACACTTTCTTCATTTCTTAAAATGTAAATGATAGACCTTTTACTGGGTCAAACTAGTTATCTTCTCCATCCTCTGTATAAAGAAGACATGAATTTTGTCAACCATTTATTTCCTGTTTCTGCAAGAACCATCAGAAGAGATATGCACTAAAGATCATGGTTCCATTTCTATTGTTTCACATTACTGCTATTCATTTTATTGTACTAGCCTAATCATTACATTTGTAATGCTTCTTTATTCACATATTGGAATAATAATGACTCTTTTCTTCACTTGGCTGAGGCATGAAAATTATGGAGCACTTGTAGCTATGTCTTTATATCAGTCATTTGAATGTCTTTTAGCTGATCATGGTTGTCTTGTAGCTATCATTTCACTTCCTACTATGTTCCATGTACCTGATATTCTAGTGTAATCATGGCCTACATACCAATAGTATTACTTCACCAAGATAAATCAAATACTGTCACTCACAATGTTTGATCGATGGAGACTCCTCACTCTACTGAACATGCTCTTTGCAAATAATATTCATGATCAACATTTTAAGTTGACTATCTTCAATAGCTGTGAGATGTTATCTAAATGACCTTGTATCTGTGATGTCATGTTGTAACACACTTTTGGCTATTACTATCCACTGTAGCTCCTTCATGATATATACCATTGGCATTATCACATATGTGGTTTTTATTCATGGTTGTTCCAAAGATATTTACAAACTATAACTCTTCAACATGTTCTATTATTGATAGCGCTGCATAATAATGATGCTCCTCTTAAATAATTACAGTTGCTCATGCTAGCTGCAACAACATGTGTTATAAGGCTATGTTGCTTGTCATGGCACACTTCTGGCATCTCTATGCATAGTCTGTGTTTTAATGGCATTGGTTCTTTTGTATGTCATGATTGATATGGCAGTCATAATAAGGGTTGATTCTAAACATTCATGGCTTGTTCATGCATTTATAATTGATATTGATGTCCTTTTTAATGCAGAAGCAAACTATTTCTGATCCCTACTAGCTTCATTGCTCCTTCTGTGACTACATCTAGAGTTTGGACTATCATTTCTTGCATTCATCATGGATGTTCTTTTCAAATTGAACAAGAACCTCATCAGGCAGCCATGTAAGAGCTCAGTGTCTATTGATGATTATCACTTCAACTCTCTTTCAATTGGTATTCATGGGTGACCATTGAGTTTGAAGCTCAATAGGCTGAGTTGATATAGCACTATTTTACTTTATCACATTCCTTTTGCATAGTATGCATGACTAATTTCATCCCCTTTAACTTAGGGGTAGCATGCCGGGCTCAACCGTTGTGGGAGCCCGTTTAGCACCACATGCTAAATTGTCTTCTGAACAACAACATACTTTCACCTATACTTGCATGTGAAACAAACATATTAGTTTAAAAAATAATGATACTTGATGATGCTTCATTTTCCTCTCTTGTAACTGATGAATATTGTACTTTCTGATCATGACTATCTCATACAATCTATTATGTATTATGTTTGTACTAATATAGTGTATAGATGAGATGATGTCATGAGCTCTAACCCCCTCTCTTCTTTCCCCTCTAATGTAGGTTATGATAGTTTCAGAGCTCGACAATGAATGGAGCAGCTACCATATGATCGACCGACTCTAAATTTAGGCAATAATTGGCACCCTCTCCTTCATATGATTTGTCAATTCCTATTTTCCCTTTTACAGTTGCATAACATATTGTATTAGATATTCAGATCCAGCTACTCACTTACCCACCTGCCTAACTGATCACATAAGCCAGTAGGCCAATTGAACTCAACTTTATACTCTCCTTGGTCTGAAATAGTATCACTAGGAAGTTGCTCTCTCTCATTCGCTGCCAACCCAGCCAGATATCTAATAGCGCACCCTCTTGAAGGATTGGGATTGGAAAAAATAGCATTATCTACACTTTTCATGATAGCCTACCATGTGGCTTCTTCCTCTTTAGTCAATGGATCACTCTCCTCAGTCAAAGTAGCTAATAGCTCATCTAAACCATCAAAACTTCGAAGATCCTTAGAAAGAGCTATACTAGACTCAAAAAATTCATTATGACATGAGGAGATACACTCAGAAATAGGAATCTCTTCGGTTAATGAAGGAAAGTGTTTAAATGATGAACTAACCTCTTTCAACATATCATCAATTGGCACATCAACTTCAAATTTCTCCATATGACAGTAAGGCATCTCTTCTAACCAATCAAGACTAGGTTGCTAGTTATGTTGCTCTATAACCAGTGACTCATTCAGAAATGCAGTCACCTCTTCCTCATGTGTTTTCTATTCCAAACAATTCTCCTCCAAAGATGTTGGCATAATAGCTAAATGTGAGCAGAAAAGCTTAATTTCAGCTTGCAAAAGATCTTCCTCAAGCTCTTGATCACTTGAATCAGGGTTGTCTTCACAAATCTGTCCTTGGATCAGTAAGTCATCTAAATGGTCTTCTTCATTACCAACATAATCAGGCAATTGATCAAATAAGAAAACTGAATGATCTCCCTGTTCCAGTCTATTCTCCATTTTCTAAGCAATGTGTTTTTGCAATTGAAGACTTTTGCCCTCCAATCTTTGCATCATGCTTTGATTCATCTTATAGAAAGCATTAGAAATTTTTTAAAATGGTTCAAAATGCATAGGGTTCAGGACCAAGTTTGAATCAACTTCCTTCACACATTTATTATGCTCATAATCAGCTAGGGCTGCAAGACAAATAACAACAACTTCTTGTTCTCTATTTGATTTCTCAGCTGATGGCCTGACATTCTTGATTTCAATTGGTTTGGATTCTTCATATGGCTAAAACTGAGGACTAATGGACTAGTCTTGGGGATAATTCATATCATGAAATTCAGTACCTTGCCAATTCATGAAAACTACCTCAGGGCTACTATCTCTTCTTGGGCCCTACAGATTACTTTGGAAGGGTGCCCTATTTGGCTGATTAGGCTGGTACCCAGTTTGGTATGGCTCATGCTCTTGACTAATTTGTCTCTTAAAATTAACAAACTCATTTTTCATGCTCTCAATTGTGTTTTGAAGCTATTGGAATTCTTGAATTTGGACTGGAACAATAGTCTGTTGAGTAGTAGCCTGGTATCTTATGGCTGAAATAGCTAGGATAGTAGTTAAAAGGGGAACCTCCATGGGCTTATGGGGCTAGATTTGTAGAAAAATGGGTATGGGAGGCCTTGGAGCTACTTTCCCTGCTAGAATAAGGTAGATTTCTGCTCTAACAATAATCTCAAAAGCATCGGGAAGGGTAGATCCACCTAAACGCTGAATCATAACAGATATTTCACTATCGAAAGCTTTAAAGCAAAACAAAAAGGCATGCTATAGTGTAGGCCTTACCGTTATGGGGATTCTATCCCAAGGCCTCTGAAAGTGGTAGTTGAAATCAGACATATGTTCATGTGGGTGCCTCTTGATGGTACTCAACTATTGCAACAGAGACAAAAGATCGGATTTGTCCTCAAAATGTTTGTGCAATCCATCTCCTAGGTCATCCCATGACATGATTGAGCCTACTATGAGTCCTCGAAACCACTGCAAAGCTTTCCCTTTCAATAATGCAGCCAAGAGTCTGATGGCAACATTCTCTTGGGTAACATTATGTATTGAACACAGCATTGCAACATCCTGAATGTGCTCAGTAGCTATAGTGTGATCCTCTCTAGTGAAATATTGTAGTCCTTTGAGAGCTGTAGCTAGAATGTCATCACGCTGAGCGAGTTGTAACGAGCTGCTCCTGATAAATGCAACAAAAGGAATTGATCTAGCCATTTACTTAGAGTTGCTAGGGTGTTGAAAAATTTTACCTCCAAAGATTGTTAATACTGAAGAAACACCTGATCCTTTAGTATGTGACCTTTTTTATGTGTTGTTCATTAGATCTGCATGCAAAGACAAAAATTTGAGTCACCCAGTATGCTGATTTTACCTCTAAAAGGTTGAAAACCTTGCAGCGCATACCAAACAACAAAGAAAACATGCATTTTTATCCCACTAGGCATGCCAAAAACTGTTGGCACCAAGGTGGGGATGATTTATTAGGTGTTTAAAAGATATTTTTAAAACTGCAACAAGCTAAGAATGGCAACAAAACTTTTTAGCTTCAAACTTTGTTCCACTGGATGTGCCAAAAACTATTGTCAATCAAGATTGCGCCAGTAGCCAAGTCAGACTTGGCTATCCTGCTGAAACATGCAAACCCTCTCAGATTGTGGTTGATCTATTTTAGGAGGGAATCTCCAGAGTGAGCTAGTTCTCCTTGTGATTTTTCTAATCTAATGACTTGCAGGGGAAAAGGGATAGTAGGATATGCTGAAATAAATAATTGAAATGAAATCTAAGGGATGCACAATCCGATCTTACTCATAGTCAGACCACAGAGCACTAATATTCACAACATTTCTTATTTTACCCAATTCATAAATGTTTTGCATGAAGGTTTAATTAAACACAACATGCAACCTGAATTAAGAAAAAAATTGCATATCCTATTACAAAACCAAGACAAAAATAGAGGATAAATGCTTATCACAGTGTAATATCAAATCAGTTGTGTAACAAGAGAGACAAAAAATAAAGGAAAACTACTGCTCTATATCTGAAGGAATAATGAGTACATGAAATGAATACAACACTCTCAATGTGAGAGGAAGATTCTCATATCTCTGCACTCTGATCTCTACTCTATCCTGTAAAAACTCTAACTGGAACCCCCAAAAAGAAATATATCTTTTACATATATGCTCTCAAATCCATCTCCTCCTAAAGGCTAGAAAATAGATCTAAAAATCCATTTTTGAGCTCACAGAATAAGCTAAAAATGAAGCTCCTCAATTGTCTCCAAACAACTGCCAAATCTATCCAAAAGACTCCCCAATGTGACCCCTCCAAAAATATACTTTCGTCTGCCCATGAGATCTCAAATTTTGTCTTATCTACCTCTAAATAAAACAAGTTGAAAAAGAATATCTAATTTGTTTAATTAGCTCCAACTACCTAAAAATAGTTAATTTTTAAAGCAATTTAGCAATGATTGCTTTAAAACTAACTTTACAATGCTTGGCAGTTTGATTTTATCTCCTATTCGATTTGATTTATAAAAGAAAAACAAATCTTTGTCGTATAATTTCACCATTATACAATTACAATATTTGATTTTTTCAATAAAAATCATAAAAAATATAGAGGCATGGCATATACTTTGCAAAAATAAAATCCTGGTAGGCTTATCTCCATATTACCTATCTCTGCATAAGAAAACACATAAGGCATATGATCCATCTACTCTAGTCCACTTTCAATAGTGATCTAATGAATCTTCTGAGGCACAATGCCTAGGCATGTATGTGTAAGGGGTCTTGTAAATAATGCTAAGGCATATGCATCCAATCTCCAAAGGGGACCCTAAGCATGATGAACACTAGGTGATCATGGCATTTATTTATGATTTACCCCAAGTGGTTAAGGAGTCTTTGCATATTCATTATAAGTCATAGTGACTTAGGGCCTCCACACCTTCGGGGAATTAGTAAAGCATATGGAAATGAAATGATGTGATAAAAAAGACACAATGAAATTATGGCTCGAATAGAAACCCTAATGACAAAACCAAACTTTGCCCTATTCTTTCACATATTCACATTTTACATTTTGAAGCAAGAGAGCTCTGTACTACCACCACTGCCAGGGTTTGAGCCTGAAACTCAAACATTTACACTATCTCAGTAGCATTTTTGATGGATTTTCTTTCAGAAAAGAAGGTAAATGCTGATTGTGACTCATTTTCATTGATTTCCTTTCATTTTTTTTTATTGAAAATAACTTTGAAACCATTGCCTCAGTATGGTTTCTGATGATTTGGCTTTTTGAATGATTGTGTATTTCTCTACCATTCATGCCTTTGCTATTTCTCTATGTCCATGACCGCCATTACTATTCCTCTAGCTGTCATCAATGGTGGGGTCGAGCTCTATTTGAGAGCGAAGTGAAAACAAAAGAGGGAAAAAGTATGACGACATGCATAGGTAGATTCTCCAGGTAAGTTCGCATACATTCTTCTCCATATGCAGAAAACAAACAAACTGTATTGTTCTTTACTTCATGTGGACTATAAAAAAAAAAAGAAACCCCCTTTGGCATTATACTAGGCCACGGCTATTATAGCTCAATTTGAGTTTCTTTCATTTTTCTTGTAAGAATGAAGCTTGGGTTTGAATCTCTTCAATATATTGTCAGTATGAGTACATCCTTCATGGTATTAGTGTTTTAATCCATTGTATTTTCATTGTGTATCTTGCTCACTAGAAGGCTACGGCCATGCTCTGTGCATCTATTTTTCCATGTGAACAAAGTATGAACTTTGATGTTTTATGGGGAAAATGTGTTTTGTTGTGTATGATGCTTTGTGCCTAATCTATGTTTACTTCACTTGGAAGGCTATGAACTCCATTATTTCTGAGTTTTGACATGATTGAAGGTTTTCTTTCCTCTCTGTATATGAATGTGCCATTTTAAATCCTCAAATGGGTCTATATTACCGTGAATAAAAGCCTTCCTCATTGTTAAAATCCACGGCTTATGATTACACAAAATGGGTGTCATTTTATCATTTCTCGCATACTAACAAAACCACACTTTCTTCATTTTTAAAAATGCAAAAGACCGACCTTCTGTTGGGCCAAACCAGCTATCTTCTCCATCCTCTATATAATGAAGACATGAATTTTGTCAACCATTTATTTCCTGTTTTTGCAAGAACCATCAGATGAGATATGCACTAAATATCATGGTTCCATTTCTATTGTTTCACACTACTATTGTTCATTTCATTGTACTAGCCTGATCATTACATCTGTATGGCTTCTTTATTCACATATTGGAATAATAATGACTCTTTTCTTCACTTGGCTGAGGCATGAAAATTATGCAGCACTTGCAGCTATGTCTTTATATCAGTCATTCAAATGTCTTTTAGTTAATCATGGCTATCCTGTAGCTATCATTTCACTTCCTACTATGTTCCATGTACTTGATATTCTAGTGTAATCATGGCCTACATAGCATAAGTCTTACTTCACTGAGATAAATCAAATACTATCACTCACAACATTTCATCAATGGAGACTCCTCACTCTACTAAACATGCTCTTTGCAAATAATATTCATGATCAGCATTTTAAGTTGACTGTCTTCAATGGCTGCGAGATGTTATCTAAATGACCTTGTATCCGTGATGTCATGCTACAACACACTTTTGGCTGTTCCTGTCCATTGTAGCTCCTTCATGATATATACCATTGGCATTATCACATATGTGGCTTTTATTCATGGTTGCTTCAAATATATTTATAAACTATAACTCTTTAACATGTTCTATTCTTGGTAGCACTGCATAATAATGATGCTCCTCTTATATAATTACAGTTGCTCATGCTAGCTACAACAACATGTGTTATAAGGCTATGTTTCTTATCATGGCACACTTCTAGCATCTCTATGCATAGTCTGTGTTTTAATGGCATTGGTTCTTTTGTATATCATGACTGATATGGAAGTCATAATAAGGGCTGGTTCTGAACATTCATGGTTCTGAACTATCATTTCCTGCAATGATCATGGATGTTCTATTCAAACTGAACAACAACCTCATCAGGTAGCCATGTAAGAGCTTAGTGTCTATTAATGATTATCACTTCAACTCTCTTTGAATTGGTAGTCATAGGTGACCATTGAGTTTGAAGCTCAATAGGCTAAGTTGATAAAACACTATTTTACTTTATGACGTTCCTTTTGCACAATATGAGTGAGTAGTTTGATTTCATCCCCTTTGACTTAGGGGTAGCATGCCATGCTCAACCCTTGTGGGAGCCCATTTAGCACCACATGCTAAATTGTCTTTTGAACAACAACATACTTTCACCTATACATGCATGTGAAACAAACATATTAGTTTAAAAAACAATGATACTTGATGATGCTTCATTTTCCTCTCTTGTAACTAATGAATATTGTACTTTCTGATCTTAACTATCTCATACAATCTATTATGTATTGTGTTCGTACTGATATGGTGTATGGATGGGATGATGTGATGAGCTCTAATGCCCCCTTTTCTTTCTTCTCTAATGCAGGTTATGACAGTTTCGGAGGTGGGCAATGAATGGAGTAGCTTCCATATGATCGACCAACTCTGAATTCAAGCAATGATTGGCATCCTCTCCTTTATTTGCTTTGTTAGTTCCCGTTTTCTCTTTTATAGTTGCATAACATATTGTATTAGATATTTAGATCCAACTACTCCCACGGCTTTTGTGGGACCAATTATTTCTCTCTTTTGTTCTTTATTCACTGCAATGTGATCCATTTATTTATATCTCATCTAATGATATGAATGTAATACTAAAATACATTATGAGACATCTTTCAAATGATGATAAGCACTTTGAAATAGTAATGAATGTCAACTGATTTGTACTTTCTTTTACATAACCATAGATAATAAAACTAAATCAATCTGTATGATAACTTACACAACTGGTGCCACCAGAAATGCTATTAATTTTCACTTTAAGATAATGAACTGCAATGCATCAGTTCTGCCAATTTCTAAGTTGTGGTGAAAAAATGGTAACAAAGTCATAGGGGAAACTCCATAAGTAAAAACACCCATGGAATATACACTATATCCACCAATAGTACTATTAGATTTTATATATGTGAATGCATCATGAGACCCATGATGCAAACAATGGAAAATACTCCACTACATAGTCCTTGAATAGAACTCTACAAAGAAAATAATGTTGAGGACTTTTTTAGTGCAAATATTAAAAAACTTCCCTTGGTGTAAACTAAGTAGAAATATCTCTAGTAACTAACTTTTTTTTTTACCTTTTATGTGCCATTGGTATAAACCCTAGACAAAGTAGTTATAGTGCAAATAGTTATCAAAACCCTACAAATAAAACTCAACAATCTTGTTTGACCACTCTTTATTGAAATTGTAGTTTGGAACCACTTATCAAGACCCTTAGATGTTGAGACAAGTGTGTATAATCTTTTTCATTCTCCAATTCATTTGAAAACCTACAAGCACGAACAAGGCTGGGACACAATGAGGGAATAGGAGGTTAGGCTGCAGAGGGAGAAATCAAAGTTTACGTAATGGAAAATAGATTTAATAGTAGATATAAAGGTTAATTAGGGTTCAAGAATGATTTATGGTTAATTGGGCTTTAAGGATATTAAGAACCTTTTAATCAAATGTAAAAAGGCACCTAAGTGGGAGAAGTACCTAATAACCTAAAGCACATCAAGTTTTCATGGGTAGTGAGTACTTAGGTGGCAAGTGCAATTGAGTGAGAAATGTTTGACTATCTTAGAGTGTGTTGAGTTTTTAGGCTAAGTGTAGACATTGACACTAAAAGTTAAAATGGTACAAAGATAATTTCCCTTTTTTGGCCTAAGTTTGACACTCAAATCAATATTTAAACCAAAATTTCACTTTCTATCACTTATAGTAGACAAATAATTAAGAATTTTGGGATGATGTAAACTAACAAGTTTTGAGATTTAATGTGTAGATTCTAAATATATATTTTTAAAAAAATTAAAAATAATTTTTTTTTTTAATGTTTGTTAATAACTTTTTAAATACATTATAATCTTTTTAGTTAGTGCTATTTTTCCATAACACTATTTTTTATTAGAAATATGATAAATTCATAATTTATCAAACATAGATCATTAATACCAATATCTAGGGAATGCATTTTTTTGTAATATAAAATAGTAAACAAATATAATATTTAGAAATAAAATATATTACAAATTATACTTTTAAAAAGGCTTACTCTAAGGTACATGATCATAGAAAATCCTATGGAATGGTGAATTTATTTGATTGTCTAAACCTTATTTTGACATTAAAATTTCTATCAAAATATGAATAATGAAAAGGATGTTAGCATATAGGGCTTCAAATAAAGGAATTTCAATAAATATCCCTTCCTATAAGGTTTTGGAATGTGCAACATTTAAAAATAGAAAAACATGCCTTCATTTGAAGCCTCCCACCTTCCTTTGAACCCTATTTACATGTGTTAGGAATTTTACCTTCAATTGAAGGACCTTCATTCAAAGGTGTTCAATAATTTTTTCCTTCCAAATTTTATTTTTGTACCTCATTACACAAGTGGGACACATTGTTGTGGCATCAATAGAGTGTGCATGTGAAGTAGAGAACCTAAAATAAGATTGCATGTGTAAAGGAAGATGTAATAATCTCTGTTGCATAAAAGGATTAGCTAACTAATGAGATTATAAAGTCTATGAGTGGAGTAAAGTAGACTAAGTGGATGATGGTAAATATTGGTCCCAACATAAAAGAGTGGAAAGGAGGAGTCAATCTAAGGTAGTTTAACATAATCACTAAAAACCTACAATAGTCTAACTGAATCATCAATCCTAAGGCATTTATATAGAATCTCTAGTCTAGAGGTAGTTAGGAAGATTGCCAAACCCAAGGAAGTAGAGCACATGAGAACTAAGATAGAGAGAATAGGATGGGGAATGATAACTTCCAATGGTATTCATGGTTAACCCAAAGGCATTGAATCTAAGATTGTGTAGAATCAAGAAGGGTTGTGTAGAGAGGGGCCAATGTATCCAAAGGTTGATGGGCACATAGGAGAACATATGAATGTGAAATACTTGCACTACAAGAAGATATAGTAGAAAATATTTCATTAACAAGGTTGTAAAATTATACATAAGAGACTTTGGATAGGGTAGGATTCAAAGAGAAGTGTAGGAGGTACATCACGAGTGCTTCATAGATGGTGTGGATGAATTAAAATACTTGACATAGAGGATGACTTGAGAATATGAATGATAAGAGGGGGAGAAAGTGCAAAGAGATGGATGAACACTTATTTAGAGACCTTGAGCCCAAAGTAGATAGATTATTTGGAAGATATCAAAGATTCAATCTTTTTATGGATATCTTATCAAAATATGGATGACATCTAGGGTAGGATGGACTACCATGTCATGTGGTACAAGCTATGCATAGAAGGTGTAATAACTAAGGTGTATAGGCGCCATATAAATGAAAACTAGGATTTCAAAAATCCTAGATATGATTTTATATGTTTTGATGGAGGCTAAACTTTGGTTTCATTAGCTAGATGTAGAAGGGGTAATGCCATGAGAATCTGAGTCAATCGCTAGTGAGTAAGAAATTAGCAGACTAGTAAGCTAGGTTGTCAAAGGCAGTTGGCTAGTAGACCATTGGTTGGTAGGTTGATAATTTAGAGGGTTCTAGTTTATGGGTAAACCAAAAGGATAATTATTATGATCAATGGTAGAATAGGAGGCCATCAAAAAGGTTGTAAAAAGAGAGGGAGTCCCTAGGGTGAGAAACCAAAGGGTATAATCTTTAAAGCTAGTGATACATAGTTAATTGAAGTGTGAGGAGATGGAAACCTATAGTTGGAGCCTACACAAAGGAAATAAGGAGGTCATGAGATTAATGAGGGCACAAGCCCCATGTAAAATCTAATTATTTTCCTTCAAATAAATGAATAAAATTTGTTTTACTTATCCACTACTCAATATTTTATTTGTATCTCATTATGTGTATATGGGTGTGAGTCCATGTGTTTTGAGCTTTGTAATCTCCTTAATTGGACCCCTAACCCTACACTAGCATCATTTGGAATTAGAGCTCAAAAGTTGAGCTCGACCGAGGGCAACTCATAGGGAGTTATGTCATAATATGGGAGGGGTCTTGTAACAATAACTCAAAGTGATGGTGCCTGCATAGGACCATGTAATAATGGGTATTGAGGGAGGTTTCAGGTGGAGGGGATACATACAAGATGAGTTCTAGAATTAGAAATCCTAATCTAGGTAAAAGTAGGAAGCAATGGTAGAGAAACAATGGAAGGAGGTTAGAAAAGGAGGTAGTGATTGAGTCTAGTTAGAGGCCTAAAGGAATGAGAAATGAGGGAAAAGGAGAAATTGGTAGAACCTTTGATTGGAGTCAATTGAACATGGTGGTGTAAAGTTGTAGGGATGATATCAATAGAACTACCAAACCTTGAGATAGTTTGGTAGAAACATTAAACCTTGGGGTAGTTACACAAATTTGCTAACCTTGTGGTAGTTTAGCATCAAATATTAAGGAAATGAAATAGAATTACTAAATCTTATGGTAGTTGAACAAAAAGAAAATCGAGGTACATTTTCTATTGAAGATCACTTCCTACAATGTGGAAGATAAAAAAGGAAGTGCATGTTCTCCATCAAGGTGAGATGGGTAGAGAGCAATGAAAAAGAAGGAAGGATAAGGTGAAGACCTGTGATCCTAGAAAAGAAACACCCTACATAGCTACTCGAAGGGGTGTTAGTAGTGGAGTGCAACTTTATGGAAGAGGTATCTCATATATGCATACAAGGTATTAGGGCTTGAGAAGGGGAAATTATGTAGCAGTGTAGTGGAAGGTGGAGGGTGTAGTAGAACAACTAGAATGGTTGTAATAGCTAGATGCTTGAACGTGTAAGAATGTAGAAATGGATTTGAAGGGTTGGAAAAAGGTGTAGTACTTACAAAGACTAGGATTTTGATTTATATAGATGCTAATCCACCTTGCAAGGATAGATCATGTGGAGCATCACTAGTTCTTGGCATAGGAGAATAAGGTAGCTAAAGGGATATGAAGGAAAGTGACCATGTGAAAAAGAGAGTCAAAGGGAGAAATGGCGGTTAGCTATGATCCTAAGAGAATATGAAGACTTGTGAACCTCATAGGAGAGGATGCTACTATGTAGAGAAAGTAGCAAAGGAAGTGTTAAGGGTAGAAGGGAGTGTGTGTGAGCCCATGTGGGGTGAAAAGGTGGCTCCCTCTAGTGTAAAAGTTGAGGCTCAAGATAATCTCAAGGAGAAGCATGCAAATATGGAGACACCTAAATAATGAAGAGGCTTAGTAGGAGAAGATTCACACCACAAGAGTATGGTGAAAGTGCATATGAAAAGGACTCCTACAATTTAGAGTGAAATAAAATTGGCTAAGAGCGTGGAACTAGCACACAAGAAGGAGAAGTTAGATTAGTAAACTAGAATGTAATGATAAAATTTCCAACCATTCTAGAAGAAATCTATATAAGTGAGGTGCTAGCAAAAATTTCAATTTGAGGTAGTCACAAAATAAGGAGTTAAGGGAAGAGCATTGAAGGATGGTGCAAGAATTATATATAGGAGGAATGAAGAGGAGAGTTCCAATGGATCACACGAGGAGAGAATATACAAGAGGAACTAAGAGACCCACACCAAGCATTGACATAATTGTTGACCCAATTTGAGGCATTCATATAGAACATTGAACCCTTGAGGTAGTTGAATGTGCACAATAAGGGCCACAAAATGAGTGATGATAGAACTACCAACTAAGGTAGTCACATCATGAGAGGGAGTCTAGAGGACAAATGTGAAATGATCTTTAACTAGGAGGAGGATATCAAGTGAAGGTGGTCTGATAAAGCTCACACAAGAAGAAGAAGGGATCAAGGGAGGCAAGGCTAAGGAGTAGCATAGTAGGAAAGGTAAATGAGTGAGGCTCATTTCTTTCCTACCTAGGGAGTATGATAGAGGGGCATCTCAAGATAAGGAAAAAACTTATCATCGTGAGAAACCAAAATGTAGGTTTCTAAGAAGTTTATGGCTAAGGAAACAAGAAAGATCATGCGAAAAAAGTAGAGCATCCAAAAGGAGAAGTCACAAATAGACGAAGGAGGGACAATCTATATTGCATGCAAGGCATGTCCAACTAAATAGGTTATTCCAAAGTTGAAGAGTAGCACAAAGTAGAAGTAGTTGATAGTGAAAATTAAAGTCCCAATGTAAGAGTAGTGGAAGGAGGAACCAAATCTAGAGTAGTATAATAGAATTACCATGAACATCTAAAGAAAATTTCCCAAATGAATAATCATGAGGTATTCAAATAAAATCACCAATCCAAAGGTAGTAAGGTGGATCAACAAACCAAATGAAGCCAAGTATAAGAGAACTGGGATAAAGATAAGATGATTGGGAACAAAATTTTTCAATGGTGTTTGGATCAACACCAAAGGCATTGGGTGGGACAACATAAAATCAAGGAGGGATGTGTGGTGAGGCCCATAGTACCAAAGGTAGATACACACAGAAGAAAGAATGCAAATATACAAAACATGCACGAGGAAGAGGATATGACAAAGATGAATATGTCAAGATCAATGTAGAATTATACATTTATAGATAGTTGAGATGTGCTAGGATGCAAATAGAAGAGTGGGGCATGTAACACAAGTGCATAGTTAGCTATTTGGTTGGTTATTCATTGATGAGTAAGTTGATAGCTTAGAGGGCTTTAGTTGATGGGTAAACTATAAGGTTAGCTATTATGGCTAAGGGTATAATAAGAGGCCATACTGAAGGGTGTAAAGAGAGAAGGAATCCTTGAGAAAAAAAAGTTAAAGGATATGACCTTTGAAATGAGTGATACATAGTGAACTGAAGTGTGAGGAGATGATGACCTATGTCTGGACCATGTACAAAGGAGCCAAGGAGTTTCTGATTGTAATGAGGCCACATAGTCCATGTAAAATATAATTTCTTCATTCCAAGGGACGAATAAAATATGTTTTGTTTATCAATTTCTTAGTATATTAATTGTATATCATTATGTGTATGTGGGTGTGAGCCCATGCACTATGGGCCTAGGCACCTCCTTAATTAGACCCCTATCCCTACATCAATATCATTTGGTATTAGATCTTAGGCCATGCATTGGGGAGGGAAACTTGTAAGGAGTTATGTAGGATTATAGGAGGGATCCTTTAATAGTAACTCAAAGTGTTACCAGTGCCTAGATAGGATTATAATAAGGATACCAAAATAGTGAGCATCGAGGAAGGTTGTGGGTGGAGGAGATACCTACAATATGAGTTGTAGAATGAGAATCCTAAGAAGGGAACATCAAGGAGAAATGATGGAGAAACAATGGAAATAGGTTAATAGAGGAGGTTGTGAATAGGTTTGGTTGAAGACCTAAAGGAATAAGTCATAAGGTAAAATGAAAAATTGATAGAAACTTTAATTATAGGAAATAAAACATCATAGTGAAATGTTGCAAAGAAGGCATCAATAAAACTACTAAATCTTGTGGTAATTTGGTAGAAACACTAAACTTTGAGGTAGTGACATAAAATCACTAAACTTGAGGTAGTTAGGTAGAATCCCTAAATCCTAATGTCATTGAACACAAAGCATCCAAGGCACATCTTTTAGCAAAGATAATTGGGTAGAAGATGTAGGAAGTAGAAAGAAAAGTATGTTCTCAATCAAGGAAAAATGTTTGGAGAGCAAGGCAAAAGAAGAAAGGAAATTATGAAGACACCCATGCTCATAGTAGAGGAACACCCTCCATGATTCTTGAAATGGATGCTAGTAGTGGAGTGTAAAATTATGTAAGAGAGCTCATAGATTCATAGAAGGTAAGGCTCAAGAAGAGGAAATTGTGTTGTAGTATAGTGGAAGGTGCTAGATGTAGAAGTACCCCCAAAATGGTTGCAGGAGGTAGATACTCAAAGGTGCAAGAATATGAAAATGGCTTTGAAGGGATAGGAAATTTAAGGAGTAGTACTTGCATAGACTAGGAGAGAAAATGATATACATGTTTCTTGTCACCTTGTGAAGAGAGATTGTGTGAAACATCATTAGTTGTAGACATAAGACAAGAATATAGCTAATGGGATTCAAATTTAACTAACCACATTAAAATAGAATAAAAGGGGACCAATGGGGTTAGCTATGATCCTAAGAGAAGATGAGGACTTGTGAGCCTCATGGAAAAAGATGTTAATATGCATAAAAAGTAGCAGAGGAAGTGCTAAGTGCATGAGGTAGTGTGTGTGATCCTATCAAGGGTGCAACGGTGGCCCTCATAGGTGAAAAAGGTGAGGCACAAGAGAGTCTTGAGGAGAAGCATGTAAATATGGATATATAAAGAGAATGAAGAGGGTTGCTAGGAGAAGGTGCACCACATCCTAGGTATTTACATGGAAATGGGGGGCCAAAAGGGGTCACAAGTGGCCACAATTTTTTTGAAATCAACATAAATTGATCATTGATAAGAAATTAAAGACAACCATACTCAAAATTTTAATATATGACAAGAAAAAGATTAATAGTGCTCAAAATATAGATTCTAAACTACTATTTTCTCAAAAAATGGTGGAGATTAAGAGGGTCAAATAGGGGGAGCACACAAAGTGGTTCTAATTTTGTCAAAAAGACATAACATAGCGTTAGGTGTACTCCTTGTAAAATGTTGATCTTTTTAGTATTTTTCAAATCTACTCAGTGGAAAATTAACTAAAATCACATAGTTTATGCTAAATTTTTTGCTAATGTTTAATAAATATATATTTTATACATAATGATGTAAAGAGAATGAAGAGAATTGGTAGGAGAAGGTACAACCTAGCTTGGGTATGCATATGGAAATAGGGGGTCAAAAGTGTCCACTTTCTTCTTGAAATCATCAATAACTAATCTTTGATGAGTAATTCAAGATAACAACCTTGAAAAGTTTAAGATATGATAAGAACAAGATTAGTAGTTCTTAGAATCTAATTTTTAAACTACTATTTTTTGTAAATGGTGGAGATTAAGAGGGTCAAATAGGGGGAGAACACAATGTGGTTCTATTTTTGTCAAAAAAATATAACATAGCATCAAGTGCACTCCCCCTAAAATGTTGAGTTTTTTTAGTATTTCACAAATCCCTTGAGTGGAAAGTTAACTAATATCACATATTTTATGCTAGACATTTTTGCTAATTTTTAATGAATATATGTGTTTTTACATGGAGACATAAAGAGAATGTAGAGAGTTGGTAGAAGAAGGTACACCCCATCTTGGGTATGTACATGGAAATTGGGGGCCAAAATGGAGGTCAAAAGTGGCCATTTTTTTCTTGAAATCAGCAAAAACTTATCTTTAATGAGTAATTCAAGATAACCATGCTTTAAATTTTAAGATGTGACAAGGGAAAAATTAATAGTGCTCATAATCTTCTTCCTAAACTACTATTTTTTTAAAAAAATTGGTGGAGATTGAAAGCATCAACTAAGGGACCACACAAAGTGTTTTTTTTGTTAGAAAAATATAACATAGCATTAGGTGTGTTCCCCCTAAAATGTTGACTTTTTTCTAGTATTTCACAAATTCATTTAGCAGAAAGTTAACTAATATCATGTAGTTTATTCTAGATTTTTTTACCAATTAAATAAATATATATTTTTTTACTAATTTTCAAAGTGGATACATTCCAGAAAATGAAAAATTAAGTGTGGTCCCCATTAATTTTGAGAAAACTAATTAATTTTTTTTAATGTGTATAGAATGTAGTCTAGAAGATAAAAATCTAATTTGTTTTAAATTTTGATGAACAGATGAAAAATGACACCAAAAAATCCATATATAGGTTTTTGGTAAAAACTAAAGGCACTTGCAAAAGTAATTGAAGATCAAAACCCTAATGTATCTAAATTTAGAAAAAAATCATTGGAAAGATAAGAGAGAGCTTGATGTCATCATGAAATTTAGTCAGAATAATGTCTTAAAATGTGAAAACCTGATGGAGATCATAGTCAACATTTATTTATTTTTTGTTTTATGCAAAACATGAAATTGGGCACCTTACATGTAGGTCCAAATTTTTGACTTGAATATCCAAGCCAAATCCTAGCCTAAGGGTGGGATAACAAAGAAACTTAAAACGAAACACATATACATTATAATGTGAGTGTGTTATAACAAACACAAACATTATAAATTCAAAAAATAGAGTGCATACAAGAATTTTTATTTGTTTTTTAGGCATGTATAACATGCAATCTTGAGTCATTATTGTAGCATGTTATAATGTGAGAATATTATAACACACTAGCATTATGTCATTTTTTGTTTAAAAACTTGTTTGTCCACTTTTTGGTCCCCCAACTCAATGAACTTACCCTCCTACACTTGAAAAGGAGTCCAACAAGTTAGAGCTAAATTAAAAGGGCTAGGAGGGTGGAAGTAGCACACAACAAGGAGGAGTGTGAATAGTTGACCATAATTCAATGACAAAAGCATCAACTTGAAGCAATCAAATGCACAGAAAAAAATCAATAAAAGTGAGGTGCTGGAAAAAATGTCTATTTCAGGAAGAATATTAAAGGATGGCACAAGGATGCTGTTGATAACTGAGAGGGGGGGTGAATTAGTTATCCTAATTATTTCTACTTTCTGAACTTTCTTATTAATCAATGCAGCATTAATTCAAACAAGCAAACATAACCATGAAATGGAAATACACATGACACAATATTTTTGACGTGGAAACCCTGTTAAGGGAGAAAACCACGGGGTGATTAACCCAAGATTGTATTCTCTATTAGAAGAATAGAAAAACAAAAATGGCACTTGCCAATTAGGGCTCACTACTCGAGCACACTGCTCACAAGAGGCACACTGCCTACAAGAGACTCACTATCTACAACAAGAGTGTTATACAATACTTGAACTGATTGGGAGCATCTACAAATGCTGGAGTTCAGTTATGGTTAAGCTCAGTACACTGATCTGTTGCACTTCATCTTTTCTCTTCTCTTATCATACTTTCCTTTCACATACCGAACCTTCCTTACTACTTCTACTCTACTTTTCTACTTTTATTCGCACATCAGTCACAACAACAACAACTCTCACAACTAAATCTATTGTGTATATATATCTGCACAAGTAATTTCATCACCTTTCTAGTCGGCACCTGAAATAGTCAATCTTTTCACTAATTTTGATCTGTCGGTTGAATCCTTGCACATCAAGTATATGCTTGTAGAAATCATTAATCATGTCGGCCAAACATGATTCATGCCTTCATAACCTTTACCACCATCAGTAACACATCCGAAAAGTAGTCTGATGTTCTGTCAGTCAGTTCTTCCTCTGTTCACACTATCACTTAGGAATCTGATACTCAACTATTCATATTTTTTTCCTCATCTATCACCGGAGGCTAAATCCTTGGAATATAATAGTCAAGATAGTCCTCTTGACTTCCCCAAATCTGCACTTCACCAAGATACTTCCTCTGAGAGATCTGGACCTGTCTATCAGACCTCACCACATGCTCTGTTCTTGTTTACCAGACCATAACAATCTTCACTCTGACTTCCGGTAGAGACACACCATGTCCTATGGATGTGTGGGATGAACTTTGTTGCCATCAATGACAACAATCATGAATTCATATAGTGGCTCTTGCCAACAATCTCCCCCTTTGGCATTGATGGCAACACTTAGTGAAAAATGACTAAGTGTTTACACTATGCTCCCCCTTGACTAATGCTCTATTTTTATATACACTTTCTAGAGCTCCCCCTTAGTTGGATTCCTCATTTTTCACTGCTCCTCACTCCCCCTTTGACATCAATGGCAAAGGGTAGGGCCCACATACCAAAATTTTCAAAAATTTAACTATACTTAGCCACATAAGTATATATATACAAGTTGTACTTACATATACTTAAGTATGTCTGAAAAAGTATTCTTCAACTATACAACTTCTATCACCCAACTCTGCCTCATCCTGTCTAAAATTGAGATGTGACCACTCAACAAGAATGCAAATGCTTCAGCCTTCTTAAGATCTATCGGATCATTGGTCCGGGCTGTAATCTGAGCATCATTTATGGCCTCATGCATGGCCTCTAACTTAGGGATAATAATCCTTCTAAGTTCACCCATCTGGTTAATTATGTTCTTCCTTTCCTTCTCAAAATTCTTTATTGCATTTGTGATTGCAATAGTCTGACACTCTTGATTTACTATGGAGGATGAAAGAGGATCAAAACTTTGAGACAAGCTTAGTAGTTTGTCCTCTTGCTCTTTTATTTTCTTCTCAATCTCCACTATTACTTTGGACCAGGAAATACAAAATTTGTATATTTCTCCGTCATCCTTAAGAGCATTTTCTAAGCTCTTTATCCCAATATTCATGTTTCTCCTATCATTAGTGATCAAACCTTGTACCTCAGAGAACCTTTTATCCAAAAACTCCTTCCGGACCTTTTCTTCAGTTGATTTCTCTAGAGAATCAAAATGTGTATTAACACTGCTGACTAGAGTTTTGAGATTACCGGATGAGGAGGCTGTGGGATCTTTTTGAAATGATGGCATAATCTTTTCTAGCACTCAGGAAGCAACTTCTATCAACTCACAATCTTCCATATGAGACTTTAGGAGTTTTTCATTAGCCTTAGCATTAGCAAATGAAGCTATCTTCATTGTCTGTACCAGAGAAAGAGAATCAAAATTGAATGGACCTTGTAGAAGCTCTGGTTCATCAATCTCCATTGTTTCTTTGTTCAGGAATTCTTGGACAGTTTGTGCAATGTCTCTTGCCAGAGACAGATGTTTCTTCTCTTCTACAGTCTTGGAGCTGTCCTTTAAAGTTTTCTCTCCTTCTACATTCTCACCACTAGCAGTTGTGGTCTTCTCTGCTGAAGTCTTCTCTCCTTTTGCAACCTTAGCACTGACATCTTCTTTTTCCTTCACCTCTGCTTCTTTCTCCTATAATTTTTCTTCTCCTTTAGATCTGGAGACTGTAGGGGAACCCAGAGGAGAAATGTTAGTCTATTCAAGACCCACCTCTTCTGTCATTTTATCAGTAGTTTCTTCTGCAACACTTGTGGTTGAGGGATCAGTACCCAAATCCTCTATAATAGGAAGATTAAATCTTTTGAAGACTTTTTGAAGAATCTCTTCAGTGTCCTTGGCTACCTTGTTAGTCTCACCAAGCATGAGCTGATTTATCCTTGCTTTGCTCCTAAACCCATCCTTGCAATCCTTGAATACCATATTCATTGTCTTGGGATCGATTGAAGGATATAGATGAATAGCTATTTGTTCCCGGATCTCAAGGTCTTTTCCCATGGCCTTGGTCTTTCTCATTTCCAACTCCTTTTCTAGGCTCTTAGGAATTAAAGAGATAATTTCAATAAAAGATTTATTGTAAATGATCAAAAACTTAACTGTGGCTTCCTCCAGAATCTTTTTATCTGCTTCATTATAATCATCATAGAATTCTGTTAAGGGTTGCAGGTTGCCATCCATAGTGACTGCTTTTACTACATCATCTAAGGAGAGAGTGGGTTTTTCAACAAATTCCTCTTCCTTCTCTTCTTCTCCTTGACCAGTAGAGTGTTTACCGGATGATTTCTTCTTCTTTAGTTTCCTGATCTCCTCATCTGATTCAGATTCCTCTTCATCCCTTTGACTTGCATAAGCCCTTGTGGCTTTTGTCTTTGGCCTTTTCTCTCCTTTACCAGATGCCTAAACTTCTAATTTTGATGTTTTAGAGCTTTTGGTTGTGACAGGTGCAGATCTCTTTGATGATCTGGTCCAGGTTGAGGTTTCTATCAGAGCACTTTCCTTGCTTCCCTTTTCTGCCTCTTTCTTCTCTTCCTCAGCCTTTTGTCTCTTTTCCCTGTGGGCATCAAGTGCCTCCTTTGAGATGCCAAGGCCTTGGGCAATATGTTCTACTTCTTTTCTCACCTTCCTTTTCATCTCTGGTTCTTTGAGTTCCACATGAATCTTTACACTCAGCTCCTCAAAGGTTCCAAACCTTTTTGCCTCTAGATCCTTTGGCTGACTTAGCATGTGTTGAACATGCAGCTCCACAATCTATTCATCAACTTCATACCCCATGGGCATAATCTAGATTGTCCTTGGTTCTACTACCTCCATTAGGCACTGATCAGTCTCTACCATAAAACATACCGTGTCTTTGTATTTCTCAACAAGAGACTAGGGAATCCTTTCTCTTGCATGCATCATGTTCTGAAAGTTCTTGAAATATCCCCACATGGCTGTATTTTTTGCTTTAGCATCCCCAAGCCCATGCAAATAGTCTCTGATTTGAACTGCAACTGGTCTGTCATTCTGCCATACCCAGCCATTGGATCCGGGAAGCTCATTCATGTAATAAAAGAATAGGCAGAGTAACAAGCCACCATACTTGAAGGAGTTCTTCTTATCCTTCTTAATCTTTTGCGGATTTTCCAATAGTTGGCTGAGAAGAAGTTCACACAGATCATAGTCAACATTTTCTTTTAGCATTTGATAGGCTATGTAAACTGCAGTTCCCGGTACTGAATTTTCCCTACTGGAGTGATAATTCTTGTAACCAATTATTATGGAAGCAAATTTGACATCTGGTTCAATGATGTCTTCAATTGTCATAGCTCTCTTGTCAAATTTTGATCTAGTTGCATCACTTACTATCTGATTCTTGACAGACTTGAGAACAGGTATTCCACTGGATGAGTGCAGGTCGGTTACTGCCCTAATTGCATCTTTGGTGATCTTAAATGGTTTATTCAACCACAAGAAATTGTCATGCACTCTACTCAATACATACCGGACCCATTCATCTTCTTCAAAACAAGGGAAATGAATGCACTGTGCAAAATGCTTATCCCAAATGACTTTATACTGAGGTTTAATCTCAAAAGAATCATCTAACAGCTATTTGTGATAGATATCTACTAACTTTGATTGCCCAAATTCTTCAATACTCGCATGTATGTAAACCCTAATATCTTTGGTATGCAAAACACCATGCGAAACACTAGAGAAGGCTCCTAGGGGATCTACCTCCAAGGATTTGTATGGATGCTTCTTAAATATGGGGCGAGGTCTATCAGAAATCTTTATTATATTTGGAGTACCCATCATCAAGGAATCTTACCGAGAGATATCAAGAATGAAGAATACCTTTTTGCGATGTTTAGGGCACACACAATGAAATCTGGATTGAACTGTATGTAGAATCGTCTTGATCTTTGGGAGAAGTAGTTGCAGAGCTCCTTTTCTCTCTTCTTCTTGAATGCATAATGAACAAGTGATTAATGAGGAAACCCTTATATTGCTCCGCAAACCCTAATGTCCAGTTGTAATAAATGCTCAACCTAAATTATTGTGATTGGCCTTATTCAGATGACTTGAAGAACCAGATCAGTCCTGATCTTTAAACATTATGCGGATCCTCCAAATCTTAACCATAGTTTGTTTAGATGTTTCCCTTATTAACCTTTCAATCTGCAACTCTTCTTGTGCCAATTTCAGCACCAATTGACTGGCTAGGGGAACAAGGTTTTCTTTGTGTCTCCCCCTAAGCCAGAGCTCACTTTTTAATTTCTGGAAGGAATATCAGCACCAGAGTCTGGCGCGGATCCAACCTCTATATTCTCTGTACTTTTCTTCACCCAAATCTTGCTCATCTCACTTTTAACTTCATCCACATTAACCTTTTGTTTACCCTTATCTTGATTCTGATTATGATATACCGGACCTCTTTTGTCCTGATTCTTGCTTCTACAAAATTTTGCACTATGACCAGATCTATTGTAGATTTGGTAAACAATGTTTCTTTACATATTTGACTGATATCCTTTTGATCTGCATTGATTAGCCATATGACCTATTCTATTGCATGTAAAATATCTACTATTGAATGATTTGTTCATTTGCATATTTCTACATTCATGAGATTTGTGACCATACCTTTTGCAGTTAAAACACTATCCGAAGAAGGATGAATTATTCTGATTCATTATCTTTCTGCACTAATTAGCTTTCTGACCAAATTTGTTGTAGTTGTGGCAGTATCCATTGAAGGATGGATATCTTTGAGCATTAGGCTGTCTTACCGGAGGTCTTCTAGGCCTGTTCCTTGGATTTTCTGATCCAAAATTCTTCTAACTGGATCCAGAGCTTTCTCCTTTCTCATATCCCAAGCCACTCTTGTCATCTGCCCTCTTTTGACTTACAAGAAGAACTTCAAGTTGAGTAGAACTTATCTTAAATTTCTCTTTATATTCATTTGTTGTTTGAAGATCCCTTTTGAGAGAGACAATTTGATCCTCAAGTTTTTCTTCATTATCTTTAGCATCTTCAAAATCAGATTCAAGATGTCTGATAATTCTATCCATCTGGTGGCAGTCTTCTGATTTCTCCTTGAGAGGTTATCTTAGATTATCTTCATTTTTTCTTTTCTCTTCAACTTCTTGGGTGAACTTCATAACTCTTGATTCCATTTCATGTCTTACCATAATGATTTCTTTAGATAACTTTTCACATAACTTGGTTTTCTCATTCAGCTCTTCATTTGCATCATTTGCTTCACCTTGTCTTGCCAATTGCTGAAGCAGATCTTTTCTCTTTTTCATAGAGAGACTTAATTTGTCTTTTAGTTCTCTCATGAAATCTTTAGCCTGTTTGAGTCTTTCCTTTAATTCATTGACCTCAGAGTTTGACTACTCAAGATCCTCAAGGGCAGTCTTGAGTTGCTCCCTTAAACCATATGTATCCATTTGAATTCCTAGATCTTCCTCAAGTTGTTAGACTCTGTTTAGGAGGAACTTATCTCTGATGCCAATTGTCGATAACTGAGAGGGGGGGTGAATCAGTTATCCTAATTATTTCTGCTTTCTAAACTTTCTTATTAATCAATGCAGCATTAATTCAAACAAGCAAACATAACCATGAAATAGAAATACACATGACACAATATTTTTGACATGGAAACCCTGTTAAGGGAGCAAACCACAGGGTGATTAACCCAAGATTGTATTCTCTGTTAGAAGAATAGAAAAACAAAAATGGCACTTGCCAATTAGGGCTCACTGCCTGAGCACACTGTTCACAAGAGGCACACTACCTACAAGACTCACTGTCTACAACAAGAGTGTTATACAATACTTGAACTCATTGGGAGCATCTACAAATGCTAGAGTTCAGTTCCGGTTAAGCTCAGTACACTGATCTGCTGCACTTCATCTTTTCTCTTCTCTTATGTCGCTTTCCTTTCACATACCGGACCTTCCTTACTGCTTCTACTCTACTTTTTTGCTTTTATTCAAACATCACTCACAACAGCAACAACTCTCACAACTAAATCCATCGTGTATATAAATCTGCACAAGTAATTTCATCACCTTTCTAGTTGGCACCCAGAATAGTCAATCTTTTCACTAATTCTGATCTGTCGGCTGAATCCTTGCACATCAAGTAATGCGGATCAAGTATATGCTTGTAGAAATCATTAATCATGTCGGCCAAACATGATTCATGCCTTCATAACCTTTACCACCATCAGTAACACATCCAGAAAGTAGTCTGATGTTCTGTCAGTCAGTTCTTCCTCTATTCACATTGTCACTCAGGAATCTGGTACTCAACTATTTATATCTTTTTCCTCATCTATCACCAGAGGCTAAATCCTTGGAATATAACAGTCAAGATAGTCCTCTTGACTTCCCCAAATCTAAACTTCACCAAGATACTTCATCTAAGAGACCTGGACCTGTCTGTCAGACCTCACCACATTCTCTGTTCTTGTTTACCAGACCACAACAATCTTCACTCTGACTTCCGGTAGAGACACACCATGTCCTGCGGATGTGTGGGATGAAATTTGTTGCCATTAATGACAACAATCATGAACTCATATAGTGTCTCTTGCCAACAGATGCCACTTAAGAGGCATGAAGAGGAGGGAACTTAAGGAGAATACAAGAAGAAGATGGAGAGAATAAGCAAAGAGACCCACACCAACCATCAACATAATTGCTGACCCCAAGTTAGTCTAGTAGGGTACCAAATTTGGGAGATTCAAATAGAGCATTAAACCTTGAGGTAGTTTAATGTGCCAGTCAAGGGCCAATAAATTATGGGTGATGATAGAATCACTGGTCTAAGATATTGACACCATAAGAGGGAGTTTAAAGGAGAAGTGAAGAAAGTATATTCAACTAAGAGGAGAAGATCAAGTGAAGGTTGGATAAAACTCACAAAAGAAGAGGGAGGATCAAGTAAGGCAAGGTGGATGTTAGGAAAGGAAAATAGTTGGGATTCATCACTTTTCCTACTTAGGAAGTGTTGACCTATTTTACTTCCTAGTTGAATAGCTCAAACCATTGAACCCTAAATGTTTTTCTTTAATCCCTAGGTTTTATGGTCATATCTTGCCTTATGTTATAATCCATCATTAATTGTCTAGCCTAGGTTACCAGTCATTTAAGTTATAACCTCGAGTCCTATATGTCATGAAGTGACTTTACCCAAGTCCTAAGGTTTACCTTTTATTTCCTGTCAACATCATTTCTTAAGTCTTAAGTCCTTCTGGGTGTGAGGGTGCCACATGGTAGGATATCAGAAGCCCACAGACTACCAAAGCTAACGGCATGTTCCTATTGTGGGGATGTGAAATGAGGACAACTATAAAGTTCATCGTGGCCTATGGCCATAGGATCAGTGACTCCATTGGATGAAATAGGTCACGGCATGTGTTGAAGAATTCAACGGCGGGGTTACACCATTAAAGATTGGGCAGTAGTATGGTGTCAAAGAAGAATCTTGTCTACGAGAAAGATTATGTGCACAACTGTGAGATGTTGACATGTGGCATGCTAGCACCTTCTCTTGAAGATCTTTTAAGGTGGGCCCCTACATGCCAACAATGCTTCTAAGAATAGTGACTCACCTGTATGCTCGGTGGCACTGTGGTAGTTCAAAAAGGTTTCTTCTTTACTGAGCTTCATTTTGGGTCCTTGCAAAGCCACAAAATTGCCATGTATGCCATCTCTTAAGGCCTTAATGTAGAAAAACAATATATAGCAGGTCACGGAACCGTCAATAATATAATCAGTTGTTCATCCAACAGCTCTAATTTAAACTTAGGGTTTTAAGCATTCCAGTGCTGCTAAAGAAATTAATTCAATCTGGTGAGCTCTACAAATGAAATTCAAAGGGGATGGTGTGATTCTTCAATATGAGGGATCTTTTGTAGCTCAGTGATAGATTATTTGGTGGTTGGTGATGACTTTTGGGCTCTCCTCTTCAATGTTATGCCTTATCTTGCATGTGGGAAGCCATTCCTAGGGTACAAGTCTACCAGAAACATGGGTTTTGTCCCCATCCCCATTTATTCCTGACTCTACATTGATGACAACATTGGTGATCTTGGTTTATGTGGACCTACCTCAGCTACTCTGCATAGAGATTTGATATAAAACATTGTAATATTTAGTAAAGAGAGTAATTTTTAGGCTATTATGTTACCAAATTCCTTGTAGTCAGACCTCTTGGTGCAATTGTATGATTATCTAAATTTCACTCACTCTACCTGTAGCTTGGCCTCTATTGTATTCTGGTTAATCCACCCATGAATGTAATTGACTATACTGTTTCTTTTCCTACTATAAGTTGTTTTGCATTGTAATAGTTTCTAGCCTTCATCATTAATATATTCACTATATTTTGCCTCTCTTATTCTCTAATTTCTATGTTTTACTTGAAGTAGTGATCTATTCTTTGAGTAAAATGACTCCTCTATAGGTTATGTTATCATCCATAAGCCTCAATCAGTTCTATAAGTCTGTGTAAACCTTCGCTTGTGATTGAGATCATTGTTGTGTCTCTTCCAAACTTACTACTACTCATTAAATCTAGTGCATCACCTTTATTTCCATTCAATTTCTTCCTAACCCTTTTCCCCTGTAGTATTAACACTAGGTTTAGATAGTTTTCTCTAAGCATTAGGTTTAGAATGAGGAACCATCCTTCTCTGGAGGTCTGATCTCAACTTGCAAGGTCCCATACCATGTGATCATTCCCATTATGTCATTAGAATGGTTGGACTCTCTCCAAGTTGGGTGCAATTCTATGTGACAAGAGTTTCTTTCATACCCGATGGGACTCTCTGCTCTAAGTGAGAGATGGACTAAGGATTTAGGTACCATTTTTGTTTCATTTTCTATTATGAAAGCATTCAACAGGCACCTGGCGACTCTGCTGATCTAGTTTCTACACAACAATTCAACATTTGATGCCTGGAGTGCAGACAAGGTCATCTTCTAGAGTTAACTTCCAATTTGTAGAACTCTCTTTTGTTGATAGAAGAAGAAGAAGTAGATTGTCTAGATCCCCTATGAGAACAAGTAGAAGTAATAATTCATACCAGTCAAGAGCTCAATCTACTCCTCCTCTAGTTAATTTTTAGGTTAGGTTTTAGTATTCAGGAAGAATCCTACACATACCTATAATCAACCTAAATATCCCTAATATGGTTAATGGGGGTAGTCCTCTAGACCTAGCATAGTGTGATGACATCCCTACTTCAACCTTAAAGGCTATCCCATTCTTTACTAGTGAAGACTCTACTACTCCTATTGAGCACATTCAAGATGTTGCTAGTGTCTGCTTTGTCCATAATGTCATTGCTTATAATGTGGATGTGAGATTGCTAGCTTCTTCGTTCAAGGGAAAGGCCTTAGAGTGGTATAGGGGTCCTCAAGTCAACTCTATACATAGCTGGGATGATCTGGGCACTAAATTGTTCCAACACTTTGAAGACAAGAGTAATCATTTGTCACTTATGGAACAATTAGCTATAATCAAGAGAGATCCACATGAATATATGGTGGATTTCAGCTATAGATTTTAGAAGACATGGGACATGATTCCCTTATTAGTGAAGCCCTCCCCAAACACAACATTTATCTACTACCTAAGGTCATTGAATCCAGATATTGTCATCATGATTCAGTCCATGGGTGGGACTATATTACCTAATGCCTATGATATATCCATAAGTGCAGAAAATTGCCTAATTTAGTTAGGAAAAATTTCTCCAAGGCTACCCATGCCTATTTTTCTAGAGGCTCCTACTATTCAGCATATTGTGGCTCCAATCCATATAATGACCACCTCCACAACTCCTTTATCTATTCCCACAAATGAACTACATGAGGTCAAAAGCCTATTACAAAGTTTTGGTAATGAGTTAGTGGCACTAAGGAGATATAATGCATAATCAAGCAGGCCTTATCAGCCCTCCAAATAGACATATCAACCCCTCAATCAAGGTTATCAACAAAACAGGACACCATACCAAGGTAATAAGAAAAGGCAAGGGCAACCTAATTATATCAGACCATTAAATGTTGTTAATTCTAATGTAGCGAGAACTTCAGGGCCTCTTGTTCCAATCTAGAATAATCTAGCCCAAGACATTGACTGGTTTTATCCTTGCAATCAGCCATATGACCAAAATTTGTGTCAAAATAGACAATTTAGTCATGTTGTAATAGTGCAAGACTAACCATCAAATTTAGTGAAGCAAGTTAGCACTAATCAAGGAGTGGTTGGAGGTCAAGAACAAATGCAACATAATGCTACCTTGATGAACTAGACCCCTGATGAATATTGTGGTGTCAATCAAGGCACTGGCCCTATAGCATTCAATACAAGCACAAAGAGGAGAGCTACTAAAAACACATCAGTGCCTATAGTTGTTCATGCACCTATACCCAAAGTGTATCCAGTAGTTATAGATAAAGAGAAAATGTATGAGGTTCCTTCAAGGAAAATAGATCAAACAACTGAAAAGGGAGATACATTTTCAACAACATGGCCCCAATCCAGTAAACAGCTAGAGAGTGATCCAACTATCACTAAAATGTCACAAAAGGGTAGTAAAATACCCTTTAGTATAGTGGATCAGATGGAGAAGAAAAATCTAAGTGTTAGTATGTGGGATGCTTTGATGATCCCAGCTCAAAGGAATCTTCTTCAAGAAGCCCTAATAGAACTCATTTAGCTTACTACAGAAACAACAAAAGAAAAGAAAACTACCCCAACAAACCTATGTCAGCCTAAGGAGGAAGTAAGTACAAGAAAAACTAGTAGGCCCCCTCCATTTTATGTTTCCCTAATCATAGGTCATAAATTTTTGCATAACTGTATGATAGATTCTGGGATAGGTACCTCTGTCATGCCTAAAAATATTGCTGATAGGTTGGGTATACAATATGAGCCTATGAATAAGGGTGTAGTTCAGTTAGATGATGCTACTGTCAAGATGGTATGTGTTATTAAAGATTTAGAACTGACTCTACATGCATGTCTTGGCTGCTTTATTTCACAAGATATATCTATTATAGATCTGCCTGCATACTTTAGCATATGCTTATCTAGGGATTTCACTACTAGAATAGGTGGATATTTATCTTTTGATTGGTCCTACATGTTTTCTAGAACTGGATATGGCACCAAAGTGACGATTAGGGCTGAGCCTATTTCAAATGACCATATAGAACCCAACTCTCCTAACCCAAAACAACATGAATTGCACAATACATGAGTTAGAAGAGGATGATAATTGTAGGCATGGAGCTACCTCACTTGTGGATGAGATACCTGATATATTGATTGATAAGTGGGCTAATTGTTTTTAGTTTGACACTCCTAATCACATAGGAGAAATGGGGTTGGGTACTTATTGTATCCATGAGGAGGATGCTACTATCCCCAATATTGAAAAGGAAAAGTCAAATCCAGGTGGGATATGGCAGATGTACTTTGATGGCTCCAGAAGAAAAAATGGAGTAGGTGTTGGGGTTGTACTGATTTCACCCCAAAAGGAAAGTTATTTATCTTCATTCAGATTATGATTTAGCTATACTAACAATGTAGCTGAGTATGAAGCCTTGATTCAAGGCATATAGCTATCTCAAAAAAGAGGAATAAAATTTTTACAAGTATTTGGTGATAGTGAACTGGTTGTCCACCAAATTAGAAAACTAAGTGCTTCAAAGAATGACTTGCTAAATTCATACAAACACAGGGTCTGGGACCTAATTGAAGACATTGATGCCTTTGACATTCAGGTAGTTCCCAGAAAAAGAAACAAGGATGCTGATAGGTTAGCTATGGTTGGTGCCCAGTTTGATATTCCTCATAATGTCAAGTTTTAGATCAGCATGTAAGGATTGTTGTCAGACCTATTGTGCCTGACAATGTGATAAATTGGCCAAGTGTTTGAAAGTGACCAGCAGATTGTGAATTTCTTGCAAGATGAGGCAGAGTTTGCTGCCAAAAATTAGTCCATGTTGCAGGAGTAATATAGTGACCAGGTGATCTAGTTGAAGACCAGCAAGCTGCCTAGAGGGCTGATCACTTTAGAGCTCGCATATTTGGTGCTAATGATCAGTCAAAGAAAGAAAAAATGAATATGACAGTCAAAAAATAGGACTATGAAGAAGTGGAGATTGCACATGCCAGATTCTTAAAACATGGCAAGGTATGTAGCCAAGTTGAGAGGCAAGGTTTCATCAAGATTTGTAATGAACTTAATGACTTGATAGCTTGGGATTATAGAGTTTTAGGATTCTTTGATCTTTTTTTAATCCAACATACTATTGATCTTGATGCAATGCCAAACAGTCCACTAGAAGCAAAGACATGTCAATCCAAAAATTGAGCCATTAATGAGAAAAGAGCTATCCAAGCTTATAGAGGGTGAAATCATTTATCCCATCAAACATTCCTCTTTGGTAGCCAACTTAGTTACAGTTAGGAAGAAGAATGGGGAAATTAGATTATGTGTAGACTTTAGAGACTTGAACAAGGCCTCACTTAAGGATCATTATCCACTCCCTTCCATGGAGCAGATTTTACAAACAATAGCAAGTGTTGAAAGGTTTTCACTCCTAGATGGCTACTTAGGCTACAATCAAATTCTTGTAAAAGAATCAGATCAATACAAAACAACTTTTACCACCAAGTGGGGTACCTTGGCTTATCAAAAGATGCCTTTTGGATTGACAAATGTTGGAGCCACTTTTTAGAGAGTAATGGATTTAGCCTTCAAAGGCCTAATCAATGATATTATTTTAGTGTGTCTTGATGATTTGTCTATGTATTCCAAGCATGCAGTTGACCATTTGGGTCATTTAAGAAAGGTCTTTGAAAGATGCAGAGAATTTGGGATATCATTGAATCCTAAAAAGTGTGTATTTGATGTTCCAGAAGACAAACTATTGAGACATGTGGTATCCAAGGATGAGTTGGCTATTGATCCAAAAAGAACAAGTGACATTCTTTATCTTCCTTTCCCTAGTCATAAGAAAGGTCTGCAAAGCTTTCTGTGAAAGATCAACTTTGTGAAGAGATTCATACCTGTCTTTGCTTGAATAGCAAAACCCATCAAGCCTATGCTAAAGAATAATACTACCTTCACATGCTCAAAGGAAGGCAGGGATAGTTTTGAAGCTATCAAGTAGGCTATTGTACAAGCTCCTACACTGATAAACCATAATTATGAGAAGGATATCATCCTTGATGCCTTTGGAGGAAAAGAGGGTATATCAGTTGTCTTGACACAACATAATGCAGATAAGCTAGAATAAACAATTGCCTTTTTCAGCCAACCTCTCAAGGAATATGAACTGAATTATTGTTTTATTGAGAAACATGTATTTGATATAGTGAAGGCCCTAAAAAGTTCAGACATATGCTTTCTAGCAGCAAAATTTAGTTTATGGTGAACCACCATGGTGTGGAGGAATTCCTCCTAAGCAGGGATATCAATGAAAAGAGAGCTAGGTGGATCACAAAGGTAATGGAGTATGATGTCAACGTCAACATTACTAAATTGATTCATGGAAATGGTCTATGTGAACAAATGGTAGAAAACATCAAGGACAAGAAGAATTTTGTATACGTCTAGGGACAAGCACAACTAGTTGAGCCTCATACTCCAACTAATTGGTATCATGACACAGTCACATTTCTACAGTCAGGTAGATGTCCAGATAGATTGGATCAAGCTAAAAGAAGGTATTTTAGACTTCAATCTATTCCTTATGTTATTATTGATGGTGTCTTGTTTGGAAAATACATCAATAGAGTTCTTCTTAGATGCATTATGCAAGCCCAGACTTCTAGAGTCTTAGAAGAATTCCATAGTGGCCCTACTGGTGGCCATTATTCTCCAAGGACAACTACAATGAAAATCATAAGGGCTGGTTATTACTAGCCAAGTCTATTTAGTGATGCATACAAATGGATTAGACAATGTAAAGAATGTGCATTATTTGCTGGGAAGCAGAGACTGGCAACTCTTCCCCTTCATCCAATCCAAACAGATCAACCTTTTGCTCAATGGGGTTTAGACTTCATTAGAGTAATCAATCCACCTTCTAGTGTTGGCCATAAGTGGATTCTAACAACCAATGATTATTTCACCAAGTGGACATAGGCAATTGCTTTGATAGGTGCCATAAAGGCATCCATTGTAGACTTCCTTGAGGGTATAGCTACAAGGTTTAGTGTGCCATCCACCATCATTTCTGATAATACCAAGGCCTTTGCAGGCACAAAAGTTAGTGAATGGGCACTGAACTATGAGGTATACTTAAAAACCTCATATAATTACTACCCACAAGGAAATGGTTTGGCTGAGGTCACCAATAAAAATCTAATCAGAATCATCAAGAAAATAGTGGAGGATAATCAAAGAACCTACCACTCTAGGTTAAAGACTACTCTTTTAGCTGATATAATCACAACCAAAAGAGCCATAGGTAATTCTGCTTTCATGCTTGTATATGGGAGGGAGGAAAGGGTTCCTTTATCATTAGAATTGCCTTCTCTTGAGTTGGCATAGCAGATAGAAATAATGGAAAATGATGCCGTGATAGTTAGGCTTATAGAGCTATTGGAACTTGAGGAGAAAAGGGATACTACTATGAAGACCCTTGAAGCCCATCAAGATCAGGTCAAGAGAACCTTTGACAGGACATTCAATGAAGGAGATATAGTACTAAAATGGGATGTAGATAGGGCCAAAGTTGGAAGACGTCTAAAGTTTGATGGCATGTGGAGTGGCCTTTATATCATTACCAGTTGTAAACAGGCTAATGCATTTCAACTTTCAAGGCTAAATGGAGAGATTCTACCAATCCCATTCAATGGGATTCATCTCAAACCTTGCTTTTATCATGGTTGTGAGACCATGTAAATAGGTTAGGCTTCCTTTCAAATAAGTTCCCTTGCACTCTGTTGTATTCTCATTAGGAGAATACATGCTTACTTGTTGCTTTTTTTTTACCTTGGTAGCTCACCATGGTTATTTTAGCTCCTTTATCCTTGTTGGAGTCCCTTTTGACTCTATGTCTGATGGATGTGTAAGGCTACTGGTTTACATTTGTTTAGTAGGCAAACACCCCTGTAAAGTCACCAAAATATTGACCTATTTTACTTCCCAGCCAAATAGCCCAAACCCTTAAACCCTAAATAATTTCCTTTAAGCCCTAGGTTTTATAGTCATATCTTGCCTTATGTTATAATCCATTGTTGACTGTCTAGCCTAGGTTTCTAGTCATTTAAGTTATAACCTCAAGTCCTATATGTCATGAAGTGACCGGCCCCAAGTCCTAAGATTTACCTTTTATTACCTATCAACATCATTTCTTAAGCCTTAAGTACTTATGGATTTGAGGGTACCACATGGTAGGATATCGTAAGCTTGTAGACTACCAAAGATGACATCATGTTCCTACCATGGGGCTACAAAATGAGGATAACTGTAAAGTTTATTGTGGCCTATGGCCATAGGATTGATGACTCTATTTACTGAAGTAGATCACGCCAGGTGTTGAAGGATTGAATGGTGGGGTCGCATCATTGAAGATCAGATGATAGCGTGGTGTTGTAGGTGAATCTTGTCTATAGGAAAGATTTTATACATGAATGTGAGATGTTGACACATGGCATGCTAGCACCTTCTCTTCAAGATCTTTTGAGGTGGGCCCCTACATGCTGATAGTACTTCTAAGAATAGTGACTCACCTATATGCTTGGCACCACCATGGAATTTTTAGGAGGTTTCTTCCTCGCTGAGCTTCATCTTGGCTCCTCGCAAGGCCACAAAATTGCCATGTATGCCAGTTCTTAACGCCTCAATGCAGAAAAGAAATATGTAGTGGGTCGCAGAACTGTTGATCTTATAACCATTTGTTCATCCAACTGATTCGATTTAAACTCAGGGTTTTAAGCATTCTAGTGGTGCTAAAGGCATTAATTCAAGTTGGTGAGCTTTGTAAACAAATTTTAAAGGCAATGGTGTGATTCTTTAGTGTGAGGGATCTTTTGTAGCTTGGTGTCAGATTATTTGGTGGTTGGTGATGACTTTTAGGCTCTCCTCTTCAATGCTATGCCTTCTCTTGCATGTGAGCAGCCATTCCTAGGGTGCATGTCTACCAAAGGCATGGGTTATGTCCCCATTGTCATTTGTTCCTAACTCTGCATTGATGACAACAATGGCAATCTTGGGTTCCGTAGACATACCTCAACTTCTCTTCACAAGGGTTTGATATAAAACATTGTAATATTTAGTAAAGAGAGTAAATTTTGGGCTATTATGCTACCAAATTCATTGTAGTCAGACCTCTTGGTGCAATTGCATGATTATCAGAATTTGACTCACTTTACCTGTTGCTTGGCCTATATTGTCTTCTAGTTAATCCACCCATGAATGCAATTGACTATACTGAGTCATTTCCTGCTATAAGTTATTTTGCATTGTAATAGTTTTTGACCTTCATGATAAATATATTCACAATATTTTGCCTCTCTTATGCTCTGATTTCTATGTTTTACTTGAAGCAGTGATCTATTCTGTGAGTAAAATGGCTCCTGTATAAGATAGGTTTATTAGCAAGAGACACTAATTTACATTGTAGGTGTTGTCATTGATGGCAACTAAGATCATGCCAATCATTTGCATAACACAATTAGTTCATACCGGAAGTCAGATTCAGAATTTGTCTAAGGCTGGGCAGTTAGGAAGATAACAGTAACAGGGTCTAGTATTTTGGTCTGGATCTCTTCGGTGGGAAGTCATGATTAGCTGTGGATCTAGGGGATTCATATGCATTGTCAAAATAGTCTAACTCTAGATTTTTATCCTTCGGTGATGAAGGATTCCAAAGTTATTAGCCTCTGAGTACTGGGTTCCAGTTTGTCAGAACAGAAAGAACAAGAACATACCGAGCTTGCAGAAGATCTTGATTCTGGATGTATGGAAGTTATTTGTTGCACAGATAGTGATGATTAGCGAGTGTGGCTGACATGAGTAATGATTTTCAAGAGCAAGTTTTGGTTTACACCTTAAGTTATGCATAGATCTAGCCGATAGAGCAGAACATTCATTAAAGTTGTATGTGTTGTTAAAGCTAACATTGATAGAATGATTGTAGATCATGTTGCGGATATATATAGCCAATGAAATTGGATGATTCAGTGTGTGTGGTGTATGCAAATAAGGTGTATGTGAGAAGAAGAATTCTAAAGTGCAAATGAAGGTAGAACAGTAAGAAGAGCAGAGAAAAGATGAAATGTGTAAGATTAGTTTTTGTACTTAACTAAAACTAAAATTCTTGCCTAAGTAAATGCTATTAATCAGTTCAAATCTCTGTCATTCTCTTGTAATATTTCCATATCCAGTGAGCCTCCATTTGAGTAGTGAGCTCTGGGTAGTGAACCCGAATGCATGTGCATTCCCATTTGTAAAAATACTTTTAACAGGGTATTAATTTTTGTGGGTTAACCCCCACCGTGGTTTTTCCCTTAACCGGGTTTCCATGTCAAAAATCTTGGTGTCAAGAGTACTATTTTTCATTTCTGCTCATGTGATATTGATTGGTACTGAAATGTTTTGATTATAAGTTATAAAAGAAGATTAAGAGAAAGAATTAGTTAAAATTGTGTGACAATTGATTCAACCCCCCCTCTCAGTTGTCCAGACCTAATTAAACAATTGGTATCAGAGCAAGGTTCCTTAAAAGAAGCTTAACAGCTTGAGGAAAGATCTTGGAAGAAGTTTTTCAATGGGTTTACTTAAGGAAAAACTTCAATTGGCTCTAAAAGATCTTGATCAGTAATTAAACAATTGGTATCAGAGCAAGGTTCCTTAAAAGAAGCTTAACATCTTGAGGAAAGATCTTGGAAGAAGTTTTTCAATGGGTTTACTTAAGGAAAAACTTCAATTGGCTCTAAAAGATCTTGATCATTCGAAAGTAAAAATATATAATTTAAAAGATGAAATCAAGGATGCTGATGATACCATTCAAATATTAAAAGATAAATTGAAGAAATCTTTGGGAATAAATAAGGAGCTGCTTCCGCAATTATCTAATTTATCTGAACAAAATAGCATGAATGAAGCCTTGGAAGAAAAAACAAAGGAGTGTGATAAGCTGTCAAAAGAAGTTGTTGTTCTAAGAGTTGAGATGGAATCTGGGGTAATGAGGTTTACCAAAGAAATTGAGAAAAGGAAGAAGACTAAAGAAGACTTAAATCAAACTCTAAGAGAAGAACTGATGAATGCTACAGATTGGACAGCATTGCTAGTCATCTAAAATTTGATCTACAAGAAAGCAAAGACAATGAAAGAGATCTTGAAAGACAAATTGTCATTCTCAGACATGATCTAGAAGTTGCAAATGAATACAAGGAAAAGTTCAAGATAAGCTCAACTAAACTTGAAGCAATACTTGAGGGTTAGAAAAGGGCTAAAGACAAGCATGGTCTTGGATATGAAAAAGGTGAAAGCTCCAGATCTGATCAAAGAAACTTTTAACCAAGGAATGAGAGAAACAGACCTAGAAGACCTCTGATAAGATAGCCTAATGCTCAAAGGTATCCATCTTTCAATGGAAATTGTTTCAAGTGCAATAAATTTGGTCATAAAGCCACTCAATGCAGAAGTAGAGTAAATCAAAGTAATTCATCCTTCTCCAAACAATGCTTCAATTGTAAGAGGTATGGTCATAAATCCAATGAATGACTCTTCAAATAGAGGAAATAGGAAATCCTTCAATGGCAAATGTTTTGCATGCAATAGACTTGGACATATGGAAAATTAGTGCATATCAAGAGGAAATCAATCAAATGGGAAAAGAAATGTTGTCTGCTTCCATTATAACTGATCCAGTCATTTTGTAAGATTCTGTAGAAGTAGGACCAATGAAGGAAGAGGTTTGGTAAACAGAAAATTAGATGAGTAGAGACAAGACAAAGGCAAAAGAAAAATTGAAGAGAATGAGATCTAGAATGAAACAAGTGAGACATGGGTGAAGAAATCAATTGTGAACCATAGTGATGGATCCGTACCAGAATCTGGCACAGATAATTCCTTGGGGAATTAAATTAGGAGCTTTGGCTGAGGGGGAGCAGCATTATAAATCAAATTCCCCCAGCCAGTAGTCAAGTGCCTGAATCTGGCACAATGAGAATAGGTATCTTGAATTGTTTCAGATCATTTGGAAGGATTTCTGGAAGAAAAAAGGTTGATATGGCAAATTGCAGAGTAATTTATGTGAAACTATTCAACAAAACAAAGCAACTAGATGTATTAGGGCAGAGCATTTATTACAACGACAAATTAAGTGTTATAGAACATAAAAGATCATTCATTCCTCACTTAGATCACTTTGCATCAGAAGAAATCAAGAAGAGGAGAAGTGAATGAGTTCAGAGCTGAGAATTCCCAAAAATTGAAGCACGGAGAGGATCTCCAAGCAAAACCCTAATTGACAGAACAAGGTATTTTTGTTTTCTGTGAAACTTCTTGAATTCTCAATCTTTGTAAATGTCTACACCTTTACTTGTTGATATGATTGAGAGGCCTCATCCTAAATTCAAGAAGCATCCCTATAAATCTATTGAAGTCAAGCCACCAGGTGCCTTCTCGAGTGTTCCATATGGGGTTTTACATGTTGAAGACATTAGGGCATACATTCATTGTAGTATAGAAGAATTTGGAAATCTAAAACTAATGGAGTTGTCTAAGAACCATCTGAAAGATGACAATTATCAACTAAGACCTAAATTTGAAGCACTTGAAAGAAAACATTTTCTGCAAATGATTAAAATTCTATCTTTTGATGAAAATGAATGGGTTTGATACATCTTAAGCTGAATACATGATGAATTAATATGGATAATGAAACTATTTAAGATTACAAAAGATGTTATCAAGATTGTAACTGGGTTAAACTCTTCTGGCAGATTACCCATGTTGGAAGCCATGAAAAACCAGACAGTAACTGATCCTACCAGTGTGAAGTTTGACAAAAGGACAATGATCATCAATGATATCATAGAAACGGATGTTAAGTTTGCCTCTATGGTGATTGGGTACAAGATTTATCACTCCAGCAGGGAAAATTTAGTTTCTAGAACTGGAATATATGTAGCTTATAAAATGTTAAAGGAGAATGCAGACTATGATATGTGTGAACTGCTACAGGATTAGCTGAGAGAGAATCTAAACAAAATCAAAAGAGACAAGAAAAAATCTTTCAAATATGGTTCCTTGATCATATGCCTATTTTTCTATTTCATGAATGAAGTGCCTGGAGTGCAAGGTGTGCACTTGTCAAATGACAAGCTAGTGGAAATCTAGATAAGAGACCACTTATATAATCTTGGAGATTTAGGAGCACAAAAGACTACAATCTGGGGTTATTTCAAAAACATTCAGAGTCTAATGCATGCAAGGGAAAGAATCCCTAACTCAGTTGTAGAAAAGTATGAAAATGAAATATGTTTTATGGTCGACATAGATCAATGTTTGATGGAAGCTGTAGAACCAAGAACTATATGGATAATGCCAATGTGTTATGAGGTGGATGAGAAAATTCTAGACATGTATGCTCAGCATCTTCTGAGAAAACCTAAAGACACCTCTATTGAAAGGTTTGGAACCTACAAGGAACTAAGCTTAAAGTTGCATGTGGAACTAAGACAGCTGGAAACAAAAAGAAAAGTGCACAAGCAAGTGGAGATGCATGCAGAAAGCATTGAAATTACAAAAGAAGTAGTGAGAGAGAACAGAGAAAGGATTGAAAAATTGAAGAAGAGCTCTGAGCAGACTTTAGAAGAAAAAGTAGAAAGTGAGCCAGCAGTCACTCTGGAAGTCCCTCTAAGCTCCTCAAGGAAGACAAGGAGTTCTGCAAATCTCACTGAGCAACCTAAGACCACTTCCACCAAGAAACTAGAAGCTACTCCATCTGGTGCAGGAGGAAAAAGAAAGAAAACCAAGGCCATAAGAGTCCATAAAATTTCAAAAGATGATGAGGAGACAGAAATAGATGAAGAAATAAAAGAAATAAGATTCAATAATGCTAGAGCTTCAAAGACTTCTGAAGACCAACATTCTGCAAGCAATAAAGCCAATAAAAAGAAAGCAACTGGTAAGATCATTCTGTCTATTGATGAAATTATAAAAAACAATCACTGTTCATGGAAATTTAAAGCCCATCAGAGTTTACTATGATAATCTTGATCAAGAAAATAAGAAAATTTTGGAAGATGCCATTATCATATATTTTAATAAATTCAATAGAGCTCTGTTGGAAATTTTACAAGAACTTCCTAAAAGCTTAAATAAAGTACTTAAAATGAGGAAAGAAGAAGCTAAGGATAAAGACGTGGAACTTAGAGAGTATGTTCTCTCCACTTTGTGCCCTATGATGACTAGAAGAGAAGCAGACAAAATCCTCAGACAAGTTAGATAAATTCAGAAGCAAAGTCTGAATGAACAAACTTATGCTTGGTGAAACTAAGGAAATTGCAAAAGAAACAAAGGAATTTTGAGAAAGGTCGTAGACAAGGACAAGTATTTTATTATTTCAAAGAAACAAGTTGAAAAAGAAAATTATCAAGTTCCAGAACTGGAAGCTTCAGATGAAGAGATTAACAAGAGAATTGATGATCAAGGTGTTAATTTATATCCTTTCGAGTCAATCTATGAAGAGACTAATGTTGGATTTGACTCATCAAATCTAAATATTGGAGAAGTTTAGGAAGAGGAACAAGTCAATCATTGGGACATAGAAATGGTAGACATAATAGTTGATGTAGGGGTAACCCCTCCACCTGATCACTCTAGAAAAGAAGAGGATATTGCCACCACACATGGCCCTTTAGATCAGGTAGCAAGTGGTAAGCAAATAGGAAAGAGTTCCTCTGAAGAAAACACAGAGAAGAGTAAAATAGAGAAAGAGGAAGAAAAAGGAAAGAAGGACAAGGCAGAAAAAGATGGTGTAAATGTTGAAGCACCTAACGTAGATACTCAGAAATCATGAGAACAAAAGGATGGTTCTGAATTGGTTGCAAGAGAAACTATAGATGCAGTAAAAGGTCTTCTTGAAAAATAAATGATTGAACTTGATGAGCTTGAACTACTCCAAGGCCTAGCCAATCCAGACACTCACTCCAATTCAATTGATGAAAATAGCATCATTCACCCAAGTAAAGGCTAGAGAAAAGATGTTGAAGTCCCACATGGAGGACAATGAGCAACTGGGGCTTGCAACCAGAATTTTAGAGAAATTAATGCCAACCTATCAGAAGAATCAAAATGATTCCCCCTTTGGACATCTAAAAAATCTTGTAAGTTCAGTAAATTCACACTTTGAGTCTTTTGAAAAGTTTGCAGAAGAAAAAGTTCAGAAAGAGTTCTTGAATAAGAAATTCAGTCAAGTTAAGAATCTGATAAGGAGTGATAGGTTGATTCTAGGCATTAACATAAAGAGAATTTAGAATGCCCTAAGTGATGGAGGAGATATATATAAGTTTTTCCTATCATGGACTAAAGTCAATGAAGATATTGAAACGAAGATAAAGGAACAAGAACAAAAAATATCAGTTCTATCTCAAAATTTTGATTCTCTAACCGCCTCTCCTATAAGCTAAGAATGTCAAGTTATTAGCTTGATAGATGAAATAAAGGGACTTGAAAAAGAGAAAGGCAATACTATGAAGAGGATGTGTGAACTCCAGGGATTGATTGCCCCCAAGTTGGAATCCATGCATAATGCCTTATCCAAAGCCCAGAATGCACTTCAGACAAGTGATCCTCTAGATCTGACAAAGGTAGAAGCATATGCATTTTTGTTAAGTGGGCACATCTTCATTTTGGATGGAATGAAGAGCACTTGGGCCTCTGAACTTGTACAAATAAAAATAAGTTTTGCAGATATTTCTCAAGTTCATGTAAATAAGACTTAATGATTAGTTGTACATATGCAGCAGCATATATAGATTTTTTGGAGAGTTTTGGCTTGCAGATCCCACCCTTTTCCATTGATGTCAAAGGGGGAGTGAAGGGCAGTGAAAAATGAGGTATTCAGCAAAGGGGGAGCACAGGAATAAGTGAAGTACACGAGTGTATAGACAAAGGGGGAGTTGCACTAGACACTTAGTCATTTTTCACTAAGTGTTGCCATCAATGCCAAAGTGGGAGATTGTTGGCAAGAGACACTGCTTTGCATTCTAGGTGTTGTCATTGATGGCAACTAAGATCATCCCAATCATCCACATAACACAATTTGTTCATACCAAAAGTTAGATTCAAAATTTGTCTAAGTCTAGGCAGCTAGGAATAGAGCAGTAACATGGTCTGGTATTTTAGTATGGATCTCTTCGGTGGGAAGTCATGATTAGTTACATATCTAGGGGAGTCATATGCATTATCAAGATAGTCTAACTCCAAATTTTTTTCCTTTGGTGATGAAGGATTCAAAAGTTATTAGCCTCTGAGTATCAGGTTCCAGTTTGTCAGAGCAGACAGAAGAAGAATAGGCCGACCTTGTCGAAGATCTTGATTTTGAATGTATGGAAGTTGTTTGTTGGACAAATACTAATTATCAACGAGTGTGGCCAACATGAGTAATAATTTTCAAGAGCAATTTTTGGTCCACACCTTAAGTTATGCATAGATCTAGCCGACAGAGTAGAGCATTCATTAAAGTTCTAAGTATTGTTAAAGCCTATTGATAGAATGATTGTAGATCATGTTGTGGATATATATAGCCAATGAAATTGGATGATTCAGTGTGTGTGGTGTATGCGAATAAGGCAAATGTGAGAAGAGTAGAAATCCAAGGTGTGAATGAAGGCATAACAGTAAGAAGAGCAGAGCAATTATGAAATGTGTAAGATCAGTTTTTGTACTTAACTAGAACTAAAATTCTTGCATAAGTAGATGCTATTAATCAGTTCAAATATCTGTCATTCTCTTGTAATATTTCCATAGGTAGTGAGCCTCCATTTGAGTAGTGAGCTCTGGCTAGTGAGCCCGAATGCATGTGCATTTCCATTTGTAAAAATACTTTAATAGGGTATTAATTTTTGTGGGTTAACCCTCACCATGGGTTTTTCTCTTAACCGGGTTTCCATGTCAAAAATATTGGTGTCAAGAGTACTATTTTTCATTTTTGCTCATGTGATATCGATTGATACTGAAATGCTTTGATTATAAGTTATAAAAGAATATTAAGAGAAAAAAATAGTTAAAATTATGTGACAACTGATTCAAACCCCCTCTCAATTGTCCAAACCTAATTCAACAAGGTTATCATCCCCAAGCCTCAATCAATTTTATAAGTCTATGTGAACATTCTCTTGTGATTGAGATCGTTGTTGTGTCTATTCCAAACTTACTACTACTCATTAAATCTGGTGCATCACCTTTATTTCCATTTAGTTTCTTCGTAACCCTTTTCCCTTAGAGTATAGCATTAGGTTTAGATAGTTTTCTCTAAGCATTAGGTTTGGAATGATGAACCATCCTTCTCTAGAGGTCTGATCTCAACTTGCAAGGTCCAACACTTTGAGATCATTCCCATTGTGTCATTAGAATGCTTGGACTCTCTCCAAGCTAGGTCCAATTCTATGTGACAACAAGGAGTATGATGGAGGGGTATCTTAGGGTAAGAGTAAGTGCATGTAAATGAGGGACAAAAAGGGGTCAAAAGTTGCCACTTTTTTTCTAAAATTAATTAAAGCTTAAATTAGACAAGTAATTCAAGATGTGTACTCTCAAAATTTGAATATATTATAGGAAAAAAAAATTTAGTTCTTTGAATCTAGTTTCTAAACTACAAAATATTTTTAAAAATGGTTAACATTAAGGGGGTGAAATGTTGAGTGCACACAAGAGTGTTCTTGTTTTTATCACTAAAATATAACATCATGTCTTGTGTATACCCTGCTATTTTTTTTGCTACATTAGGTATTTTGAAAAACTAGTAGGTGAAAATATAGTGAAGAGTGAGTATTACTGTATTCAATTAGATATGCACCCTATGCTAAGCCTACAAAAGACTTAGCTATCTGTTCAAACATGGAAACACTCTCAGGATGTGGTTTTCCTATAGCGAGAGTGAATATCTAGGGTGAGTTGGTTCTCCCTATGATCTTTGTAAACTAATCACTTATCTAAGAAAAGGGATGAGGAATTACTAGAATGAAATTCTATTTTATCTAAAGATAATCTAAAAATCTAAATTTTTTACCCACAAACAACTCTCAAGCCTGTAACATTCTCAGTTTCACCTAAGTCAAACAATCCAAAAGTACTTTGTATGAAGGTTTAATTAAAACATAATACACAACCTGGATTAGATGTGCAATAGCTACACATATTTTAATAACATCGAGACATAATCAGAGGATTTGACATCATAATCACAGTGAAAACATCAAATCAAAGTTATAAAAGAGGCAACAAATGTAAAATAGGAAAGATTTGCTGTATTGAATTGAAAGAGGTATATCTAATTCTAAAAAATATGAGCCAATATCAATTTACAAACTCTCTGCCTGTGCTCAAAAGAGAAGAAAAAAAAAATCAACTTAAAAAACTAAGTCTTTCTCCCCTATTTATATCTCCAAAGATCTCCCAAGGAAAAAGCTGAGAAATCTTCCTAGAATAGCAAATTTGATCTATTTTTCAGCTCCACTAAAAAGCCAAAAAATAAAGCCTTCAAATCACCTCCAATCTATATGTGAAAGCTGCCAAAATCTTCTTCAAGGTAGACCTCACCAAAATCTGCTTTAAAACAAGCTTTATTTGCTCAATAAAAGCTTAGTTTTTTTTATTGTCCTCATCTAACTCAAAATAGAGCAAATCCAGAAAAAGATATTTGATTTGTTTTAATGATGAAATATTAAAAGCAATTTATAAAGAACATTGCTTTAATATTTGTCTTACAATAGGTCCTGTAGCTTTTCCTTCTGATTTGCCTAATCTTACAAGGCTTATTTTGGCCATATCTTCCCAAAAGAAAGCAAACTAAAAAAAATAAAGATACTGTTTGTTTTAATTTGTTTTAATTGCATAAATAATGAATATTTAGAAGCAATTTATAGGATATTTCTTTAAATATCATTTTACAATAATTTTTTGCAGCTTCAAATTTGCAAAAGAAAGAGGGTCCGCCATTGTGAAGACTACTTGAAAATAGCAAACTGGGTTTGTGAGATATTTAAAGGGTTTTTGTATTTTATTCTCTTCGTATCTCTATCTAAAAATCTCAGAAACCCATATCATATGCTTGGAGGTATTATTAAAACACATGACTATATCTTTATTTTATTGTGTATTGTGCTTCTGATGGTTCCTCGAAAACTACAAACTAGGTTGGTAAGAAATTCAAAGGGTTTTTGCATCTTCTTGTTGATACAAAGCTCCAAGAAATCTTCTCTACTTCCTAGAACTCCACAGTCATGATGCTTCCTTCTAACGGCAACACATTATACTATCGGCTCAACAATATTTCATTAGCCTGATGCTCTTCTTACGCCGATATCTTCGTCCACTTTGAACATACATTGCTTGACCTCCTATGTCAGTTCAGTCTACCCTTTCTGCCGGTCCCTACTTGTATTGCAAAACAATGTATGTTTTGACATACAATTGTAACATGCAATCAGGACATACAACTGACAACTTCCTATCGCCGATTTCACTGACTGTATCTTCAACTGCTTTGACCGCTACAACCGATCACCACTTGCATCTTATGAAATGCATATTAACAATGCACATCCCATTATACAGTCTTTGATATGCAAATGCAGGACATACATAAAATGCTTTCACATACAACTATGATATACACACATAATACCTGTGACATACAATTAACGTATACACAAGAAATATATCTTCATACATATGCGATATACACGGAAATTGTATATCCGATATGTTTTAGCATTGTATATTTATTACATGCATTTTCAACATGCATTCACACACGATATGCTTTGCGATATATACACCGACTGTATAACTGACATGAGATTTCAGGATACACACAGAATATACCCAGGTACATTAACGATATACACACTACTTGTATATTCAATGAACAACATGAATTTAACCTGAAAGGACTTTTATACATACCTTTCTTCACAGGATATACACAAAATGATACTCGCAAACAAATGCGATATACTCACAAACTGTTCCAGCATGCAATTGATGTATATACATAAAATGTATAAATGAATCTCGCCAATAAACTCCTCTATAACAAATTTTGTAGTTTCTATTCTGCCATGACCAAGAATAAAAAGAAACAAAAATAGAAAACTATTGTACAAAGTCCATTCCACTGATTTCACAAAAATCCACCAGTGGAATGGTTCTAATCGTGCATCTCGACAACAGAAAAAACTAAATTTAAATACAAAATAGTTTTGTACAGATAATATACACAGTACGATTCAATACACGGGGAATTTACATAGAATCCAAAGTTTATAAAACACAACTAACAGAAATTCTATTTCTTCATTCTTATAGAGATTCATACATTTGATAATTCCAGAAGATAAAAAAACTAAACCCCTACTTAATCACCTCCGCCTATTTATATATTCAACTCCCTTGTTCTGATTTTGCTTAAACCAAGACTATAAGCAAAAACCCTAACTAATCTCATGACACCTATTTGGCTTAAGACAACAAAACTCCTAACAGCTCAACACATTGATTTAATCATCCACATACCCCAATGTCTAATGATGTCCAAATTGGCTTGTTAGGATGACATATTTGGGACTTCGATTCTCATGGTGGGGTCTTTTAAACATGAAATGTCAACATAAATACTACATGACAACATGAAATGTATAAACATATTAAAACCTTATTCTTCTCCCTCAGATGGATATTTATCTTGTTGAAGGGGTGCTCCTGCACCATACTCCCCGGGAGAAGAGATCTCAAGCCCACTTGAGATCAGAGTTTGAAGGTCTGCACCATAGTTTGTGATCTAATCTTCAGTCATCCAAACTACATTTGAATCAGGTTTCCCGTGCCAAGACACCAAGTACTCCATGTACTCTGTGTTCCTTGTCTTCTTTGTTACTCTTGAGTCTACTATCTTCTTCAATTTTGGTGGATACTGCTTAGGAATATCATCATCTGATGCATCTTGCAATGGTTCCTGTTCTACATCTGCATGTTGCTTGTATGGAGGTAAATCACATATATTGAAAATGGGTGACAATCCAAGATCAGGAGGAAGTTGGATTGCATAAGCATTCCGCCCACACTTCTTCAAAATCTGACATGGTCCAATCTTCCTCTACATTAGCTTGGTATATTTACCTTTTGGGAGTCTCTCCTTCTTCAGATTAACCCATACCAAATCTCCAACATCAAATTGTATATCTCTCTTCTTCTTATTAGCATATACTTTGTACTTCAAAGTAGTTTGTTGGAGTGGTGTCTTGACTTGATCATGCACCTCTTTGATGGCTGATGCAAAAGCTTATCCATCTGCACTAACAAACTCTCCTGTAGGTAGATCTCTCAACTCCCAAATACCCCTTGGATGAATACCATATACCACCTGAAAAGGTGACTTCCCTGTACTCCTATTGATGGTGTCATTATAGGAAAATTCTTCTTGTGGTAGGATGTTATCCCACTTCTCTCCATGCTGCCTTGTCAAACACCTTAATAGATTTCCCAATGAATGGTTAATTACTTCAGTCTAACCATCTGTCTGAGGATGGTAGGCTGATGAAAAGGATAAATTTGTTCCAAGCTTCTTCCAAAGAGTCCTCCAAAAGTGGCCAATAAATTTCACATCTCTATCTGACACTATGCTCAATGGCAAACCATGTATCCTCACTATCTCTTTGAAAAATAGATCTGCAACATATGAGGCATCACAAGTGGTTTTACATGGCAAAAAGTGTGCCATTTTACTAAATCTGTCTACTACAACAAAAACACTATCATGTCCCTTTCTTGTCCTAGGCAAACCCAATACAAAGTCCATGCTTATGCTCTCCCACGACCTAGAAGGAATGGGTAGTGGCTGATACAAACCTGCATTAGTGGATCTCCCTTTTGCTTTTTGACATATCACACATGCCTCCACAAATCTCCTCACATCTGATTGCAACTTGGGCCAATAGTAATGTCTCTTCACAAGATCAAGAGTCTTATCTAGACCAAAATGTCCTGCCATGGCCCCACAATGTTTCTCCCTAATGATATTCAGTCTCATAGAACACCATGGAATACACAACTGTCCACCCTTGAAAGTAATCCATCTTGGATCAGAAATTTAGAGAACTCAACATGATTTTTGTCACCAAAGGAAGTACATACCTTGTAGATTTCTCCAAAGTCTTCATCAGCATCATACATGGCCTTCAAGGAATCAATGCCAACACTCTCCAGTTGGATCTAATTTATGGTTAAAACCCTCCTGCTCAAAGCATCTGCTACCTTGTTCTTGATCCCTTTCTTGTGCTTGAGTGTGAAGGTGAAAGCATGCAAAGTCTCCACCCACTTCATATGCCTATGGTTTAGCTTCTCTTGACTATTTATGAAACTAAGGGCTTGATTATCTGTGAACACTATGAATTCTTTTGGCATCAAGTAATGCCTCCACTTTTTGAGTGACTATACTAGAGAGTACATCTCTAAATCATATGATGAGTATTTCTTCTTTGCATCATTTAGTTTCTCACTAAAAAATGCAATAGACCTACCTTCTTGACTGAGTACTGCCCCAATTGCCATGTGGCTTGCATCACATTCTACCTGGAAAATCTTGTTGAAGTCAGGAAGTGCAAGGACTGGCTGTTGTGCCGCCTTCTTCTTCAATGTTTCAAATGAATCATCTGCCTCCTTTGTCCAAGTGAATATGCACTTCTATCCTCCTTTTGTGGTTTCAAGCATGGGTGCACAAACATGACTAAACCCTTTTATAAACTTCCTATAGAAGGTTGCTAACCCATGGAAACTTCTAACATCATGCAAGGTTTTAGCAGTTGGCCAAGATAATATGGCTCTTACCTTCTCTTGGTCCATTTTCAGTTTGTTATGTGAGATGACAAATCCCAAGTAGATGATCTCTTCCTGCATGAACAAATACTTTCCCAAATTGATCATTAGCTGCTCTTCATGTAACTTTTTGAAAACCAAGTCTATATGGTTGAGGTGCTCTTCCCTTGCATTACTGAAAATCAGGATGACATCTAGATATACTATGACAAATTTTCCCATGAATTCCCTCAAGACCTCATTGATCAACCTCATAAAGGTACTAGGGGCATTGGACAAACCAAAAGGCATGACCTTCCACTCATATAACCCCTCATTGGTCTTGAATGTAGTTTTCCATTCATCTCCTCGCTTAATCCTAATCTGATGATAGCCACTCTTTAAATCTATTTTTGTGAAACACTTAGCACCCCCCAAACAATCAAGCAAATCTTCTATCCTAGGGATTGGGAACCTATACCTGATTGTTATCTTGTTGATAGTTCTTGAATCAGTATAAAGTCTCCAAGTGCCTTCCTTCTTTGGTGCTAGTATAGTCGGTACCGCACATGGGCTTAAACTCTTGCCAATTAGGCCTGTCTCCAACAAATCCTCAATCTGCCTTGCTACCTTTGTATTCTGCTATGGGGTAAGCTTGTATGCTGGCTTTGTTTGGGAGTGTAGATCCTGGGATTAGATCTATGCAATGGCTAATGTCCCTCATAAGTGGTAGGGACATTGGCATTCCATAAGAGATGATGCCCTTGTATGTGTCCAATAACTCTTGGACAACCAGATCTATGAACCTTTGCCTCTTCTCTCCCTTGGCTTCTTGCTCCTACTCCTTGTTCACCTTTAGGCATGGAATTAAAGCATATGCAACTGCTCCTTCTTCTACTATCTCTTTCATGAAATGTTTGCCTTCTACCATCATCGCCTTGACTTCTTTCCCTTTTGATTCCACCTCATTCTCCATCAATGGTAGTAACTCTATCACCTTACCATCCTTGATGATTGAATATGTGTTTCTAACTCCATCATGGTGTGCTTTCAAGTCATACTGCCATGGTCTTCCAAATATGAGATGGAAAGCATCCATCTTGGCAATGTCAAACAATAACCTATCCTTGTATTGTCCAATTTGAAACTCCACCCAAGCCTATTCTTCCACAACTATTTGCTGACCTTGGGTGAGCCATGAGATCTTGTATGGGAAAGGATGTGGCAGTCTTCTAAGCTTAAGCTTTTCTACCATTTAAAATGACAAAATTTTTAGTGGATCTGGAGTCAATCAGAACTTTACATACCTTTCCTCCTACCTTGCAAGTAGTTTTGAAGAGAGACTTCATTTTTGGGGGTTCTTTGTCAGGCACCTTCATGGTGGTCATTTCTCTCCTAATCATCAAAGATTCTCCTTTCTCAAGATATCCATAACTGTCAGGAGCATTCACACTTTGACAATCAGATTCCTAGATCAGATTGATCCTCCTTTCTCCTATTGAACTTGTTGCCTTTCCTAGACATCTACTGGCTATATGGCCTTCTTGATTGCAATTGGAACATCTGATAGGTCCTCCATCCTAAGATCTCCCTCTAAATGATGGTCTTATGCCCCTAAAGTTTCCTCTTTGATTGTAACTTCCCCCTTGGGTTTGACTATTGTCTCCTTTGTTGCTCTCTTGGTTTGATTCACCTTGGAATCCAAATCCATTTCCTCTGCCTCTGAAAGGACTTCTTCCTCCCCTTTGCTATCTCCCTCTTCCTCTATTGTTCTGTTCTTGTCTTCTCTTGAATTTCTCTTCCACCTTGAGTGCCAATTGGTAGCACTTTTGGACTGTCTCTGGGTTATTCAGATTTATATCTTCCTGGATGGCAAACCTTAATCCATTGAGGTACCTTGCCACCTTCTCTTCTTCATTCTCCTTTACCTTTGTTTTGACACATAGTTTCATGAACTCTTCTATGTATGAGATGACATCTAATTCTTTCTGCTTCAAGTTTTGTTTCCTCTTATGTAATTGGATGTTGTAATCCAATGGAACATAGGCCTTCTTCACTAAAGCCATCATCTTCTTCCATGTTGCAACTCTGTGTGAGGCCTACATTTTACACTACTATTCATGAGACTATTTGCAATGATATTGACTATTATTTATATGATGAGAGACTATTGATCTAGAATCTTGCTTATTAAACCTAATTGATTTTTTAGGAAAATAATTGTGCAATGATAAATTAGATGTTGCTTTTAAGAAAATGATGAATGGATATGGAACTTCAATGTAATTATATGGTAGAATGTTTAGGGATGCATGTATTTAAATTGCTTCGGCTATGATATCTTTATGAGTTATTGACTTTGAGTTTGAGTGTGTAGGTAATACTAACGAAACCACATATACAGGAGATCATCCCATACCTATGTTGTATCCCTTGTGAGCTGATCTAGTTCAATGAGGAACTAAGATCAACCTCGTGTTTGGAGGAATGTTGTAATGTTGTAATGTGTTAATGTTGCATGAGGTCAAGGGAATAAGGGCTATCTTCTATTTTACTTTTATTATGATAAGTGTTGTAAGAAATGTTATTTTTAATCTTGTTTAAACTTCATTCTTTTAGACCCTTTTTCTTGTGTTTTATTTGACTCTGGGAGTTCTAACTAGGCAAAAATCAACCTTGGGTTATACCCCATGGGTCTAGGGACCTTTTTGGCTAGGATAACCTTGGGTTAACCTCCATATGGTCACTTAAACTTCACAATGAAGTTAAATGACGAATTTGGAAGCATGGGGACAATGGGATGAGTGGAATCCACACTCAGGCCCACTTCCACATCATGGAACAACACCATGATTCCCTAATAATGGAGTGTTTGTCTTCTTGTGCCTCTCTTTTGGTGGGGTTCCCCTTATTAAGGGTAGTGTGTCATCCACTCCCTTTGTATTTTTTATTTTACTTATTGTATTTTAATTATCCATGTGTTGTTAAAAGGACTATAGTGGGGAACCTATTGAGTGGGGGCTAAATTGTTTAAGGTCCACTAGGATAATGGATGAGTTGTGAATTAGTTGTTTATTTCCACTTGAGAAATTAGAAAAATGGAGGGAATTAGTTTTTAAAAGAGGGAGGAGGAGGAGAGTAAGGGGGTGGGATTAGTGTGGAAAGAAGGAGATTTTGGAGAAGGAGGCTAGAGAGGAGCTCTTCATCAAATTTCATCCGTAATTGGGCTTTGAAAGGTTGGTGAATAGGACTACTCTCTTGTGTGATCTATTGCTTGATATGTATTTTTGTTTCTTGCTTAATGAATGAGCTTGCAATTGTCTTCTATGAGTTTTTCTGTTAGTTTTGGGGTTTTGTTTTTGGTGTTGGAAGAGCTCCTTCCAGTTGGAAGGCAATGCTCATCTTGTATAGGGAAGGGAAGGTGTGACCCTCCTCAGGTGTCATCTTGTGTTCTTGTTATAAGAAATGCCTTGAGGGCATGTTGATACTTTTATCCAAGAGGTCTTTAAGGCTTTGCGAGCCTATTGGGATATCCCTGGTAACTTGATTTAACTGGAAGGCTTGAGGCCTTGAGGAAGAGTAATTTACTGGCTAGAGGCCTTGTGATAAAATGTGAAAGGATGACACCTAGAGGTAGAGATGTCTACTTCCCTACCCTCCCTGAACTCACCTAAGCTGAGTCTTTGTAATGTGAGTCAACCATGGGTGTGTGTGTGTGTATTAATTTCTTGTTGTTGTTGTCCAATGTTGTGATGTGTTTGGTCTATTCTACCCTGGGTATGAGGATGGTCTCCCTAGCTCAGGGGTGACCCTCTTGCGGGTCAAAGGTAGGGAGGAGAGCTAGATGGTTGTTGTTTTCTTCCCTCTTCTCTTGCAGGTTATTGTGGAGCTTGTAAAAAGGGATTGAAGAGATTTTGCCTTGATTAAAGAAGATGTTCTATCCTACTATTTGTAATGAGAGCTTGGCCTTTTCAAGTTCCATTATGTAAAAGTTTTAGAGGAGAGAACTTCTCTCTTTGGAATTGTTGTAAAAGTTGTTATCAAGGGAGTGGAGATATAATCCTCCCTCATTAGGTTAAAAGTTGTGATTTTAATTGGTTTTTACATTATATCATTTGTGTGAGTTGGGAGAGGAGAGTAATTTACTCCCTTGAGAGTATGTGAATTGTGGGAATTATTACAGTTGATTGCTCTTTGTTATCAAATTTTAAGTTGTGAGACTTGTTTGTTGATTTGAACCAAATGATATATATATATATCCCTGGTATTATATAGTGAGAAAGTTACTTTTATAGTTTTATGAATGATGCATTTGCCTTGAATATAAAATTAAAACTTGAAGTTAAGTTGCAATGGGAAATAATCTAAATTGAATTTTTACTTGACTGTTGTGTGTTAATGAAATGAATAGATTCATTAGTTTCCTGTATTATCCCTTGATCCTTAAATCCATTTGATGTGGAAAATTTACTTGATAGATAAAAGAAAAGGCAAATACAGAGTTAAATGGTTAAATGTTCTTTTTCATTGAGTATTTATTATATTGTAAATTAAAAAGTTTAAGGTAGTGAGGAAAGAAATTACCTTGAGCTTCATTAGATATGTTTATATATATATATATAGCTGATAAAATTTGATATATTTGTATTTATATTTATTTATTAAGTGAAATTGTGAAAACTAATATATATATATATATATATATATATATTTTTAATAGTTCATTTCAAATGAAATTGTGGAAATAAAAATATTGAAATACTTGTGAATATATATAAATACATATATATATATATATATATAGCTTAAATAAAATGTATTTGTGAAAACAAGATATACACACACACACATATATATATAATTAATAATAAATAGAAATTTCAAAATTCCCAAACATACTGTTCTGAGCAATGTTCGTTGTGTTTTAACATAGCCAAATGTACATATGATAGGTGGTGGAGTTTTAAACCCCACCGAAATTTCTAGTAAGCCATGGGTGTGGGGAGGGGTAGAGCCGCACCCACACCCCACACAGTGGGATGTGGGTGGGGCTCTGCCCCTCCCCACATCCCCACCGTGCTTTCACCTCCCGCAAACCGCAGGCCCTCCGCGGCCCCAATGCCCTTTGCCTTCCCATGTGCGGCTGAACCTCCAACCCGTCGCCCTTTGCAACCTCCACCCTCTGTAACCTCCTCCCACCACCTCACATCACCCCCTCTCCAGTGCCGAGCTCCCATGCCACCGTCGCCCACCTTGCCTTGTTCACATCTCAAACAAACACAAAAAAAATAGGGTTAGGGTTAATTGATATCAAAGGCATGTGGTTTATTTTATAACAAGGCACTTTGTTAAAGTAGTGGGTATATATTTAAAATAGTATTTTAGCAATGCTATATATATATATATATATATATATATATATATGTAATTTAGTGGATAGTGAGTTGTGTATACACTCACTTAAAAAAGAAAATATTTCATTTACTCCTATGTATATATATAATTTCAATTATATATATATATATATATATATATATATATATATATATATATATATATATATAAGGGTATGGTTTGTAGATATGGGAATTTATTTGATCATTGTACTTTCATCATTTAAACAAATAGTGAGAGGGAGATTTGAGAATATAAGAATTATAAAAATATTAATTAAAGATATTTAATTATATATATATTTAGATTATTAATTAAGAGAAGATGAGACATTTAAGTTGGACATTTATTATTCAATATTCAACAAATCGATCCATAATAGTTAAGTAATAATCCAAATGGTGGACTAAGAAATGATAAAATTTATTTAGATAAATAGATTAAATAAACAATGGAATAGAAATACAAACCGGTAATGAAATAAACTGGGAAAACCTATTTAAAGGACAATCACCTACCATGGGTAATCTAAACGTTGCAAAACTAAATTGATTTATACAATGTGAATGATATTAACTGGCACATGTGAGAAGATTTTTCCATTAGCAACAGTGACTTGACAACTTAACATACACAACCGAGCATGCTTACGCATGCGAGGGGATGAGTTCATGTAGAAGAGGAAAATTTTTGAAGGTTTGTATCATGTCTACATGACATATGTGGACATAACATGTGTGTTTTGCATGTTGTGACTGCATGTGAAATGTGGGCATGACATTTGGTATCAGAGCACAGTCATTTTAAAACACTAGTCTTGTATGAGTACATTAACACTTCCGTGACCAAACTGACTAGAGGTAACCTCGTTTTGTAGGATGCCTCCTAGACGAGTTCGATAACCACTATCCCACCGCACTCCAGCCACCAAGGTGCACACTGATTCTTTAGTTGTGGGACCAGAACAGCCAGCCCCACCAGAACAACCAATTCCACAAGTTCAGCCAGTTATACAGGCACAATCAGTTCCTCAGGAACTGCAAGCACCACTAGCCCCACCAGAGATGGGACCACAGATATTACAGGCCTTACAGGCTATTTTGGATAGGCTTCCATCGGCCATAGTTGAGTTGTGCGTAGAGCCGCGTGACAAGCCCCACGATGTTCTGCGAGAGGAGCCACACGTGGAGGCAGAAGCTGAGTCTCATGTTGAGCCACGTGAGGAGCCCCGCTTAGAGCCGCAGGGGGTACCACGTGTGGAGCCGTATGTCGAGCTGCCTGATATAGAGGAGGTTGGCTCGGCCAGTAGGGCTCATAGCAGGAACCCCACACATCATGCCAGGCATGATGAGATAGTGAGAGTTGAGCATTTTAGTCCCAAGCCTTATGAGTATCATGCAGATGAGCCTTACAAGGGGCATAGTGACAGAGAAGATCCCATTAGGGATATACTGAGATTGAACCCTCCTACATTCGTTGGAACCACAGAGGGAGCTGAGGCAGAGGCCTGGCTTATCAGTTTGGATAGGTGCTTCGCGTTGCATCCATACGCAAGCAACATGAAGGCCCGTGTGGCAGTGCACTTATTACGGGATGCAGCAGCTACATGGTGGTGCACTGAGGAGTTCAAGTGCTGCCTTTCCATAGATACACTCTCATGGGAGACTTTTATTGAACGCTTCAACGTGCGATATCTATCAGACCACTACCGACAGCATCGTATAGATGAGTTTCACAACCTACAGTAGAGGGGACTCTCAGTGGCACAGTATGAGAGCAAGATTACAGAGTTATCCAGATATGCAGAGTATCTCCATGATGAGAAAGTCCTGGTGCATAAGTTCATTAGAGGTCTAAACCATAGTATAGTAGGACCTGTTCAGATGGCAAATCCCCAGACTCTGAGTGATGCGGCCGAGAAGGCTTATATTGCTGAGGAGATTTAGGGACGGGGGTAGAGTTCTCACCCTCAGTTCTAGGATCGGGGTCAGTAGTAGCATCAACAGAATTTCTGCAGGTCAACACAGCCATCCCCTAGAGGAGGATACAGTTCAGCACCATTACCTCCTAGGCCCCCATAGCAATAGCAGACACAACAGCAATAGAAAGCTAAAACACAACAGAAGTCTTATGGGGGAAATAATAGAGGTTGGCAGCAGTAGGGCCCGCGTAGAGATCAGAGACAGCAGGGACCACCTGCGGGACCCACGAGACTGCAACAGTCGTATAGGGGTTCACAGGGGTCTACTGGCAGAACAGGACAACAGCAGTCAAGTAGGACTCAGAATATATAGGTACATGTTAGAGGCCCTTGTTATACTTGTGGTGAAGTAGGACACATAGCTAGAGAGTGCCCACAAAGTTATACAGCTAGGGGACAGCATCATGCAGGAGGTTCCGAGCATACAGTGGGTGATGTGGGTAAATCCCGCCATATGTTTACAGCGGTTGACAACCGCCAGGCCAATTTTTAGGGCTCAATTATTGAGACAGCAGGTATGATAGCAGAATCTCCCATCTCTATCCTTTTTGACTCTGGAGCTACTGACTCCTTTACATCTACATCGTTAGTGGAACATTGCAAGCTGGTGGCTTCTAGGGAGGACATTAGGTGGGAGGTTGAGTTGGCCTCTGGGGCCAGGATGTCAGTTGATTCCATTGTCTAAAATTGTGAAGTTTCCTTGGGATCATTCACTACAACATGGGATCTTAGGGTGATTCCATTAAGAACCTACGGCATAGTTCTTGGCTTGGACTGCTTGCGGCTCACAGAGCCAAGCTAGACTACCGACAGAAGATGATTAGTTGCATAGATGATCATGGCACACTAGTTGAGATAGTGGGCATACAGAAGCCCATGACTGCTCGAACAGTATCTGCTCAGCAACTTAAGCGTTGCATGCGGAAGGGATGCCAGTTGTTTGCTATCACAGTCAGTGATAGATCAAAAGATGAACCTAAGACTACATTAGATGATCACCCCATCCTGCGAGAATTTGCAGATGTCTTTCCACCAGAGTTACCTAGTATGCCTCCATGCAGAGAAGTTGATTTCCACATCGATTTAGTACCAGGGGCAGAACTAGTGTCTCAGGAACCTTACAGAATGACTACACATGAGCTTATAGAGCTGAAACTACAGTTAGAAGAATTACTAGAGAAGGGACACATTTGACCTAGCATTTCTCCATGGGGCACACCAGTTATCTTTGTAAAGAAGAAGGATGGAACAAAGTAACGGTGAGGAACCGATATCCTCTGCCGAGGATTAATGATCTCTTTGACCAAATGCAAGGAGCCAAAGTGTTTTCAAAGATTGATCTAAAATCTGGGTATCACCAATTAAGAATTATAGAGCCATATATTCACAAAACTGCTTTCCAAACCAGATACGGCCATTATGAATTTACAGTGGTACCTTTTGGATTGACGAACGCCCCTGTAGTGTTCATGAGTCTTATGAATGGGGTGTTCCATACTTACTTAGATCAGTTCGTGATCATATTTCTAGACGACATCTTGACCTATTCACGAACCAAGGAGGAATATGTGGACCATTTGCATTAGGTAATGTAGTGTTTACGTGGGCATCAGCTGTATGACAATCTAGAAAATGGTGCTTTTTTCAGGACAGAGGTACAGTATTTGGGTCATATATTATCAGGCGATGGTATCTCCGTAGATCCATCAAAGATCAGGGCAATTCAGGATTGGCCAGTACCCACCAGTGTTATAGAAGTAAGGAGCTTTATGGGACTAGCCGGTTACTACCGTAGGTTTGTCGAAGGTTTCTCCAGAATAGCTCATCCTATCACTTCCCTTCAGCGAAAAGGGAAAGGATTCACCTGGACTAAGCAGTTTGAGAAGGCCTTTGGGATCCTTAAGGAACATCTTACCAGCGCTCCCATATTAGTTGTTCCTGATCCGGTAGAAGATTTTGTTGTCTGTACGGATGCATCTTTAGAGGGATTTGGAGCTATGCTTATGTAGGGTGGTAGAGCGATTGCTTATGAATTGCGAAAACTTAAAACACATGAGCTAAACTACCCTACACACAACCTAGAGCTAGTAGCTATTATTCATGCTCTAGTTCATTGGAGACATTTTCTCTTAAGCTGACGTTTTGAGCTCCATTCAGACCATCACAGCTTGCAGTATATTTTCACTCAACCGAATTTGAACGCCCACCAGCGGTGTTGGATGGACTTCCTATGTGAGTAATACTTTTATATCCACTACATCAAGGGAAAGGAGAATGTGGTCACCGACGATCCTGACTCTGACTTTGAAAGTGGATTTAAGAGAACGTATTTTATAGCATCTGCCTGAGGACGAGTGGTTTCTTGAGGTGCAGCAGGAGATTTAGAATTAGAGGGTCCTGAAGGGTAAATTCGTAGGATATTCCCTAGAGTCAGATGGATTACTTAGACATAAGCAGCGTATCTATGTACCCTGTGCAGGTGATCTGCATGCAGTGATACTCTCTGAGGCTCATAGAGCACCCTATGCAACTCATCTAGGAGTGAAGAAGATGCATGAGGACTTGCGGCAGTTAAACCATTGGGCTGGGATGAGACATGATATTACAGAGTTTGTTGCTCGATGCCTTGATTAGAGTGTCAAGGCTGAGCATCAGCATCCAGCAAGTCTCTTATACCCACATGAGATACCTGAGTGGAAATGGGACACCATTTCCATGGACTTCATTGTTGGTCTACCTATGTCATCACGACGCCATGATGCCATCATGGTGACAGTTGACAAGTTGACCAAGGTGGCGCATTTCTCACTAGTACGCACAATGTACAATGCACCATTGGTGGCGAGGGTGTTTCTAGATCAGATTGTCTGACTGCATGGAGTACCTCACCGTATCATATTTGATAGAGACTCTGTTTTCACATCTTCATTTTGGAGAGCTTTACATCAGGCATTGGGCACACAACTCAACTTTAGTTCTGCTTATTATCTTGAGACCGATGGCTAGACAGAAAGAGTTAATCAGGTGTTAGAGGATATGCTGTGCATGTATGTTATGGATCATCAGTCTAAATGGAAGGAGTACCTATAGCTGGTTGAGTTCACCTACAATAATGGGCATCACAGCTCGTTAGGTATGCCTCCTTACCAGGCTTTATATGGCAGACCTTGCAGAATGCCTTTAAGTTGGGATCGGTTAGAGGATCGAGTTGCCATTGGTCCCGAAATAATCCAGGATATGGAACAGCAGGTTACTTTGATTAGACAAAGATTATAGGAAGCTCAAGATAGATAGAAGAAGTATGCAGATACGAAGAGGACAGATCGAAGCTTCTCAGTAGGTGACAGAGTATTTTTGAGAGTGCGGCCGCATAAGAGTCCAATCCGTTATGGAAAAGGCTTTAAGCTTGCACCCCAGTTTGTAGGACATTTTGAGATCCTAGAGAGGATAGGACTTGTAGCCTACCATTTGGCCTTGCCACCTAGCCTGTCTTGTATCTACGATGTCTTTCATGTTTTTGTTTTATGTCGTTATATATCTGACTTGTCTCATGTATTGGATTGGAGTGCTCTTTAGGTAGACGCAGACAAACAGCGGGCTTTGGAGCTAATACGCATATTGGCTCATCGGATGCTGGGCCTTCGAGGTTGAGACCTGGACCAAGTTAGGGTCCAATGGGATATGTACGATGAGGTCACTGCTACATGGGAAGATGCTACGAGACTAAAGACGCTTTACCCTCACCTCTTTGATGACTTCCAGGAGGAAGTAAAATCTTAGGGGGAGAGGATGTGAGGCCTACTTTTTACACTACTATTCATGAGACTATTTGCAGTGATATTGACTATTATCTATATGATGAGAGACTATTGATCTGGAATCTTACTTATTAAACCTACTTGATTTTTTACGAAAATAATTGTGGAATGATAAATTCGATGTTGCTTTTAAGAAAATGATGAATGGATATGAAACTTCAATGTAATTATATGGTAGAATGTTTAGGGATGCATGTATTTAAATTGCTTCGGCTATGATATCTTTATGAGTTATTGACTTCGAGTTTGAGTGTGTAGGTAATACTAACGAAACCACATATACAGAAGATCATCCCATACCTATGTTGTATCCCTTGTGAGCCGATCTAGTTCAATGAGGAACTAAGATCAACCTCGTGTTTGGAGGAATGTTGTAATATTGTAATGTGTTAATGTTGCATGAGGTCAAGGGAATAAGGGCTATCTTCTATTTTACTTTTATTATGATAAGTGTTGTAAGAAATGTTATTTTTAATCTTGTTTAAACTTCATTCTTTTAGACCTTTTTTCTTGTGTTTTATTTGACTCTAGGAGTTCTAACTAGGCAAAAATCAACCCTGGGTTATACCCCATGGGTCTAGGGACCTTTTTGGCTAGAATAACCTTGGGTTAACCTCCATATGGTCACTTAAACTTCACAGTGAAGTTAAGTGACGAATTTAGAAGCATGGGGACAATGGGATGAGTGGAATCCACACTCAGGCCCACTTCCAAGTCATGGAACAACTCCATGATTCCCTAATAATGGAGTGTTTGTCTCCTTGTGCCTCTCTTTTGGTGAGGTTCCCCTTAATAAGGGTAGTGTGTCATCCACTCCCTTTGTATTTTTTATTTTACTTATTGTATTTTAATTATCCATGTGTTGTTAAAAGGACTATAGTGGGGAACCTATTGAGTGGGGGCTAAATTGTTTAAGGTCCACTAGGATAATGGATGAGTTGTGAATTAGTTGTTTATTCCCACTTGGGAAATTAGGAAAATAGAGGGAATTAGTTTTTAAAAGAGGGAGGAGGAGGAGAGTAAGGGGGTGGGATTAGTGTGGAAAGAAGGAGATTTTGGAGAAGGAGGCTAGAGAGTAGCTCTTCATCAAATTTTATCCATAATTGGGCTTTGAAAGGTTGGTGAACAGGACTACTCTCTTGTGTGATCTATTGCTTGATATGTATGTTTGTTTCTTGCTTGATGAATGAGTTTGCAATTGTCTTCTATGAGTTTTTTTGTTAGTTTTGGGGTTTTGTTTTGGGTGTTGAAAGAGCTCCTTCCAATTGGAAGGCAATGCTCATCTTGTATAGGGAAGGGGACATGTGACCATCCTTGGGTGTCATCTTGTGTTCTTGTTATAAGAAATGCCTTGAGGGCATGTTGATATTTTTAGCTAAGAGGGATTTAAGGCTTTGAGAGCCTATTGGGATATCCCTGGTAACTTGATTTAACTGGAAGGCTTGAGGCCTTGAGGGAGAGTAATTTGTTGGCTAGAGGCCTTGTGATAAATTGTGATAAAATGTGAAAGGATGACACCTAGAGGTAGAGATGTCTACTTCTCTACCCTCCCTGAACTCACCTAAGCTAAGTCTTTGTAATGTGAGTCAACCATGGGTGTGTGTGTGTGTGTGTTAATTTCTTGTTGTTGTTGTCCAATGTTGTGATGTGTTTGGTCTATTCTACCCTAGGTATGTGGATGGTCTACCTAGCTCAAGGGTGACCCTCTTGCGGGTCAAAGGTAGGGAGGAGAGCTAGATGGTTGTTGTTTTCTTCCCTCTTGTCTTGCAGGTACTATTGGCATGTAAAAAGGGATTGAAGGGATTTTGGCTTGATTAAAGAAGATGTTCTATCCTACTATTTGTAATGAGAGCTTGGCCTTTTCAAGTTCCATTATGTAAAAGTTTTAGAGGAGAGAACTTCTCTCTTTGGAATTGTTGTAAAAGTTGTTATCAAGGGAGTGGAGATATAATCCTCCCTCATTAGGTTAAAAGTTGTGATTTTAATTGGTTTTTACATTATATCATTTGTGTGAGTTGGGAGAAGAGAGTAATTTACTCCCTTGAGAGTATGTGAATTGTGGGAATTATTACAGTTGATTGCTCTTTGTTATCAAGTTTTAAGTTGTGAGACTTGTTTGTTGATTTGAACCAAATGATATATATCCCTGGTATTATATAGTCAGAAAGTTACTTCTACAGTTTTATGAATGATGCATTTGCCTTGAATATAAAATTAAAACTTGAAGTTAAGTTGCAATGGGAAATAATCTAAATTGAATTTTTACTTGACTGTTGTGTGTTAATGAAATGAATAGATTCATTAGTTTCCTATATTATCCCTTGATCCTTAAATCCATTTGATGTGGAAAATTTACTTGATAGATAAAAGAAAAGGTAAATACATATTTAAATGGTTAAATGTTCTTTTTCATTGAGTATTTATTATATTGTAAATTAAAAAGTTTAAGGTAGTGAGGAAAGAAATTACCTTGAGCTTCATTAGATATATATATATATATATATATATAGCTGATAAAATTTGATATATTTGTATTTATATTTATTTATTAAGTGAAATTGTGAAAACTGATATATATATAGTTCATTTCAAATGAAATTGTGGAAATAAAAATATTGAAATACTTGTGAATATATATAAATACATACATATATATATATAGATATATATAGCTTAAATTAAATGTATTTGTGAAAATGAGATATACACACACACACATGTATATAAAATTAATAATAAATAGAAATTTTGAAATTCCCAAACATACTGTTCTGAGCAATGTTCGCTATGTTTTAACATAGCCGAATGTACATATGATAGGCGGTGGGGTTTTAAACCCCATAGAAATTTCTAGTAAGCCACGGGTGTGGGGAGGAGTGGAGCCCCACCCACACCCCACGCAGTGGGATGTGGGTGGGGCTCTGCCCCTCCCCACATCCCCACCATGCTTTCACCTCCTGCGAATCGCAGGCCCTCCGTGGCCCCAACACCCTCTACCTTCCCATGCACGGCCGAACCTCCAACTCGCCACCCTCTGAAATCTTCACCCACCACCTCACATTGCCCCCTCTCCAGCGCCGAGCTCCCATGCCACCGTCGCCCACCTTGCCCTGTTCACATCTCAAACAAACACAAAAAGAAATAGGGTTAGGGTTAATTGATATCAAAGGCATGTGGTTTATTTTATAACAAGGCACTTTGTTAAAGTAGTGAGTATATATTTAAAATAGTATTTTATCAATGCTATTTATATATGGGTATATATATATAATTTAGTGGATAGTGAGGTGTGTATACATTCACTTAAAAAGGAAAATATTTCATTTACTCATATGTGTGTATATATATATATTTAAGGGTATGGTTTGTAGATATGGGAATTTATTTGATCATTGTACTTTCATCATTTAAACAAATAGTGAGAGGGAGATTTGAGAATATAAGAATTATAAAAATATTAATTACAGATATTTAATTATATATATTTAGATTATTAATTAAGAGAAGATGAGACATTTAAGTTGGACATTTATTATTCAATATTCAACAGATTGATCCATAATAGTTAAGTAGTAGTCCAAATGGTGGACTAAGAAATGATAAAATTTATTTAGATAAATAGATTAGATAAACAATGGAATAGAAATACGAACTGGTAATGAAATAAACTGGGAAAACCTATTTAAAGGACAATCACCTACCATGGGTAATCTAAACGATGTAAAACTAAATCGATTTATACAACGTGAACGATATTAACTGGCACACGTGAGAATATTTTTCCATTAGCAACAATGACTTGACAACTTAACATACACAACCGAGCACGCTTACGCGTGTGAGGAGATGAGTTCATGTAGAAGAGGAAAATTTTTGAAGGTTCGTATCATGTCTAGATGACATATGTGGACATAACATGTGTGTTTTGCGTATTGTGACCACATGTGAAATGTGGGCATGACGCTCTTCTCTTTCCGTCTTTCACCCTGTCATCTTGGATGAAATTCCACCAGGTTAGTGCAACCCCTTTCATTTTGGATTGAGCCATCTTCACCCTTTGGTGGTCTGGTATTTCCTCGGTCTCAAAGAAGTTATTCAAGGAGTCTATCCACTCCATCACTGAATCAGGTTCCATTTTCCCTGCAAACACTGGCAGGTCTATTTTCATATCCATGGTCCTTCTCTCCATGGACTTGAGGGCATTAAGTAAGGGTCTCTGGTCTGCAAGAACCTCTATCTCTTCCTACTTAGGGATCTCCTCTTCATCCCTGTCTTCTCACTTACCAGAATCTTCTTCCCCTTTCTCTACTCTATCCCTCAACTTCTCTGCCTCCTCTTTCAAAGCCTGATTCTAAGTCTGAGTTACTTTGCTCTCTACCATTTGCTTTCTCACTAAGGCCGCTAACTCAGTGTTGGTCATCTTTGTTGGGTACTCTTATGACCCCTCTTTGTCTGACATATTATCTTCTTCTTCTACCCAAATACCACTTGATGCAGAGCTCCAAGCAATCTTCTCTACTTCCTAGAACTCCACAGTCACGATGCTTCCTTCTATCAGCAACACATTATACTATCGGCTCAACAATATTTCATTCACTCGATGCTCTTCTTACGCCAATATCTTCATCCACTTTGAACATACATTGCTTGACCTCCTATGTCGGTTCTGTCTACCCTTTCTATCGGTCCCCACTTGTATCGCAAAACAATGTATGTTTCGACATACAATTGTAACATGCAATCAGGACATATAACTGACAACTTCCTATCGCCAATTTCGCTCACTATATCTTCAACTGCTTTGACCGCTACAACCGATCACCACTTGCATCTTATGAAATGCATATTAACAATGTATATCCCATTATACAATCTTTCATATGCAAATGCAGGATATACACAAAATGCTTTCACATACAACTATGATATACACACACAATGCTTGTGACATACAATTGATGTATACACATGAAATGTATCTTCATACATATGCAATATACACAAAAATTGTATATCCAATATGTTTTAGCATTGTATATTTGTTACATGCATTTTCAACATGCATTCACACACGATATGCTTTGCGATATATACACAGACTGTATAATCGACATGAGATTTTAGGATACACACAAAATATACCCAGGTACATTAACGATATACACACTGCTTGTATATTCAACAAACAACATGAATTTAACCTAGAAGGACTTTTATACATACATTTCTTCATAAGATATACACAAAATGATACTCGCAAATAAATGTGATATACTCACAAACTATTCCAACATGCAATTGACATATATACATAAAATGTATAATTGAATCTTGCCAATAAACTCCTCTGTAACAAATTTTGCAGTTTCTAATCTGCCATGACTAAGAATAAAAAGAAGCAAAAATAGAAAACTATTGTACAAATTCCATTCCACTGATTTCACAAAAATCCACCAGTGGAATGGTTCTAATCGTGCATCTCGACAATAGGAAAAACTAAATTTAAATACAAAACAGTTTTGTACAGATAATATACATAGGAGGATTCAATACACAGGGAATTTACATAGAATCCAGAGTTTATAAAACACAACTGATAGAAATTCTATTTCTTCATTCTTACAGAGATTCATACATTTGATAATTCCAGAAGATAAAAAAAATTGAACCCCTGCTTAATCATCTTTGCCTATTTATATATTCAACTCCCCTGTTCTGATTTTGCTTAAACCAAGATTATAAGCAAAAACCCTAACTAATCTCACGACACCTATTTGACTTAAGACAACAAAACTCCTAATAGCTCGACACATTGATTTAATCATCCCCATACCCCAATGTCTAATGATGTCCAAATTGGCTTGTTAGGATGACAGATTTGGAACTTCGATTCACATGGTGGGGTCTTTTAAACATGAAATGTCAAAATAAATACTACATGACAACATGAAATGTATAAACATATTAAATCCTTATTCTTCTCCCTTAGATGGATATTTATATTGTTGAAGGGGTGCTCCTACACCACTTGTCTTCTGATTCATAGCCAAAAATATAAAGAACCCAGATCATATTTTCTGAGATATGATCGAAACATGTGACATCTATTTTTATTTTGCAGGGTCTTCATGTAACACTTTTCTCTTTTAGACTCTTTTCACAATCTTCTCAAGAATTGGGGCAGCATGCTGGGCTCAACCCTTGTGGGAGCCCATTTTATTACACATGCTAATTTGTCTTCAATCAGCTACATGACTTATCCTATACCTGCACATGAAACAATCAGATTAGAATAAAACATTGAAATTCTATGATTATTTCTTTCTTAGCTCTTCTTGCATGTGGATGATGTTCATTGATCAAGGCATTATAAAGAAAGTGTTATGCCTCTTCTAATAAGATATAGAGATCTCATAACTAGAGCTCTAATATGATCTTCCCACATTTTTACAGGTTCATGTCGAGATCATGAGCAGAAACAAAAGATAACTTCAAAGATTGAAAACCTTCAAGACAATGATGGCTATGATCTTCTCTTTCTTACCCTGAACCTTCACTGCAATTATCACTGAAACACAATAACTATGCAAATAACTTATAACAGAAGAATGTTAACCTTCACTCTAAAAATGAACTTGTTACATTAGCTCTGCCAATTTTGAGCTGTGGTGAAAAAATGGTAACATTTCTGGCAACTTTTGCTATATGCTTGCCTGCTAAGCATTGGATCAGTTGCTTTGAACATCCATTGGGAATTGAGTCATACTCTACTCTTCTCAAACTCAGAAACACTAAAATTCAGCTCCCCAACTAGTTCAAATAGCAATAGAAAACTAAAAACAAACTAAATTGAAGAAAACTAATAGGCCCTAACAGCTAGAAAACCTATGCAGTAGCACTTATGGAAACAAAAATACTGAAAGCAAATGTGCATGAACACTTATTAAGTGCAACTCTACTCTACTATATACAAAGGTAGTACTTATCCTCAAAGGCAATGTTTGAGGTGGATCCCATTAACTGGGATAGACAACACCTCTCCACTTAACTTGGATAGCTAAAATGCATTATTTTTTTTGCACTTTGTGATTACATAAGGCCCATCCCAAATTGCATCAAATTTGGAATGCTTTCCAGGTCTACTTCTCAGTTCATTCCATTTGAACACCAAATCACCAGCAATAAAGCTCCTCGGTCTTGCCCTCTTATCAAAAGCATTCTTCATTTGAGTTTGATGTATATCAAGCTTCTTCAAGGCTTCTTTCCTAATTTCTTCTAACTCCATAAGTTGAGCTAACCTGACTACTAAAGGTTGTTCCTCCAGTAGCTCAAGCTCTTTGATGAAAGTCAAAGTTGGTAATTCAACTAAAATAGGCAATCTAGCCTCCTTACCATAAGTAAGTACACATGGAGAACAACCAGTAGCTCTCTTGGGTGTGATTCTGTTAGCCCAAAGAGTCAACTTCAAGTTCTCATGCCATGTTCTTTGGTTGTCTTCAATAGTCTTCTTGATGATCCTTATCAGATTTTTGTTGGTAGATTCAGTCTACCCATTACCTTGTGAGTAATAGTTAGAAGAAGTAAATTCAAAAAGATATTATTTTTGACAGACCAATCTAAAATTCTCAATCCAATGAAAGCTAAACCATTATTTCAGATGACTGAATCTGGTGTACCAAATCTTGATACTAGATCTTGATAGAAATTTTGAACAATAGATTCATTTACTTCTTTTAAAGCAACAACTTTGGTCCACTTGGTGAAATAGGTTGTGGCAATCAAGATCCACTTGTGGCCTGCACTTGAAGGTGGGTTTATTGGTCCTATAAAATCCAGACCCCATTTTCCAAATGGTTGTTCAACTTTAATAGGATGCAGAGGTAAGGCAACAAGCCTTTGTTTACTGGCAAATAATGAACACCTCTCACATCTTCTCTCCCAAGAAAAAGAATCTTTAAACAAGTCAGGCCAGTAATAACCAGCCTGTATAATCTTCAAAGTAGTTGTTCTAGCTGCAAAGTGACCGCTCGAGGGTCCATTGTGAAATTCTTCTAACAACTTGTCAACTTGATTAGGTCCAATACATCTTAAAAATACACCATTAAAATCTCTCCTATATAAAATACCATCAATGATAGCATAAGGAGTAGCTTGTAGCCTGAAATACCTTCTTCCAGCCCTATCCAAACCTTTGGGGCATTGACCAGACTGTAAATAATGCATCACTTGCTGTACCCAGCTGATTGTAGGAGTTGGTAAAGTGGCTGGTACATTGTTATTCAGTATTGTTTCTATGTCCTCTACATGTTCTTGACTATTTTCTTCACTTTCAGAAAGCCACTCGCATAAGCGCTTGCCTCTAATTAGCTTGGTCACTTTGATATCAACATCAAATTCCATAACTTTGGTTATCCAACCAGCTCTCTTGTCATTTATATCTCTGTTTAATAAAAAACTCTTAACAGTAGGATGAGCAACCATTAAGTGAATTCTGTTATTAGACAGCATGTGTTTAAATTTTTTGAGGCTCATAACAACAACAAAAACATGTTTTTCCACAAAAGAGTACTTTACCTCATAGTCGTATTGTACCTGGCTGCAAAATGCTATTGGCTGCTCTAATCCTTCATCATTTTGCTGACATAACATTGTAGAGATGGTGCCAACTCCTCCAAAAGCATACAAAATAAAATCCCTCTCATAATTAGGATTAATGAGGGTAGGGGCAGTAGCGAGGGCTTCTTTAATATGCTTGAAGCTTCCTTTTCCCTCCTTAGTCTAGGTAAATGGCACATTCTTTTTCAACATGGCCATAAGAGGTTGTAACAAAGTTGCAATGTTTGGAATGAATCTTCTCACGAAATTAATTCTACCAAGAAAGCTTTGCAAACCTTTCTTATGTGCAGGCAGTGGTATATCTAGAATGGATGAAACTCTCTTAGGGTCAATAGAAATACCTTGTTTTGAAACAATATGGCCAAGAATTTTACCTTCATGAACTAAAAATATGCACTTTTTGGGGTTCAATGAAACCCCAAACTCCCTGCACCTCTGAAAAATCTGTTTCAAATGGTCAAAATGATCATTAGCATCTTTAAAAAAATAGTTATGTCATCTAAATACACCAGCACTATTCTGTTCATAAGGCCATGGAAGGCCATGTCCATTGCCCATTGAAAAGTTGCCCCTGCATTGGACAAACTAAATGGCATCTTCCTGTATGCCATGGTACCCCACTTAGCAATGAATGTTGTTTTATATTGGTCTTCCTCTTTGAAATGAATCTGGTTGTAACCTGAGTCACCATCTAACAGGGAATATCTATCAGAAACAAAAATAGTTTGTAATATTTGTTCCATGGAAGGAAGAGGGTAGTGGTCTTTTAATGAGGCTTGATTCAGATCACAGAAATCAACACAAAGTTAGATTTCTCCATTCTTTTCTCTGACTAGGACCAAATTGGAAACCCAGGAGGTATGTTTTATTGGGAATATGATACTACTCTCAATCAATTTATTTAACTCAGCCTTCATTAAATGCTCAAGTTTTGGATTCAGGGGTCTTTGTTTCTACCTAACAGGGTTTGGCATTAGGCTCTAATTCAATTGTATGCTGGTCTAAACCAGGATCAAACCCCCTTAATTCTTTATACTCCCATGCAAAAACATCAGAAAAATCTTGGCATAACTAAATAAATGATTGTTTTTCACCTTTAGTGCATACATTTCTAAGCTTCAACAACTTATCTTTGAAAATCTCCACTACCTCATAGTGTTCTTATTTCACCGTCATGCTGCACTTGTCCTTTCTAAATTGATCATATGAGTTAAACACTAATTCTAGTATTACTAGTCCCTTGGGCAGCTTGTTCGATCTCAACTGTACAATCTGGTCTTCAAATTATCGCTGGTATTTATGCTAATTATCAGCTGCAAATTCAGCCTCTGGACTCAAAAAACTTAAGATTTGCTCATCACTGACAAATACTTGCCAGGAAACACTATTGTCAAGTACAGAAGGTCTGACAACTACTTTGACATATGGTTGCACTTCAATGTTCTAAATCTAAGTAGGAACCTCAAATTGAGATCCCAAAGATGTAAGCTTATCTGCATACTTATTTTGGTTTCTAGGAATCGAAAATAGATTAAAGGCATCAAAAAATTCAATTGAATCCCACACTCTATGCTTGTATTTTTTTAGCAGGTCATTTTTAGTAGCATTCAGATTCCTAACCTGATTAACGATCAATTCAGAATCTCCATAAACTTGTATAGATTTGATACCTCTTTTCTGGGCCCACTCTAAACCATGGATCAAGGCCTCATACTCAGCCACGTTATTTGTGTAGCTAAAGATAAACCTCAAGGTTGCATAGTATTTGTGTCCTTCAGGTGAATTAACATATACCCTCCACCGGCACCTATTTTGGTCCTTGATCTATCAAAGTACAGCTTCCAAAGCTAGTCTTCTTGCCGTTCCAACTAACTTTGGTCCTTAATCAGAATAGGAATCGCTACATCAGGTTCTTGTATCATATAGATGCCTAATCCTACCTCATCTGTGTGACAGAAAGGATCACTTTCATGATCTTCAACTGCCCAATTATCTAAGTTTATGTCTTCTATAGGTGCATTGGGATCTAGGCTCATGGGTTCATCATGCTCCCTATGGGTGATGTAGAGGTTAGCATTTATTGGGCTGGGAACATAGGGCTCAACATGGTCCTTTGCAAGTGGTTCATACTGTATGGTTACTTTCATACCATATCTTGTTCTGAAAAACAAGTGGGACCAATCAAAAGATAGAAACCCACCCAATTTGGTAGTGAATTCCCTAGAAAGGCATATTGCAAAACTAGGTGGCAGATCGATGATGTAAATGTCCTGATGGATGGCAAAATTAGGACACGCATGTAGTGTAAACGGAAGATTTTTGATTATTCTTACAGTACTAAGTGTAGACCTGTCTAACTGAACAACTCCTTTTGCAAGGGGCTCATAAATCAATCCTAGTGAATCAACTAGACTTTTGGGCATGAATGAACTGCTTGCCCTGGAGTCTATCATGCAGTTATGAACAAGTTTGTCACCAGTTATCAAACTTAAGTAAAAGGGAGGAGGTTTTACCTCATTTGTTGGTTGTCCACTCTTGATTTCTAGGCTGTTGGCAAGCACAACTTTGGCTTTTCCTTGATTAGAAACCTTAGAAATTGAAAGCTTAGCCAATGCTTCTTGTAGCAGATTCTTTTGGCCAGGAATGCATAATGCATCCATAACTGACATGTTCACTGTAGCTTTCTTAAGATGATCTACTATGCTGAAAGAAACATGATTTGCCTTTTTATATTCTTTTACATCAACAGTATCATTCTGCCTTTGTGAAGGCTATTGTACTTTAGACTGATGCTTTACTGGTAGAGTTTGATCCCTTTGCAAAATTTGCACTTTTTGCTGTGGTATAGGGGTAGTTTGTGACGAAAAAGTTTGAAATGTATCTCTCACAGACTGTTGTTGTACCACTATAGCTTGCTGATTAAGGTCTACAGCCCTCTGTTTTGACCTTGTGTTGGCTGAAACAGGTGTTTGTTGTTGAATTTGGCTTTGCTGGTAATATATACCATAGAAACCACTCTCTTTCCAGTTCATCAAGGCCACGTCAACATTATTTGGCTGAGCTGAAACTTCACTAGGGGCACCTTCTGAACTTGCATAACTATTCTGCACCATGAGTGCCTGATTTGTTACTCCATTTGTGCACGTAGCTTGATTATGCGGTTGGTGACATGGATAACACCAGTCACTATTTTGGGATAAGTTATTATGTGTGGGTACAAGCTCCCTCAAGGTACTAGCAGTATTTGGGTTGTAAGATTGGAAAGGTTGAGGGTTATAGTCTCTTCTTTTACCCTAAGGATCAGTTTGAAATGACTACCTATATTGTTGAATGGGCTGATACAAGGCTTGGTAAGGCTTAGTTTCTTAACCAATCTACTTTTTAATATTAACAAATTCATTGCCAAAGGTTTTGCCCATGGGCTGAATCATGCCTTTCAACTCTTGGATTTCTTGGAGATGAGCTGGGGCATGATTTTCTTGGGTTACAGGTTCACAGGTTATTGCTGGAATAGGTGGGACAGCAGGCAAAGGAGGCACTGCTATTGGCATAGATGGCTGGATTTCTAGGAAAATGGGTAGGGGAGGCCTTGGGGCTATCTTCCTTACTTGGATGAGGCAGTTTTCTACTCTGATAGCAATCTCAAAAGAATCAGGAAGGCTAGTTCCTCCCATAGACTAGATCATTACATAAATTTCACTGTTCAAAGCTTTAGGTAAAACAAAAATGCATGCCTTGGCAAGGGCTTTATTGTTGCAGGGATTCTATCCTAGGTTCTCTGAAATTGGTAGTTGAAATCTACCATGTGTTCGTGGGGTGCCCTTTTGATGGTGCTCAACTGCTCCAGCAATGAGAGATGATCAGATTTGTCTTTGAAGTGCATGTGTAATCCATCTCCTAGTAGATCCCACGATGTTATTGAATTTTTAGCAAGTCTTCTGAACCATTGCAAGGCTTTCCCTTTGAATGATGCAGACAAAAGTCTAATTGCCACATTTTCTAAGGTGACATTGTGTATGGAACAAAGGGTTGCCACATCCTGAATTTGCTCATCAGTTGTAGTATGGTCTTCTCAGATGAAATATGGTAGTCCTTTAAGGGCTGCAACTAGAATATCATCGCACTGAGCAAGTTGCAGTGGGCTGACTCCGTTAAAGGCAGTAAATGCATATTGCCTAGCCATTATGGGTATTTGAACTATCAGCACCAAACTTCTACTTCTTTGTGTTGAAGTTGGAGGTGTTGATTTGATCTCCTCGCTGAATCAGTTGTTCTGCTTGCTGATCTACCTCTTCTTCTTGGTGGGGACAACTGTAAATACTCAAAAGGATTAGAACTAGATCTAGTTTTCATAAGCTGATAACACTAGTCTGCATGTAAGACCAGAGATAACAAGTCACCAGGTATATTGTGAAAGCCTCCAAAGGTTGGAATACTACTGCATATACCAGAACAATAGTTGTGAGGGTATAAAACTTCTCTGAAATTACTTTCAGAGTCCCACCAGGCGTGACAAAAATTGTTATCAATTGGATATGCACCCTATGCTAAGCCTACAAAAGACTTAGCTATCTGTTTAAACATGGAAACACTCTCAAGATGTGGGTTTCCTATAGTGAGAGTGAATCTCTAGAGTGAGTTGGTTCTCCTTATGATCTTTCTAAACTAATCACTTATCTGAGAAAAAGGATGAGAAATAACTGGAATGAAATTCTATTTTATCTAAAGATGATTTAAAAATCTAAATTTTTTACCCACAAACAACTCTCAAGCCTGTAACATTCTTAGTTTCACCTAAATCCAACAATCCAAAAGTACTTTGTATGAAGGTTTAATTAAAACACAACACACAACCTAGATTAGATGTGCAATAACTACACAAATTTTAATAACATCGAGACATAATCAGAGGATTTGACATCATAATCATAGTGAAAACATCAAATAAAAGTTATAAAAGAGGCAACAAATGTGAAACAAGAAAGCTTTGCTGTATTGAACTAAAAGGGGTATATCTAATTCTGAAAAATATGAGCCAATATCAGTTTACAAACTCTCTTCCTTTGCTCAAGAGAGAAGAAAAAAAATATCAACTTAAAAAACTAAGTCTTTTTCCCCTATTTATAACTCCAAATATCTACAAAGGAAAAAGATAAGAAATCTTCCTAGAATAGCAAATTTGGTCCATTTTTTAGCTCCACTAAAAAACCAAAAAATAAAGCCTTCAAATCACCTCCAATCTATATGTGAAAGCTGCCAAAATATTTTTCAAGGTAGACCTCACCAAAATCTGCTTTAAAATAAGCTTTATTTGCTTAATAAAAGCTTAGTTTTTTTTATTGTCCCCATCTGCATCAAAATAGAGCAAATCTAGAAAAAGATATTTGATTTGTTTTAATGACGAAATATTAAAAGCAATTTATAAAGAACATTGCTTTAATATTTGTCTTACAATAGGTCCTGCAACTTTTCTTTCTAATTTACCTAATCTTACAAGGCTTATTTTGTCCATATCTTCCTAAAAGAAAACAAACTTAAAAAAAAGATATTGTTTGCTTTAATTTGTTTTAATTGCATAAATAATGAATATTTATAAGCAATTTATAGGATATTGCTTTAAATATCATTTTACAATAAATTTTTGCAGCTTCAAATTTGCAAAAGAAAGAGGGTCCGCCATTGTGAAGATTACATGAAAACAATAAACTGGGTTGCTGAGATATTTAAAGGGGTTTTGTACTTTGTTCTCTTCTCATCTCTGTCCGTAAATCTCAAAATCCCAGATCATATGTTTGGAGATAGGATTAAAACACACAACTATATCTTTATTTTGCTGTGTATTATGCTTCTAACAGTTCCTCAAAAATTGCAAATTGGGTTGGTGAGAATTTAAAGATTTTTTGTGTCTTCTTGTCTTCTGATTCATATCCAAAAATCTAAAGAACCCACATCATATTTTTTGAGATATGATCGAAACACGTACATCTGTCTTTATTTTGTAGGGTCTTCATGTGACACTTTACTCTTTCAGACTCTTTTCACAATCTTCTCAAGAATTGGGATAGCATGTTGGGCTCAACCCTTGTGGGAGCCGATTTTATTCTACATGCTAATTTGTCTACAATCAGCTACATGACTTATCCTATACCTGCACATGAAACAAATAGATTAGAATAAAACATTAAAATTCTATGATTGTTTCTTTCTTAGCTCTTCTTGCATGTGCATGGTGTTCATTGGTCAATGCATTATAAGCAAAATGTTATGCCTCTTCTAATAGGATATAGAGATCTCATAACTGGAGCTCTAATATGATCTTGCCACATTTTTGCAGGTTCATGTCGAGATGAGGAGTAGAAACAAAAGACAACTTCAAAGATTGAAAACCTTCAAGACAATGATGGCTATGACCTTCTCTTTCTTACCCTGAACCTTCACTGCAATTATCACTGAAACACAATAACTATGCAAATAAATTATAACAAAATAATGTTAACCTTCACTCTAAAAATAAGTTTGTTGCATCAGCTCTGCCAATTTTGAGCTATGGTGAAAAAATGGTAACAATTACAAGTTGTATATTTTTTATTGAATAATTTATTTTTGTGATTTTTTGAAGTGGATACATCTTGAAAATTTCATCACTAAGCGTGTGTGTCGTATGACTTGCACAAAACTAATTGAAAATGTAATTTTTTTCATAAATGTGTATAGAATGAAGCATACAAGAATCCTATACACTTTTTTTTTCAAATTTGGACAAGTGGGTAAAACATTATAAAAAAAATCAATACATATGTACTGGAGGAATATCAAGGCACTTTTCAAAGAAAATAAAAATGAATATTTTAACATATTCAAAATATTAAAAAATTTATATGGCTAGAAAGGTAAGAAGTATCTTTTTATTTTGATGGTTGTTTTGTAAAATTTTATTTCAAAATGTGTAAACCTGATGAGGTCAAAGTTTGAATTCAAACTATTTTATGTTAATAACACAAATTTAGGAGCCACAAGAGATGTCCAACCTTTAGACTTGGAAATCAAAGCCCTAAATGAGTAGGATCATAAAATTGTTGAATTCAAGGCATTAAAAATGCATACATGTTAAACCACATATGTGCTATGTTTTTCATAACATGAATGTGTTTTGCTAAAAATCTCAAGGCTATCCAGTAATTTGTTCCCAATGTTGATACACTTACTCATAAGGCAAAATCTATCATAGGTACTAATCAATATGTAGGTTTATAATAAGTTGATGGCTAAGGAAACAAGAAAGAGTATGCAAGAAAAGTAGACCATCAAAAAGGACAATGCACAAATTGATGGAGACATAATCTCTATTGCATTCAAGAAGTAGCTACTTGAGGAGGTTAGTTTGAAGCTGATGAATAGAGCAAAGCAGAAGTGGTTAACAATGAAAATTGGTCCTAGTTCAAGAAGAGTCTAATGTAGCAACAAATCTATGGTTGTTTAATACAAACATTGAATGCCTATAGTAATCTAGCCAAAAAAATTGGTCATAAGGTAGTTAGACATAATCATTGATCCAAAAGTAATGAGGTGGATCACGAAACCAAAGTATGTCAAGCAAATAAGAACAAGGATAGAGAAAAGAGGACAAGGAACAAAACTTTCCCATGATGTTTGGAGAAACACCAAAGACATTATGTGGGACAATGTAAATTCAAGGAGCGATGCATAGTGAGGCTAATGGGGCCAAAGGTAGATGGGTACACAATATACTATGTGAATGTGCAAGCCTTGTACAAGGAAGAGGATGCAACATAAAGGAATGCATTGAGAAGGATGTAGATTTATGCATAAGAGAGTTGAGATAGAATGACATGAAGAAAAGAGTGAGAGGCACAACATAAGTGCACATTGGATGACATGGATGAAGTCAAGGACCTAATGTGGCAGATGAAGATAGAGGATGTGTGACAGGACAAACAGAAACCATAAAGAGAAGGATGCATGGTTAATTAGTGACCTTGAGTTTAGAGTTGATAAATGAACTAGAAGATGTCAAAGATCTGATCTTCATTGGGATCTTATATCAAAAGATGGATGACATCTAGGGTAGGATTGACTACCATGTCAAGTGGTATAGGCCATGAGGAAGATGTAATAGCTAAGGTATATAGGCACCAATCAAATGAATAACAATATTTTAAACTTCCAAGCACAACCATATAAGTTGAGATAAAAATTAAAGTTAGAATAGGTTGGCCTGATGCTGAAGGGATGATGTCATAAAGATGTGAGTCAATGACTAGTGAGTACGAAAGTAGAAGCCCAATAAGTTGGGTTGTTAACTAGTCACTTAGCTAGTTGGTTAGTCGACCACTAATTTGTAGGTTGATATTTTAGATGGTTCTAGTTGATGAATGAACTAGAAGGTCAACTATTACAACTAGGGGTACACCAAGAGGCAATCATGAAGGGTAAAAAGAGAGAAGGAATCCTTGAGAGGAGAAGCTAAAGGGTATGATATTTGAAGTTGGTGATACCTATTGAGTTGTGTGGTTGATAATTTGAAACTATTGTAAGAACCTACTAAGATACCACAAATACTCTAGAATTCCTACTCAAATTCAATACATCATTGAAACTAAGGAAAATGTAGAAGACATGAATTATACCTTGCAAACTTGATTTATCTTGTGCGTTCCATTGTCTCCTATCTTCTCAATGATCTTGTTGATGATGATATTGCTCTTAGAATTGTACTTCCTTTCTTTCCAAGATGACAATGAGATGAATGGAATTTATCGATTCAAATATGCAATGTGAACAATGCAAAGCTAATGATAATGAGGATGATTGTTAAGAGCCATGATAATGATTCTAATGCAACAATGGAGATAATGATAATGGTATGCAAATAGGGTCCAAAGGCATGCTTGATTGCTTGATGGAATGTTCTGTAGCATGTAAGTATGATAGCTCTTGTGAATGATTTGAATGAGGGTGTTGCACCTTCCTTTTATAGGCCAAAGAGACTTAAATCCAAGTGTCAAAAGATCCATGGTGGAGGAACAAGTCTTGTGACATGTACGATTGAGATCAAATTGGTTAGGATGAGAGCAATAAAGGTGGAAGATGTTCCTACAATGTTTACAATGTAGAGGAATATGTGGAACCATAAGCCACATGTCATGACGCTCATAAAGACTAGTGAGATAAAAGTGGAAGACTATGAGAAAATCAAGGAAGAAGGACTCTTTGGTTGTTGGAATGTGAGAGAGAATATAGGATTTGGAAGACAAGTGTATTTGACCATGGAGATGATTGAGAAATAATAGGACACATGTGAAGAAGAAATAGGGCACATGTTGAGAGGATAATTACTTAATTAAATATTAAGAATATTTAATTATTGGAGCAACATGGTGAGGTGTCCAATGACATGGAAGTCGACATGGATGAGTGATGTGAAATTTAGACATAAGACTTTGACTTAGAAGAAATAATTAAATAATTTATGATTATTTAATTAGACATGACGTTTAGAGGAATTAGGAATGATTAATTAAATAAATTGATATTTTATTTAATTATTTTGAATAATGAACCAACTAAGTAAATTAGGATATTTATTTATTAATAGAGGAATAAGAATAAAATAATTATTAAAATTTTTACTTAATTCAACTTGAGCCATTTTTAGGTGTATACATGTTGCCCCTCTTTGAGACAATGTGTTTTATCATGTTGTTTCAAATAATTAAAATTTCTTGATTATGATACATGCCCCATTTTGCCCCTGGTACAGGTTTGGTAATGGTAGGATTCCCCCTCAAGAGATTGATCGGGACAAATTTTGCAAAAGGATGATGAATGATCTCACAATGAAGAAGAATGATAAAGGATGGCTAAGAAAATGGAGGATGCAAGGTAAGGGATAGATGAAAGAGTTTTATGATATGTCATGCAAGATAAAATGATAACACACACAAGCAAGCAAGTATGGACAAATGATACAAAAACAAATGCCCCTATCAAGCTATAAAGTAATGATTAATTGATAATGATTGATGCTAGTGTTGTCATTGCAGGGAATAATATATCCCTAGATCAACACAAAGATGTAGGAAAGACATATCCCACTGATGATGATTGATTGATTGATTGATTAATTTGGTTTATGAAAAGATTAGGATCAAGACCATTTATTGCAATTAGATAATTTGACAAGATTGATTTAGTCGATTGGTATGGATTAAGGATGACTTGCATTTGGATCATTGCTTGATTTGATTGAATTGATTTGATGATCAGATTGATGGTTGGATTGATGATTGGTGATGCCCCAGTCACTCAAGAGCAAGGGTGATAAGGAAAGATAATGGTAAGTTAACAAATAAGATGAATGATGATGATGATGATGATGATGATGCCCCCTTGAGAGGACAATTGGTGTGCTCTCAAAACAAAAAGAGAGAAAAGGGTGAGTAGATAAAGAGATGTAGATAAAGAAAAGACCTGGATCTTAAGCCACATGGAAAATGATATGTATGAAATGCTTATAAATGAAATGAAATGCAAACTTAATATGCACAAATGGGGTCTAGTCATCTTGTATACAAATATTTGAAGTACTTTTTTTTTATCATAGAGCTTTTAAAATGTTGTAAGGAGATACATGCATCTAGGTATAATTACACCGTGATGACATGAGTATCTCTTACATGGATTTTGATTTAGCAATTTAATACAAGCATCTAGGTATAATTTAACCTAGATGACTTGAGTATTGCTTGCATGTATCAATAAACAAGGATTGCACTCTTCCACACACCATGATAAACATTGAATATTTTTATGTGGACGTGGTGTAGGAAGCAATGAAAATGTTTTCTTAGGAGACGGGTGACGTAGTAACTTAGGTACCCACATAGACTTAGTATTTTTATGATTTTTGTTTTTCTTGTGGGATTTTTAGAATTTTTGAATGGAATGAGAATTTTGGATGGAAGGGGATGGTTGGGATTTTTGAGATGTGGATACTCCATTTAACTTGCTTGAATTTTTCTTAGGAACCCAAACTACTTTAGTTTTGGCCTTCTCTTTTGAAGGTCTAGACTTGGATAGATTTTTGGATGTACTTTGCTTTGTCTCTTTGTATTTGTGCTTTAAAGAATGAGGATTTTTAGGATTTTTTTTATAGAAGGAGGTATCCACATTTTTATTTTTATATCCCTTGGGGTTGGTGGAATGAGTGGAAGCTTTATGTTTAGACAATGTGTCCATAGGTTGGTCATGTTTAGGATTTTTAGGGGATTTATGGATAAGTGGATATTAAGTGTTGGTAGAAGTGGAAGCAAAGTGGATGGACGGATAGTAGGAGTTGGAAGGAGTGGAGGTAAAGTGGATGGTGGAAGGTGAATGGTCACATGCTTTTGACATTTGTAGGATGATGGAGGTGGAATGGCAACATATGTCTTGGGTATATGATAGGGTTTGCAATGGGAAGTAGTCTATTTAAGAGGAATGGAGGAAGTACCAACATCTTTAGATTGTTCGCCTTGGGATGTGTATCCAAGGCCATATGAGTGAGGAGGGAAATTGACATGGATGGGCTCCAAAATACCTTGTTTGTGAAGGCCTAAGTATTTACCTTGGTAGTTCATTTTTTGGAGCATGCGATGGACTATGGGACTAGGTGTAGTTTGTACACTAGAATTGAGTTGATTATTAGATGGAGAAGAGAAAGTGGATAAATCTTGTTGTGTTCCTAAGGAATAACACTCATGAATGAAAGTGGATAAGCCAAGTGGAAATGATGGTGTCCTCGGAATAAAGTTGATAGTGGATGAAGAAGGATCATTAAGAGATTGATTATCATTGTGCTTGCTAAGATCCATGGTATCTATTTGATCTTCTATGTTTATATGTTCTTGGGAGACACATGTCTCATCATGACAAGTGGAAGTTTGTGGAACATGGATTGGACTAGTTGAAGGATGGATGGATGAGGTGATAAGCTCTTGACCATGGAATGCATAGAGTTGACTAAGTGGATCATCATGGTCTTCTTGATCATAGAGGGGATCTTGATCATAGATGGGAGCTTGGTCATGGATAGGATAAAGTATGTTATGGATAGGATCAATTCTCTCATGGATAGGCTCTTGGTCATATAGAGGATTATAATGGATAATGTGATAGTGAACTTTGATAGGATGAAATTGGCTTACTTACCCATGGATAGTAACTTGATCATAGATAATATCTTAATCATAAACAGGATTAAGTGTGATATGGATGTGATCAATTTGGTCATGCATAGGTTCTTCATCAAAGATAATATCTTGATCATACAAAACATATAGGTTATGGATGAGTTGGATGGAGGTGCTTTGAACTTGATTTAGATAAAGGGTTGATGTTTCCACATGCCTAGGATTATACTCTTGACACAGTTCTTGATTTTCTTCAATGGAAGTAGGGTGGGCACCAAAATGAGATTGATAATTTGAAACTATTGTAAAAACCTACTAAGATACCACAAATACTATAGAATTCCTACTCAAATTCAATACATCAATGAAACTAAGAAAAATGTAGAAAACATAAATTATACCTTGCAAACTTGATTTATCACGTGTGTTCCATTGTTTACTATCTTCTCAATGATCTTGTTGATGATGATATTGTTCTCAAAAGTATACTTCCTTGCTTTCCATGATGACAATGAGATGAATGGAATTTGTTGATTCAAATATGCAATGTGAACAATGCAAAGCTAATGATAATGAGGATGGTTGATAAAATCCATGATAATGATTCTAATGCAACAATGGAGATAATGATAATGGTATGCAAAAGGGGGCCAAAGGCACACTTGATTTCTTGATGGAATTTTCTGTAGCATGTAAGTATGATAGCTCTTGTGAATGATCCAAATAAGGGTGAGGCACCTGCTTTTTATAGGCCAAAGAGACTCAAATCCAAGTGTCAAAAGATCCATAGTGGAGGAACAAGTCTTGTGACATGTACGGTTGAGATCAAATTGGTTGGGATGAGAGAGATAAAGGTGGAAGATGTTCCTACTACATTTACAATGTAGAGGAATATGTGGAACCAAAAGCCACATGTCATGATGCTCACAAAGACTAGTGAGGTAAAAGTGGAGACTATGAAAAAATCAAGGAAGAAGGACTCTTTGGTTGTTGGAATGTGAGAGATAATATAGGATTTGGAAGACAAGTGTCTTTGACCATGGAGATGATTGAGAAATAATAGAACACATGTGGAGAAGAAATAGGGCACATGTTGAGAGGATAATTACTTAATTAAATATTAAGAATATTTAATTATTGGAGCAACACGGTGAGGTGTCCAATGACATGGAAATTGACATGGATGAGTGATGTGGAATTTAGACATAAGACTTTGACTTAGAAGAAATAATTAAATAATTTAGGATTATTTAATTAGACATGTGACATTTAGAGGAATTAGGAATGATTAATTAAATAAATTGATATTTTATTTAATTATTTGGAATAATGAACCAACTAAATAAATTAGGATATTTATTTATTGATAGAGGAATAAGAATAAAATAAATATTAAAATATTTGTTTAATTTGACTCCATTTTAGGTGTATACAAGTTGAAGTGTGATGAGATGGCCACTTGTGTGTGGACCATGTACAAAGGAGCCAAGGAGTTTGTGATTATGATAAGGTCACGTAGTCCATTTAAAATCTAATTATTTTCCTTCCAACAAAAGAATAAAATGTCTTTTATTGTCTATTTGTTAATATTTTAATTGTACCTCATACTGTGTATGTGGGTGTGAGTCCATGGGATATGAGGTTGGGCATCTCCTAAATTGGATCTTCAGCCCTATGTCTACATCATATGACTTAAGTGTTAGGGCTTCAAAGATTGCCCACACATTTGTATACTTGCAAAATTTCCCAAAAACTATAATTTCCTACCATATAGGCCTATTTTGAGGGTTCTAGGCTTTTTCTTACATGTCCCTCATTTATTTAATCACTTATATATATTGTCGTCCTTTCAGACTTCTAACCCACATTTGTAAAAGTGCATGAAAACCCTATTTTTTTATCAACTCACTTTTATAACATAAACTGATTTTTTTGACAATTCAAAACAATCAGTTCAACACCTAATCACCTATGACCATGATTATTGCGTGCTAAAAATTTCACTTTGGAATACTTGAAATTTCAGCTCTATCAAATTTCCTTAGCAAATGACTTTTATAAACTCCTCGAAGGACTTAACTTTCATCAAGACCATTTCATTTAACACATTTATACCCAACGGCTAATGATTTTATTTGAGCACGATCAAAATTTGAGTACAACATTTCGCTTACCGGCACGTTGTGCATTTAAGCTCTTCCACAACACAGCCTATCCAAACCATTAGGAAGTTTCTTATTATATTTCTCCCTTAGTTTTGTATGCAGCCTAGCTGCCCGCGCACTGACAACAATCACACACTTTCCCAGTCACTCTTATGCGTAATTCACACTTCTAGTCATTTTCAAACACCTTCTAACAGCTCTTCACATTTCGTAAGGTATCAAGATATCTCGATCGCTTGCAGCAGAGACAGAGTTGACGTACTTCAGAGGACAAAGTTCACAGCTTCATCTAGATTTGATATTTTCCAGTTGCTCTTGGCTAACAGCATTCAACCAAAGGTCCGGATTTATAGTTTTCTTCTATTAAAGTAGAAAGGTCAAAAACTTATCCCTATTCCACTTGAGATAAGAACAAACGGTTAACCTTAACTAGTCGGTGCAAAAATCGAAACAGGCGTTAGGAAGGTCGAATTGCTGTTGGTAGAATTGTTTTGAGTTGAAATAGTTATTAATGTTTATCAACTGGTGCCACCGTGGAAAAAGTGGAAAAAGCAGTACAACCGGTCAGCCACAACTCACCGGCTGTTTACGGCTGGGCAAAACAAACAGAAGTTCAGGTGTTACAACTACAATAACTTACAGTTAAACCATACTCAGAAACCGGCTATTCTTATACATTCACTTCAACAGTCAAATATGAATTTTGGCCAATAAAATTAGGACAGGTATTTACCACATTTTGATATGGATGAGGTGTAAAATTACTATTGATTGTTTGACCATTGAAATGAATGATGTTTAAATAGAGTGCTCAGAAACCATTTTAATGTTGAAGGCATGTCAAAAATAGACGGTCTGTAGAATGTATTATAACAGTTGTACAATAAGGCATTAACCATTCTACATGGACCGTTGTGTATAGATGTAATCTGTGTGAGCAACTAATGTTCGCTTATCTAAGCATTCTTCTTCATTCTTATCATTACCACATTCATTCACTACCTTTGACTGCTCTTTCACCACTTGCTAGCAAACTGTGATAATCTCCATTAAGAAGAGAAGTAGGATTAGCTAATGAAGCAAGAGAAGGCAGAAAGACAAGAAACCCAAATCACAAGACAAAGTAAACAGAAAAAATAACAAATCTTTATCCACATTTTCTCATTTGTGAACAATATAGAAGCTTTTAGGGCACCTGCAGCATATAAAAATTTAACATAAAGTCCAAATGTTTAACTTTGTAAATGTCTATTTAGATTTTGGCGTGACATTGCAAATTCAATGTCTATCACGCACATTTATAGTATTGAAGTGCAGACGTGATTTTTAAAACTGAGGTGGACGCTCAGCCTAAATTTTACCACATAAATCTATTCCATCCAAGCCAAAAAGTACAGTCATTGAATTTTCAGCTTCTTGCAACACTTTCATTCATTTATCTGAATTGCAAGGCATTCCACAATATTTTAGAAGAAAATACTTCTTGGATGTGGGCGTGTAACCATGTCTGTAACCACAGGAAAGATACTGCATATGCTGAAAATCACACCTTTCCCTGTCTCTCAGAACTTCTAGAGATCTTTGGCAACCTGAACTTAAAAGATAGAAGAGCAACTTGAATTAACATAGAGAAGAATATACAGAAGTAAATTGAAGAAGAAGATGCAGAGTCAAACACGCCAGTTTTATGATGTGATGTAAAGATACAGTATATTAAATACGTTTTTCTTCTAGTTGATAGAAGCCAAAAATTGAGGGTATTTGTCTTATTGTATGTTTAAAAATAAATTCATTTATTTACAATTTTACTTTCATTTTTTAATATGTATATTGTAATATTACAAATTTATAATTATAAAGAGATAATCAATAATTATGGTAATTTGTAAGTAATATTTTCATAGTTAAACATGTTATTTCTTGTGAATATAGAATGTTGAATTGTTAAATCAAATTGAATTACACATTGATTCATTTATTTATTTTATTATAGAAAGTTGAGGAATTTTTATTTATTTAGTTATTTTGTCTCTAATAAATTTATACCTTATATTGAGCATTGTTAGGTGGATATTTTATTTAATATCAATGAATTTGTATTCATATTTGATGTTAGTGTTTGTAAAAAGTAGTTAAACTCTTCTTTGATTTATTGCATTTGAGTTTCGAGGGTTTAAGATGAAAGATGTATGGAGAGTCTTCACTAACATGAACATTGGCACATAAGTTATTCTCTTATGATGAATTTAAGGCAAGACATGTTTACTATTTGTTGTGATGCTCACAACACACCCCATTTTACCCTTTAACAAAATGAGGACCCCTGATGTGGCTGTTGCTTTTGGCCTATGTGTTTGGTCTTGCTTAGTGGTAGAAGGGAAAAAGGGGTAGGTGTTACAAAAGTGTTGAAATTTAAAATGCCTCGTGTCAAGAAAAGAAACTAAAGGTATTAATGAATTCTTTGTGAAAGATGATCAAGGGTTCCTTTTTGAACTAACTTGAAATTCCTAATATTCTGTGAAATATGGCGGTTTTGGTAAAATGCATTGTTTTGGAGTTTGTATGTCATTTACAAATTTGTTTGTATATGAGGTCTTTGCATTATTACGTTATGTTTAATCGGGCTTTTGGTGGTTACATGCATATTTTGAGTGTTTGCCCTTTTGCATACAAAATGGACTCAATTGATATTCAAAAGTTGAGTGAGTAAAGTGACAAGTCCGCGCTTGCATATAGGCTTGTATGTATGTTCAATACAAACGTATTCTATATACAAAGTGGAAAATATACATGATTGAACCCAAAGTAGTATGCAACGTAGTTTATAAAGGTTTAAAATTTACTTTTTCATTGCATCGCATCTTGTATGTATCCACGTTTGTATCTTAAATATACATACAAAAAGGCAGATTTCAAATGGAGGTTAAAAGAGAGTTTAACATTGGTGGGACCCACAGGTCATTGTCATAAAAGGGTTTTGATAGGCGAAAAGAGGCTTAGGTATTGATACATACAAAGGCCGAACTCGAAGATGAAGCAAATAATGATGTATAATAAAAGGGGTTCTGCATTTTGTATGTGTGTCATATACAAAAATATATACAAAATAGAGGATACAAAGATAAAAACCCAGAAGTAACAAAAGGATTAAAAAACAGTCAAATGTTCATTAAGTCCGCAGCTTGTATATTAAAATGTATGTTGCATATACATCGAGAGATACAAAGAGGTATACAAAAGAGAGGTACAAATGGAATAAATGTAAAACCTGACGGTGATTTTAAAGGTGATCTAAAGTAACTCATGTTCAACAATTTTGTATGTATGAAAGATTGTATGTATGCAAACCTGACATACAAAAGGGGCAGAAGTGTATTATTAGAATGGATAAGGAAATTAAAGTAGAATGAATGCATCTTTTGGTTCCGCACTTGTATGTTAGATTGTATCTATCATATATACATTGCAAAATACAAAAGTGAAATACAAAGCTAGACACAAAGTAAAATGTAACATTGTTTTATAAGCCATTGCATGTTTAAGTTTGTATATTAAAAGGATATGCCAAGTAATACACAAAGGGATATACAAAAGTTAAAATACAAAGGGTAGGAGATTAACATATGCAATATTCAAATTACAAAGTTAAAATGAAGAGATGGTTTTGAGAGATGCATTAAACACTGCATTTAATGTAGAACTAACAATGAAAGACATGGAATTTAAACATGTTAGGGTTAAATTAAAATCTATTTTACTTTCATAATTACGTCTTAAGAGCTAAAATTGTAGATAAATAGGACTATTGCATAGAATGAGCAAAGATTCAATAGTTGAATGAAATTTCAAAATGGTAATGGCGCAACTGAAAAATTAAATCAGGTCAACACTTATAGAGTTAAGTTGGTCACAAATATAGGTATGTGCCCTAAAATGCCATTACAATGCAGTTAATGAAAAAATGCAAATTACTTATAGGTAATTTCATTTGAAAATGAAGTAAATGAATAGAAAATTACTAAAGCTAATTAGGGAATTTAGCTGGCTATTGTTAGATAGCATGAAATCTAAAATAGAGAAAAGACAAAATGGTTAGGGTAAATGTGAAAATGTAAAAATTCACGGTAAAACCCTAGGAAGAGGAAGTAATATGAAAGGATTAAAACGTACAAGCTTTCCTATAGGATGGCTCTGAAGAAAAAGAAGGTGGATACAACAGGTGAAGAAAAGGTAAAGGTAAAAAAGGAAAGAAAGACAAGAAAAGAAACAGACAAAAAGGAATTGCCACTGCGAGGATATCCATCTCTGATCAGCACATGTAGAATTGCAATAGATACAAACGTTGGATACTATGATGTAGAGGATGTCTTAAAGAAAATCACATTGTCATATGCTAGTCCTGATATGAGGTGCATTTGGGAAAAGGGGTTATATAAGGCTGTGGGGTTCTCGTTGGCAATGGAAGCTAAGGATCTAGTTTTAGAATGTATAAGTAGATACAACTCAAGAACCAGGATGGTAATGCATGAAGAACAGGTCATTGCTGATTTATCCATAGAGGGGATAGCAAGGACATTCGACTTGGAAATCAAGGATAAAATGATGGATATAGATATAGATCAATATACAGAGGATTTTAATAGCAATGAAAGAGAATGCAAGAGTACAATCTTCTACAAGTAGTACACTACAGAAAACAAACCTAAGGCTGTAGTGACGCTACCAAAGAACCTCTATAGAATTGATTTCAAAGAAGAAATACATTTGAAGATTTCAATGCTGAGTAGATTGGTAGGATTGAGAGATGCAACCAAGTGTGAACCATGGATGTTCATTGTTATTCAATTCATGAGAGAAGCAAAAGAGAAAGAGGGGAAAATTAATTGGGCCAAAGCTATTAGCACTGCCATATGGAAGCAGGCCATGTTAAGAAATCAGAAACTAATGCCTTTCTATTTGTCATCTTATGTTTTGTATTCATATGCAGCTAAGATTCAACCTTACATTGCTGGGATTGACAGAATTGGGATCTTGGGAAATGGTCTAGATTAGAAATTGGTTTATGATCATTATCCACCTTTATAAGAAGATAATGCATTGAGGACGCTTTCTCCGGTAAATGATGTATTTTACACACATATGGTGAGAGTTTTGACTGGAGACAAGGATAGGAGGTTGTTTGAGGAAGCAACAAGTACTATAAGTCCACACATCTCATCACAGAGTTTGAGTGCATTCAGGATGTACAAAAGGAACTACGGCAGAGGAAATATCAAACTCCCCTGGGCTATTGGAAGGTATTCTTGTTACAGTGAAGAAGTAGCTGGTTATTTAGAAAAAGAGCTAAGGTATTATGGTTTTGAAGAATTTGAGTTGGCTAGATGCCTTGATCCTTTTCATAGGATTCAAAACCATATTGACCCTAAATAGAAACATCAAGTACATATTGAAGACTATTGGTCTGATTGCGAGAATGAGAGGGAAGTAAGAAAGAGAGCTCATTAGAGGTTGACTATGGAATAGATGGAGACAATGGGGGAAATTAATGTACCCTTAGAAATTGAAGATGATAAGAAGGTGTTACACCACAATTATGAGAACACAAGGTCCCCATTCCCATTAACGAACCAGATTGGCCACAACCATGGGAAACATGTTTGGAAGTTCTGTCAAAACCAATTACTGTATTCTAAAACATGGTTGAAGGATTGGATACAAGAGATCAAGGCTAAGGGTTTTGAACCTACATTCTAGAAAAAAGGCAAGAAAAGAAGAAGAGAAAATCATGATGAATTACAATGTTTTTATGAAAAGAAAAGAAAGATTGTAGAAGCCAATGTCATTGAAAAAGATAAAAATACAACTTTAATGGATCCTCATGCCTTAGGTATCATAGTGGAAATAGCCTCAGGAACATTTGTAGAGGCGAGATCATCAAGTCATGGCATCAGTATAGAATAGACCCAAACAATTGGGATGCTAGCAGGACAAAAAATCATGAAGGTTGTAGTGATTGAATCTGTAATAGGAAAGGCACTAATACAAGATGAAGTTAGAAGTACTTCATAGGTAGAAACTAAGTAGAAGGACATGCCTATTGAATACACACTATAAGAAGGAAGACATGACTATATGAAGGTTAAACAAGAATTAACTGAGGAGAAGCTGTAAGAGTCAGAGGGATAGGAAATCAAGGGAGTAAGTGAGATGGTGAATGTGGAAGATGATAGTAGTGATGAAGAGGATATGGAAGTGGAAACTACTACCAAAGTAGAACTTGGAAAGAAGGAAGAAGTAAATAAGGACTCTGTTGTAATGGAGGAACATAGTACCCAAGTATATATGAGGAAGGCACAAAGCTTAGGATCAAAAGGAGAAAATGTAGAGGGAGAGCTAGAGGCAATAGGTCCTTTTGGCACACTGGTATCACTAGAGATAATATAAGAGGTGCAAGTTGTTGCACAATAAATAGAGGAATCAGAAAAAGAAGAAGGAATGGAAAAGGTTAGAAAAGAAATAGAGGTATCAGCATAGTCAGAGAAAATAAGCATGACAAAAGAGGTACCAATTCAAACTAAGGAGATGACATAGGAAACAATGTAAGTAAATGTTTCTAATATTGATGTTCTAGATGTTCTTAATATTTATAATGAACAAAGTGAGAAAGAAGAAAATGTAGAGGAAGACGAGAACATAGAGAAAAATATAGGAGGGAGAAAAGGCTATAGAAGGGCTTGACAAATTTACAAATCAGCTCTCATAGACAGATCAAACAAGCATGCCTAAAAATGTGCAAGGAAAAACTAAAACAATGATAGAAGAAGAAGAAGAAGAAGAAGAAGAAGAGGAAGAAGAGGAAGATGAAGAAGAGGAAGAGGAGGAAGAGGAAGAGGAAGAGGAAGAGGAAGAAGAGGAAGAAGAAGAGGAAGAGGAAGAAGAAGAAGAAGAAGAAGAAGAAGAAGAAGAAGAAGAAGAACCACCACCACCACCAGCACAATGGCATGACAATATACCACCAGTCTTGTATCAACAACCTCCACAGTAGCAACCACCACAACAAGAGCATATGGAAGTAGAGAAACCTCAAGAAGAGGTAATAAATATAGAAAAGAACGTAGAGATAAGTATGAAAGCACTAGCTTGGATAGGTGCAGAAGTTCAGAGAGAAAAGGCAGAAATACAATTAGTACCTATTGATATCAAAAGTTTATTAGGAGGTCATCCAATAAAGGAGAAAAGGAAAACAAGGATTATGTCAGCAATAAAGAGAAATCCTTTTGGATCCAGAACTCTAGAGTTGGCTATACCTCAAAAGGAGAAGGTTAAAGGAGAAATGAGCATGGATGATTATAAATTGCTTAACATGGATCTTGGATATGTGACTAGGGAGAAACACATCGCCGAATGGTAGGATATGAATAGTGTCAACATTGAAATGATGAGGAAGGATAAGATAAATATGATTATTTGAAAGGACACATTGTCCAGCTACAGCAATTTATCCAAGGGATGTTTGATCCTAGTTTTAGTATGCCAGAGTTACCTACAGAACTAGCAATTTTGTCTAAGGACCAAATAAATGAGATGGAGAATAAGAGAATTGAGGCAGATATTTTTGAGAAGTGGCTCAAGGAGTTTATACAAAAGGGAGAAGATGTAACAAAATAGGCAATTGTGGGTTGGGATATTTCTCTTACAAGGAAAAACAAATGTAATGTTCTCAGACATCACTGTCAGTATAGACTAGAAGAGTGCATATTAGAATCAAAACAGCTTGAGGACATAGATGAGAGAGTGGAGCATTTAATAAATCAAGGAGTCATTACTTATTGAATGGTTAACCAATTACCACATAAAAGGTTAGAGTTGAAGTTTGAAGAGGACATTCTCAAAAGTTGTATTATGAATACTGGAAATTTGGAGTAGGTTGCTGATAATATAGTAAGGGTACATATGAAGATAATAGAAAAGATCATTGGGCACGAATGACAAGAAGTACCAATATATGGCCTAACAAAGGCAATGAAAGAATTTAAAGCCATTTATTCACCGTGTTTGAAGAACCTTGCAGCACATCTAAGTACAAAAATGAATGATTTAGTTATGGAGATAAATGCTAAGATCGAGAACTATCAGAAGAGGGTGAAGGGTTTAGCAAAGCAAGAAAAGAGGTTGAAAGAAGGAATTGAAGTGCAACAGTATACATGGGTAAAAATTCAAGAAGGTGCTCACACTTTTATTATGGGTACGATAGGCAATTTTGTAGAGTACCTGAAAGAGTAGGAGAATATAAAAAGGGGGATACCCTAAACAATGACATGCATATGCTGGGGGATTCTTTTGTCATCATCACCAAGCAGAAGTCAACAAAGGGAAGGGAGTTAACTAGAGTATCTTTTATTTTGAAAAGATTCTAATGGTATCTTTTGTGCTGATGAAAGATACCATAAAGATAATTTTTAGAATGGTTAGGAAAGGATTCCCACCATTGATCTATATGGTTTGAATGTGGACAATTGGACTGACTTTATAACTGTAGCAGGAGAGAAGCTTCAAAATCTATATAAGAAGCTCTGCTAGATGTATTTTAGTACACATGGATTTTAAACTTTTAGATTAAGGTTGTAGTTGTTAATTTTTTTGCAAAAGGAAAGGTGTTTCTTTTAGAATACTTTGAGCATTTAGTGATTATAGAGAGGATGTCACCTGTGTCTGCATCAAGGAGTGTGTGGAATGTCCTATCTCTTTTATGTATCTATCAAAAGCATTTGTAAGTTTTGGTGATTTTGACCAATGCAACAAGAGTCATTATTACATTGTAAATTTTGTATGACTTTATACTTCAAATGAAGGTAAACTCAAAATTCTGCATCTATTATAGAGTGTTCTCTAATTCATGCTTTTACTTGATGTATTTTCCTTTGAAAGATTGCAATCTCTTATGTATATTCATGAAACTGCTTAGGGTTTTACATATGTAGATTTGATTGTGTTGAATTGTTCAGGTTACTATATTTCTTAGTATGTGGAGAGCAGAGCATTTAGATCCAATCTAAAATGATGTTTCTAACCCTAATATTTCTAACTTTTCTCCAACAAGTGATAAATAATTAGCTAAAACATAGTTATCTAAAGGAAGTTGTTGAAAATCTTGTTAATAATATGGAAATGCTAAAGATTTTTGATGATTTTCATAAAGTTTAAAAAATCAAGTCTGTTTATGTAAAATTCATATAAAATTTGACTTGAAAGTGATATAATTTGCAAAGGATCATTGATTTAGGAGATATTTTGAGATATTTGCATATAATAAGTGACAAGTGCTAGTGACAAATCCTTAGATTGAGTAAGGCCCCTTGAATATTACAACTTCACAATGAACTACTGATTTATCTCACACGGTCAAGAACTGACCATCCAGAAACTTGAGATTGAGAATTCCTAGTTAATTTTGCATATCTTTCAAGATAGCTAAAGTTCTTCTATGAATTCTAAATATGTTTTGAGTGTGTAAAAACTCTCATCAATAGTAATTTGGTGCTAGAAGGAGGGCCTAATTGAAATTAAGGTAAGATTTGTGTAAAGATGGCTCATAATAGTGGTCGAGTGACTAGGTCTAGGTCCAATTCAGGTGATATTTTCATACTACTTGACAGAAGGCAAAATAAGAGTCCTTCAATTTGGAATCCCAGAATATCACACGTAGGAAGTTCATTAGGGACTCCTCCTGGATCACCTTTTAATATACATAATATAGTGAGCTGCGACAATTCTGCATTTAGATCATTGAATCTTAGTCTAGGACCCCCTAGAGGTCCAAGTCCTCCTAGAAGTCCTAGCCCACTTATAAATCCAGGTCCTCCAAGAAATCCTAGTCCACTCCGAGGTCTAGTCATGGCATATTTTAATGCCAATTCTCCCATATCATTTACTACTTATCATGAAATGCCTAAAAATCCTGAGAAGATCTGCCCTAAGTACCAATTGCATCAGGATCCATAAGATCATATTAGAATCTTTAAGGAAGATTACTTCTGGGCAATATTAGAGCATCAAGATGTAGTGTGTAGGTTGTTCACATACACCTTTAATGAGAAGGCTTCTAATTGGTATGTCAATTTATTGAATGGTTATATCACTACCTAGGAACTTATGGAAGAGGTATTCTTGTCTGGGTTTAGAGGACCAGTTGAACCTTCTACTTTGTATCACAAATTAGCAACAAATAAAAGAGGTGAGGGAGAGATTATAGACAACTTTAATGATAGGTTCTAGAAAGCTTTCTCTAAATTAGCTTCTCCTTATACTATAACTCTTGAGTCAATATTGGCCATGTATTATGTTGCTTTAGATCCTTTAACCGCAATGTTTGTTAAGAGACAAGAAAATGTGGATAGCTTGTCAAAAGCTTACAAATAAGTAGTTGCAGTGAATCAAGAGATAAGATAAATGACATATAATCCTTTTCTGAATGTAGGAAATCCTGGAATTCCAAACCAAACACAGCCATGGAATGGTGTTCTAATGCATCATACTCCATTATTGAATCCAATTCTTACTTATACACCAGTGTATAACCCAGCCCCCATCCAAGATATAGTTCCTTATACTAGTAATAGTGGCAATAGTAATCAAACTAATGGTCAATCTTTATTTCAACCTCCTCAAGATACATTTATATCCAAAACACAAGATGATAGGGAGGAAATAAAGGAAATTACTACACATCTAAGGAGACTAACCATTGAGATGACTTAATTAAGAAATAAAAACTTTTATGGTAGAAGTACTCAGGGACAGAATCAAAATTAGAATCAGAATTATAGTCAAGGTTAGGATTCAAATCAAAATTAGAACCAAGGACAAAATTATAATCAAGGGCAAGGGATGCAAAATAGGGGGAACAATGGAGATAATAAAGCTTGGGGTAATAACAACATAAATCAAAATAAACCTAAACCATCGAGGACATGGAACATGGGACCAAATAATGACACTCTGGCTTCTCCATTTGAGAGTCCAGACATTCAAGAGTTGAAACAGCCAACTAGAATCCAAATGGCTAATGTAGCATTAAAAAATTGGTGCAGGATTCATAACACGAATGCACATGTTGAACTTGATTGTCCTTAATTTTATCTTGCTACTAGTATCTTTAATGTGGAAGTACAAGCTCCTACATCCAAGTTCCTAATTCTTAAGGGAAATGAAATAGTACCTTCAAGATTTGAATCTTCTATGGTCTTGGAAAGTTTTAGCTTCACAATCAGGGAAGAAGAAAACCAAATAGCAGAGAATGAGCCTTGTTATTGTGAGAACTTGTATCTGGAGTCAACCTTAGTACTAGAAGCCTTTTAGTTTCACTTTGAGACTGAAAATGAGGTATTATGTGAGCCAGAGGAGGTGCAGGCTTTTCAGAAATCCAACAAGAACCACACTTATAATCTGAGAAGAAACAATAAGCCTGGAGGTCCTTTCACTACCTCCACTCCTCCAAATAACTTCAATACCCCAACAGATCAGCATGCTATTAATAACCCAGTGATCTTAAAAGGTAATCATCATGGGACTAGTGTGATAGTAGCACCAAAAGTTCAAGTAGGGAAAATGGAGTCTAATGAAATAGCAAAATTAATGAACTAATTATCTAAGGAAATAAGAAAGATCAAGGTTAATGTCCCTCTATATGAGTTGTTGAAAAGTCTAGCAGTACGTAGTGCCTTCATAAGGTCCTTAGATGAGTCAGTACCAAAGGAGAAATTAGTTGACATAGATGTTCTTAACAGGGATGTATAGTCCAAAGATAAAGGCAAGAAAACTGAACAACCTTCAAACACTAATGTTTTCATGTATGTAGAAAAGAAGGAAGCTCCTCCTTTTCTACTAACTGTAAGAATGTTTGGGAAAAATATACACAATTGTATGGTGGACTCAGGAGCCTTAGCTAATGTTATGCTGCTAGGAATATGTAAAACTTTAGGGCTTACTCCCACCAAATCTGCTAAGGTTGTTACACAGTTAGACAAAATAGAAGTTAACGTGGTAAGCGAGCTCATGCATATCCAAATGCAGTTGGCATCTGATCCCAGGGTAAGCCAGTTTATTGATATCTAGGTCTTTGATATACCAGTCAATTATGGTATGCTACTAAATAGAGATTGGTCCAAAACATTGAATGGATACATGGCCACTAATTTTTCATGCATGTGGTTACCGTAGAGAGGTGTCCCGAATTAGATTAGAATAGAGGTTGAACCTAGGATGAAACACATGATTACAGAGTATAACATGATGAATGAGGTATTGTATGCTTTTGTTGAACCAGGTGTCTATAGAGTGTCAAACAAAGGAGTGCAAATAGAAGAAAACTTGATGTTAGACTTTAAAGCAAAGCCTACTAATGATGAAACAATTATATTCATTGAATCTAATTGTAACTCCTCTAATGAAGAAAATAATGCTGTAAGTAGTTTTGGTCAAACCATAAGACAAGAGATGGAAAGGTGCATTCAACAGGAATCTCCAATTCAGTGTAAGTTATACAAAGGCCTATATAGAGTTTATAGTACTCCTCATCCTGAAGAAAATTGTGGAATGTGTAGGAATATCATAGAATATCAGTATGGAAAATGTATAAAAAGGATGGGACGATAGAAAAGAAGGTTTATCCTTGATAAACTTGAATTGCGTTTTCATGAAAATGCAAATGAGTCAATACAAGCATCAAAGGAAGAAGTAGGAGTAAAGAATGTTAATTACTCTGACTTACAAACTAAAAATGCAAGTGTACCCATAATTCAGACTGAGACACATGAAAATAGGTATGTTGTTGCAAGACAGGTGATAGACAATGTGATTCCTACTAAGGTAAAATGTCAAGGTCAAAAGAACAAGAGTGGCATTTGGACACTAAAGTACGATGGATCTAAATCCAAGGAAGGCACAGGAGCAGGGGTCAAACTCATCGATCCAAGTGGGAAATCATTTTTGGAAGCATATAGGCTTCAATTTCGTTGCACTAATAACGTAGAAGAGTATGAGGCTCTGATTTATGGACTTGTTATGGCTATTAAGAAAAAGGGAAAAGTGATCAAAGTATTTTCTGATTCTGAGTTAGTGGTTAAACAAGTCAGAAAATTATATGCATGTAATTATAGAAAAATGGTTAGTTATAGGCATAGGATATGGGACTTGATCGATTCTTTTGATGCCTTTAACATTGAACATATCCCTAGATAATTGAATCAAAGACCAAATGCATTAGCAGTTGCTACTAACACCTTAGAGCCTTTAACGTTATCGAGTTTAAAATGATTTTCCATTGAATTGGTAAATGTATCAAGTATACTTGATAATGTCACTCATTTCCAAGTATTTGAAGGAGATCACCAAATTGTAGATTTTCTCACTTATAATGAGGTATTTGAAACTTAGATCATTGATGAACAAGAAAGACCTAATGTATCTTGGGATGAGGAAGACATAATAAACTTGAAAAGTAATTTCCTACCCAAAGGGGTAATAGAATTAGAGAAGATCTTTGATTTTGATGGGGTAGTTGGATAGAAAGATCTGCCTAAAACTAAAGGAGGTAAATGTGACCCCTTTAACTTAGGAACATAACAAAGTCCATAGAATGTGTTCATTGGAAAGGCTTGTTCTGAAGAATTAAGAAAAGAAATTGTAGAGGTTTTAAAGGAGTATAAATATGTGATAGCTTGGACCTATGATGATTTCAAGACTTATGATACCTCTATTATAACGCATGTCATACCACTGAAACCAGATGTGAAACCTTTTAGACAAAAATAGAGGCCAGTGAATGCTATTTTAGAGCCTCTAATCTTTGAAGAAGTCAAAAAGTTGTTGTTTGCCAGAATAATTTTCCCTGTGAGACATTCAACCTAGGTAGAAAACTTAGTGCCCGTAAGGAAGAAAAGTGGAGACATCAGATTGTGTGTAGACTTTAGAAACCTGAATAAAGCTTGTGAAAAGGATAACTACACATTGCCTCCAATAGATGAAGTGTTGCAAGTAGTAAATGGAGATAAGATGATGTCCTTTTTGGATGGATTCATAGGGTATAACCAGGTTTTAGTTGACAAGGAAGATAGGTTGAAATCTACATTTACTTGCAAATGGGGTAATTATGCTTATAGGAGAATGTTGTTTGGTTTGATTAATACAGGTGCCACATTTTAGAAGAAAATGAAAAGAAACCCATTGCTTTCATGAGTGCTCCATTGAAGGATGCACAATTGAAGTATTTAGACACAAAAAGGCAAGATTTTGCATTAGTGAGGGTAGTGAAAAATTTTAGGCACTACATCTTGAGAAGCGAACTAAAGGCTATAGTACTTGATGTAGCAGTGAAAATGTTATTGATGCAAAATGAGCCTAGGGAGAAAAGAGCCAAGTGGATCACAGTGTTGCAAGAGTTTGATATGGAGATCATTCCTATGAAATTAGTTAGAGGTCAGGCATTAGTATAGACCATAGCTAATACTGATCCAAACATGGTGAAACAACAGTATGTATTAAACACTAATGATGCATCAAGATGGTATGATGACTTAAACACATTCTTGATATCTAGAAAATATCCAAATAAGATGAAGTCTTCTCAGAGGAGAGCCTTAAAAATAAAAGCACAAGGGTATATGGTACAAGTAGGTCTATTGTTGAAGAAGAATCATGAAGGTATATACTTGAAGTGCTTGAATAGAGATGAAGCAGACAAATTGTTGCTAGAACTACATGATAAATATGGGATAGGTCATGGTTCCCATTTGGCAACTACTCATAAAGTTCTGAGAGCTGGTTATTATTGGCCAACAATGTTTAAGGATACAGAAAACCATATTCGAAGTTGTCACACATCTCAAATTACAGCAGACAAAGGGAGAAATCAGGCTAATCCATTATAGCCATTTATTGAGTCTAGGCCATTTGTACAATGGGGACTAGATTTCATTGGATTCATCAATCGTCCATCATCTGCTAGGCACAAGTTCATACTGACATTGACAGATTATTGTACAAGGTGGATAGAGGCAATGTGCTGTAAGTTTTCCACTACTGAAATAGTTATCAAATTTCTTGTGGAGAACATCATTCCAAGGTTTGGAGCTCCCTATTTTCTAATATGTGACAATAGCCCAACTTTCTCATCTTTGAAATTTTCTAAATGGGAATTTGAATATGGGATAGTTATTAAGTTTTCTTCAAATTATTATCCTTAGGGTAATGGGTTAGCTGAGTTTACTAAAAAAATCCTGTTAGACTTCATCAAGAAACTAATTGTTAAAAATCCAAAAGAATGGAATACACTGCTGAAATATGCACTGTGGGTAGATAGGATGAAAGTTAAAGTAGCCTTATTAGGCAATGCACCATATCACTTAGTATATGGGACTGATCCCATACTTCCAACGAACTTAAGAATACCTCCTTGGAAATTTGCTAATGAGTATTTAGGCTTTGATGATCATAGAGAAGCTAGGTTGGTCTAGATGTTACAATTGGATGAGAAAAGAGATCAAGCTATAGATAAATTTGCAAAGCATCAGGGTGTAGTTAAAAGGTGGTTCGATAAGAGAGCAAGAGTCAAAACATTCAAAATATCAAATATAGTGTTATGTTGGGATAAAGACCATGAGAAGAGAGGGAACATGAGAAGAGAGGGAACCATGGCAAGTTTAATAAAGTGTGGTTAGGACCACTACAGGTTTTAGAAATAATAGGGGACAATACTTTTAGGCTCAAAACCTTAATTGGCGAAGATGTGTCATTACCTGTTAATGGCCAACATCTTAAGCATTATTTTCAAGCTTATAAGTAAGTCAGCCTTATTGTGTATCATAATGTAAATAATGTATAGGGGTGTGGTTTTTGGTTCTTGTGGTTGTATTTATTTTGTTGTTTGGCTTGGTTGTTGTGTTTCCTTGGCAGGGATGTTTGTTTTGATTTAAGGTAGGAAGGACCAGACTAACAACCACTGAAAATGGTTGAGAATTTGAAGAATTCAGGTTAATCATTTGAAACTTATACATAACTTGTTAGGAATTTCATGAATGCAAGGTGTTGTTTATCCTGTGAATGATTTTATTCAATAGTCGTGAATTGAAATATTCAAGGAGAGTTTCTCACAATGACACACCTAAAATCCTTGAGTTTGTCAAACATACCAATGTAGGTTTAAGTGAAAAATCAGAGGTCACCCTTGCTACCATTGCAATTCTCAGCTTAAATTTAGCAAGTGACCACACCTTGCATCATAAACTTACAATGATAATATATCATGAACCTATATGCCATACATAATTGAATATTAAAAAAAAAAGCAAGATGGATTATACTAAAAATCTAATTTAAGGAAGTAACTCTACCGGGGCTATGGACGGTTACTGGTAATAAGGGTCTACTTAGGAGAATTACAATGATAACCTTGTTGGGGCTATGAATTCCTACTGGCAGCAAGGCTCTATCCGGTTGGCTATAATGGATGAAATCAACTATGTAGTTTAACACCAGTCACTAGTGTTTTCAACTCATCTTCAAGATGACGATTATTAATCACATGCACACACTTAAACTCTATTGAAAGATTCATGCACCTTATTGAATACATTCAGTCTAGGTTGAATAATACTTTACATATGAGGAACTTGGAAGTTATGAATTTATTTTATTTTATTTTCTTTAATGTTTTAAATTTAGTTGTTTTATTTGGTTGCTAGTTGTTGTGATGCTCACAACATGCCCCATTTTACCCTTTAGCAAAATAAGGACCCCTACTATGGCTGTTGTTTTTGGCCTGTGTGTTTGGCCTTGCTTAGTGGTAGAAGGGAAAAAGGGGTAGGTGTTGCAAAATTGTTGAAATTTAAAATGTCTCATGTTAGGAAAAGAAACTAAAGGTATTAGTGAATTCTTTGTGAAAAATGATCAAGGGTTGCTTTTTGAACCAACTTGAAATTCCTAATATTCTGTGAAATATGGCAGTTTTGGTAAAATGCATTGTTTTGGAGTTTGTATGTCATATACAAATTTGTTTGCATATGAGGTCTTTGTATTATTACATTATGTTTAATTAGGCTTTTACTCATTACATGCATATTTTGAGTGTTTGCCCTTTTGTATACAAACCGGACCCAATTGATGTTCAAAAGTTGAGTGAGTAAAGTGACAAGTCCGCGCTTGTATATAGGTTTGTATGTATGTTCAATACAAACATATTCTATCTAAAAAGTGGAAATATACATTATTAAACCCGAAGTAGTATGCAACATACTTTATAAAGGTTTAAAGTTTACTTTTTCATTGCATCGCATCTTGTATGTATCCACGTTTGTATATTAAATATACATACAAAAAGGTAGATTTCAAATGGAGGTTAAAAGGGAGTTTAACATTGGTGGGACCCACAGGTCATCGTCATAAAAGGGTTTCGATAGGGAAGAAGAGGCTTAGGTATTGATTCATACAAAGGCCAAACCTTAAGATGAAGTAAATAATGATGTATAATAAAAGGGGTTCTGCATTATGTGTGTTATATACAAAAATATATACAAAACAAAAGATATAAAGATACAAACCTGGAAGTAACAAAAAGATTAAAAAATAGTCAAATATTCATTAAGTCCACAGCTTGTATATTAACATGTAGGTTTCATATACATCGAGAGATACAAAGAGGTATACAAAGAGAGATACAAAAGAGAAATACAAAAGGGAGGTACAAATGGAATAAATGTAAAACCTGAGAGCGATTTTAAAGGTGGTCTAAAGTAACTCATGTCAGCGCTTTTGTATGTATGAAAGATTTTATGTATGCAAACCTGACATACAAAAGGGGTAGAAGTACATTATCATAATGGATAAGGAAATTAAAGAAGAATGAATGCATCTTTTGGTTCCACACTTGTATGTTAGATTGTATCTATCATATATACATTGAGAAATACAAAATTGAAATGCAAATTTGGACATGAAGTAAAATGTAAGATTGTTTTATAAGCCATTGCATGTTTAAGTTTGTATATTAAAAGGATATGCAAAGTAATAGAGAAAAGGGATATACCAAAGTCAAAATGCAAAGGGCAGGAGACTAACAGATGTAGGATATGTGACTAGGGAGCAACACATTGCCAAATGGTAGGATATGAATAATGTCACCATTGAAATGATGAGGAAGGATAAAGATAAATATGAGTATTTGAAAGGACACATTGTCCAGCTGTAACAATTTATCCAAGGTTTGTTTGATCCTAGTTTTAGTAGGCCAGAGTTACCTGTAGAACTAACAATTTTGTCTAAAGACCAAATAAATGAGATGGAGAATAAGAGAACTGAGGCAGCTATTTTTGAGAAGTGGCCCAATGAGTTTATACAAAAGGGAGAAGATGTAACAAAACAGGTAATGGTGGGTTGGGATATTGCTCTTATAAGGAAAAACAAATGTAATGTTCTCATACATCACTATCAGTCTAGATTAGAAGAGTGTAGATTGGAATCAAAATAGCTCGAGGACATGGATGACAGAGTGGAGGAGTTAATAAATGAAGGAGTCATTACTTCTCGAATGGCTAACCAGTTACAATAGAAAAGGTTAGAGTTGAAGTTTGAAGAGGACATTCTCAAAAGTTGTATTATGAACACTAGAGATTTGGATGAGGTTCCTAATAATATAGTAAGGGTACATATGAAAATAATAGAAAAACTCATTGGGCATGAATGCCAAGAAGTAGCAATATATGGCTTAACAAAGGCAATGAAAGAATTCAAAGCCATTTATTCACAATGTTTGCATATCCCTGCAACACATCTAAGTACATAAATGATTGATTCAGTTATGGAGATAAATGCTAAGATTAAGAAATATCAAAAGAGGGTGAAAGGTTTCGCAAAGTAGGAGAAGAGGTTGAAAGAAGGAATTGAAGTGTACCAGTATACATGGGCAAAGAGTCAAGAAGGTGATCACACTTTTATTATGGGTGTGATAGGCAATTTTGTAGAGTACTTGAAGGAGTAGGAGCATATCAAAAGGGGGATACCTTAAACAATGACATATGCATATGCTCCGGGATTCTTTTATTATCATCACCAACAAGAAGTCAACAAAGGGAAGGGAGTCAATGAGAGTATCTTTTATTTTAAAAAGATTCTAATGGCATCTTTTGTGCTAAGGAAAGATACCATAAAGATATTTTGAGAAGGGTTGAGAAAGGATTCCCACCATTGATCTATAGGGTTTGAATGTGGACCATTGGATTGACTTGGTAACTGTAGTAGGAGAGAAGCTTCAAAATCTATATAAGAAGCTCTACTACATGTATTTTAGTACACAGGGATTTTAAACTTTTAGCTTAAGTCTATAGTTGTTAATTCTATTGCAAAAGGGAACGTGCTTCTTTTAGAATACTTTGAGCATTTAGTGATTTTAGAGAGGAGGTCCCCTGTGTCTGCATCAAGGAGTACATGGAATGTCCTATGTCTTTTATGTATCTGTCAGAAGTGTTTGTAAGTTTTAGTGATTTTGATCAATGCAACAAGAGTCTTTGTTAGATTGTAAATTTTGTATGACTTTATACTTTAAATAAAGGTAAAATTGGAATTTTGCATCTATTATAGAGTGTTTTCTGATTCAGGCTTTTACTTGATGTATTTTCCTTTGAAAGATTGTAATCTCTTATGTATATTCATGAAACCGCTGAAGATTTTACATATGTAGATTTGATTGTGTTGAATTGTTCAGGTTATTGTATTTCTCAATACGTGGAAGGAAAACATTTAGAACCAATCTAAAATGATGTTTCTAACCCTAATCTTTCTAACTTTTCTCAAACAAGTGATAAATAATTAGCTGAAATGCAGTTATCTAAAGGAAGTTGAAAATCCTATTAAATATATGGAAATGCTAAAGATTTTTGGTGATTTTCATAAAATTTGAAAAATCAAGTCTATTTCTTTGAAATTCATATAAAATTTGACTTGAAAGTGATAAATATTTGTAAAGGATCATTGATTTAGGAGATATTTTGAGATATTTGGATATAATAAGTGACAATTGCAAGTGACAAATCCTTAGATTGAGTAAGGTCCCTTGAATATTACAGCTTCACAATGAACTGCTGATTTATCCCACATGGTCAAGAACTAACCATCCAGAAACTTGAGATTGAGAATTCCTAGTTAATTTTGCATATCTTTCAAGATAGCTAAAGTTCTTATGTGAATTTTAACTATGTTGTGAGTGTGTAAAAACTCTCATCAACATTATTCTTGGAACTACTATTGACTATGAAAGAGGATTTTCAAAGAAAAACATCACTAAAGATGTTAGAAAATCAAAGTTAGGTTTGGATATATTAGATGCATCAATGAGACTATCTTAAATGAACTTGAAACAAATGATATAAAATGAAATAGAGTATATAGATATGGGAAGTCAAAAAGTCAAAAAGTTTTCTTCACCTTTGATATCATTTATGTATTTTAGGTGAGTGTAGGATCATGATGGGCCAAACAATACTCTAAGTGCAATGAAAATGCTAAAAACCAAACTTAAGCAACTTCACTGAAAAATATGTAGTAATAAAATTTGTAGGAAATTAAATTTAGTTTATGGCTTGCTATTTTTTTCTGAAAAAAAATAAAATTATTTGGTGAAAATTGGATATTTCAATGAGGCACTACTTAAGTTTTTGAAAAAAAATATAATGTAGGTGTCATTCTAGCCAACCTAAGTATGTGATTTTTTTTTTTTGAATCTTTAGATACAAGTAGAGGACACATGCCCGGATGTGATGCATATTTTTATGAAATTTTTTTGTAAGTAAATAATTAGTTATGAATTTTTTACTACAACTTTTTGGAAATATTAAAGGGTAATTTTCCAACCAACTTAACTTGGTCAAAATGATATAAAATTAAAACAAAAATTAGACCTATATCTAATGAAGTGTAGAGTGTGATGCAACTTTCAGATTTGAAAAAGGTCAAACGGTTTCAAAGTTACGGATGTTTTTCAATCAGTCTCTCTCAAGAATTCAGACATAGTGTACGTAGAAAATTATTAATAATTACCTATTAAAATTATAATAAGACATATATTATATTTTTTGAATCCTGACAATGGCCTGAATATATCCTTTTGATTTTATCAAATTTGGATCAAAGAAAGTCCATTAGCATCAAGGATGAAGGTGAGGAAAATCTATAAAAACATATGAATTCTTCATTAATGTTGAAAAGGCAGGTTTGGATTCCCAAGCCTAAATTTTGGAGTGAAATTTTTTTAAATCAAAATAGAAGAAATAGATATTCGTTTTCAAGAAATGGATATCTTTTTTGAAGAAATGGATATCCGTTTCCAAAACAGATATCTTTTTTAAAGAAATGGATATCCATTTCCAAAATGAATATCCGTTATGGAGAAATGGATATCCATTTTGGAGAAATGGATATCCGTTTTGGCAAAATGAAAATTTTTTAAATCAAAATAGAAGAAATGGATATTCGTTTTCAAGAAATGGATATCTTTTTTGAAGAAACAAATATCTTTTTTAAAGAAATGGATATTCGTTATGGAGAAATGGATATCCATTTTGGAGAAATGGATATCCATTTTGGAGAAATGGATATCCATTTTGGAGAAATGGATATCCATTTTCGAAAAATAGATATCTGTTATGGAGAAACAAATATCCATTTTGAGAAAACTTTAGAAGCCTAAATCCAAGCCTTCATGATTTCGCACACACCCTTTTATGTTTAATGCATTATTATTTTATGTATTTCAATTAAAAAATAATAAGAGAAAACAATTCCATTCTATTGAAAGGTTAGTTTTGTGTTTAAATACAAGTAATTTATATCATGAAGGTTTATATTAGAATATTATATTTTTATTTTTATTGACACTTTTAAGAATTATGATTTCTATTAAAACATATTTGTGTTAATTTAATTTAAAGATAATATTTTTAAATAATATGTAAATTGTTAACAATGCTTTATTAAGGATAGACATTTATTGCTTGGTATGATTAATAAGATTCAATTTAACAATATTTTAATACAAAACATTTCACTTAAAATTATTTTGTTATACAATATTTTTGACAATTTATATTTTTGCTAACATGTTAATTGAAAGGTAGTTAAAGAACCAAACCTTCATGAAAAGTTTATATGGAAGGTAAGGGATACCATCAAATTATAAGTCGGGTCAATAGGCCCCAATATTTATATTTTTAATTTTAAAATATTATTTTTTAATAAGTAAATTCTCTTCATTTGTTTATGAAGTTAGTTGAAAAATTTATCATGTTATTTGATTTTTGTGTTTGTAAAATTTTCATAGCATAATTAAAAAATTTAAACAAATTTTCCATGTAGTAAGCTATCATCTTTGTGTATAATTTTTATGGTTTTAATTTTATATTAATAATTTGTGCTTTGTATGATGGTAAAAATTACATATTTTACACTTTTGCTTTTTATTTTGGGTTTGGTTTGATCTAGTTATGTTTTATGCAATGATAAACTATAAGTAACATGACTTTTGATGAGAGTTGGGATGTAGCTCAAATTTTATATGATACAATACACATTCATTCCTAAGGACAAATCTTGGTTCTTAGTTTATCTATTTCTCACCTAGGTTTAAATTTACAATTTGTTGGATTGACCCAAGTTAGTTGTACAATTTGCATAGATGAACATCAAAATTTTATAATTCAAATTTAGATTTGGGGTCAACCCAAGCCTTCGTACTAGTTGTTATGTGTCGACTTGGAGTGTGTAACATTTCACTTGCCAATTTTTGAATTGTATTTAAGGACTAGCCCAAATTCAATTTAAATTGTTTGTTACATCCCTAATTTTTGTCTTGATGTTTAGATTAATGTAAAGGAAAGGCATAGATTATATTGAATGTCAATTATGGAATTATGGAAATAAATATGTTATTGTTAATTTAATATTGCATTATGAGATTTGGTTTATTATTTGAATAATGATGCACTGATCTTAATTTGTTGATTACAAGTTCAATGCAAGATTATAGGTTTTTAGATGACTCTCAGAGAAAAGAGAGAGTATCTTTTGAAGAGAGAGATATAGACCTCGGGTTACGAGTGATGATTTGACAAATGAGTATGAGTGCTTAACGAAAACGTGAACCAATGTCGTAAGAGGTGAGTCTTGTCTTGTCAGTTTACTTTTGAACCTAATTGATAGGTAGTCGATATCTTTGGAATCTTTTCAAGTCATAGTGTGCCATCATAGTCGTTTGTAATGTAAATGACGTCATTTGAGTAAGAATTATGACCGTTTACGTTTAATATAAAAGTTATGACATCATTGTTGTAAAATGGTTGTGTTATTATTATTATTAAGTCACTTACGTGTTTTATTGTCAACATTTAACGTCAAATGATGATCTCATCAAATCAACATGATTTTAATGAAGGATTGTGATGGGGAGGTAAAAATTGACCCATTCACATTATCCGCAAACCTTTGTTTTATTACAATTATTCTTATTCATCAAATCATAATTATCAAATAGTATCGATTCTATGTAAGCCATATTTGATATAAGAAAATAAATATATATTTTTGAACCAAATGAGGATAATACCCCATGTTAGTTATTAATACTCACTCACTCATGAGCAGTCAAAGTCATAAATAGTGGAAACTACATCAATCGAAGTAGTGGTCTTTGTGACTTATGAGCTAATTTTAATTGTCTTGAGTCATGGTTTTGTAAAGTGTTGATTAGTTATGAATTTTAGTGATGATGTGTATCATGTAGTTCCCTCTCTCATCATAATCTATCCTCTTAGAGTTTACATGTATGAAGCCACTATGAGGTAAGGTAGAGGTATGATATAACTATATAATTATAGCTCCATTTGGTTTGTTAGTTGATTTATGACAAGTGAGTGGTATGACATACCATGATTATCTCCTTATCAGCCAAATTGACTCCTATACATAATCTTTAGTGGAAGTTTTCCATAAATTTCTAGGAATTCATTTCAACATTACGTAGTGGTTCTTTATTATCTACAAGATGTGGCTGAGTCAATAAATGTATATTTATATATATCAAAGTTACCTTAGAATAGCTTAGTTGACAGGAAAAAGAATAAGAGAGATAGGAGGTAAAAGAAAAATAGAGAATCCATGATTGGGAGAAAAGCTTGGGAGTGAAATCTTAGAAAGAAATGTGGACATTTGAAAGCGTTTAGCTTTGGATAGAAGGATTCGAATGCTGACAAGAATAGCTTAGAATACTTGAACTTGATCTAATGTAGGGTCTTCCATAACTTATCAATTCAGGTTCCTTTCCTCACGTATAGTTTCTATATCATTTTACTATGCCAGTTCAATGTTTTGGTATCTCTCAGAACATAGAAATTACTACATTAAGTTTGTAAGGCCGACGCCCATAAGGGATAGCAAGGTTGAAGCTTAGAGTTTAACATGTTGCTATAGTCAGATATTGATTCTTACTGTGTCGCAAGACTTAGTTTTTCTTGGAAAATATTGCAATTTTGGTCTTTAGATAGACGGTTAAGTCTTTTATGGTGTCTGTAATATGGGGAATGGCGTATACATTTGTATATTTATAAGATTTCTTTAGAAGTCGATTTGTAACACTTCTATAAATTACAAGCCTGATCATTACGTTTCCTTAATATATGTAGAAGGTCTTTGTAAAGTTGTAGAATACATTCAAAGACAAGTCGATATAATGAGTAAGGATAATCATGTGGTAGGTCAAGTATTTGGTTATAAGCTGATCATGTAACAACTTTCTCAGATATTAGTGAAATGAAAACTATGATAGGTATCCCCTTAGTTTGAGTAAGGTGGTTAGATACTTGAGGTAGGATAATGGTAGTTTAAACCATTTCTTGTTAAGTTTATATATGTCAAAAATGATTTCCTTTCAAGAGAACTTAGATTCTTATTAAGCTTTAGAAAGCCACCTTTTATACAAATTGAGTGATAGATCAATGGGAATGTTATGATAGAGAAAACAAGGTCCATAGGACCATCCTTACTACATATTCTATAAATGAGAATAGCATAGTAGTAAACCATTACAATGGAATTAAACTAAGTCTAACTAGATAGGACCTTGTATGGAATCATATATGAGTATATAAGAATTGATGGTCAATGACATCATGTGAGGGTAATTGAAAGTATTCATATTCCTTTTGTATAGGAGTTATTATATATTACAAAACCATAGTATTCTTAACCTTGGTTGAGTTAAACCAAAGGTCATTTATAAACCTCAGTCTTGAAGTTATGAGAAGGGTTATTTTCACATAATGGATTATTCAAGGGTAAAATAAAACCCTAGTTTAACCTAGAAGGGTTAAAGATTATTTGATGACACCTTTACAATTATAACCTGTTTTAGTTATTTTATGGGGGTAGACATTAAAGGGTCGAGAACCCTAAATAATAAATGTTTCATTTATCTTATTGTATTAGTCGATAATATTTAACCTTAGGTAGAGAAACCTATTTGTTTGGTTACAAATCAATTTGAGATATAAGTCATAAGCCTTAGGTTTTGCAAGCATGCAAGAGGTACCATTAAATGGTTAGTCAAATATAAAGTTTAATCATACCATTTTAGTCACAACTTTTCTTAACTATTACTTGTCGATAAGTGATGAATCTCAAATGTTCCAAAGATGCAAAGAGATACCCAAGAATAGATAGTCATTCCATAAGGTCTATGGATCAATGATATTGGCTTGTGAATCCACCTAAGTTAGAAAGACTAGATTTGAGTTAGATAAAACTCTTTATTTAAACCTTAACTTGACCAAATAAGGTAATTACTTATATTAAATTGTTGTGATCATTTTATACATCATGATTGAAGGGACAAGTACCCTAACTATCTTTTTTATTCTTACTTGTAAGAAATGAAATCATTTCCTAGACTCTGATACTTAACCTAGGTAAGGTAACCATCCTAGTCATTATTAATTGATTTAAAATTCTTATGAATTGATAAGTCTTGGATCTCGAGTATTGCAATTATGCAATGAGAATCCTCGTGAAGAAAGGTAGTCGATAAGGTTTATGAAATATAGACAGTGCATGTAAAGTTGTCTAGGTCGAGAAGACTAAAATATTAAAACTCTCAGGACTTCATAAGTTAAACATAGTTGAGCAAGTCAAACTATAGGAATATGATAGTATCCAAGTCGAGTTGCTGTGAGTGAACATTACGACAATGTTCATTGCAAAAGTCAATTTATATTGAAACTATGGCCATAGTAATGCATATGTCTCTGCATGCATTGTCGGTTCACTATATCTGGATTACACATCCTATTAGAAATTATACTTAGGTAGAGGGTATCTAGGGTTGTATGATTGATAGAGTTGTGTAGGATACAACACTATGTACTCGAGAAGGCAAATTACCACTGGTCACCTTTGGTCTATATTCCTCGTGAAGGGTAGGGCCACTACCTATGTGGAGGATGTGTGAGAGACTGTCAGTCTATGGATGGAGGTAAATCATTGGAAAGATACTCTCTCTCTCTATCTAGCAGAAGACATGTCGAGGCTTGTGATAAATATGTTAGATTTTTAGATGCAGTATATCTTTGAGACTTGTGTTTATTGATACTATGTAAAATATTATCTATTGCAGATATTTGTAAGTGTAAAGACAAAATGTCATCTTTGTATATTATATTATGTTGCTTATTTCAAGATAGAAATCTTGCAATTTGTTGTTACTTGATTATATGTTAAATAAAAGAAAAAAATTTCTTTATCTCATTTTTACCTTGTTGAATTACTCTGGTAAATTTCTAGTTTTACTATGTTTTTAGAATGTGGATGTTACATATGGTATCAAAGATACCAGGTTCAACACTAAGGCTTATGAGTCCACTATGCAAACTTATAGTCAACATTATGCGATTAGCTAATGTTTGAATTTTAATGTGCCAAAATGGCATGGAGAAGAACTAAGAAAACCACTAGAAAGTCTGTTCCCTGGCATTTTCTTGAGTTAGTGTTTAAAAAGGAACCTATCGAGAAAGTTGAACTTAAAGAGCATATTAATTATACTGAGGGTGCATGGCTAGAGGATTCAGAGACTCTTGCTAATGCACTTAAGCAGATACAGTTAGAAAGAAAAAAACATTTTGAACTGGCCAAGAACCCTACTATTTCTACTTGTGTAGTTAAACCTAAAAAACTATAGCTAGTAATGACATGTCACTTGGGGGTTGTTGTGATACTTTTGTTTTAGGAAAAAGGTGTTGGAGGAGTACTTGTGTTTACATCCACACTCTTTGTTTGTTTAATTGGAAGATTGTTAAATTGACAGTGACATGTAGTCTTGTCATACCAACTATATAAATAAGGATGTAGTTACTCTTGAATAAATTATAATAAAGATGAGAATGTTTTGTATCAATCTATTGATTGTTATGAGATAAATATGTTTGATGTTTTTAGTTGCTTTAGATTCAAAAAACTATTAGATAACTTATTTATCTAGCATGAGAAAAATGACATATTTCATACAAGAACCAAACAAGGGTGAGAGTCTAGAAGAAAATAAACCACTAATTAATCTTTTGGACAAATTGGAGAAATCCTAACCATGTTTGTAAAAAAACTAATGAGAGACCTAGTATTTTGGAAAAAAAAGTAAGAGAACAAGGAAAACCCTGAAGGGGGAAACTGAGATTTCTCATGGGATGAGCAAGGAAAAATCACCAAGAATATAGTGTGAAAATTCTATAGACCCTAAAAGGAAGCAAAGGATAGGCTTACCATAGAACTATCCTAGATACGAATAAAGTCATTCCACCAAAGTTTGATGGAATGGGTGATTGGAGCAACTAAAAATTTTATTCCTCGTAGAGTTTTGGGATAAGTTACCTAGAAAAGTACCTTGCCATATGACAAATACAAAATTAATGGAATCAAAAGCCCCATAACAAGAATTATTGGCTAAAGGTTTGATTAGATCCAGTATTTCACCATGGGATGCACTAGCTATCATTGTAAAAAAAGGACATAACTCTACAATTGTGTATTTAGTATCGTATGCTCATTAAACAATGATAAAGAACAAATATCTTTCACCATGTATTGGTGACCTCTTTGATTAGATGCGCAGAGATGTAGTGTTTTCAAATATTGATTAGCAATCAATGTATCATCAGTCAAGATTGAAGGATGAGGATGCCCATAAAATAAATTTTTGGACAAGAAATGGGCACTATGAGTTTGCAGTGTTGCCTTTTGGAGTTGCAAATACCTATGTCATATTCATAAATCTCATGAGCAATTTGTTTAGAGATTTTTTAGACAAGTTGTTCTAGCCTTTTTGGAAGATATAATTATTTATTCTAAGATTGAAGGAGAACATTACCAATATGTGCAAGTGATTATGCAATGGTTAAGAGAAATGATTTGAGTGGATAGATAAATGTCAAAGAGGCAATTGATCTACTAAAAGAGAACATAGTACCTGATGCTCTAAATCGGAGGGGACATATTTCTTCAATTGTCTTTATTCATGCAAACTTTAAAGATTAAGTGTTTCAAAATTTATTAGATGATGAATATTATGACCAAATCAAGCAAGCTCTTATGGTAAATCCTAAAGATTCAAGGTAAGATGGGTTTTTGTTGGAGTCAGATTGACTATTGAGGTATAAAGGTAGAATGCATGTTCTTGATTCAGTTGGATTAAGAGATCTATTCTCGAAAGAAGTTCATGCCACACTATATTCTAGACATCCAAGAGTGACTAAACTTCTAGCAGATGATAAACCTTTTTATTTTTGGAAGGGAATGAAGAACAATGCTATGAGATTTGTATCAAGTTGTCTAGAGTGCCAGAGGGTAAAAATAGAACATCAACACTTGCAAGATTGTTGTACATGCATGATGTGCCAGAGTGGAAATGGTAAGTTATTAGTATGGATTTTGTTCAAGGTCTTCCTATGTCTAGGAATAGACACAATGCCATTTAGTTGTAGTTGATAAACTCATGAAGGTAGCACATTTCATACCAAGGAATTTGTCTGATGGAGCACCTGTGTTAGCCGCAATTCTATTCAAGAAGTGTTTAGATTGTATGGTTTCCCTGAAAAGATTATCTCAGATAGAGATACGCGTATAACATCATGGTTTTGGCAACTTTGTTCTCTACACTAGGGACTAAACTCAATGTGAGTATAGCTTATTATCCTAAACCTGATGGGCAAACTGAGAGAGTTAACCAGGTTTTGGAAGATTTGTTACAAATGTATTGCATGGATCAACAATATAAGTGAGGAGACTACTTACCACTTGTGAAATTTTTAACAATACTTAACTTTTTTCTATTAAGATGGTTTGAATTGAAAAATTAGACAGAAAAGATGTCGAATTCCTATAAGCTAGGTAAGCTAGAAGATAGGATTAGCATTAGTCTATAAATGTTGTCAGAAATGGATGAATAAATTAAGTTGATTGGAAAAGATTAGCAGAAACAAATAATAAATAGAAAAGTTATGTTAATGTTAAGAGTACACTAAGAGAATTGTCGATTAGAGAAGAAAAGTTCTTTTGAGGGTCAAACCCCCGAAAACGTTTCATAAAGTATGGAATGTATTCCAAACCAGTTCCTAAGTATAAAGGACTCTTCTAAATTTTCAAGGTTATCAAGTCTATTGATTTCAAGAATCAATTTATTATCAGTTATTGCCAGGAGGCATAATGCTTTTTGTGATTCATATATGAAAAATATATTTATGTAATATATGAATATTATATTCTAAGAATGCTTTACTAGTACAGAACCTAGGAAGGGTTATGATCACGTTTTTTAAATGATTAAGGTTTGCAAACACTACTTGTGTAACATAGAGGTCTTGCAGTACAAGGTCCAATAGGATCAATATGCTGAGGAAAATGCTACATGGGGGGATTACAACGAATTTTACCCAAAGTTTCCTCATTTATTTAATGTTGTTACCAGTTGAAAACAATGAACTTATTTTTAGTTGCATTTTGATACTTTATATCATTAAGGACAATGAATCTTTAGGGGAAGGTTATGTTACATCCCCTATTTTTTTCTTGCTATACATTTTACTTTTACTTGGACATAAGTAAATCTATTATGATGTTTAGATTAATGTCAAGGAAAGATAGATTATATTGGATGTCAATTATGGAAATAAATATGTTATTGTTAATTTAATATTGCATTATGAGATTTGGTTTATTCTTTGAATAATGATGCACTGATCATAATTTGTTGATTACAAGTTTGATATAGGATTACAGGTTTTCAAATGACTCTCGAAGAAAAGAGAGTATCTTTCAAGGAGAGGGATATAGACCTCGGGTTATGAGTGATGATTTGCCCAACGAGTATGAGTGTTTAAAAAAAATGTGAACCAGTGTCATAAGAGGTAAGTCTTGTCTTGTCAGTTTAATTTTGAACCCAATCGACATGTAGTTGATATCTTTCAAATCTTTTCAAGTCGTAGTGTGCCATCATAGTCATTTGTAATGTAAATGACGTCGTCTGAGTAAGAATTATGACCATTTATGTTTAACATAAAAGTTAGGACATCATTGTCATAAAATGGTTGTGTTATTATTATTAAGTCACTTAAGTGTTTTATTGTCGACATTTAACGTCAAATGACAATCTCGTCAAGTCAACACGATTTTAATGAAGGATTGTGATGGAAAGGTAAAAATCAACCCATTCACATTATCTGTAAACCTTTGTTTTATTACTATTATTCTTATTGATCAAATCATAATTATCGAATAGGATTGATGCTATGTAATAAATATATATTTTTGAACCAAATGAGGATAATACCTCGTGTTAGTTACTAATACTTACTCACTCATGAGCATTCGAAGTCATAAATAGTGGAAACTACATCAACCCAAGTAGTGGTCTTTGTGACTCATGAGCTAATTTTAATTGTCTTGAGTCATGGTTTTGTAAAGTGTCGATCAGTTATGAATTTTAGTGATGACGTGTATCATGTAGTTCCCTCTTGGTGCAGGAGCACATTCTCTGTAGTGCAGGATCATCTTTTCTTTTGTTGTCTCATAAGGCTCTTAAGCCATTTCATTTTGTAATAAGGGTCAATTTGGTCCCATGAATGTAATTGTGCAAGGCACACATGTAGTTTTGCTTGTATGACGGGTAAACCAACGGCTAACTGATTTGAAAATCAGTTTGCACGGTTGGAGGGGATAACTGCTGTCTCTACATCTTCTTTAGAGGCAGGTTGTATGTCACACGGAGCAGAGAGAGAAGTGTGTATTACAACAAGTTCTTTTTTTTGATAACTGAATAAAGAGAGTTCTGGGTATGATCTGTGTTGATTTTCTTGGTTGTTCTTAGTGATTTGATATCTTTATCCTGATTTTGTAAATAGAACCCTAACCGGATGCTATCCGTCAATCCATAGTGACTCTGTAGTGTGCAGACGGTGTAAAACCCACGGTTCCACAGTGGCTAGTTCGTAACCTAGGAGTAGGGTTTTGATTCATACATGGAGGCCCTTTCCTCTGTCCACTGAAGCCCTGTATAGTAACAGTGGGATGGGGGAAAGACTTCTCACGTTTGTTGTTGTTGAATTCTTACCCAGGAAGCCAGCGAACTCAGTCAAGTTCGACTAGACATCGTCATGTGGCTAGTCGGGAAATCGGAGTGAAATTGGATAGTTTTGATGTGGGATCAGATTGCTACAAGTGATCGAGGGTTTGATAAATGAAACGGCCTAATTCCGTTGTTCTGTCGAAGGGAATTCTGGTTCGGCGCCTCAGAACAGTTGGAGATCCATCGGCGTGAAAGGCCCTCCGTCTTGCCGAAGATTGGTATAGTGCCGGAGGCACATACCATCATTGTTCGCATCGGTGAGAGAAACGATATCGGGCTAAGGAAAATATACTTAGCCGACAGTATAAAGTTTCACCGATCGGTGAGACATCCTCGGAGTATTGCCGATAAAGAGTATCGGCGTGAGGAACCTTGTCGGGGGAAGCCGAAGAAGTCACGGCGACCGTGAGAGTCCCGCCGATAAAAGTTCATCGGAAGGAGTTCGAGAAGTCTCAGCGACAAAGGACTCGTCGGAGTGAGATGAACCATCGGGACCACGAACCGAAGTCTTACCGAAGCAGGAAGTCTGGCCGATGTGCCTGACGATATCGGCGAGAGACAAGGTGTCGGTGTAGGTGAAAGAAGCTTCACCGAAGGAGGAAGTCTGGCCGACAAAGATTGGTCATCGGCATGACGGAGTATATCGGCATAAGAAATTTCTCGTGGTCCGATAGAATGAGGTGTTGCCGATAGGCAACGAACCACTAAGGAGATATCGGTGAGAACTTGGCCATCGGGATAAAAGAATAAGGTTCGGCCGATAGTTCATGTCTTTCCGATAGCGAAGACATCCTTGACTTCGGCGAAACACTGGAGGACCTCTTGCCGATAGGGAAGATATAGTCAAATCTTCATCCGCTTCTGCTGGGCACTCTGCATCAAATTGGTATCAGAGCCAATATTCTGAATCACAGCCGTGTATGTCAGACAAAGAATTGGAGATAGAAACAGAGGCTAGCACAATGCCTCCCAAGACGATGAGTAAAGCAGCCATCCAGAAGATGGTGGAAGCAATGCTCGAAGAGAGACTGAAGGAAGAAAGATCCAAAGAGAAGGATGGAAGCACTTCTGAGTCAGAGGAGAATGAAGAAGGAGAAACTAGGGAGAATCCTCAAGGAGAAGGTATGACTGCTGATCAAAAGGCATTTCTGAATGCACTCAAGGGTCATGGAGATAGTGGTGATCCGAAACTGGATGTTCCCACGTTCAATGGGAAACTGGATGGAGATACTCTTGTGGACTGGATTGAAGCCATAAGTAATTACTTTGACTTCAAAGAGTATAGTGACAGTAAGAAAGTAAAGTTTGCAAAGACCAGACTGAGAGGTTCTGCATTGGTTTGGTGGAACTACACTCAATGTGAAAGGGAGAAGGTTGGAAAGAGTCCAATCACCAAGTGGAGTAGAATGGTGGCCATGCTGAGAGCCAAATTTCTACCATGTGATTATGATCTGCAGACTATCAGAAAGTTTAATCATCTTAGGCAGAAAGATATGGACGTGGCTACATACACTGAAGAATTCCACAGATTGAGCATGAGAGCCAATCACAGAGAAGAAGAAAAAGAGATGGTGGCCAGATACCTGGATGGACTAAGGTACAATATACAGGATGAGTTCAGTATGGTGGTTCCCAAGACTGTGGATGAATGTTTTCAGTTAGCCTCTAGGGCAGAGGATAAACTGAAAAGGAGAGGTGATCAAAATAACAGAGGAAGAGGTGGCAGGAACAATAGGGGAAGAGGTAATTTTGGCAGAGGACAGCCAAACAAAGGTGAAAGTTCTAGTCAACAAGAATCACGTTCTGATACAGAACAAAAAGGTGGTGGTTTCAGAGGTTGGAGAAGACCTAATGGCAGAGGAAGAGATGGTGGTGCAGGCAGAGGACGTGGAGTCTTCACTGGAAGATGTTACAACTGCAATCAAGTAGGCCACACTGCAAGTAAGTGCCCTGAGAAGGCGTCTAGCTCTCATGACGGTGGGAGAAGGAACCAACTATTGCAGGAGGATGATTGTCAAAGTGTAAACTCACCAATTGGTAGTGCTGCACCAGTGCTTGAAGGAGAGAATATGATGATTAAGAGGACCCTCGTGAAGATGCCATTGAAGCAGGAGCCCCCACAAAGGAAGAATCTCTTCAGAACCCAAGGAATAGCATATGGTAAGCTCTGTAAAATCATTGTTGATTCAGGTTCTACTGAAAATGTAGTGTCTACTGAAATGGTAGAAAAGTGTAGACTGAAAAGATTACCCCATCTTAATCCTCACAAAATATCTTGGTTGAATAAGAATCAGAACTATTTGGTGGAAGAACAAACTTGGGTAGAGTTTGAACTAGGTGATTATAGGGATAAGGTGCTATGTGAAATTATTCCTATGGATGCTTGTCACCTTCTTCTTGGACGACCTTGGCAGTATGATGTGAAGGCACTGCATGATGGTGAAAAGAATACATATATGATCACCAAGAATGGTAAGAAGTTTCAGATGGATCCCTTACCAGAGCAGGTTGGAGAGAAGAGCAATGACAACAGTGTCATGTTAGTGAGTGGCAAAGAGTTCCTACAACTCATGAAGGAGAAGGATACCCAAGGGTATGCACTGATGATGAAGCCTGTATCCAATCAGCAAAGCAAACAGCAGAAGGAGATCCCATTGGAAGTGCAACAATTACTGGATAAGTACCAAGATCTTGTGGTAGAGGATACTCCTAACTCCTTACCACCTATGAGGGACATAAGTCATCAGATTGACTTGATTCCTGGAGCCACATTACCCAACAAAACTGCCTACAAGTTGACACCACAGCAGAATGGAGAAGTAGGTAGACAGATTCAAGAACTTTTGGAGAAAGGTTTGATTAGGAAAAGTCTTAGTCCATGTGCAGTCCCTAGTGTACTTGCTCCTAAGAAAGATGGCAAATGGAGATTATGCACAGATTCAAGGGCTATCAATAAGATCACCATAAGGTATAGATTTCCTATGCCAAGAATTGAGGATCTGTTGGACTATCTTGGTGGTTCATGTTACTATTCCAAGATTGATTTGAAATCTGGTTATCACCAGATCAGAATAAGGCAGGGAGATGAATGGAAGACTGCTTTCAAAACAAATGAAGGTCTCTATGAGTGGCTTGTCATGCCATTTGGTCTCAGTAATGCTCCAAGCACATTCATGCGGTTGATGAATGAGGTACTTGTAGAATTTATTGGAAAATTTGTTATTGTTTATCTTGATGACATATTGATTTTCAGCAGGACCAAAGAAGAGCATGTGAAGCATCTTGGACAGGTGTTAAAGAAATTGCATGAGAGTAAGTTGATGATCAACTTGGATAAATGTGATTTTATGAAAACTGAACTAGTGTATCTTGGATTTGTGATTTCCAATGGCTATTTGAAAATGGATCCTACAAAAGTTGAGGCTATTCTCAATTGGCCTACTCCTAAGACAGTAGGAGATGTAAGAAGTTTTCATGGTTTGGCAACTTTTTACAGGAAGTTCATTAAAGGGTTTAGTCACATAAGTGCTCCTATTCTCAATACCATCAAGGGTGGAGTGAAGTGTAAATTTCAATGGACAAAACAAGCAGATGATAGTTTTGAACTGTTGAAACAGAAAGTGGCCGAGTTACCTACGTTGGTACTCCCTGATTTTGACAAAGTATTTGTTGTGGAATGTGATGCAAGCCAACAGGGTATAGGTGCTGTTCTTAGTCAGGAAGGACATCCAGTAGCATTCTTTTCAGAGAAGTTGAATGAGGCCAAACAGAGGTATTCTACCTATGACCTAGAGTTGTATGCAATGGTGCAAGCTCTAAAAAAATGGAGACATTATTTACTGCCAAAAGAGTTCATTGTTTTTACTGACAACCATGCTCTTAGCTTCCTAAATAGTCAAGAAAAGTTGAATCATAGGCACGTTAAGTGGATGGAACAATTGCAGGCCTATACCTTCACTATTAAGCATAAGAAAGGTGTTGCCAACAAAGTGGCAGATGCTTTGAGTAGAAGGATACTGGTCATACAGGAAGTACAAATGGAACATATGGGTCTAGAATGTCTGAAGGAGTTGTACAAGGATGATGCAGATTTCAAGGCTGCCTATGAAGTGTGTGCAAGTTTGGCTAACACTTTTCATGGCGAGTATTCTGATTTTGTGCTGCAAGAAGGGCTCCTATTTAAAGGTAGTTTGTTGTGTGTTCCTAAATGTTCAATGAGGGACAATATCATCAAGGAGAAGCACAATGGAGCCTTAGGAGGACATTTTGGGTTGGACAAGACTTTGGAACAAGTCACCAGGTTCTATTATTGGCCCAAGGTACAGACAGATGTAAGGAGATATGTTGCAAGCTGTACCATATGTCAAAAGGCCAAGGGTATGTCTTCTAATGCTGGTTTGTACCAACCACTGCCCATTCCCACCAGACCTTGGGAAAGCATTAGTATGGACTTTATGCTTGGTCTTCCTAGGACAGCAAGGGGTGTAGACAGTGTTTTTGTCATTGTGGATAGATTCAGTAAGATGGCTCATTTTGTGCCATGCAAATGCACAAATGATGCATCTCAGATTGCTGGTCTCTTTTTCAGAGAGGTGGTCAGAATTCATGGTTTACCCCTATCAATTGTTACTGATAGAGATTCCAAATTTGTTGGTCATTTTTGGAGGACCTTATGGAGAAAATTGGGCACTCAGTTGTCTTTTTCATCAGCCTACCATCCCCAGACTGATGGTCAGACTGAGGTTGTTAATAGGTCCTTGGGAAACCTTTTGCGATGCCTTACCAAACAGCATGGATTAGCATGGGATTTAGTGATCAGTCAAGCTGAATATGCTTATAATGATTCAAGAAACAGAAGTACTGGGAAAAGCCCTTTTGAAATAGTTTATGGTTTCCACCCAAGAGGACCACTTGAACTCAAAGACCTCCAAGGATGGGATAAAAGGAGTGCTCTAGGAGAAGACTTTGCTGCTACCATGAAAACAGTACATGATCAGGTCAAGCTTCAGTTGGAGAAAACTGTCTCCAAGTACAAGGATCGAGCAGATCTGAAGCGAAGGGAGGTACAGTTCCAGGTAGGAGATTTGGTGATGGCCTACCTCAGAAAGGAAAGATTACCTAAGGGGCACCCAACCAAATTGTTGATGAAGAAGATAGGACCTTGTAAGGTAGTGCATAAATTTGGTCCAAATGCATATGAAATAGAATTACCATCTGGCCTTGGTATCTCTCCCATTTTCAATGTTGCAGACCTGTTCCCTTTTAGACCTCCATTACATGCTGAAGATAACTCAGATGCTGTGATTGAAGATGAAGACTGGATCAAAGATTTACCTCCAAGTAAGCCTTTGCAATTGGAATGCATTTTGGATTCCAAAATTGTCAAGAAGACAAGAAAAGGGGTATACAAAGACTACTTGGTCAAGTGGCAGGATCTTCCTGATTCAGAGGCAACCTGGATGAGTGAAGCCGATATTCTAAAGCATGGGAAGACACTTCAGCAGTTAGCAACTCAAGGGACTTGAGTTTTTCCAGTAGGGGGAGTATGGTGCAGGAGCACATTCTCTGTAGTGCAGGATCATCTTTTCTTTTGTTGTCTCATAAGGCTCTTAAGCCATTTCATTTTGTAATAAGGGTCAATTTGGTCCCATGAATGTAATTGTGCAAGGCACACATGTAGTTTTGCTTGTATGACGGGTAAACCAATGGCTAACTGATTTGAAAATTAGTTTGCACAGTTGGAGGGGATAACTGCTGTCTCTACATCTTCTTTAGAGGCAGGTTGTATGTCACACGGAGCAGAGAGAGAAGTGTGTATTACAACAAGTTCTTTTTTTTGATAACTGAATAAAGAGAGTTCTGGGTATGATCTGTGTTGATTTTCTTGGTTGTTCTTAGTGATTTGATATCTTTATCCTGATTTTGTAAATAGAACCCTAACCGGATGCTATCCGTCAATCCATAGTGACTCTGTAGTGTGCAGACGGTGTAAAACCCACGGTTCCACAGTGGCTGGTTCGTAACCTAGGAGTAGGGTTTTGATTCATACATGGAGGCCCTTTCCTCTGTCCACTGAAGCCCTGTATAGTAACAGTGGGATGGGGGAAAGACTTCTCACGTTTGTTGTTGTTGAATTCTTACCCAGGAAGCCAGCGAACTCAGTCAAGTTCGACTAGACATCGTCATGTGGCTAGTCGGGAAATCGGAGTGAAATTGGATAGTTTTGATGTGGGATCAGATTGCTACAAGTGATCGAGGGTTTGATAAATGAAACGGCCTAATTCCATTGTTCTGTCGAAGGGAATTCTGGTTCGGCGCCTCAGAACAGTTGGAGATCCATCGGCGTGAAAGGCCCTCCGTCTTGCCGAAGATTGGTATAGTGCCGGAGGCACATACCATCATTGTTCGCATCGGTGAGAGAAACGATATCGGGCTAAGGAAAATATACTTAGCCGACGGTATAAAGTTTCACCGATCGGTGAGACATCCTCGGAGTATTGCCGATAAAGAGTATCGGCGTGAGGAACCTTGTCGGGGGAAGCCGAAGAAGTCACGGCGACCGTGAGAGTCCCGCCGATAAAAGTTCATCGGAAGGAGTTCGAGAAGTCTCAGCGACAAAGGACTCGTCGGAGTGAGATGAACCATCGGGACCACGAACCGAAGTCTTACCGAAGCAGGAAGTCTGGCCGATGTGCCTGACGATATCGGCGAGAGACAAGGTGTCGGTGTAGGTGAAAGAAGCTTCACCGAAGGAGGAAGTCTGGCCGACAAAGATTGGTCATCGGCGTGACGGAGTATATCGGCATAAGAAATTTCTCGTGGTCCGATAGAATGAGGTGTTGCCGATAGGCAACGAACCACTAAGGAGATATCGGTGAGAACTTGGCCATCAGGATAAAAGAATAAGGTTCGGCCGATAGTTCATGTCTTTCCAATAGCGAAGACATCCTTGACTTCGGCGAAACACTGGAGGACCTCTTGCCGATAGGGAAGATATAGTCAAATCTTCATCCGCTTCTGCTGGGCACTCTGCATCACCTCTCTCATCATAATCTATCCTCTTAGAGTTTACACGTATGAAGCCACTACAAGTTAAGGTAGAGGTATGATATAACTATATCATTATAGCTCCATTTGGTTTGTTAGTTGATTTATGATGAGTGAGTGGTGTGACATACTAGGATTATCTCCTTATCATCCAGCTTGAATCCTATACGTAATCTTTAGTGGAAGTTTCCCACAAATTTCTAGGAAGTTGTTTCAACTTTACATAGTGGTTCTTTATTATCTACAAGACATGGTCGAGTCAAAAAATGTATATTTATATATATCAAATTTACCTTAGAATAGCTCAAGTGATGGGAAAAAGAATAAGAGAGATAGGAGGTAAAAGAAAATTAGAGAATACATGATTAGGAGAAAAGCTTCAGAGTGAAATCTCATAAATAAATTTGGATGTTTGAAAGCATTTGGCATTGGACATAAGGATTCAACTGCTAGAAAGAATAGATCAGAATACCTGAACTTGATCCAATGTAGGGTCTTCCATAACTTATCAATTTAGGTTCCTTTCCTCACGTATAGTTTCTATATCATTTTACTATATAGGTTCAATGTTTTGTTATCTCTCAAAACATATAAATTGCTACATTAATTTTGTAAGGTCGATACCCATAAGGGATAGCAAGGTCGAAGCTTAGAGTTTAACATGTTGCTATAGTAAGATATTGATTCTTACTATGTCTCAAGCCTTTGTTTTGCCTAGAAAATATTGCAATTTTGGTCTTTAGATAGATGGTTAATTCTTTTATGGTGTCTATAATATGGGGAATGGCATATACATTTTAATATTTATAATATTTCTTTAGAAGTCAATTTGTAACACTTCTAGAAATTACAAGAGTGATCACTACTTTTCCTTTATACTTGTAGAAGGTCTTTGTAAAGTTGTAGAATACATTGAAAGATCTGTCGATATAATGATTAAGGATAATCATGTCGCAGGTCGAGTATTTGGTTATAAGCTAATCATGCAACAACTCTCTTAGATATTAGTGCAATGAAAACTATGATAGGTATCCTCTTAGTTTGAGTAAGGTGGTAAAATACTTGAGGTAGGATAATGGTAGTTTAAACATATCTTGTTAAGTTTATAAATGTCAAAAATAATTTATTTTCAAGATAACTTAGATTCTTAATAAGCTTTAGAAAGCCACCTTTTATACAAATCGAGTGATAGATCATTGGGAATGTTATGATAGAGAAAACAAGGTCCATAGGACTATCCTTACTACATATTCTATAAATGAGAATAGCATAGTAGTAAACCATTACAATGGAATTAAACTAAGTCTAACTAGATAGGACCTTTTATGGAATCATATATGAGTATATAAGAAGTGGTGGTCAATGACATCGCATGAGGGTAATTGAAAGTATTCATATTCCTTTTGTATAGGAGTTATTATCTATTATAAAACCATAGTATTTTTAACCTTGGTTGAGTTAAACCAAATGTCGTTTATAAACCTCAGTCTTGAAGTTATGAGATAGGGTTATTTTGACATAATGGATTATTCAAGGGTAAAATAAAACACTAGTTTAACCTAGAAAGGTTAAAGATTATTTGATCACACCTTTACGGTTATAACCCGTTTTAGATATTTTATGGGAGTAGACATTAAAAGTTCGAGAACCCTAAATAATAGATGTTTTAGTTATCTTATTGTAAAGAGATTTGTTATTAGTCAATAATATTTAACCTTAGGTAGACAAACCTATTTGTTTGGTTACAAATCAACTTGAGATATAAGTCATAAGCCTTGGGTTTTGCAAGCATGCAAGAGGTACCATTAAATGGTTAGTCAAACATAAATTTTAATTATACCTTTTTAGTCACTACTTCTCTTAACTATTACTTGTCGATAGGTGATGAATCTCAAATGTTGCAAAGATGCAAAAAGATACCCAAGAATAGAGATTCATTCCATAAGGTCTATGGAGCAATGATAGTGTCTTGTGAATCCACCTAAGTCAGAAAGACTAGATTTGAGTTAGATAAAACTCTTTAGTTAAACCTTAACTTGACCAAATAAGGTAATTATTTATATTAAATCATTGTGATCATTTTATACATCATGATTGAAGAGACAAGTACCCTAACTATGTTATTTATTCTTACTTGTAATAAAGGAAATCATTTCCTAGACTATGATGCTTAACCTGGGTAAGTTTGTAATGCCCCTCCATTCTCATCTTGGATGTGCAGATGGTCTAACTAAGGGGCATGAAGATGAAGGTAAAATAATAGGAATATTTAGGGTATGTTAGATAGTTTATGTTGTACGTTATATGATGTTGGTAGATGCTACATTCATGTTGATGACATTCCTGATTATGCTAATGTGTGGTTTCATATAACAGTTAGTATGTTTTATTGATAATCTTTGTTGCGACACTGATAATTTATATGCTCTAACATTGTTTTACATTTAGGTGATTATGATGTTGATCATACTATGATTGTCATATGTTAGAATTGATTTTTATACAACTGATTCTATATCCTAGGATGTTATGTTGTGATGTCTATTTGGATTAATCTTATTATGTGTATCATGAGATTATCTGATGATGTTTCTTATCTGGTTCATTAGCTATTGATTATTATACATGATGTGGTTACTTATTTGTTGTGTGTCTGTGAGAGGAACAATGTCGCATTACTCATGCATGAGTACCCTACTACGTTGAGATTCCCTTTAACAGTGTATTTGACTATATATATATATGTCCATTTGTTCAACTGTTTAGTTGCCACAGGATGCAGGTATCATGCATCAACTCCACCTAAATTGATAAGTCTGAGCATGCCTTAAACCTAATAAAAACTGTTGAATAGAGATAACATGTGGTCCCTTAGTTAGCCATCATCCTTGAAAAGGATGAGTATTCAATTTTGCACCCAGTGAGTGTTGTCGGTATGGGTGTAATGGTAAGTCATTGTCATTGTGGTCATGTTTTCGATTGTGCATTATGTCAGGTATTGTTTGGCATTTGGGTTATTTTGTTTGGAATTGTTTGATTGATATTTATGTTAGTTGCTTCATTACAATAAAATTATTAATTCAAGAGGGCACTTTCATAAATAAATATAGATGTTTTTATGTGAATTATAGTTGTGTGGAAATATGTATTATTATGTCTGAAAAAATTACCTTTCTTTATTATTATTGCCTTGAATAATTATTTTCCATTTTGGCCACTTGGAAGAAGTGGTAGTTATGCACCTCAAGAGGGAATCTTAAAAATAATTGTTTCTTTTGTGTAGGAGACTAATTTTAGAAAAGTAGAAAGAAACTATTGTTGTTGGGTTGTAAATGAAATAAATAGCAAATTCTAAAATAAACAAAATCAGAGAGAAATTCTTGTTTGGTTAAAAATTGCAAATTTTAAGAAAGTAATAAAGGAGAGTCTTTTGGAAGAAATTATGGGGGTGGTTATGAATGTTGAACTTTATTTTGAAGTCTCAAGACATAATTTAAGGAGGAGAGTGCATTTCAAATAGAGAATATGTTTTATGTTTTGGGGATCTCTCTCTCTCAAGAAGTTTTTATTTTTTCTTTTGGCACCATAAACCAAAGTTTCCAGAAGAAAAGACTTGGGGGAAAATGGATGTGAGCCATGAATTTTCGAAAGATCTGATAGAAGTAATATTCCGGGCAGGGACTGAGATATGAATTTAATTTATTGTTGCATTAGATTTAGTAAAATATTCTATGAATTCTCTTCTACATTTTCTAAACCCAGTCTATTACATTAGACATAACTTTATTTGTACGAATTGGGTTTCTCTACTTTTTTTATATATGGTGTACAACTTGGATATCTAAATCATATAAGAAAATTAGACATACCTAGTTTGGTATTTTTGAGATATGAATATTTTGTGACTGTCTACCTCTCAACCATTTGGTCTCTATTTTAGTAGTCTGTTACGTTAGCCATAACTTTATTTTTATGAACTGGGTTTCTCTAATGTTTTTTTATATGGTGTATAGACTAGATGTATAAATCATATCCAAAAACTAGCCATACCTAGTTTGTTATTTTTGAGATATGAATATTATGTGACTGTCTACCTCTCACCTGTTTCGTCTCTGTTAAAATAGTTAGTTGCATCACCAATAACTCTATATTTTCTAATTGGGTTTCTTTGAGATTTTTTCAACAAATTCATTCTATGCATACCCTATGATCATTGCTTTCCATCATATGGCTCTCTTTGAGGAATTCTACCAATCAGTCTACATGCCATGTCTATGCTTTCACATTTTGCATTGTTGGTAGCTTTAAAAGCCTTCTCAACAAATTCATTTTGTATTGATCCTTTAATATGCATGTTGTTAAAAGTGTGGTAGATTTGATGAAGATGTTAGATCTATAGGATTGTTTTATTGTTCTATATTCCTTTCCTCTCAAGCTAACCTTAGAACAAGGTTCTTTCATTGTAGCTTCAGGTTTTGTATCTTGTGATTCTAACTAGAGTAAGATATTTATAGAATTCTAATATTATAGGCTTTTAACCTTGCTTATACAATTAAATTTAATAGTATTTACAATTTTCTAGATTATTAATGAAATCTACATCAGTGTAAATAGTGTAAATAATTGTTGTGTTTAATTTATATGCCTTAGAGTTATTTGCAGTTTGTTCACAGTCATTTTAATTAAATGAAATTAACATAAGTCTTGGGAACTATTAATTAAAATATTGTTACTCATGGACTCTTATATCTTATGATCATAAAAGTAACTATTACTAGTGGTTGGAATATGATAGTTCTATATTGTTGAGAAAGATTCACTTTATGATTGTTAGATGATTGATCATGATTCAATTAATGTCACATTCTTCAAGACCCATAATTAGTCCATTATGTCATATGTTGCCTTTGTGGTGTTGTATTTCAATTATTGATGAAGAATCTTAGTTTGGTCTATTAGGTGATGATGTGTATTTGAGAGTGAATGTGATGTGAGACCATAGTGTTTAGTGTGTCAAGTGTTTGTGTCATTTGAGAAAGTTGATTCCAGAGGCCAAGAGGGGTAGTCGTTTGTATGACTCTTATGATTATGTAATCTTGCTAATGGTTGAATATGTATTGGTTATATGTTGACTAGTGCAGGGGTGCCATAGTAAAATCTACTATGTTGAAATAAGGCCTATTTGGCCATGTCATCTTGTTCATGTTTTGTTTTCTAAAAAAACCTAGAAGTCTTTGTATTCCATTTGGCAAATAATGGACACATTTTATATCTAATAGAATCTGAAAAGGTCAACAAGAGTCAGTTGGGATTTAGGGTAGTTGGCCTTCCGTAACTATTGAGCAACTGTTGATCTTCCAACTCTAGCTTAATAAAAGCATAGAGGAGAAACCAAGAAGGGGGTTCTATAGATTCAAAGATTGTAATTCAGAAATTAGCTGAGCAATAATAATTTATGTCCATCATTTTCATTGTTTGATCTGTGTCGTAAATATTTCCTAACTATGCATAATAGCTTTATGTTCTTTACAATTGAAATAGTTTAGTCTAAATTATCGAAGATGAGTCGATAACCATTCCACTGGAGGATTTCTAAAGAAATCAGTGGAATGGCATCGATCTGTACATATTTCTGTTTGTTTTTCCTTTCATTTACCTATTTGGTGGGGTAGATGTTCTAGACTGAGGAGTGTGCATAGTAGCATGCCCTAGCATCTCTATGTGCTAGGCGTAGAGTGTAGATCAGACTATGTGAGAGTGAAAACCCTATTGACGTATTGCTGGGACTCAAAACAAATTCATAGAAGTTGAGAAGTCTTGTTGAAGACGAGCGTGGGAAGTCTATCGGTGTATCAGAAACTCCAGAGTAAGTCCCACCGACAGTTCAAGTCTCGCCGAGGGGGTTGGTCTATCGGTGCATCAGCTAGAGGTTGTAAGTGCTCGCCGACGAGAAGAGCCTCACCAAAGACAAAAGTCATCAGCATATCAGCGAAGTAAATTCTAACGTGGTCGATAGTAATTGTCTGGATAATAGCAAAGAGAGGATGTTATTAGAGTATTGGGTTGATATTATATGGTTCCACCGATAGAGTAAGTCTTGTCGATAACAAAAGATGAAGGAGAGATTGCTGAGATAGAAGGACTCTCACCGAGGGTTTCAGAAGTCAATTTTGATCAGTTGCACTTTCACTGTGTGCTCCTCATCATATTGGTATCAAAACTATAAAAGGTTATGTTGTTGATCTAGTATATGTCAACAGAGGAGAGCGAAGGAGAGGCTAGCAATATGCCTCCAAAGGGGCTGACCACTGAAGTGGTTAAGAAATATAAGATGGAAGAGAAGATGAAAACTAGAGTTAGGGAAGCACTCCAAGAAGAATTGAAGGAACTGAAGATAGGAAAAAGGATAGAGGAAGGTTCAGATGAAGAAGAAGAGAAAGAGGAACAAGAAGAGGAACAAGAAGAGGCAGAGATACCTGCTGATCAAAAGCATTTCCTAGAAGCCACTAAGGCTATTGGCAAGGAATCTTCGGAGGCTCGGTAGATGTCCCCATGTTCAGTGGGAAGATGAATGCTGATGAAGTCATGGAGTGGATTGAGGCTCTAAATAACTATTTTGAGTACAAGGAAGTTCCTGAAAGTAAGAGAGTTAAGTTTGCACAAACTAAACTCAAAGGTGTTGCCCTTACATAGTGGAATTACACCCAAGGAGAAAGGGTAAAGAATGGGAAGAGTATGATCTCTTTGTGGAGCAGAATGCTGGAGAAGATCAAATCCCAGTTCCTTCCATCTGACTACGAGGTGCAAATTTATAGGAAAATGTAGAACCTCAAGCAAAAAGATATGGATGTAGCTACTTACACCGAGGAGTTTCACAAATACACTCTTCGTTGTGGGTACATGGAGGAGGAAAAAGCTAAGGTGGCCAGGTATCTAAATGGTCTGAAGTTCAATAGTCAAGATGAGATAAGTTTATTGACCCCTGAAACCATGGAAAAATGCTTTCAAGTAGTATTAAGGGCTGAAGAGAAGTTGAAGGGGAAAGGTGAGCAGCAAGGTAGAGGAAGAGGTGGCAGAAATTTTAGAGGTAGAGGCAGTTTTGGAGGAAGAAGTCCTAACTAGAGGCCTAATGGTGATTCTAGCTAAGGAGAGCAAGTTGGGGACTCAAGTAGTAGAGGAGGCTACCGTGGAAGAAGGCCTAATGGAAGAGATGGGACAAATGGGTCAAGTAGAGGATCCAAGTTCTCCAATATGAGATGTTATAACTGTAATCAGATAGGGCACCCAGCTTATAAGTGTCCAGATAAGGCCTCAACTTCTCATGGTAATGAGAGAAGAACCACATTGACTCAAGAGGATGCAGGGAGTGTGACATCTCCTGAAGTGAATTTGACATCAGAGATTGGAGAAAATCTGATGATCAAGAGGACACAGCTCAAAGAACCAGTGCAGACTGAATTATCACAAAGAAGAGCTTTGTTTAGAGTCAACTGCAAGATCCAAGGTAAGGTTTGTAAAGTTATTATTGACTCTGGTTCTACTGACAATATTATATCTTTGGAAGCAGTAGATAAATTGAAATTAGAAAAGATACCCCATAGATGTCCATATAGGGTCAGTTGGTTAAACGAGGGACATCATATAGTCATCAATGAACAAGCATGGGTAGAATTTAGTATTGGGGGGTATAGAGACAAGATTTTGTGTGACATCTTTCCAATGGATGCTTGCCATCTTCTGCTGGGTAGACCATGGCAGTTTGACAGAAAGGCTCATCATGATGGGGAAAAGAATGCTTACTTGTTCCAAAAGAATGGTGTAACTTATAGGATACAATCATTAGTAGAAGGGCATCCACAACCTATAGGATCTAGTGTAATGCTGGTAGGAGAAAAATAATTCCTTGAAACATTAGAAGAATTAGGTGGAGTAGGTTTTGCTCTGGTTGTGAAACCTAAGGAGAAGAAAAGAGAAAATACGAGAGAGATAGGACCTAGGGAGGTCAGAGAACTACTTGAGAGTTATAAGAAAGTAATTTTAGCAAATATGCTAGACTTACTACTACCTATTAGAGATATTAGCCATTAGATTGATCTCATACTAGGAGCTGTACTTCCCAACAAGGCAGCCTATAAGATGATCCCGCAATAGAATGAGGAGATAGCCAGGCAGTTTCAAGAACTTTTAGACAAGGGGTTGATAAGAAAGAGTTTGAGTCCATGTGCAGTCCCCACTATTTTGGCACCAAATAAAGATGGGAAATGGAGACTATGTACTGATTCCAGGGCAATAAATAGGATAACCATCAGATACAAGTTTCCTATTCCTAGAATTGAAGACCTAATGGACTATTTGTGGGGTGCTACCTATTTCTCTAAGATAGACTTGAAGAGTGGGTACCATCAGATAAGGATAAGAGAAGGTGATGAATGGAAAACAACATTCAAAAATAATGAAGGGTTATATGAATGGCTTGTATTGCCTTTTGGTCTGTCCAATGCTCCTAGCACTTTCATGAGGCTAATGAATGAAGTATTGCAGGATTTCATAGGTAAGTCTGTGGTAGTATACCTAGATGACATTTTGATATTTAGTAAAAGTAAAGAAGAGCATTTGAAACATATAGAGATAGTCTTGAAGAGGCTAAAAGACCAGAAGCTATTGATAAAATTGAACAAATGTGATTTCATGAAACAAGAGTTGATCTACTTGGGTTTTGTCATTTCTAAAGGTGATCTAAAGATGGATCCTTCAAAGGTGGAGGCTATTTTGAATTGGCCCACACCTAAGATAGCAGGGGAGGTAAGGAGTTTCCATGGTTTGGCCACATTCTATAGGAAATTCATTAAGAACTACAGTGACATCTGTGCACCTATGTTGGAAACCATCAAGGTTGGTTGCAAGGTGAAGTTTGTGTGGATGAGAGACGCAGATAGGAGCTTTGAGAGTGAAATAGAAAATTGCTAAATTCCCTATTTTAGTGTTACCTGATTTCAATAAGGTTTTCACAATTGAATGTGATGCAAGTGAGCTGGCCATTAGAGCAGTGTTGAGCCAAGAAGGGAGACCAGTGGCCTTTTTCAGTGAGAAATTGAATGAAGCAAAGAGGAAGTACTCCTCTTATGACTTAGAGTTGTATGCTATGGTACAAGCTCTGAAAAGTGGAGACATTACCTACTTCCCAAGGCATTTATTGTGTATACGGATAACCATGCTCTCAGTTTTCTGAATGGGTAGGACAAACTCAACCATAGACATATGAAATGGGTGGAAAGTCTGCAAGCATACACTTTCACCATTAAGCATAAGAAAGGAGTCACAAATAAGGTTACATATGCTCTCAGCAGAAGGGTGTTGACAGTCCAAGAAGTGCAGTTGCAAAGCATGGGTGTTGAGTCACTCAAGGAATTGTATGAAGAAGATCAGGATTTCAGAGAAATCTACAAGGTATATAATGAATTTGCTAATACTTTTCATAGTGATTTTTTAGATTTTACATTATAGAATGGACTATTGTTCAAAGGATGTCAGTTGTGCATCCTTAAATGCTCAATGAGGGATAATATTGTGAAGGAAAAACATAGTGGAGGACTGGGTGGACATTTTGGGTTGAATAAGACTTTAGATCTAGTAAGGATATTTTATTTCTAGCCAAGAATGTGGTCTGACATCAAAAAATTTGTTGAAAGTTGCATAGTATGCCAAAGACCAAAAGGAGTCTCGACCAATGTAGGATTGTATCAACCTTTGCCAATACCCAACAGGCCTTGGGAAAGTTTGAGTATGGATTTTGTGATGGGGTTACCCAAAACAAGGGCAGGTTGCGACAGTGTGCTTGTAGTGGTAGACCGATTCAACAAGATGGCTCATTTCATTCCTTGCAGGACCACCAATGATGCTAGCTACATTGTAGGTTTTTTCTTTAAAGAAATTATCAAGATTCATGGGCTACCCTTGAGCATTGTGTCTGATAGGGATAGCAAATTTGTAGGACATTTTTAGAGGACTTTGTGGAAAAGATTGGGAACAAATTTGTCTTTCAGTTTAGCATATCATCCTCGGACTAATGGGCAAACCAAGGTGGTCAATAGATCTTTAGGCAATCTCCTTCGATGCTTAACAAAAGAACATGGCAACAGTTGGGATGTGATACTCCCCCAAGTAGAATATGCTTATAATGATTCGACAAATAGGAGCATAGGTCTAAGTTCCTTTGAAATTGTATATAGTAGTCACACCAGAGGTATTTTTGAATTGAGAGATGTTTAGGGTTTTGACAAGAGGAGTGGACATGCTGATACATTTGCAAAGGCTATGAAGGAGATTCATCAACAAGTCAGGGATACTCTACACAAGACTAGTTAGAAAACCAAGGCTAGAGTGGATCAATGAAGGAGAGATGTGCAGTACCAAATCAGAGATCTGGTCATGGTTCACCTTAACAAGAATAGACTACCCAAGGGAAGCCACATCAAACCGATGATGAGGAAGATTAGACCCTATCAAATTTTGGAGAAGTATGGTTCAAATGCTTACAAGATTGAGCTTCTTGATGATATTGCCATTTCACCCATATCAACATTGCTGATTTGACATTGTACAGAAGTCCTAATATAGGGGAGAATGTAGAAGACCCTGTCCAGGAAAATGAAGACTGGCTGAAGCACTTACCTTCTAGGGAGCCGCCAAAAATGGAGTACATTTTGGAAAGTAGAGAAGCCAGGAAGACAAGGCACAAAACATACTTTGAACATCTGATTAAGTGGCAAGGGCTTCCAGATTCAGAAGCTACATGGATGCTAGAGGAAGACATTCTAAAGCAAGGCAGAGATGTATAAGAATTGGTCTCTAAGAGGACTTGAGAGATTTTTCTTCTAGGGAGTATGGTACAGGGGCACCATAGTAAAATCTAATATGTTGAAATAAGGCCTATTTGGCCATGTCATCTTGTTCATGTTTTGTTTTCTAAAAAAACCTAGAAGTCTTTATATTCCATTTGGCCAATAATGGACACATTTTATATCTAATAGAGTCTAAAAAGGCCAATAGGAGTCAGTTGGGATTCAGGGTAGTTCACCTTCCCTAACTGTTGAGAAACTGTTGATCTTCCAACTCTAGCTTAATAAAAGCATAGAGGAGCAACCGAGAAGGGGGTTCTGTAGATTCAAAGATTGTGATTCAGAAATCATCTGAGCAATAATAAATTTTGTCCATCATTTTCTATGTTTGATCTGTGTCATAAATATTTCCTAACTATTCATAATAGCTTTCTATTCTCTGCAATTGAAATAGTTTAGTCTAAATTGTCGAAGATGAGTCGATAACCATTCCACTGGTGGATTTCCAAAGAAATCAGTGGAATGGCATCTATTTGTACATATTTCTGTTTGTTTTTCCTTTCATTTACTTTTTTGGTAGGGTAGATGTTCCAGACTGAGGAGTGTGCACAGTAGCATGCCCTAGCATCTCTATGTGCTAGGTGTAGAGTGTAGATCAGACTGTGTGAGAGTGACAACCCTATTAGCATATTGTTGGGGCTCAAAACAAGTCCACCAAAGTTGAGCAGTCTTGCCGAAGACAAGAATGAGAAGTCTATTGGTGTATTGGCAACTCCAGAGTATGTCCCACTGACAGATCAAGTCTCACTGAGGGGGTTGGTCTATCAGTGCATCGGCCAGAGGTTGTAAGTGCTCACTGACGAGAAGAGTCTCACTGAAGACAAAAGTCATTGGCGCGTCAGTGAAGCAAATTCTAACATGGCCGATAGTAATTATCTGGCCGATAGCAAAGAGAGGATGTTATTGGAGTATTGGGTTGATATGATTTGGTTCCACCAATGGAGTAAGTCTTGCTGATAACAAAAGACAAAGGGCAGATCGCTGAGACAAAAGGATTCTCACTGAGGGTTCTAGAAGTCAATTTTGATCAGTTGTGTGCTTTCATTGCGTGGTCCTCATCATTGACTCCACTCTATTTATGGATTCATGTGGTTATGATGACTATGCAAGATGGATAATGCCTTGCTTAGTGTACCTATTCATGTGGTTATGATGACTATGTAAGATGGATAATGCCTTGCTCAGTGTACCTATTCATGTGGTTATGATAACTATGTAGGATGGTTAATGCCTTTCTCTGTGTAATGTGAAATGATGTATATTTTGTGTTATAAATGTATCATGATAAGAAATGTGACAATTCATGCTTGGGTTTTGTTTTGGGCTTTGAGAATCTAGATATAGTGAAGGGGAAGTGGCTTTCAATGTGGGGTCGGTGCCCAAGGTGGCTTGTCAGGGTAACCCATTAGAAGTTGTTAATCCAGTGATAACTTAATAATAAATTTAGAGGGTTGGGTAGTTTTTACACTAATCAAGATAATTGGATTCCTCACTCATGCCTATAATGCCCACTCATGAAAGGAATGTTGGTTGGCAAAATTAACTTCCTTGTCCTCATGAAAGGAATGTTGGTTTCACATGTGTGACCCTATGGGGCCATCATCTAGTGAGAGACTATCAGGGTAACCATAGATGGGGGCTAGTGCCTAGCGAGAGACTGTCAGGGTAACCCATGGATGGGGGCTGACATCTAGCTATAGACTGTTAGGGTAACCCATGCTAGGACAATGCAATGACACTCATCCCTACTGCAATCTAGCATTATCTAGTTGTGTTCTCCCCTTTGTTTTGTGAATGACTCTGGAAGTGATGTTTAAGTTGCTTGTGATGTCTTTGTTCACCAATGTTGTATTTGAGTCATGTGTAGTCCTTGCACATGTTAGTCTACTATTTTTCTTGATTGGTTTCTTAGTGGGACCTTATTGTTATCTCCTAGAATGGGGGTTGGACCTTAGGGTTCCACATGGTTTGGGTGGTTTTTCTTTTATCTCCATTGGTTTCCCTTGCTGTTGTTCATGTGGGAGAAGGATGCACCTTGTATGACAGATTTTAGACCTTGCTCTAGCTTGAGGAGATAGATACTTATCGTCATATTCTAGTTTTGTATATCAAATAAATCATCTACTATTATCTTGATATATGTACTCCAATGTAATTAGGAAAGCAATATTGTAAGCAATGCAATGGTGTACCCTCATGTAAAGGGAATTGTATATGTACTTGTAATCCTATATGTAGGATCTTGATGATTACTTATTTGATGATATAATATGTAAATGTATGTGTTTATTTGATGCAATTAGATTTAGAATGATGTATGGTTGTTAGTTAATTCATAATGTTGGTTAGATCTTATTTTAGTTCGTTAGTAATGTAGCCATGGAACCCTAGAGGATAAAGCCTAACTTAAATGTTATGAATAAATATATGATTGTTGTTATTTCTTTCATTTAAAAAAAAAATATTTGTCCTTTTTGTAAGCTTAGTTGTGTTATCCTCTGAGATCCTTGGCAAGGCATTACATTTGGTGTCAGAGCCTAGGTTTGCAACACTAGGACCTCTGGATTGTTGTTGTTGGTCTAGGTTAAGCATTTTTCTCCTTGTGGCGAGTTGGTAATAATACCTTTCACCTTTGTGCCTTCGTGTGACATTAGAAGGTTGATAAACTTATAGACTTTTTCCTTGATTCTAGAAGAAATTAATCCTTTATGCCTTGTTTTACTTATGTTTCTGCTATGTGTTCTCTCTCCTTCTTTTCTAAAAATGTGATGTTATATCTGACAATATGTGTTTCCTAAATGTTAGTGGTTGTTGATTTGTTGAGGCCTCGAGTCCCTCTTATTAGATTTAGGGCAGACAACTAAGAGGGGGGGTGAATTAGTTATACAAAACTTCCTTCCAATTAAACACTTAACTTCACTTTGTAATTTAGTAGCATAATGATGAATCAATCATGGAAACATAATGCAATGAATCAAGAGCATAAACACATTAACACATAAGACACCAAGATTTTGACGTGAAAAACCCAGTTAAGGGAAAAACCACAGGGTGATTAACCCAAGATTGTATTATCTGTTAGAAGAATAGAAAGAATAAATGGCACATGCTAATTAGGGCTCACTGCCCAAGCACACTTCTCACAAGAGGGCCACTACCTATAGGAGACACATTGTCTACAAAGAAATAAGTATCACCTACTTGAACTGGAAAATAGCATCTTCACCATGCTTGAATCAGTTCCATTTAAGCCCAATACTTAAGCTCTGCCTTTCGCTCTCCTCCTTGCTACCACACACTCACCTCCACAAGGACACCTTTGAAATGACTTCACAATCCCTTATTTATACAGGACATCAACTTAGGAATGATCATCTAAGTCAGCAAACATCAACAAGATCATCCGCAGGATGTGTAACTCATCCAGTCAGCCAATCTCAGGAAGAACACCATCATCTGGAAGTTATTCCTCAATTGCAAGCTCCAACTTCAATGCAAACCACCAAAATGAATTAGACATGATCTAAAGACCTCCACAAGCTTGCCTAAATCACCAAGAACATCCACATTTCATCTGTTTACTGAAATCCTTCTCCCCTTCATCTAGAACCTTAAGAACACAATCAATCATTACTGTCATAAAGGAATAGCTGCTAGCAGACCTTCAAACCATAAACCAATTGAGTTGATACTTCAAAAGGACTTCCTAAACACTCCCTCAAATCCACAGAATAGGATACTGCATTTCTGGATCTAACCAGACATATCTGTATTACTCTGTCACTATTGAACATCTGTCAGAACTGGTTCTACTTGAGTGGCCATAACTTCTTTCAGTTTTCATGCGGACCTCTAAAATCTCTACTGGACCACCCTAAGACACATATCTACAAACCCTTTAAACAGTATCCTCTAATCCTCATCCTATCTTGGACTTTTACCTTATTGTCATCACTGTTCTTCACTATTCCTGATTGAGACTAATTTTCTCAATATCCTCAGCACACAGCTCATCCAATCCTTATCATTAATGCAATAGGAGTATGTTGACATCAATGACAACATCGGTTAGGCCCATACTTGCAACAATCTCCCCCTTTGTCATTAATGGCAACATATGATGTGAAAAATTGTTTTAACCATCAAGACAAGAACTTCTCCTCACTGTCACAAGTCCCCCTATCAGCAACAACCATTCACATGTCTTCTCTCCCTTTACTGTTCCCCCTTTGATCAACAACCATTTATTTTTCACATGTCTTCTCTCCCCCTTTGACATCAATGGTAAAGGGCACATACTTGCAATTCCACCACTTCAGAATCATACCTGCTACTCTCCCTAAGTAGCAGCTCCCCATCATCAATCTGGACCATAGGATGTGACTGTGATATCCACTGGATTGATGCACATCAGTGCACCTTAGTTCATCACTGGAGAGGCAATAACCCCTAACTTCTCCCTGAGATACCCAAAAGAGTCCTTGGGTAGAGGTTTAGTAAAGATGTCTGCAATCTGATCCTTGGAAGGCACAAACTCCAATCTAACTTCATTCTTGTTCACTTGCTCTCTCAAAAAGTGAAACTTGATGGATATGCGTTTAGTCTTTAAGTACAACACCGGATTCTTAGATATATTTATTGCACTTGAATTATCATAGAAGATTGTGATAGGTTCCTCATACTCCACTTTGATATCTCTTAGCATCTGCTTCATCCACAAAACTTGAGTGCAACTACCTGCTACTACAATATATTCTGCTTCAGTTGTAGACATAGATATTGCCTCTTGTTTCTTGCTTAGCCAAGAAACCAATCTCTTCCCTAAAAAGAATGCTCCACCACTGGTACTCTTCTGGTCATCCACATCTCCTGCCCAATCCGCATCTGTATATGCATGAAGAGAGAAATCATGATCTCTAGGATACCACAGACCATACTCAACTATCCCTTTTAGATATCTAAAAGTCCTCTTGATTTCCATGACATGAGATTCTCTAGGATCAGCCTAGAATCTAGCAACAAGACCAACATCCTGCATAATGTCTGGTCTAGTTTGAGTGAGATACAATAGTCCTCCAATCATTGACCTATATTTTGTCTGATTAGCCTTAGGAGAGTCATCATCTTTGTTCAATTTACATCTAGTTGCCATGGGAGTATTCATTGGTCTTGAGTCTACCATCCCAAATTTCTTCAACAATTCCTTCACATATTTGGTTTGAGAAATGAAGATTCCTTTATTTATTTGAGTGATTTGTAGACCCAAGAAAAAATTCATTTCACCAAGCATGGACATCTCAAACTCACTTTTCATTTGATTTGCAAAAGTTTTACACATACTATCTCTTCCTCTGAAAATGATATCATCAACAAACACTTCAACAATCAAGATGTTTTCATGATCAATTTTGAAATATAAATTACTGTCAGCAGTACCTTTGTTGAAACCAATCTTCAAAAGATGCATATCCAATCTTTCATACTAGGTTCTTGGGGCTTGCTTCAAACCATATAGTGCTTTCAACTTGTAGACCATATCACCATGATCAGACAATTAAAATCCATCCGGTTGCTCTATGTACACTTCTTCTTCCATTTCACCATTCAAGAAGGCAAACTTGACATCCATCTGATATACCTTGAAATCCTTGAAGGCAACAAAGGCAAGAAATAATCTGTCTGCTTCAATTCTTGCCACCGGAGCAAAAGTTTCTTCAAAATCAAGTCCTTCTATTTGAGAGTATCCCTTGTAGACTAATCTGGCTTTATTTATGATTACTTCACCAACTTCATTTAGTTTGTTTTGGAAGACCCATTTTGTTCCAATCACATTCTTGTTTCTAGGTTTGGGAACAAGATCCCAAGTGTGAATTTTCTCAATTTGCAATAGCTCTTCCTCCATTTCTTTAGTCCATTTTTCATCATTGCAAGCTTCATTCACTATCTTAGGATCAATCTTTGAAATCAGACAATACTCTTCTGAATCTTGAGCAATTCTCCTTCTTGTTTGTACTCCTTTTCTTTTATCACCTATGATCTGATCTTCAGAATGGTTCAGTCTTACATACCTAGGAACTTTAGGAAATTCTTGCACTTCTACTTTTTGATCAGGCTCATTGAAACTCATCTCTTCTTCCTAATTTACTGGATTAGTTTGGATCTGACTTTCAGATGAGGCATGGGCTCCTTGAATCAGAACACCATTCTAATCATCTTCATCATATTCATAAAACCTTGAAGTTTTTTCAATTCCTTCATCAACCTTCACATTTGTACTTTTTAAACATTTTCCTCAGTCTCTTGTTATAACACCAGTATGCTTTGCTATGAGTAGAGTAACCCAAGAATATTCCTTCATCACTTCTAGCATCAAACTTTCCTAGATCTTCATCTCTTTTAATGTAACATTTGCTACCAAAGACTCTGAAATACCTCACAGTAGGAGTGATGCCAAACCAATGTTCATAAGGAGTCTTACTAGTATTGCTTCTGATTTGTACTTGATTAAGAGTATAGACTACAGTGCTGACAACTTCTCTCCAATAGACTTGAGGAACATTTGCTTCCATCATCATGGTCCTAGATGCTTCCTGTATGGTCTGGTTCTTTCTCTCAACTACCCCATTCTGGTGTGGAGTCCTACGAGTAGACAATTGTCTCTTAATTCCATGTTTCTCACAGAAATCTATGAAATCATCGGATGTGAATTCTCCACCTCTATTAGACCTCAGACATTTCAATTTTAATCCAGTTTCATTCTCTACCATAGCCTTGAATTATTTGAATTTCTCAAGAGCTTCTGATTTCTCCTTCAGAAATGTTACCCACATCATCTGGGATTAGTCATCAATTAGTAACATGAAGTATCTATCACCTTGCACACTCCTAATTCTTGTCAAACCACAAAGATCAGTATGAACTAAGTCCAGTAATCTGGTAGAAGACAGTTACTTACTTTTGAATGTGACTCTACTCAGCTTACCCAACTGACATTCTTTGCACAAGCTATTAGTAGGTTTCACCAATTTTGGAAGATCTCTTGCAGCCTGAGTATTGCTTATCTTGATGATATTATCAAAATTCACATGACACATCCTCTTATGCCATAACCAACTATGATCAACATGAGCAAATAATCAACTTTTACTAGTACCAACCAAGTGGAAGATATTACCTTTAGTTTGAGTACCGGGTGCAATTTTTGTTCTGAAACTTTCAAAGATCTTGCATTTTCCATTCTTGAATTAGAGATCATAGCCTTTGTCCACCAATTGTCCAACACTGAGAAGATTGTGCTTCAATCCTTCAACATATAGTACATTACCGATTTTGTTCCTTCCATCAAAAGAAATAGTTCCTCTTCCTCTGATTCTACCAGCAGAATTATCACCAAACTTTACCACTCCTCCTTCATACCTTTCCAAATCTATGAATTTGTTTTTGTCCCCTGTCATATGGTGGGAGCATCCACTATCAATGACCCAATCATCCTTTTCTTCAATTTGTGCAGCCAGAGCTCTTTCTACAACTTTATGATTGACAAATTCGAAGGGAAATGGATCTTCTTCCTTGATGACAATAAACACCCAATCACTTCTAGATTTGTTTCTTGATTTTGATTCATCATCTATTAGTCCTTCATCATCATCATCTTCATGAACATAGTAGCAATTCTTTTGGAACCTTGATTTGTTAAGATTTGGCCTTGAAAATCTTTCTGGACACTTTGAGGCAAAATGACCAATCTTATTGCAGTTAAAACACTTAAAAGGAAACTTTCCTTCATACTTACTAGATCCTCTTGGTAGTCTTTTTGCAATAAGGGCTTCAAGTTGAGCAATTTCAACTTCTTCTTCTTCCAGGTCTTTTCTTGCTTTTTCATACCATGACAGTTTCTTTCATGAGTTCTCTCCCAGATCAAACTTTTATTTACCTTTTATAGAGGCACTGGCTTTAAATGTAGATTCAGTCTTGGGGGGTCATCTCCAAACTTGGTCATTTCAAATGCAGCCAATTTGCTAGCCAATTGATCTCTTGTGACAGTTGTATGAGCTCTGAATTCTTCAATGGCAGCAACCTTGATTTTATAAGAAGTAGGAAGGGATCTGAGTATTTTACCAACAATCTCATTTTCATCCAAGACTCCACTAGCATTTCTAATTCCACAAACAAGCTCATTTACTCTTGGTATAAAAGTAGTGATATTTTCATCTTCTCTCATCTTCAGATTTTTGAATTTTCCTTTCAGACTTTGTAACCTTGCACATTTAACATACTTGTCTCCATGCAGAAGTTCTAGTTTTTCCCAAATCTCAAAAGTAGTTGGTAGGTCAATAACATTTGAAAGCTCTGAACCAGATAATGCACTTAGAAGAGCTTCTATAATCTACAGATTGTTTTCGGCATCTGTGTTTTCATTTGGGCCTTTCAGACCATCCTATGGAGGTGTATGCTTTGTTGTAACCATGGTCCAGTATGCCATTCCCATACATTGTAAGTGACATTTCATGCGACCTTTCCAAAGATTAAAATTGGTTCCATCAAACTTTGGACTATCCGTCTTGTAAGACGTCATTCTGGATCTCCTCAAGCAGTTAAGCTCTTTTAGAGGAACTTGACTCTGATACCAATTGTTAGATTTAGGGCAAACAACTGAGAGGGGGGGTGAATCAGTTGTACAAAACTTCTTTCCAATTAAAAACTTAACTTCACTTTGTAATTTAGCAGCATAATGATAAATCAATCATGGAAACATAATGCAATGAATCAAGAGCAGAAACACATTAACACATGAAACACCAAGATTTTGATGTAGAAAACCCGGTTAAGGGAAAAACCACAGGGTGATTAACCCAAGATTGTATTCTCTATTAGAAGAATAGAAAGAACAAATGGTACATGCCAATTAGGGCTCACTGCCTGAGCACACTGCTCACAAGAGGCCCACTACCTACAAGAGATGCACTGTCTACAAAGAAATAAGTATCACCTACTTGAACTAGAAAATAGCATCTTCACCATGCTTGAATCAGTTCCATTTAAGCCCAATACTTCTTCTCTGCCTTTCACTCTCCTCCTCGCTACTACACACTCATCTCCACAAGGACACTTTTGAAATGACTTCACAATCCCTTATTTATACAAGACATCAACTTAGGAATGGTCATCTAAGTTGGCAAACATCAACAAGATCATCTGCAAGATGTGTAACTTATCTAGTTGGCCAATCTTAGGAAGAACACCATCATCTGGAAGTTATTCCTCAATTGCAAGCTCCAACTTCAATGCGGACCACCAACATGAACTGGAGACAATCCAAAGACCTCCACAAGATTTCTTGAATCACCAAGAACATCCACACTTCATCTATTTACTAAAATCCTTCTCCCCTTCATCCAGAACCTTAAGAACATAGTCAATCATTACTGTCATAAAGGAATAGATTCTTACAGACCTTCAAACCATGAACCAATCGAGTTGATACTTCAAAAGGACTTCCTAAACACTACCTCAAATCTGCAGAACAGGATACTACATTTCTAGAACCAGTTCTACTTGAGCAGCCATAACTTCTTCTAATCTTCATGCAAACCTCTAAAATCTCTACTGGACTACCTTAAGACACATATATACAAACCCTTTAAACCGCATCCTCTGATCCTCTTCCTATCTTGGACTTTTACCTTACTGTCATCACCGTTCTTCACTATTTCTGATTGAGACTAATTTTCTCAATATCCTCAGCACATAGCTAATCCAATCCTTATCACTAATGCAATAGGAGTATGTTGACATTAATGACAACATTGGTTAGGCCCATACTTACAACACCTCTTGTGGTCTCTAGTGCTTTAGAAGAAAGAAGCATGATTACTGTTAGTGCATGTGATTAGGAGTGTGGTATATGCTCCCTCTAGTGATGTGAATATCCCATACCCATTCTGTTTGGGGTGTTGTGAGAGGCTAGTGGTGTTTTTTGTTCCCTTGTTTGGTGAATTAATCATACTTGGGGGTTATGTTTAGCTATGGGTGTAGAAGCACCATACCATCTTTATGTTAATTGCAATATATGTGTAAGTATTGGAATGGTTTAATCACTCGGTGGCATCATGTGTATTATGTAGTGTTCTCCTGTGTGGGGTATCTTTGCATGGTTGCTTGATAATATGATATCTATTTCTTAGTTGGCCATGACCTCAAGTGGAAGTTCTGTTGTGATTTATGAAAGTTATCATTGTGTATGCCTGTGTAAGAAATGTGTGCAAGAGACCAAATTGGAGCCTATGTTGGACCCAGGAGATCATGAATGTGATATTGTAAGTCAATTAGAATTTTAAATTATTCTTGCATGTGACATCATACATTTCCTCCGTAAGTATCTTTTTGCATAAGGAAGTAATTGTATATGTTCATAGTTTGGTAAACAGGAATTGTACTACATTAAAGATAGAATTTGTTTTTTTAAATAAGTAGTGACTATGTTGCCTTAAATCCTTGTATAAAAGTTGCTTAGATAAGAAGATGTAGAAAACTTAGTTTTCTATTTGTCTGGTGTACATTCTCCAACGCATTCTGGACTTTGAGTCCTGGGATGTTGTGTAGTGGATACTCCCTTTTGTGGCTAAAATTAGTCACACCGTGGTGTGAATTTGTTTGTAATATTGGTTGTTTTGGAATTTTTGATAGTTGTTTCATGTGTTGTGGGTGGGCTAACAATGAATTTGTTTTCTTTGAACTCTCTTATGATAGGATTGTTCACCAAAACTCTTTTCTTTATACCTGATATATTGTTGAAAATTGCTGAAATTTTGTGACTTAAGATTGAATTTGATTATTTCCCCACTTGGGTTTGCTTTTTTAAAATTTCTATGGTGGCTATTCTGAATGTTTGTTTATGTTGACTCCATTTCGTGTTAAGTGTTGTTTCTATCATGTTCATTTTGAACCTCTGATAGTGTGTTCAAGGGAGGACTCTGCGGAGGATTGTACTTTGCATGCTCGGTAATTAGTGGGAACCATAGTGGAAATAAGAGATGACATGTATTTTTCTTTGTTAATATGTGAATGCAATTCCATAAATCATTTGAAATTCTCAAAATATATATGATTGGATTATAAGTAGATCACATGATATGTCTTAATGGTGAGGAATTGATGCTCTTCTTGTCTTTATTGAATGATTGTGCCTGTCTTATGAACAATTGCTTAAATGGATGTTTATGTTGGCAATAGAAAATTGCTATACTGATATGTTATATTTCCACCCTAGTCTATGACTTCCAACAGTAAGTCAAGTCTTATGAGGGGAGGATGTAATGGCCCTCCATTCTCATATTGGATGTACAGATGGTCTGCCTAAGGAGCATGAAGATGAAGGTAAAATAATAGGAATATTTAAGGTATGTTAGACAATTGATGTTGTACATTATATGATGTTGATAGATGCTACATTCATGTTGATGACATTCTTGATTATGCTCATGTGTGGTTTCATATGATAGTTAGTATGTTTTATCGATAATCTTTGTTGCGACACTGATAATTTATATGCTCTGACATTGTTTTACATTCAAGTGATTATGATGTTCATCTTACTAGTATTGTCATATGTTAGAATTGATTTTTATACGACTGATTCTATATCATAGGATGTTATGTTGTGATGTTTGTGTGGATTAATATTATTATGTGTATCATGTGATTATCTAATGATGTTTCTTATCTGGTTGATCAACTATTGATTATTATACATGATGTGGTTACTTGTTTAATGTGTGTTTGTGATAGGAATAGTGTCACATTACTCATGTGTGAGTACCCTGCTATGCTACGATTCCCTTTCATAGTGTATTTGACTATATATATATATATATATATATATATATATATATATATATATATATATATATATATATATATATATATATATATATATATATATATATATATATATATATATATATATATATATATATATGTCTATTTGTTTGACTGTTTGGTTACTACAGGATGCAGGTACTAGGCGTTGACTTCACCTGAATTGATAGGTCTTAGTGTGCCTTAAACCAAATGGAAACTATTGAATGGAGATAACATGTGGTCCCCTAGTTAGCCATCATCCTTGAAAAGGATGAGTATTTAGTTTTGCACCCAGTCAGTGTTGTCAGTATGGGCATAATTGCCAGTCATTGTCATTGTGGTCATGCATTCGATTGTGCATTGTGTCAGGTATTGTTTGGCAATTGGGTTAGTTTGTTTGGAATTGTTTGATTAATGTTTTGGTTAATTGCTTCATTACAATAAAATAATTAAGTCAAGATGGCACTTTGATAAATAAATATAGATGATTTTATGTAAATTATAGTTGTGTGGAAATATGTATTATGATGTTTGAAAAAGATTCTCTTTCTTCATTATTATTGCCTTGAGTAATTATTTGCCATTTTGGCCACTTGGAAGAAGTGGCAGTTATGCACCTCAAGAGGGAATCTTAGAAATAATTGTTTCTTTTGTGTAAGAGACTAATTTTAGAAAAGTGGAAAGAAACTATTATTGTTGGGTTGTAAATGAAATAAATAACAAATTCTAAAATAAATAAAATTAGAGAGAAATTATTGTTTGGTTAAAAATAGCAAATTGTAAGAAAGTAATAAAGAAGAATCTTCTGTAAGAAATTATGGGCTTGGTTATGCATGCTCAACTTTATTTTAAAATCTCAAGACATAATTTAGGGAGGAAAATGCATTTCAAATAGAGAATATATTTTATATTTTGGGAATCTCTTTATCTCAATAAGTTTTCATTTTTTCTTTTGGCACCATAAACCATAGTTTCCAGAAGAAAAGACTTGGGGGAAACTAGATGCGAGCTAAGATTTTTGTGAAGATGTGATAGAAGTAATATTCCAGGTACAGACTAAGATATGAATCTGATTTATTGTTGCATTAGATTTGATAGTAAAATATTCTATGAATTCTCTTCTACATTTTCTGAACCCAATCTATTGCGTTAGACATAACTTTATTTGTACAAACTGGGTTTCTCTAATTTTTTTATATATGATGCACGACCTAGATATCTAAATCATATCCAAAAAACACCCATACTTAGTTTGTCATCTTTTAGATATCAATATCTTGTGACTTTCTACCTCTCACCCATTTCATCTATGTTTTAGTATTCTATTGCGTTAGCCATAACTTTATTTTTACGAACTGGATTTCTTTAATTTTTGTATATATTGTGTACGGCATGGATATATAAATCATATCAGAAAATTAGCCATACCCAGTTTATCACTTTTGGGATATGATTTTTTTATGACTATCTACCTCTCACCCATTTCACCTCTGTTAAAACAGTTAGTTGCGTCACCAATAACTCTATATTTTTGAATTGGGTTTCACTAAGATTTTTTTAACAAATTCCTTTTGTGCATATCCTATGATTAGTGTTTTCCATCATATGACTCTCTTTGAGGCATTCTACCGATCAGTCTGCATGCCCTGTCTATTCTTCCATATTTTGCATTGTTGGTAGCTTTTAAAGCCTTCTCAACAAATTCATTTTGTGCTGATCCCATCATATGCATGTGGTTAAAAGTGTGGTAGATCTGATGAAGATGTTAGATCTATAGGAATGTTTTGTTGTTCTGTATTCCTTTCCTCTCAAGTTAACCTTAGAACATGGTTCTTTCATTGTAGCTTTGGGTTTTGTATCTTGTGATTCTAACTAGTGTAAGATATTTATAGTATTCTAATATTATAGGCTTTTAGCCTTGCTTATAGAGTTAAATTTAATAGTACTTACAATTGTCTAGATTATTAATGAAATCTATATTAGTGTAAATAGTGTAAATAATTGTTGTGTTTAATTTGTATGCCTTAGAGTTATTTGCAGTTTGTTCGCAGTCATTTTAATTAAATGAAATTAACATAAGTCTTGGAGACTATTAGTTAAAATATTGTTACTCGTGGACTCTTATATCTTATGATTGTAAAAGTAACTATTACTAGTGGTTAGAATATGATAGTTCTATAATGTTGAGGAAGATTCACTTTATGATTGTTAGATGATTGATCATGATTCAATTAATGTTACGTATTAGTGCATTATGCCATATGTCATAATTGTGGTGTTGTATTTGAATTATTGATGAAGGATATTACTTTGGTCTATTATGTGATGATGTGCATTTGAGAGTGAATGTGATATGAGACCATAGTGTTTAGTGTGTCAAGTGTTTGTGTCATTTGAGAAAGTTGATTCTAGAGGCCAAGAGGGGTAGTCATGTGTATGACTCCTATGATTATGTAATCTTGCTAATGGTTGAATATGTATTGGTTATATGTTGACTCCACTCTGTTTATGGATTCCTGTGGTGATGATGACTGTGCAAGATCGATAATGCCTTGCTTAGTGTATCTATTCATGTGGTTATGATGACTGTGCAAGATGGATAATACCTTGCTTAGTTTACCTATTCATGTGGTTATGATAACTATGCAAGATGGGTAATGCCTTTCTCTGTGTAATGTGAAATGATGTATATTTGGTGTTATAAATGTATCATGATAAGAAATGTGATAGTTCATGCTTGGGTTTTGATTTGGGCTTTGAGAATCTAGATGCAGTGAAGGGGGAGTGGTTTTTAATATGGGGTCAGTGCCCAAAGTGGCTTGTCAGGGTAACCCATTGGAAGTTGTTAATCCAGTGATAACTTAATAATAAATTTAGAGGGTTGGGTAGTTTTCACACTAACAAAGATAATTGGATGCCTCACTCATGCATGTAGTTCTCGTTCAGGCTAAGGATGAGATGAGAAGGCCATGGTTGGAAAAATTATCTTCCTTGTCCTCATGAAAGGAATGTTGGTTCCGTATGTGTCACCCTATGCGGCCAGCATCTAGTGAGAGACTGTCAGGGTAACCATAGATGGGGGCCAGTGCCTATCGAGAGATTATCAAGGTAACCCATGGATGGGGGCCGACGTCTAGCTAGAGATTGTCAAGGTAACACATGCTAGGACAATGCGATGACACTCATCCCTACTGAAATCTAGCATTCTCTAGTTGTGTTCTCCCCTTTGTTTTGTGAATGCCTCTAGAAGTGATGTTTAAGTTGCTTGTAATGTCTTTGTTGACCAGTGTTGTATTTGTGTCATGTGTAGTCCTTGCACCTATTAGTCTACTATCTTTCTTGATTGTTTTCTTAGTGGGACCTTATTGTTATCTCCTAGCACAGGGGGTGGACCTTAGGGTTCCACATGGTTGGGTGGTTGTGCTTTTATCTCTATTGGTTTCCCTTGTTGTTTGTGCATGAGAAGGATGTACCTTGTATGATAGAGTTTAGACCTTGCTCTAGTTTGAGGAGACAGATACTTATGTTTAGATTCTAGTTTTGTATATTAGCTAAATCATGTATTGTTATCTTGATGTATGTACTCTAATGTAATTAGGAAAGTGATATTGTAAGAAATGTAATGGAGTACCCTCATGTAAAGGGAATTTTATATGGACTTGCAATCCTATATGCAGGATCTTGATGACTACTTATCTGATGATATAATATGGAAATGTATCCATTTATTTGATGTAATCAGATTTATAATGAACTATGGTCATTAGTTAATTCATAATGTTGGTTAGATCTTGTTTTAGTTCATTAGTAATGCAGCTGTGGAACCCTAGAGGATAAAGCTTAATTTAAATGTTATGAATAAATATATGATTCTTGTTATTTCCTTCATTTAAAAAAAAAAATTGTCCTTTTTGTAAGCTTAGTTGTGTTATCCTCTGGGTTCCTTGGCAGGGTAGTACAAATTTAACCATCTTAGTCATTATTAATCAATTTAAAATTCTTATGAATTGATAAGTCTTAGATCTCAGGTATTGCAATGATGCAGTGAGAATCCTTGTAAAGAAAGGTAGTCGATAAGGTCTATGGAAAATAGGTAGTGAATGTAAACTTATCTAGGTCAGGAAGACTAAAATATTGAAATTATCAGGACTTCATATGTTAAATGTAGTTGACCAAGTCAAACTGTAGGAATATTATAGTATCCAAGTCAAGTTCGGGTGGGTGAACATTATGACAACATTCATTGCGAACGTCAATTTATATTGAAAGTATGGCCATAGTAATGCATGTCTCTGCATGCATTATTAGTTCACTGTATCTGGATTGCACATCTAATCTGAAATCATACTTAGCTAGAGGGTATCTAGGGTTGTATGATTGATAGAGTTGTGTAGGATAAAACATTATGTACTCAGGAAGGCAAATTAGCACTGGTCACCTTTGGTCTATATTCCTTGTGAAGGGTAAGGCCACTTCCTATGTGGAAGATGTGTGGGAGACCGCCGGTCTATGGATGGAGGTAAATCACTAGAAAGATACTCTTTCTCTAGTAGAAGACATGTTGAGGCTTGTGATAAAGATGTCATATTTCTAGATGCAGTATATCTTGGAGACTTATGTTTATTGAGACTATATAAAATATTATCTATTACATATATTTGTAAGTGTAAAGATGAAATGTCATCTTTGTATATTATATTATATTGCCTATTTCAAATAGAAATCTTGTAATTTGTTTTTACTTCATTATATGTTAAATAAAAGAAAAAAATTTGTCTATCTCATTTTTACCTTGTTGAATTATTCTATGGTAAATTTCTAGTTTTACTATGTTTTTAGAATGTGGATGTTACATTGTTTAATAGGAACACTTATATATCATTCATTCACATCATCAAAGAACTAATTATTCCATTCCCTTATTGTGTCAACATATAGAACATTCTCTACTTGAGTACTTATTGTTAATGATGTTTTCTAAAAAACATTAAATTAGTATCCTAGGGGTTTGACCAAAGGAGAATCAATTGTTGCCTAGTAAAGTCCTTAAAGGTGTTTGTAAATATCACTAATTAGAAAAACAAATGATAGACACCAAGGTGGCCTAAAAAAACATATAATGCATTTGGTAGAGATTGAGTCTATGCATTGATATTTAGATCCATACACCTAGGTATGTAAGTACCCAACTTTTCACATCATCACGTATGTCAATATTTAGGAGTTTGATGATGATTGGGCTTACTTGAAACACCATTATGACATAATAATGATAGATAGATATGATGCTTAGACAAATTCATTAGTATTTTTTCCTTTTCCACATATATGTCTTAGGAAGATCATATTTTTTCCTAATTTTTATGTGCAATCTAGTCCTTATACATTCAAAACAATCACACTTTCCTTGTCACTCTTCAACTTCATTCGCACCTTTAATCATTCTAAAAATCCATCTAATTTATGTCTTAAATTTTTTTGAGGCATCAAGATAGCTAGATCACTTGCATTAGAGATAGATTTCGCATCATTCTTAAGACAAAGTTATAGCTTCATCTAGATTTAGTTTTCTAATTGTTCTTATCGAACAACATTCAACCAAAGGTCAAGATTTCTTTTTTAGTTTTAGTTTTAATTTATTAGTTAAGTAAGTAGTAGAGTTAGTATATATATTAGTTAGTGGTTAATAAATTTGTATAGTTTAGATAAGCATTTGTTTCATGTTATTTCTTTTGTGAGTTATTAAGCAATTCATCATTGCAATTTTGATATAATCAATCCAACCATTAAAAAATAATCTTAAACAACTTAAACACTATTTAATTTACCTAGAAATCCACATAATCAAAATATGGTGAATTCACATTTATGTGTTGAGATATAATCTCATGAGGTTGGTAGGTATTGGAGGCATTGCATAAACAAGACAATTTGATTTCAAGGTATTGCTTCTATTTGCATCAAATTAAATTTTCTTTTATCTTAAGAAATAAAACTAGTGTCAAAAAAATTGATCTATTTCTTAGTGGCCTATTTGGGTTGTTACATATAGTATCAGAATGTGGTTCATAAAATAAGAGCCTAGTAACTAAAAGATACCAATTTCCAATCAAGGTAGAAGAGAATTTAAACAAGAGGTTTGAGAATCAAAAAAATAGATAGAGAGGAAATGAGGAGAGCCCCCAGAGTGAGGGACCATGATGTACTGATAGAAGACCCTATGAGGAAGATAGAAGAGTTAACAATTTATGTCATAGAGGACATGGTACATAGTGTAATGAAGAAAGAAATCATGACACTTACCATAAAGGTTAGGAAGATAGTAACAACTAGGTCACAAAAGAGGAGGAAGAGACTCATATTTTAGGGATGGATACCAAAAAGAAAGAGCCTTAGATATATAAGAAATGAGAAGATGAATTTTAGGGGAACATGTACTTCAAATGTAGATAAGGACACAAAGAATTTGAATGTTTTCCAGACCAAGGAAAGCAGCCAAGAAGTAGCCCTAGTACTACATTTTCAAAAGAAGACCTTTGGAGATCTTCTAATTAAAATGATGACCCTAAACATGGAGAATCAACAATGATGAGTACATCTTTGATGGAACATCTAGAGAAAGGAGGACTAATAAAATAAAAAAAAACAAGTTTAGAACTAGATGTAAACTAGGAGGGAAATATTACAAGGTACTTATTGATAGTAAAGTTAAATACAACTTGGTATTAGAAGAAATTGTTCAAAAATTAAACTTGAGGAGGTAGAAACATCTAAAACATTACTCAATTTATTGATTATAGAGAAAACATAAAGTGACGGTGAATAAATAATGTTGGGTAAGATTAAAATAGGGGGTTAGCATAATGAAGTCTTGTGCTATATAATGCCAATGAATGTGTGTCAGCTACTATTGGGAAGGCCATGGTAGCTTGAATAGTAGGATATACATGATGGGAGAGAAAACACTTATATGACAACTGACAATGGTTGAAGACACATGATAATGCCACTGAAAGATAATGAAGATCAAGTCTATAGAAATGTTAGGTTATGCTTGGTAGATAGAAGGTTATATTTGGATGGACCAAGGTGTGCAAATGTTTTTTTTACATTGATTATAGCAGCATGTGGTCCCACAAATAAAGGGATCACCATTGAAAGTGTTTAGGAAGTATCACAACAAATTTTAGAATTACTAGTAGAAAACAAGGATATCATATCTGAGAATATGTTAGAGGGATTACCACTAGTAAGAACTATCAGTCACCATATGGATCTATTTCCAAAAGCTAGTTTCTAAATAAATTGCCAGATAGGGTGATACTAGTAGAAAATGAGGAGCTAAATAGGCAAGTATAAGAGTTATGAAGGAAAATTTTGATCCAAGAGAGTTTGATCCCTTTTGTAGTACCCATGGTACTAGCACCCAAGAAGGATAGTGCATGGAGGATATGCACTAATTCCAAAGAAAACAATGAGATCACTATGAGATATAGACTTTTGTTACCAAGGATGGATGATATGATGGACTATCTAAGTGGAGCCAAGAAATTCACCAAGATTGATTTGAAGAGAAGTTATCATAAGATTAGGATATAAAAAAGGGGATAAATAGAAAATAGATTCCAGGAATAATGAGGGATTGTATGAGTGGCTTTTTATGCCCTTTGGATTGATCAATGCACTATGCACAGTTATATAGTTGATCTGAATGAGGTATTAAGAAATTTCTTTGGTAAGTTTGTAATATTTTATTTTGATGATATTATAATTTTCAATAAGACTAAAGAAGAACACATAAAGCAAAACAGATTAATAATACAATGCTTGAGAGAAAAAAAGTTCAACTAATCAATTTGAAAAAGTGTAGTTTCATGAGGGAAGAGTTAATATATTTTGGATTTGTGATCTTAGTAGAAGGTTTGAAGATGGATCTAGAGAAATTAAAAGTTGTTGTACAATGGCCTACACTAACAAATGTAGTGGAGGTAAGATCTTTTCATGGGTTGGATAGTTTTTATAGGAAGTTCATTCAAAAAATTAGTAGTACTTGTGTGCCACTAACTAAGATAATGAGAGGGGATAAGAGGGAATTCAAGCAGACTACAAGGGCTAATAGGAGATTTGAGTAGTTGAAGAATAAAGTAATAGAACAACTAGTATTGGTCTTGTCAAATTTTAATAAGATATTACAAGCGGATTGTGACACAAGTTGGAATGCAATTGGAGTAGTATTAAGCCAAGAATAAAGACTAGTAGTTTACTTCAGTGATAAGTTGAATGATTCCAAGAATTGGTATTCAATCTATGACTAGAAGTTTTATGCCATAATAAAAGAACTAAAGAAGTGGAGACATTACCTATTACCCAAAGAATTTGTTTTGTACACTCATCATTAGGCATTACAATACTTGAATAATCAAAGTAAATTAAAATAAAGACATATGTGATGGGTAAATTTCATGCAAAGATACACATTTCTGCTCAAACATAGGAGTGGTAAGTCAAACAAGCTTGCTAGTTCTCTAAGTAGAAGACAACCTGCTAATATAAATTAGGGTGGAGTTAGTTGGTTTTGAGGAGTTAAAACATGTGTATGAGGCTAATCCTATCTTTGTGAAGGCATGGAAGGCTATTGATATGCGTCAGACAATTGAGAGGGGGGGTGAATCAGTTGCCACAAAAACTTAAACACTTTCTGTAATTAGACATTCATCACTTATCCACAATTATTATGGTTTAACAATGAGTACATGAAATCAGAAACTTAACCATAGATACAACATCAAACACAAGAGACACCAGATTTATCTGGAAAACCCCAAGGTGGGGAAAAACTACATAGAGGATTAACTCTCAATATATATTGTAATCTTGAAATAGTGATGTTCAGGCTTGGTCACTCCACGTACCTAAACATATTGGCTTACTGCCATGAAGAACAACTAGGTATAGCAGGCTCATTGCCTCAACCCTAAACCTAGCAAGATTACAATAAGGGTTGTTAAACCCTATTCAGTACCACGATCAACACCTTTTTCTACTTGCAACTAGAGTATAATAATTTCCCTGCTCTTCCTTTCCTCTACTCTATTCTTCTCTTCGTCTTCTTTCCTCTACCCCCTTCTCTACTCTACCTTTGGACCTTTCTTAATATATTCTCATTTTCACTCAAGGACACCTTTTCCATGATTCAACTACAAGTATTTATACACTACATCAACCTTAGAATGATCATCAAGGTCAGAAACACAATCATCAACCATTGGAACAATCTAACAGTCTCCAAGGTTTGTATTACAAACATTTACAAAATAGGTCTTGACCTATTACAACATCATGCAAAGGGAATGAAATGTAGATCATGCCATAACTTATCTAGGACTCAAACATGATCTTCCATGCCACAAAATACTTCCACAATCTTCTAGAGATCTCCACAATCACTGGGATCAACCAGGTCAGCCAGGACTAGTTACACACTACATTAATTGGGAACAATCTTCACACACCATCACAATTTCTTAACATGGACCAAAGTCTAGATAGAAACATGATTAGGAGAGATCCACAAGCACATTATAATCATTAGGAGAAACCACATGAACCTTAACCACTTTATCTATAGGAATCTTCTCACCATAACACATGAACTTCAATGTCTTCAACTATCATAAAAGAAAGATAGCTTGCAGACCACCAAACCATGAACCATTGCAACTGTAGGAACTTACCATCTTCCCAGCCTTCCTTATAGAACCACAGAGAAAAATACTTTATTGCGGAGGAATACGGAGCCAAATATTGTCAGCCTGTCTCAACTGAACTTACAAAAAAAGTAGGCTTCACTTTGGTGAACACAACTCACTGAGATCTTCATGTGGATGGCTCGCATCCTCAGACATACCTCTAACTTACTTCCAATCTACAAACCATGCTCTTCAAGTAGGAATAAATGTATAGTAGTTTACCAGATTATTCTTCAGTATACAACTCACTGTCTATATTGTACTTCTCTGTAACTCACTTATTTCTTCCGGAGAGGCTAATTTTCTCAATATCCTTAACATACAAGTCTTCTAAACAAATAATAGAATAAGATATAGTTGACACTAATGACAACAAGAATATGTTGACATCAATGACAACATCGACTAGGTACATACTTGCAACAATCTCCCCCTTTGTTCTTGATGGCAACATATAATGTGAAAAATTGCAACAACCATCAAGACAAGATTCTCCCCCTTTCTGTTTACACACCTACACTCTTTCTTTTCCCAAAATTCTCCCCCTTTCTCTTACACATCTACACTCTAAGGTTTTCACATGACATCTCTTCCCCTTTGACATCAATGGCAAAGGGCACATACTTGCACTCATCTTCTCTAATCTAATCTCTCTTCTAAACTTTCTTCAACTGGCTACTCCCCTTTACTCGATGCTTTCTTGACTGCAAGTTTGGTTCTTTATGTGAAGTTCTCTCTTTTGTGGTTCATCAATTCTCACCTTAAGTGTAAGGACCCGCTTGATCCAAACTCAAATTTTCAAAAATTTTACTTTATTAACAAGTTCTTATGAGATATATCAAGACTTCCATTGAGTACTCAGGAAAACTTCAGCCAAAACAAGCCATATGTTCAAAATGGAACATTCTCAAGCCAACCCGAGCTCTTCTATCCTTTGGGCAAATAGGTTCATATGGAACCAGGTTAAATGAACCTTATCGCTACCTGATTCAGGTAGAACAAACAAATAGGTTCATACGGAACCAGGTCAAACGGACCTTATTGCTACCTAAAACGGAGTAGAACAAATGGTGGCAAAACAGCCTGGTGGTCAAACAGACCAATACTCTATCTAATCCGGGATAGATAAACATAACAGCCTAACGAGCTGAAGAGCACAAGAATCATTATGCTCTGGCTAGAGACTTCTGACTCCCTCGGAACCAATATAGATTCAAGAGTCACTTCCTAGGGACTACAGTCTACCCAGACATTGTGCTGAGGATGTCGACCAGGGAACACATAACATCAACTTGTACTCATCTCAGTTTACGGCAACGCTGGGTACAAGTAATCCACCCTGGGGATTCTTCTGAGTACTAGGAGAGTTCTTAAGTTACCTAGTTAACCTTTAAACTAAAGATCAAGATTATGAAGTTGATTATTAAAGAGTTACCCTATATCTGAGGGACCTGAGTACTAGGGGCATCCTTTGCCATCTAGACTACTTATATACCCTGTATCCATGGGATCAAGGCCCTCTACGGATACAATCTACACGATGAATACAAACATGTAGTTATGTCTTGCACTATGTTTTATGTAACTGTGGTTGGTACACAGTTCTTCGCTGACTGACCACTCACTCAAGTGATACAGAGACGAAATTTCAAAGAAACTAGTATTGCAAACACACCTCCCGGGAGTGTTTGGTGTTTAAGTTTTCAAGTGTGAATAATTTACCTATCATGCGTATTTCCCCGATGAGGTCTTCCCATTGATCATCCTACAACAATTTTTTTTGATAGTTTCACCTTTTTCTTTTTCTTAATTTTTTTAGTCAGGTATCCGAGGAGATTTTCCCTTCCAATGGATTTAACTTAGACATGTTCCTTATTACTCCCCGATGATTTAAAGAGACGGTGCCCAGACGTTGTTGTTGCATCTATGTTAGGCATGAGGTACTTGGTTCAACATGACGGCATTACCCGTAAATGTGACACAGAGGTACCGTAAATACCAAACACTGCAAGTGTTTTGAGTTTGGACGTTTATTTATAAGGTTTACCTATCTAAAATGGCTAGTTGAGTTTAAAATGGCCACTCATGGAATGCTTGTGATGGCTTGTTTGCATTTATTTTCAATGTCCTTTGTAAATGAAGGGATCATACTTTCCTCTTCATTTTCCTATCATTTAATTTGGGATAATTGTTAAAACTTCTGAAAAAGTCATCCTTAAAATTAAAATATATTTACCTATGCTCTTTTTAAATTGTAATTATATAAACAATGTATTTCTGAATTGCAACTCTGAGTTTAAACATCTATTCAATTTGTATTAAACATTATGCATAAATAAATCCCACTTTCCTCGATTAAAATTTCTATTTCAAGTCAAATGTTTTAAACTACATATAGTTTGCCTTCAAATGAATAGTGAAAGTGAATAGTAAAAGTAAATAGTGAATAGTAAAAGTAAATAGTGAATAGTAAAAATGAATAGTGATTAGTGGAAAGTGAATAGTAAATAGTGAAAAGTGAATAGTAAAAGTGAATAGTGAAAGTTAATAGTGAAAGTTAATAGTGAATAGTGAATAGTGAAATGGTCCCCATCCTAGGAAGAGACCCTCAAGGTGGCAGTAATTTCAAAAGCAATACTGCAACCCAAATTTCACTTCTTTCATGGTAACAAAATTACAATTTGACTTATAACAAAATTTAAAACTAATATTTCTACTAAGCTTGCACATAAATAATACTTTTACAAATTTAATTAAGACATCAACTAACTCTCAACTTTGCAAGTAGGAGAAGAAGGAACTAGACAATTTTAATATCCTATTAAAAACAAATTTTCTTTTCTTCTTCTCATTTCTAAGTGGTAAAACTTAATGAACTGTAAAATCACAACTAACAACACATTAAGGGAGGATTTTCTCAACTCTAAAATACCAAATTATACAACAAAAGAGAGAGAATGTTCCCCTCTTGTACAATCAACAAGGATGAACCTATTAAAAGATCAAGCTCCCTTAAGAGTAAAGGAAAATAAAATATTTCTCAAAACAGAAAAACTTGTCAACTCCACTTGAAGCTCCATGAAAACCTGCATGACACACAAGGGAAGAAAATACCACACAAGCTACTCTCCTCCCTACCATAGACCTGCAAGAGGGTCACCCCTGAGATAGGGAGATCATCCACACACCTAGGGGATTCAACACCACTTCACAACAAGATAAACACAACACACCAAAACACAAATACACCCATAGATATTTACACAACTCAAAACTCATCCACTGTAAGTTTAAAGAGGGGTAGGAGAGTGGACACACTCAACTCTAGAGTGTCACCCTTTAATTAAATTTCAACACAGTTTCCTTCTCATGGCCTCAAGCCAATTTGCCAACAAAGATTCCAAGGAGTTCATATTTTGATTGTCAAGCCAAATAACACAATTTCTTAAAGTCACACAAATGCTCTCAAGGCTTTCAACATCCCAAAAGAAATAAGGCATGCAATCGAGGAGGATCACTCCTCCCCTACCCCACACTTGATGAGCATTTCTCCTAAGTGGAAGAAACTCTGTTAACATCCCAATAAAATTTCCCCACAATAACAAAATTTACAACACAAGCAAATAAATAATTTTTACACATCCTTCATGCAACAAATAGAAATACAAAGGAAAAGCCATGAAATCCAACCTTAAAAAGCCCTTTAATGGATGAAGTTGATGTAGAGTTCCTTTCCAGCCTCCTCTCCAAATCTCCCTTCTCAAAAACAAAACAATCTCTCTATGATCACAAGCAAGGGACAATGAATGGAGGATATAGGATGGCTAGAATAATTTCGGCATTATGAGGCTATGAAGAGGAGAATAGAGAAGGAATTGGGCATTATGAGGATGCCAGAAGAAGATTTCCTAGAAGAAATTAGGCATGATAAGAATTAAAGAATGAAGTCCCCCTACAAGAATGAAGTTCCCCTGCAAGAATCAAATTCTCTTGCAAAAATCCAGTCTTCTCTAATTGCTTAGAGAAGGGTCTTATTTATAGATTTTATGAACAGGGAATGGAAGGTGAGGATCAAGAGTTGAGATCAAGCGCTCACATTATTTGTGAATATTAAATTCACATGTGAGGACAGAAATAAATTAAAGATTTATTTTTTTGGGAAAATTGGATTATGACAAGTTGAATTTTTAATTCAACTCATGGGGGAGTGGAGGACAAATATGAATTAAAGATTGTAATATTTATGAATTTTTAAAGATTGTAATATTTAAATAACCCCACTATCTCAAGTGGAATTAATAAAATATCCCTACTATCCCAAGTGGAATTAATAAAATATCCTCACTATCCCAAGTGGAATTAAAAAATATCCCCACTATCCCAAGTGGAATTAATAAAATGACCCCACTCATGAGGTCCCCCACCATAGTCCTTTTCCAACATATGGGGGAATAAAATAAAATAAGTAAAATAGAAATAAAGAGGAAGTGGATGACACACCACTCTCTTTATGGGGGACTCCCATCAAAAGTGAGGAACAAAAAGACAACCCACTCCATTATTGGTGGATCATGGAGTCATTCCATGACTTGGAAATGGGCCTGAATGTTGATTCCACTCATCCTATTTTCTCCAGGCCTCCAAATTCGTCACTTAACTTCACTGTGAAGTTAAAGTGACCATATAGAGGTTATCCCAAGGTTATCCTAGTCAAAAGGGTCCCTAGACCCATGGGGTATAACCCAGGGTTGATTTTAACCTAGTTATGACTCCCAGGGTCAAGTTAAAGCACAAGTAAAAGGGTCTCACAAATTTAAAATTAAAAAATGAAATTCCAAACAACAAATCTTACAACACATCATAATTCACTTTTCAAAAATATTGAGTTGTGACATTAAGACCTTGCTACTACTACCCTATTTTTTCTACAAGCAACACTATAATACTTATTGCTCTTTATTAGAATTTTATATTAGCATCATTTACCTACTTCCTCTGGGAGATAATTTCATAATCTTCTTGACTTCAGCACTGCTCCACCTTTTTTCTTTTATTGCTCTGACTACTCCCTCTTAGGAGTACACATCAAACCATATCTAGAACCTTCACATGCTATAACTTCTTGAGTAACATATCTTTTTTTCTCAAGGCTTCAGACATGACTCTATCTACAGGTTTTCTTCTACATGCTTCCCTTGTCATCAATCTAGTTGAAGCAATATCTTCTTTAATCTAGCATTCAAGCCGGATAGTTTTCACATCTGATTTGAAGTCCTTATGTGTTGCAAGGGCTAGAAACAACTTAATAGCCTCCATTTTGTGCCACCAGAGAAATATTTTCTATCTGTGAGTACCTTTTACACATGAACTTACCTTATTTCTCACCACTTCTCTATATTCAATTTAATCTCTGATCCACTCATCTGTAATTCCTTTTCTTTGCCAATGCACCTTTTCTCTTTTTACCCAAGAACTTGTCTTTAGTGTGATACTTCTGCACAATTTCTAGGGATCTAAAGACTTCTTTCTGAAACTACTTCTTTATCTTAACTATCTTCTTGTTCACTAGATATTTACGAACAACATACCTAAAACACATATAATGATCTTCAACTATGGAGGCATATTGATCCAATCTTTGTTACTCACTTTATATATTACCCATATTTTAGTCATTTTGGGCTTCCAGACTAGAATCCTTTTGTGCCTTGGTCTACAGAGTTCCTTTCAAGCAATCTGCCATGTAAGTCCTCACATCTTTGTGTCGAATCTTAGCACTGACTATTTGGCTAGGGGATTGAGAATTTTCAATACAGCCCCCCCTAAGCCATGACTCACAATCTACTTCTCGGAGGAAGTGCCTGCTCCAGAGGCTAGAGCAGACTCATCTCTTCCTTCACTTGTTTCCTTCCTGACCCAAACCTTGTTCATTTCTTCCTTGACTTCTGTCGGATCAACCTTTTCCATTGATTTCTTCAATTCTTCTTGATTATCCTTCTTCATATTCTTACTTCTGCAAAATCTTGTAACATGTCTAGGCTTGTTGCAATTATAGCACATAGTATTATTCTGACCATTGTTCCTTTCATTCATCCTTGACCTACATAGGTTAGCTTTATGCCCAAATTTATTGCATATATAATAGTAGCCACCGAAGGATTCCATTTTCCCATTTATCCCATATCCTTTTCTCACTTGGCTTCTACACTCATTAGCTCAATGTCCCATTTTGTGGCAAGCATAGCATCTAATGGAATTTTGACTAGAGAAGGATGGGGTATTTCGATTCACCTTATTTCTACACCAATTAGCCTTGTGACCAAATTTGTTACATAAATTGTAGTAACCATTGAAAGAAGAGTACCTTTGAGCATTTGGTTGTCTTATTGATAGTCTTGTGCTTCTTTAATTCTAAGTCTATCTAATCTTTTCCTCTTCTTGACTTGTTTTGAATCCTTTGTCTTTTCCAAATGTTATGCCTTCTCTATCATTTTTTTTTCTGCTATTAACCTATCATATCTGGTAGCACTCACACTGAATTGATCTCTTTGAGCTGTACATGTTTCAGATCAGCTTTCAAGTCTTCAACCTCTTCTTCAAGCTTCATGCAGTCTTTAATTTGTCTTTCATACAATTCTCAATGTTTATCTTTTCTTCAATGTTCTCTTTTAAAGTTTACTATAACTGCCTAATGTGCCTTCTTAAATCTTCTTTCAAATCCATATCTTCATCTGTAGTTCTTGAGTTGTCTTTATCAATACTCACAATTAAGCACATATTCATTTAATTTACATTAACTTTATGATCTTCCATATCGTATTCAATGGTCTGGGAACCTTCTTGTTTTTCAATGTGCAAACTCTTGTTGGTTGAGACTAAATTCTCTTCGATGTTTTCAATAACCTTAACCTTTGTACTTTCCACGATCCTTCCCAATCTATTGTTGTAATATTGATAAGCTCTGGTCTAGGATGAGTATCCAAGAAAAATGCCTTCCTCATACTTAGCATTGTCCTTTTCCATTCTAATGAGGCATTTGCTTCCAAATATTTTGAAATATTTCACAGTGGGTATTGATCCACACCATAACTCAACAGGGGTCTTTCCGTCTTTGGTTGTTACCTGAACTTTGTTCAATGTGTAGATAGTGGTTTGTATTGCCTCCTTCCAAAATACATCTGGTAAATTTACTTCTTCCATCACTAATTTTGCATTCTCCTGAATAGTTCTACTTGCTTCTTCCATTATCTTAATTTTGGCAGAGAGTTGTTTTTCTATCCCATAGGTTTCACAAAATATATTGATATCATTAGAGATATGTTCTTCTTCTTTCCATATTCTATCATGCCCACATTTCCCATGCAGTCACAACACGCTAGCACACATGTCATGTCCACATGTGACATGTGGTCATGATACGAACTGTCAAAAAATTTTCCTACTACTTGAAATTTCCCCCTTGCACGTGTAAGCGTACTTAGTTGCGTATGTTAAGACATCAATGATAAATGTGTTTTCAGAATATTCCACTCACGTGAACATTCACTTTGCTGGACCTACAATTTGCTTGAATGGTGTTCACTACATTTGTTAATTAGATGGCCTCTATAGGTTTTTCTTAGTCTATTTAATACCGCCTCACATTATTTGTGTACTCCTCTATTAATTTCTTTTAAATAGTTTCTTGTTTCGCTTGTTTATGTATTTCTTTATTTACTTATTGTATTTTTTTCCATAAATTTGATGTTCATGCCTAGCTCATTTTCAAGGGTTTCTTTAAAAATTTTGAGTGCCTCCAGAATCTCTGATTTATCTTTTAAAAAACTAACCTAAGTCATTCTAGAAAATTCATCAATGAAAAACATAAAGTACCTTTGACCATGGAGACTTGATATTCTTGTAGGACCACAAAAGTTTGTATGAATTAATTCCAATCATTCAATGGAGGATATTTCTTTATCTAGACATGCTTTTCTTGACAATCTTTGACATTTCCTACAACTGATGTTGCTTGAGTAATCAATCTCTGGTAGATCCTTCACAATCTGAACTGAGTTTGTTAAGTCATCAAGATTTGTATGGCAAAGTCTTCTATGCCAAACCCAAATTTTATTTTTTTGAGATGTGTATCCAAGAAAGTAACTTTTTCTGAGATGATAAAGGTTCTTCTCAGTTCTTTTTGCAATTGCTATTATAGCTCCAGATTTTTTTGAACTTCAAGAGAGTCATTCTCAAATACAAACTTGAATCCCTTCCTGCATAACTGTTTGATGATCAACAAATTTTGTTTTGAACCTTTTACATAAAGAACATCTTCAAAAATTTGTTTGTTGCCAAAATTTGTCAATCCTATTCCACATACTCTAGTAATGCAGTCATCTTTGAACCTGACTAGCCCTTCATTATATTCTTCCAGACTAATGAACTTACTTCTATCACTACTCATATGGTTTGATGAACTACTATCAATCACCCAACAATCTTCATCACTGGTACAAGCTTCAGACCATTTTTTATGGTTGTCATTTTCTTCTTTGTGAATCGCTTCCTTGGACAATCTTCTCTTGATATCTCTTGATGAGCATTTAGTTGTATCAGAGAGTATTTGTTTTCCTTTTGTCTCCATTTAGATCTCCTTTGAGTTGTTAGACTTTTTTCCAAAGGGACTTGGCTCTGATACCAATTGTGGATATGCGTCTGACAACTAAGAGGAGGGGGTGAATCAGTTGTCGCAAAAACTTAAACACTTTCTGCAAATAAACATTCATCACTTATCCACAATTATTATGATTTAACAATGAGTGCATGAAATCAAAAATTTAACCACAAATACAACATCAAAAACAAGAGACACTAGATTTATGTGGAAAACACCCAAGGTGGGGAAAAACCACAGACAGGATTAACTCTCAATATATATTGCAATCTTGAAATAGTGATGTTTAGGCTTGATCACCACACAAGCCTAAACATATTGGCTTACTGCCATGAAGAACAACTAGGTCTAGCAGGCTCACTGCCTCAACCCTAAACCTAGAAAGATTACAATAAGGATTGTTAAACCCTAAGGCTTGTTAAACCCTATTCACTTCCATGATGAACACCTTTTTCTACTTGCGACTGAAGTATAATAATTTCCCTGCTCTTCCTTTCCTCTGCTCTACTCTTCCTCTTTTCTTCTCTTCCTCTTTTCTTCTCTTCCTCTTCCTTCCTCTAACCCCTTCTCTGCTCTGTCTTTGGGCCTTATTAATATATTCTCATTTTTGCTCAAGGACACCTTTTCTACAATTCAGCTATAAGTATTTATACACTACATCAACCTTGGAATGATCATCAAAGTTGGCAACACAATCATCAACCATTAGAACAATCTCCAAGGTTAGTATTACAAACATTTACAAAATAGGTCCTGACCTATTGCAACATCATACAAAGGGAATGAAATATGGATCATACCATGCCTTACCAGGGACTCAAACATGATCTTCCATGCCACAACACACTTCCACAATATTCCAGAGATCTCCGCAATCACTAGGATCAACTAGGTCGGCCAAGACTAGTTACACACTACATTAACTAGGAACAATCTTCACACACCATCACAATTTATTAACACGGACCAAAGTCCAGATAGGAACATGATTAGGAGATATCCACAAGCATGTTATAATCATTAGGAGAAATCGCATGAACGTTAACCACTTTATCCATAGGAATCTTCTCACCGGAACACAAGAACTTCACTGTGTTCAACTGTCATAAAAGAAAGATAGCTTGCATACCACTAAACCAGAGACCATTGAAATTGTAGGCACTTATCATCATCCTAGACTTCCATTTAGAATCTCAAAGCAAAATACTTTATTGCAGAGGAATGCGGAACCAAATACTGCCATCCTGTCTTAATTGAACTTACAAAAAAGTAGGCTTCACTCTGGAGAACACAACTCACTTAGATCTTCATGTGAATGGCTCAGACCTAAAAAGTAGCATCCTCAAACATACCTCTAACTTACTTCCAATCTGCAGACCATGCTCTTCAAGAAGGAATAAATATGGAGTAGTTTACCAGACTATTCTTCAGCATACAACTCATTGTCTGTACTGCACTTCTCTGTAACTCACTTGTTTCTTCCAGAGAGGCTAATTTTCTCAATATCCTCAATATACAAGTCTTCTAAAGAAGTAATAGAATAAGATACAGTTGACACCAATGACAACAAGAATATGTTGACATTAATGACAACACCAATTAGGTACATCCTTGCAACAAAGGCATGTAAATATCTGGTAAGAATGGAAAGAAGTAGTGGTTGTATTACTTAAATCAATCATTCAAAATGAGATGTTCAAGGAAAGACAATTATGCATACCTAGAAGCTCTATGAGAGAAAATCTAATAAGAGAGAAGTATTTCAAAGGGTTGGTTGGACATTTCAGAAAGACAAGATAGTTGCCTTAGTTAATGAGAATTTTTTTTGGCTACAAATATATAAGGATGTGTGAAAATTAGTTCAAAGTTGTAGGACTTGACAAGTTTCCAAGGGAAGTAGTCATAATTCTGGGCTATACTAGCCACTTCTAGTGCCAAAAAAGCCATCTAGGAAGACATAAGTATGGATTTTATATTGGGGCTACCAAGGATGCAAATGGAAAATGACTCAATCATGGTAGTATTAGTAGTAGATTGGTTTTCAAAGAAGTCACACTTTATTCCATGTAATAAAAGCAATGATGTGGTACAAATAGAAGACTTATTTTACAAAGAGGTAGTAAGATGGCATGGTTTCTCAAAGAGCATAGTTTTAGATAGGGACACTAATTTTATGGGATACTTATGGAGGACCTTATGGAAGAAGATGAAAATATATTTGTAATTTAGCTCAGCATACCACTTGTAGACTAATAGGCAAATAGAAGTAATGAACAAAATCTTGGGTAACTTACTAAGTTGCTTGGTTGGAGAGAAGGTAGGAAATTAGAAGATGGTATTATCATAATATTAATTTGCATAAAATAATTCACTAAATAGGAGTACCTGAAAGACACGATTTCATATTGTGAACGATAAAAATCCAAGAATGTATTAGAACTAAGAGAGTTTAGCAAGGAAGACAAAAGGAGTGTGAAGCCAAAGGAAATCACTAAACACATGAGGTAGGTACCTGTAGAGGTTAGGGACCACTTGGAGAAGATGAAAATTTATTAGTACAAGAAAGAGGTTGACAAAACTAGAAGACTAATATTTTGTGGTAGGAGATGAAGTGATGGTATACCTGAAAAAAATGATTCTAGTTGGGACATATAACATGTTGAGATTGAAGAAGTTCAGTCTCTATAGATTATAAGAATATTTGGTTTTGGAAGCACATATGAGGTAAAGCTATTAGAAGTATTAGGCACATCCATAGTGTTCAACATTGTAGATATGTACTAGTATCATGAAAGGAATTCAAAATGAATAAACATAGTGTATCAGGGATAAAGGCCCACTCCAACACAACCAAAAATAATAATTGAGGAAATCCTATAAAATAAAATTGTGAAGAGCACAAAGAACAAGCAATATGAGGAATATTTGGTAAAATGGAGAGGAAGGCCAAATGAGGATTTAATCTATATTCCAGGGATGTGGTAAACCTACAAGGTTTTCCTCTAGTTTCTAGAAAGTGAGGGACTCACCTTTCAACTCACCCAAGGTGTCTCATGCAAGAGAATCCTAGGGAGAATAGAGCAATTGTACATTTCCATTGCAATTTTAATTCATAAGCTAGTTGTAGATGTCACCAAATTTTTCATTTGAGTCTTTCAAATTTAGTATAGTATTATTGAAGAGTATTTGAATGACATATCCACATTTGAGGAGAATAAAATTCATGTAATGACATAATTAGCTTTGTGAACCTCCACCATACTAGAAAACTATCATAGTTGTAGAGTTACTACTAGCACCAGATAAATTGCAATTTGTGATAATGAAGGAAGACATGTGAAGGCTTATTAGACCCATAGGAGAAAACATTGGACACTGCACAATTTTTGATTTTTTTGTTTTGGTTTGGTTCAAGAAATTAACTTGCATTTAAAGTTGACTACATGTTTCTATGAGTAGGAAACTTTGTGCTACCTTGTGGTTAATGTAGATCATTAAGGAGGTTGAAGATGGATATATATTGGTTTCCCATGAGCATTTAAAATCATGGGAGACAAAAAAAATTCTAGTGAGAGTTGTAGGTCCAAGTGTAGGCATGAGCATGCCGATTGAAGATGGAGTTTGAGAATTAGGATATTGTATGTTTTAATTCGCATATGGATATGACCTAAAATATATGTCTTTGTGATAGATTATAACTCATTTGAGAATTTAATAATATAATGATGGATCATTTGAAGGATAGGATTTTCCCTTTTTGAGGGATTTCCTAGGGTATATCTTGTGTCACCTTATTGTGAGTTCTAGTCTTATGTATAATTTATGTTTATTGGTATGATCTACATGGTTGGATTGTCCATCATTTGATCCTCCCACCACAATTGTATTTGTAAGAAAAGACAAGAGAAATATCTCAAAGAGAGGAAGTGGCTACAATTTAAAGGGAGAGTAAATTGTTTAAGAGGAGGGGAGAAATTCATATGGGAGTGGAAGAAAAGGAAAATCCACATAAGAAGAAGAAGAGTGTAGAAAAGAAAATTTTAGAGAAAAGGAAGTGGAGATCATAGTTCTTGAATAATGTGAGATATAAGGAGAAATAAGTTAGGAACAGAAAAGGGGGTCTGACTATTCATTTGTAAAGCTAGAACTTCAAGGTAAAATAAGGGAAAGTCTAAACAAGTTTGCCATTTATATGTATTTTGTCATAAAAGGAAATTATTATAATTCCTTCATTTTGGTCAATGTAATGAATGAGAAGTACTTATTTTCATAATTTTCAAAGATATGTATATGGCTTACTTTATTTGTATGTGATATGGGGATTTAACCCTAGTTTAATGATATTTTCTTTGTTGTAGTGGTCTAGATATTCTAAAGTCTTGTGAGTCTCGAAAAGTGTGTATACATGTGTTTGTGTGTTATTGTCATGTGTAGCAACAAGGTAGAGCATAGAGGTGGATTGGAATCCCTTGTAGCAACTATTATGATTGAGTGTGGGCCTAAAAAAGTTATATTAAGCAACTATAATTTTATCTACAATAAGGTAGTTGTTGTGGGTTTGAGAGAAAAATAGTACATCACAAGGGTGTGGTGCAATCAAAACATCCTAGGGTGCAACATAAATCTTGAATCATCCAAAACATTTGTTTTACTTGTTTTATTTTTTTTGCATGTTTTCAACTAGTATTTTAGTCATTACCAATCACCACATATCCTACCGTATTTCATTGCACTTGCACATTTTACCTTATGGTTAGGAATATATGTTCAACATTGATTATTCCTTTTCATATTCACTTTCTAAAAGATTCTAATCACTGCAAAGTTATAATTCACTTCCAAACTCATTGTTGGCATACTAAGAAAATAACTAGTTTAATTGTTCTTAGTTTGTGGCAACTATTGAAGCGTTAGGCAAGAAAGGAACACATTTCCATACTCATTGGACCCAAGAGATCTTATGGTATGAACCCCATCAATTTTCATTGGTCCATCATCTCCATATTCATTCTAGAAGGTTTTGTCTACATGTTTGGCCAACAACATGTTTCATAAAGTGTTGTAGTACCTTATAGTTGGTAAGACTTGTTCCTAAGGCTAGGAATTGGTATATAAATATTTGAAATAGGTTTATGCTATAAATTAGAATATCCATCCTCTTCATTGTATTGTAATATCATTCAAATTTTTTAATTCATACATAGTATGCGCATTTGTAATGAAACAAATAATGCCTAGCATGTTGGAAGCCATTGTGACATACTATTATTTTATTGTGACTATGAATGAATAAAGATCATATTATTTTATTGTTTCATTGAGTTCATTTGTGTGTTGTTTCATTTGGTTGCATGGTTGGATAATCCTTCATTGGATCCTCCATCCATGACTACCTGTGTACTAAAGGTAGAAGGTTTAGTGTCCTAAAGGTTGTACTTGTGAACAAATCATTGAATTCATGTAATCTACAAGAAGCTTGAAAACAAAGAACTAAATAAGAGGTAGCTGTAAGGAGTGATTATAGAGTAATAACTAAATTTAGGTATTTTTCCTCAAATCCTAGGGTGAGATGGCTGTATGAAGAGTTTGAAAGGTGTTGCTAACATTGCTAGAAGGATGGAAAAAATATTTGAAATTATGAGGGTGATGAGAATCTAATTTGATGTTGTGGAAGAGGATAGAAGAAAAGGTCTAAACCCTAGGAATGATGATGAGAGTGATGAAGAAGGAAAAAGAGGAGATCATGTACAAGATACTAAGAAAAATATAGAAGAGATAGAAGAGAAAGAAAATTATCAAATGAAGATGTTGAAGGAGACACACAATTGATATTTCTAATTATTCTAGTGATTTGAATCCCAATAATTTGATTAAACAATTAAACTATTTAGAAAAATAATTTGAATATGAGGAAAGAATATATCTAGATGGGGTTGTATTTCCTAAGACTAAATTGAAAGGACATGTTTTTTGGTGGAAAGAAGTGCAATTAGAAAGAAATAGAAGGGGCAAAGAGAAGATAAAAAATGGGAAAGGATAGTACTAAGTTTAAAAATAAATTCATAGATGTTGATTATGAGTTATAAATGTTGAAGTTATACAATTCAAAGAAGAAAAATAGGACAACGAAAGAGTATACTAAAGAATTTTATAATATGATCATTAGGACTGAACATAGTAAAGAAATTAAGGATATATCAATACACTGATAGGATTTAATTGAGATGAACTAAGATTGGAAAGATTTAAAACAATAGAAGAAGCATTTCAATTTGTGATAAAGGTAGAAGAGAAATTGAATAAAAGATTTTAATGTAGATAGAACTAGTAGAGAGGAAGAGGAGGGAGATTTCAAAGAAGGAGATCTCAGTATGATGATAGAATACCCTACAAGGAAGATGTATTAGCAAAAAAGAGTGATAATGCATACTGCAATGATAGTAACACATACAAAAATAGAGGAAATTGTAATTCTTACTACAATAGAAGAGGAGGAAGTAGTTAATATCATAATGATAGAGTAAATGGATATAAAAGAGAAAAAGGAAGATATGGTAGAAATGATGGAGGATATTTATGAGGAATTTGTTTCAAGTGTAAATGAGAAGAACATCAAGTATTTTAATCTTACCCTTAGGTCAAGGGAATACTAACAAAAGATCTGAAGATACTACAAGAGTTCTATATATCTAGATGAAGAACCCAAAATATTAACTAATTTAGAAGATGAAAAAGATAATGGTAAGTTAGTTGTCATGAGAAAAGCTTTACTCATGTATCATGGTGAAGAAGAACCAATACAAAGGAATAATTTGTTCAAGACAATATATAACTTTAGAGGTGAGTGTTGTAATGCTATTGTTGACAGTGGTAGTACTAATAATTTAGTGTTAGAATAAATGTTTGATAAATTGAATTTGAAAGGGTTAGAACACCCTAACAAAGATATGATTTCTAGGTTGTAAAAGGAGCATAAGGTGTTATTTAAACAAAAATATTTGGTCAAATTCAAAATAGGTATATATCATGATAATGTTTTATGTGATATAATGCAAATGGATGTATGTCATGTATTGTTAGAGAGACCATGGTAATTTTATATGAGTTCTATTTATGATGGAAGATTAAATACTTACATAATAACCAAGAATGGTAGGAGATGCAATTTGATTTTGCTAGAGAAAAGGGAAGGACATGTTTGTAACAATAGTGCCAAAATTTGTTTAGTAGATGGAAGGAAGTTCTTAGATGGTCTAAGACATGAAAATATGTGTTTTAAATTGATTCCAAAGATTCACAATAGCTCAAGAACAACAAACACCACCATAGATGAAGAAAAGATATCGAAAAATGAAATTTGAGAATTGTTGGTAGTGTATATGGATATCATATATTAGATAATATACTAGATCGATTACCATTGGTAAGGAGTATGAGTCACCACATGGGTCGAATTCTAGGAGCAAGTTTACTAAATAAGGTAACACATAGAATAAAAATAGTACAAAATGAAGACTTGAACCACCAATTCAAGGAGTTGTTGAGGACATGTTTGATTAGAGAAAGTTTGAGCCCATGTGTGATACTAGTAATACTAGAACCTAAGAAGGATGGTGAGTGGAGAATAAGTACAGATTCTAGACAAATCAATAAAATCATAATTAAGTATAAGTTCCCATTACTAAGGGTGGATGAAATAATGACCTATTTGAGTGGAGTGAAGTATTTTACTAAAATTGATTTAAAGAGCAATTATCATTAGATCAAAATCAAAGAAGTAGATGAGTGTTTTGGAGCCCAAAATTACCAAGTCCTAAAATGCCATATTTAGCCCCAAAAAACCTAGAAAAATCCCTCATTTTCCATCTTTTTCCTTTGAATTCAAAACCCCTCATTTAAATCTAACATAAAATAGTTTTTAAGAGTTTTATGCCAAAATTTGTTAAGTAAAGTCTTTCCCCTTGTTTTGGTTTTCTTCCTTAGAATTTTTTTGATCATTTGGGTGCTTTATACGCAAATCAATGAATTTGCAAAATGGTGAACTAGCTCGCTAGTTCAAAAATTCACCGATTCTCTGATATAAGTGACTAGATAGGAAATAAAAGTTTCTAAGGCTACAAAGGTGGCACATGAAGTCTTAGTCGGTGAATTTATAAGTTCACAAACTTGAAAGTTCACCGATGGCAAACTTCATCGATATAAGACAAGGCAACGAAAGATGCTGTGGCAAATGATTTTTTCTAAGGCATGAAGGGGTACAAGAGATTCTATCTCGGTGAAAGTAGAGGTTCAAGAACCTCAAAGTTTGCTGAGTGGAGGTTCTCCCGACACAAAGTTGACTAACTGAAGGCAAATGTGGGAGAAGACTGCAACAAGGATAAAAGGGAAGTTTGTCTAAGGAGAGAAAAAGAACAAGGAAGATAAAAGACAGAGTTTGGCAAATTAAATATTTGCTGATAAAGGCAAAGTGCAAAAGTGGAAGCAAAGGACAAAAGGATAAACCAAGTCTTATCAACAAATCAGTTGGTTTGCGAACCACTGATTTCACCTATAATAGTTAGCCTTTTCAAGATTTTTTCAATAGGCTGATGAAAAGGGAAAATAGATGGAAGAGCAAAAGGAAAAAGGTGCAAGTGTCAGCTAGTTTGAGAAAAGTTGAGTTTCCCAACAAAAGGCAAGACAAGGTTAGTTCATGAAAGGTGAAATTCTTTGACAAAGAGTCAACTAGTTCAAAATAAGGAGGATTCAATGACAAAGATAAAGGGGCCAAGCGTGTGGAAAAGTCAATATTTGTAAAAAGTTAGTTTTGCCAATAAGGAAAACACAAGTGTAAGAAAAAGACTAAGGTGAACAAAGAAAACGGATAAAGAAAAGTGTTTCATTAGGGAATCAACAGAAAGCTAAACTATTCAAAAGTTTGGATATTTGGAGGTTCACTAATAGGCGAGATGGATAACAAAGCTAAGAAGGGAGGCTTGGTTCAAAAAAGATGAAATTCTCTAAGAAGGCTAATAGAGAAGAAGAAGATGGCCCCAAGGTTTAACAAATTGAATATTTGATGATAAACACAAAAGATAAATTAGTTCACCATGTGGTGATTTTATAGACAAAGCATAAGATGGTGGCAAAGATGGGGTTCAAAAAAGTCAAATTCATTGATAAAGGGAAAAGGTAGCCTAGTTTAGGAAAATCACTTTTTTCTAACTAAAGGAGGAAATAAGGAGAAAAGGGTAGGTGGTCCACAAAGGAGAGATTTGTCCATGGAGTAAGTTAAAGTAGTTCACACTAGATGAATTTTTTTAACTAGGAAAAAAATTAAAGTATAAAATTAGATGCATCTCTAATAGATTATATTTCAAATGCACTTGTTTTCTCTTGGCTACCATATTAAATGTGGAGTACAACTAATATGTACTCAAAATGTTATTTTCTATAGAAGGCTACCTTACCGATGGCTAGAAAAGTGCACAGGTACTCAAATTTAATGAATATGGTGTGTTTTAGTGACTGTTGTTTTTCTATAGGTCCTTCAAAGGATGCAAAATCAATTTGTAGGGCATGGGCTGCTAGGAATTCTACTAGTCTTCTGACAGAGGTCATGCACTCCATTCAATGTTGCACGGTTACTTGTTGACTAATTTTCTCCAATCCCTAGGGGTTGCACAGTGAAATAGGATTGCTATATATACATCAATTTTAGATATTCTCAGGGTTGGTCACTAAGCCAATTGTCTAGTCTAGGAGTGCCTACATAATATTATCTAGCACCAAAACACATTTTGTCTAGTTTGTTAGTGAAGCCATATATTCAACATAGTGTAGGAAGGTTGTATAATGCAAATTTAAATGTAATGGTATGTCTCCAAGGGATTTTGTAGTGATTTTGGTAAATATATAATTGCAGTTGTATGTTTTCCCTTGCCACATTAGATGGTATTATTGTAACAAATGTTTAGAGATGTGTGACAACATCCAAGTTGATACAAGGCTTTGTATTTGCCATTCTTTGTTGCATATGAATCATTGCCGTTCTCTTTTGGATTATTAATTATGTCATTATGTAAGGATCTATTAGTGTCATATATGTGAATATATGTCTGGTTCTGTTGATCCTATGCTATGTATTTTATTTCCTATTTGCATTCTATGACATTGTTGTCCAATGGAATAGGCACCAGTCCATATTGGAGAGGGATCAATCACTCTTTAAAATCAAACAAATCATTCACCTCTGGTTACTTATGTGAATATATGTGAATATATGTCTGGTTATGTTGATCCTATGCTATGTATTTTCTTTCCTCTTTGTATTCTATGACACTGTTGTCCAATGGAGTAGGCACTAGTCCATATTGGAGAGGGATCAATCACTCTTTAAAATCAATGTTACACGATTACTTGTTGACTAATTTTCTCCAATGCCTAGGGGTTGCACAGTGAAATAGGATTGCTATATATACATCAATTTTAGATATTCTCAGGGTTGGTCACTAAGCCAATTGTCTGGTCTGGGAGTGCCTACAGAATATTCTCTAGCGCCAAAACACATTTTGTCTAGTCTATTAGTGAAGGCATATATTCAACATAGTGTAGGAAGGTTGTATAATGCAAATTTGAATGTAATGGTATGTCTCCAAGGGATTTTGTAGTAATTTTGGTAAATATATAATCACAGTTGTATGTTTTCCCTTGCCACATTTGATGGTATTATTGTAACAAATTTTTGGAGATGTGTGACAACATCCAAGTTGATACAAGGCTTTGTATTTGCCATTCTCTTTTGGATTATTAATTATGTCATTATGTAAGGATCTATTAGTGTCATATATGTGAAAATATGTTTGGTTCTGTTGATCCTATGCTATGTATTTTCTTTCCTCTTTGCATTCTATGACACTGTTGTCCAATGGAGTAGGCATCAGTCCATATTAGAGAGGGATCAATCACTCTTTAAAATCAAACAAATCATTCACCTCTGGTTACTTATGTGAATATATGTCTGGTTCTGTTGATTCTATGCTATGTATTTTCTTTCCTCTTTGCATTCTATGACACTGTTGTCCAATGGAGTAGGCACCAGTCCATATTGGAGAGGGATCAATCACTCTTTAAAATTAATATTGCATGGTTACTTGTTGACTAATTTTCTCCAATGCCTAGGGGTTGCACAGTGAAATAGGATTGCTATATATACATCAATTTTAGATATTCTCAGGGTTGGTCACTAAGCCAATTGTCTGGTCTGGGAGTGCGTACATAATATTCTCTAGCACCAAAACACATTTTGTCTAGTTTGTTAGTGAAGCCATATATTCAACATAGTGTAGGAAGGTTGTATAATGCAAATTTAAATGTAATGGTATGTCTCCAAGGGATTTTGTAGTGATTTTGGTAAATATATAATCGCAGTTGTATGTTTTCCCTTGCCACATTAGATGGTATTATTGTAACAAATGTTTGGAGATGTGTGACAACATCCAAGTTGATAGAAGGCTTTATATTTGCCATTCTTTGTTGCATATGAATCATTGCCGTTCTCTTTTGGATTATTAATTATGTCATTATGTAAGGATCTATTAGTGTCATATATGTGAATATATGTGTAGTTCTGTTGATCCTATGCTATGCATTTTCTTTCCTCTTTGCATTCTATGACACTATTTTCTAATGGAGTAGGCAGCAGTCCATATTGGAGAGGGATCAATCACTCTTTAAAATCAAAGAAATCATTCACCAGTCCATATGTGCATGTATATTCTCATAGTTGAATCAACTATATAAGCACTTTGTGATAGCCAGTCATTCTTAACTTAGTGATATATTTTGCAGTTAAGATGATGAGTTAGGTTTGGATATTCATTTATTTTTAGTTGTTCATCTAGTTTGAACTTAATACCTATTCAGGTATATCCCTTTGGAATATATGTCTAGAGTCTAACCTAAGCTCGAAGTGTAGAGGAGCTTACCCACTCCTGTTAGTTGGAAAAAATCCCCCTTAACTTGTTGATAAACCTCTTTCTATCACCTTGACAACAATCTCTAGCCTAGGTGATTTAGGAATGAGTAAGATTTTTGGGTTGTAGCTATTTTGGGTCCCAACAAATTGGTGCTATTTTTGGGGAGGATTTGAAAGGGTGAAGAATTAGAAGACCCCTATAATAGTTGTTGTTAGGTGCAGTTTGTTGTGTATTGAAGTTGGTAACCTATCAACTTGCGCCAATAGATTGGCATCATTTCTGGGGATAGAGTTACATTAGCCATTGATGGGTTTTTGGCATCTAGATTATTTTTCATGCCCCTCTAACAACAAGTTTGCAATTGCGCAGTTTATTGTTGTGTGTAAGTTTGGCAACCCATCAACTTATGCTAATAGATTGGCACCATTGTTAGGAATAGTTAAAGTGTTGGGTTATAAAGATTTGAAGACTCTACTGGTGTGAGAAACCCATAATCAGTTTTAAAGCCTTGAAAATTGTTATGCTTCAAGGAATTTCCTCATTCAGTGAGGTGGCAAATCTACTAACAAAAGAAAACAAAGTATTGCTACTGTGTGCATGTTTTAAAGAGATTACAACTAGTTAAGGTACATGTTTTTCTTCCTACGTTGACCATGGTTTCTTTCTCAGTAAAGGAACATGTTTGTTTACCTTTTTCCTGCACATCTAGCTTGTAGTTGTTCATGGCCAACTGGTATGGACATGGATACCCTAGGGAGGATTCTTCATGTGCATTTTGTTATGTTGTTGACCCTAGGAACTATATGACTTTTGACTATCCTAATGATACATTTTATGACCATGACCCTTATAATTTTACAAACCTAGACTTTTATGAACCCTTGCATAATAGAAATGAGTTCACTAGGCTACAATATGAAACTAAAAAAGAAAAGAAGTTTCTTGAGTCTTTGATGTAGCAAGTAAAAAAGTTAGAAAGCCAAATTAGGCAATGTTAGTCTAGGCCGCGGTATAAACCCCTTTCTACTGTTCCCAATTGCTCTTTTCCTTGACCTCCTCCTATTGCAAATAAAAATACATACAGACAACTGGACCTCTCATTGGCTAGTTATAAGCAGCAATCCATGTCCAAAACCATTTACTATCCTATGCATTTTTTTGATGGGTGTGAAGTGTGTGATGAGAAGGAACACATTGGGGCATTTTCAGATTTCATGGATTATGTTGAGAGCACATTTTTGAGCTCATTGGCTAGATTTTCTTGTGTGGGTCAAGCTATTGATCTCTAGGGTGAGGAGGAGAAAATCATTGGTGATTTTCTTAGCAACAATTTTTATACAGTAGTGTGTGTCAAGGAATACAAAATAAAGAGGCAACTTAAAGATTGTGAGTCTTTACTTGAAGTGCCTCAAATATTTGATATATATGCTAATGGTTCAAATTTAACTCTAAATCATGCCTTTGATTTAGTCATGAAGGAGTACATTAGCATCTGTAGTGCAGCTAGGCCACAAGAACTCGAATGGTCATATGACATAGCCCAACATGAAACCACACTTGGGCTGGATATGTTTCAGCTTGATGTTTCTCATCATGTTGATATTTATGCAGATCTAGAAATGCATCACACTAATATGGAACTTGAAGATGACTATTTCTATGTGAGTTAGCATGATGACGAGTCATATTATCTACAACTGTCTTGCCTTGGAATTTTTTTTTTCTATTTTCAGCATGATGATATGAATATCTATGTTTTGTATGTGCATGCATGCAAAATATTTTTATTCTTGATGTTGGGTGATCAGTGTAGCAAAGGATTGAGGGAGATCAGCTCCTTTAATAGGCTTGTCTTTCACAGAGGCAATCAACTTCACCAGTTTTTCTGCAGGGGTGGCCTACAGTGTCCTATGATTTTGATACAATCATTCTTTGAATGTATGTTATTTTGTAAATATGTTTTTTGTGTGTCCCTTAGTGTGTTTTGTGTTTTGGTCTACCTAGAGATATTCTATGGTTCTCGTTGTGCCATACAATTTTACCACACATCCCCAACTAAAGCCAGTGTTGGAACCCAAAATTACCAGTTCCTAAAATGCCATATTTAGCCCCCAAAACTGAGAAAAATCCCTCATTTTCAATCTCTTGCCTTTGAATTCAAAACTCCTCATTTAAATATGATATGAGATAGTTATTTAGGGGTTTTATGCTAAAATTTATTAATTAAATTCTTTCCCCTTGTGTTGGTTTTCTTCCTTAGAAAAAATTGAATCATTTGAGTGCTTTATCGACAAATCAACGAACTTGCCAACTAGTGAACTAGTTTACTAGTTCAAAAATTTGTTGATTCATTGATATAATCAATTTGGCAAGAAAGAAAAGTTTCTAAGGCTTCAAAGGTGTCACGTGAAGTCTTAGTGAATTTCTAAGTTCACGAACTCAAGAGTTTGTCGATGGAAAACTTCACTGACAAAAGACAAGGCAACAAAAGATACTATGATGAGTAGTTTTTTCTAAGGCACAAAGGGGGAGAAGAGATTCTATGTTAGAGAAAGCTAAGGTTCAAGAACCTCCAAGTTCATTGATTAGAGGTTCTCTGGACACAAAGTTCACTGAATGAAGGTGGAGGTTGGAGAAGATTGCGACAAGGATAAAAGTGAAGTTTGTCTAAGGAAAGAAAAAGAACAAGGCAGAGAAAAGTTAGAGTTCAAAAAATTGAAGATTTGTTGATAAAAGCAAAGTGTAAAGGTGGAAACAAAGAACAAAAGGATAAACCAAGTCTTATTGATGAATCGGTTGGTTTGTGAACTACCGATTTCACCGATAATAGTTAGCCTTTTTAGGATTTTTCTGATAGGTTCATGAAAAGGGAAGATAGATGGAAGAGAAAAAGGAAAAAGGTACAAGTGTTGGCTAGTTCAAGAAAAGTTGAATTTTCTAACAAAAGGAAAAGACAATTTTAGTTCATGAAAGGAAAATTTCACCGACCAAAAGTTGTCTGCTTTGAAATAAGGAGGATTCACTGACAAAGATAAAGGGGCAAAGTGTGTGGAAAAGTCAAGGTTCGTAAAAAATTAGTTTTGCTAATAAGGCAAACACAAGTGCATGACAAAGACTAAGGTGAACAAAGAAAAAGGATAAAACAAATTGTTCTATCAGGGAATTGATAGAAAGCCAAACTATTCAAAAGTTTGGATTTTTTGAGGTTCAGTGATGGGAAAAATGGCCAACAAAGCTAAGAGGGGAGGCTTGGTTTGAAAAAGATGAAATTTTCCAATAAGGAATATAGAGAAGAAGATGATGGCCTTGAGGTTTAGAAAATTGAAAATTTGTTGATAAAGGAAAAAGATAATATAGTTCATCATGGGGCAATTTTTCTAACAAAGTAGAAGATGGTGACAAAGATAGGGTTCAAAAGTCAAACTTTTTGATAAAGGGAAAAGGTAGCCTAGTTTAGGAAAATCACTTTTTTCTGACTAAAGGAGAAAATGAGGAAGAAAGGGTAAATGGTTTGTAGAGGAGAGACTTACCGATGGAGCAAGTGAAAGCAGTTCGTACAAAATGGATTTTGTCGACTAGGCAAAAAATTAAAGTATAAAATTAGATGCATCTCTAGTAGATTATATTTCAAACGCACGTATTTTCTCTTTGCCACCATATTCAATGCAGAGTATAGCTAATATGTACTCAAAAAATTGTTTTCTATAGAAGGATACCTTGTTGATGGCTAGAATAGTGCATGTGTACTCAAATTTAATGAAGATGGTGTATTTCAGTGATCACTATTTTCTATAGGTCCATCTAAGGATGCAACATCAATTTACAGGGCATGGGCTCCTAAGAATTCTACTGATGTTCTGACAAAGGTCATGTACCCCATTCAATATTGCATGGTTACTTGTTGATTGATTTTCTTGAATGCCTAGGGGCTACACAATGGAATAGGATTGCAATATATACATCAATTTTATATATTCTCAGGGTTGGTCGTTGAGCCAATTGTTTGGTCTAGGAATGCCAAATGAGTATTCTCTAGCACCAAAACCCATTCTATCTAGTTTGTTAGTGAAGGGATGTATTCAGCATAGTGTAGGAAGGTTCTGTAATGCAGATTTGAATGTAATGGTATTTCTCTAAGGGGGTTTGTAGTGATTTTGGTAAATATATAATCATAGTTGTATATTTTCTCTTGCCACATTTGTTGGTATGATTCTAATAGATGTTTGGATATGTATGACAGCATCCAAATTATTACAAGGGCTTGTATTTGCAATTATTTGTTGCATATGAATCATTCTAGTTGTCTTTTGGATTATTAATTATGTCCATTATGTAAGGATCTACTAGTGTCATATATGTCTAGTTCTATTAATCCTATGTTGTGTATTTTCTTTACTCCTTGCACTCTATGACTTTGTTACCCAATGAAGTAGGCACCAGTCCATCTTAGAGAGGGATCAATCACTTTTTAAAATAAAACAAATCATTCACATGTGGTTTAGGGGAGAAAACCAATTTTTCTGTGCATGTATATTCACATAGTTGAATCAACAATATAGAGGTTTTGTGACAACAGGTTGGTCTTTACTTATTGACAACTTTTGGAGTCAAGATGATGAGTTGGGTTTGGCTGTTCATTTATTTTTTGTTGTCCATCTGGTTTGAACTTAATCCCTATTCAAGTATACCCCTTTGGAATATGCCTCCAGAATCTAAGGTAAGCTTGAACTGTAGAGGATTCTACCCAGTCCTGTTAGTTGGCCAAAATCTCCCTTAACTTGTTGATAAACATCTTCCTATCACCCTGATGACAATCCCTGGCCTAGGTGATTTAGGAATTTTTTAAGGTTTTAGGTTGCAGCTATTTTAGGTCCCAACATAGTGGAAGGTAGCTTTTAAGACAAATTAAAGACTATATTAGTGGTTAATTATGCCATTTGGATTAACAAATACACCAAGTACATTTATGAGATTAATGAATAAGGTTTTAAAGTAATTTTTGGGTAATTTTTGATTATTTATTTGGTTTATATTTTAATTTTTAGAAATACTAAGGAGGACCATTTGGAGCATATTAGGCAATTACTATAGAGATTGAGGGAAGAGAAGTTTTTGATCAATGTGAAGAAGTGTAGTTTCATGAAGATAGAGTTGGTATACATGGGATTTGCAATCTTAGATAAAGGATTGAAGATGAACATAGAGAAATTAAGTTCAATTATTGAGTGGCTGACATAAGTGAATTTTGGAGAGGTAAGATCTTTTTATGGTTTCACAAATTTCTATAGGAAGCTCTTAAAAATATTAGAATTATTTATGTACCAACAACTATCACTATGAGCTAGGACAAGAAAGAGTTGAAGTGGACATCATGAAAACAAAGAAATTCTGAGTTTCTAAAGAAGGTCATAGAACAAAGTTCTAGTATTATCATTGTTAGATTTTAACAAAGTATTTCAGGTGATTGTGATCCAATTGGAAGTGCAATAGGAGTAGTGCTAATCCAAGAAGGAAGACCAATAGCATATTTTAGTGAGAAGTTCAATGAGGCTAGGAAAATATATTCAATCTTGATAAATAATTTTATGACATAATTTAAGCATTAAATAAGTGGGGACATTACTTGTTCCCAAAGAAAAGTGTTTTGTACATAGATCGTCAAGTATTGCAGTGCTTGAGTAGACAAGGTACATTGAACCTAAGACATATGATATAGGTTGAGTTTTTGAAGAGTTATACTTTTGTATTGAAGCATAAGAGTTGGAAGTCAAACACAATTGTTGATGTATTGACTAGTAGATAATTTTTTATAACATAAATGAGAGTAGACGTAGTTCTATTTGATGAATTAAAACATTTGTATGAACAAGATCCAAATTTTGTGGAAGAATGCATAGAAATTAAAGAATAGATATGTGTGGATAAAATTAAGTGGCTTGATTATTTAGTTCAAAAAAATATTTTTTAAGGCTAATAACTTGTGTATTCTAAGAAGCTCAATGTGGGAGAATTTGATTAAGGAGAAGAATAAAGTGGTTTAGTAAGACATTTTGGTGTAGATAAGATACTAGCATTAGTGAGTGAACTATTTTTGGGTGCAAATATATAAGGATGTGAGGAAATATGTTCAAATTTGTAGAACTTATCAAGTTACAAAGGGTATTAGTCAAAATTTTGGGTTGTATCAGCCATTACTAATTTTGGAGAAACCTTTGGAAGAGTAAGTATGGATTTAATATTGGATTTTCCAAGAACATAGAGAGGACATGACTAAATATTTTACAAGATGGTGCATTTTATTCCATGTAAAATGATAAATGATGTTGTACATATAGCTAATTTATTTGTGAGAGAAGTTGTGAGATTGAATGCTTTGCCAAGGAGTATTGTTTTAGATAGAGATACTAAGTTTGTTGGTTACATTTCAAGGACATTATGGAATAGGATGAAATATATTTGATATTTAGATCAACACATTATTGAAAGAATAATATGGACATAAGTTGTGAATAGGAGTTTGAGTAATTTGTTGAGATGTTTGGTTAGAGATAAGGCAGTAAATTGCCCTATGATTTTGGCATAGGTAGAGTTTGCATATAATAATTCATTAACTAGGAGCATAGGGAAAGCACCATTTGTGATGGTAATAGTCCAAGGAATGTATCAGAGTCCAAAGATATCAGTAATGAAGAGAAGTGCAAAAGTACAATAATTTTTAGAACATATGAAGAAAGTGCATATAGAGGTAAGGAGTCATGTGGAGAAGATGATTGACAAATATAAGGAGAAAGAAGATTAGAAAATAAGACATAAGGATTTTATTGTTGGAGATGAAGTGATGGTATATCTAGGAAAAGAATGATTCCTACTTGGGACATATAATAAGTTGAAGATGAAAAAGTTTTTTCCTTGTCAAATAGCCAAAATATTTTATTTAGGAAATGCATATGAAGTGGAATTACCAAAAGGTTTGGGTATATCACCAATATTCAATGTTGTAGATCTATAATAGTATCAGTGAGAGTCAATAGATAGCACTACACAAGTACAATAGGTATATCACCAATACTAAATGTTCTTTGTTATTTCACTTAATTCTATTGTGTATTGTTTCATTTGGTTGTATGGTTGGATAATCCTTCATTGGATCCTCCATCCATGAGTGCATCAGGTTTCTAATCACTCCATAACTTTTACATAATCACAAATCCATATAGAAACATAAAAGGTAACACATATAAGACAAAAGAAAGAAGTGACATGAACAAGCTAACATGTGGTCATAGTCATTGGTGTCAACATGTACCACCAAGGGAATCTTTAAATCACCCACATGATAAATAGGAACATAAAAAAAATAAACATAGAAACAAATAAATAAAACAAAAGCATAAGGTTTGAACCAATTATGTTAGAAGAATCTTCCCATGCAAGAATATCATCCACATCCCAATCATGAATATCAATATCCTCATATTAATCTTTGATTCTTGTTTTAAGGTGACCTCATGCTTATTTTGTTGTGCATGTGCAATACTAGGATTACTATGTGAATTGCATGATAAATAATTATATACACTTGATGTTGAAAGAATAGTATCATCCTACAGACATAAATAAGGGATAAAACTAAGATCCTGCATTAAAACATATATAAGATCAATGAAGACAAATAAGCATGATACAAATCATACAATTAAAAAGCTTCATTATTTAAAATTTCTTTCAGTGCAAGCATTAGAAACATCTCATCATCAGTCTAACTTTTATTTCCCAAGCATGTGGGATTATTCTTAATAGCTCAAAGGATGACTTAAAAATCATGTGACCAAAACCTTTATTACAATAAGGATTAAAAGGAAAGAGTTAGCAAGAAGGGATCCTATCATCCCATGCCTCTTCAAAAGATTTTCCCTTAAAGATGAATGGTACAAAATTACTATTGAATTTAGTGAAGGGGATCCCAAGTAGCATCTTTTGGTTACATGGAATACAACTAGATGATGATTAATGTGAGTGTGTGGTTGTGAATTTGTCATGAGAATGTATCCAACACTACTTCTAGTGAGGAAATGATAGATCCTTTAATATCTTGATGAATGTAAGAAGAATGTAAAATAAGATATTTGGCAAGAGCTTTCTTCAAATAGGAGACATGGAAAATAAGATGAATGTAAGAAGAAGGTTAGAGATCTTGATTGTAAGCTATTAGAGCAATTTGTTGAAGAACTTTTTAAGGACAATAGGACACAGGAAAAAGATTATTCTGACCTTTTATTCTCAAAGAGGACTATTTATAAGGTTAAAATTGGAGAAAAACTATAACATTGGGATATAAAGATCAGTTAGAATGATATTGGTGAGCATATTGCTTCCTATATTTTTGAGCCATATGGACATTTTCACAAAGGATCTAAAGAATACTATCCCATGTGTTGAGAGTAGTGTCCACTATATTTACTAGAGAACTTCTTGGAAAGTAAGAGAAGAGTTGATAGCTTCTAGCCATAAGGTACTTCATATGGGGTCATTATTATGGATGTGTGATACGAGGTGTTGTACCACCATTTTTCCTTTGGTAACCACTTGATCTAATAGTGTCATTTCTTAGAGGTAAAACATTATAGACATGTTTCCAAGAATTTGTTGATTTTTTTTTTAATTTTGACCAACTATTTAGGGGTAATACCTAGATTTTATCTTCATTGTTCTTCTAATTAAACTAAATAATTCTTTCGTGAAATAGCTTGTAAATGTTGACTCATGATTTGTGACTATAGAAAAATAGATGCCATGAAGATAAAAAATATTGTCAATAAAGCTTTGGGATATGGTGGAAGAGGTGTAGGGGTAGGCCAAGGAACAAAAGTGGGAAGATTTGGATAAATTATCAACCACCAATAGTAATGAAATTTGTCTCTATATTTTGAAGGGCCCTCAATGAGGTTTGTGGAAATATCTATCTAAATCTTGGTAGGAATGGTAAGTGGTTGTTATAAACCTCAATTTCCCATTATTTCACCCTTATGACATTTGCAAGTATCACATTCAATTTTGAACCACTTGATATCCTCCTTAATCACATGTGATGTTATCCTTTAATGAACCCACTCATATGTTTTCTAAAATCTTAAATGACCAACTAAAAAAGATGTGTGAAGTTTGAGAAGAATTTTATGATGTTTGGAACAAAGTTGGGAAGTAAAAAAAGTTATCCTTTATGCTATAAATGTTGTCCATCCCAAGAGAGGTTGGGTGATAAAGTGTAATTTGTATATAGTTGGTTGATATGTTGTGTGGTTGAGTCCCATTGCCATTGTTGTTATAGGTCTTGCATCCATTTATAAAGTGACATGGAAACTACACATAGGGAAACATTGTGATTAAATTAGTGGGAGAGAGAATTCAATATCAAATTCTCCTTTCCACTCTTATAAGTGATCTTATAGTCATATCCGATGACTTTGGTGACCCATTTATGATGAGAGTACCCTTTGCTCCAAGAACATTCTAAGACTATGGTGATTTTTTTTAAACATAAATGTCGCCCGAATAAATATGGATGGCACTTATTGATGACATGTAATATTGTTGGGATAAGGTTCTATTAACCTTGTAAATCCCAATATTGTATTTATTCCATTTATTATATGTAATTTGTAATTATCCATGATGAGATGTACTAGTTTCACTGGCAGGGGTAATTTTAGAGTCATTGGAGGTTATTATGGAGTGACATTTACTGTTGGAAAATGTAAATACTCATAGTAAATGAGGGTAGGTGTTCCCCATGGAGAATATACTATTTTTGGCATGTATGACAACTAGCATAATGTTTGGTAAGTGAATCTATGACATATGCAAGTTGTCATAAGATTCTGATACGATGCATATGACAGATATGTTAGTTGTATATTTGCTATATTTAGCCCAAGGTTCCTATCTTTGAAAGATACTATTTTATGGAATCTATGATGGTTATGAAACGTCATAAGATGTTGTAAGAGGCTAGATTTATTCTTGGGCCCCCAACCTTTGCATGGCTATTTTTGGACAAGTGTAAGATGCTTGTAAGATGGTAATTAATGTTTACAGGTTAGAGAATCTTTGGAGAGAGAAGGTGAATGCCTAGAATGGAGTGGAAAATTTTTCTATAAGTATTTTCCATTTATTTGTTGCTGTAATACAAATTTTAGGTACTCAGGTGCTATAGGAATGTTGTCAGATTGAAGACTAAAGGAAAGATTGGTGGTGTTGTTGTTAGACTTAGGGCACACAACTGAGAGGAGGGTGAATCAGTTGTGAAAAACTTTCTCCAATTAAACACTTAAATCTTCTTAGTGATTAGCAGTATATTAATCATGAACCATAATGCATCCAAATCAAAAGTAAAAACACATCAACACATAAGACACCAAGATTTTGACGTGGAAAACCCAGTTAAGGGAAAAAGAATGTGGTGATTAACCCAAGTTTGTATTCTCTGTTAGAAGAATAGAAAGAACAAAATGGCACATGCCAATTAGGGCTTACTACCTAAGCACACTGCTCACAAGAGGCTCACTATCTACAAGAGACACACTGTCTACAAAGAAATAAATATCACATACATGGACTGGAGAATAGCATCGTCACCATGCTTGAATCAGTTCCATTTAGGCCCAATACTTCTGCTCTGCCTATCACTCTCCTCCTTCCTACCACTCTCTCATCACCACTAGGACAACTTCAAACTAACTTCACAATCCCTTATTTATACAAGGCATCAACTTAGGAATGATCATCTAAGTTAGCAAACATCCATGAGATCATCCATAAGAGGCATAATTCATCCAGTCAGCCTGTCTTAGGTAGAACACCATCATTCGAAAGTTACTCTTCAATTGTAAGCTCCAACTTCAATGCCTAAATCAAAGAACTAGGCATGATCCAAAGACCTCCACAAGCTTGCCTGAATCACCAAGAACATCCACACTTCTGCTTACTAAAATCCTTCTCTCCTTCATCTAGAACCTCAAGAACACAGTCTGTCATTACTGTCACAAAGGAATAGATGCTTGCGGACCTTCAAACCATGAACCAATCTAGTTGATACACCACAAAGACTTCCTCAGCACTCCCTCAAATCTACAGAACAGGAAAATTCATTTCTGAATCTCACCGGACCTTTCTTGTTACACTCTGTCACCTCTGAACACCTACTGAAACTAGTTTTACTTAAGCAGCCACAACTTCTTCATATCTTCATGCAGACCTCTGAAATCTCTACTAGATCACCTAAAGACACATATCTACAAACCCTTTAATCTGTATCCTCTGATCTTCATCCTATCTTGGACTTTTGCCTTACTATCATCACTATTCTTCATTGTTCCTGATTGAGACTAATTTTCTCAATATCCTTAGCTCATGGCTCATCCAAACCTTATCATTAATGCAACAGGAGTATGTTGACATCAATGATAACACCAATTAGGCCCATACTTGTAACAATCTCCCCCTTTGTCATTGATGGCAACATAAGATGTGAAAAACTATTTTAACCATCAAGACAAGAACTTCTCCTTACTGTCACAACTCCCCCTATCAGTAACAACCATTCACATGTCTTCTCTCCCTTTACTGCTCCCCCTTTGATCAGCAACCACTTTTTTTCACATGCCTTCTCTCCCCCTTTGACATCAATGGCAAAGGGCACATACTTGCAATTCCAACACTTTAGAATCATACCTGTTGCTCCCCCTGAGTAGCAGCTCCCATCAATCTGGATCACAAGATATGACTGTGATATCCACCAGACTGATGCACCTCAGTGCACCTTAGTTCATCATCGGAGGGGCAATAACCTCTAACTTTTCCCTGAGATACTCAAAAGAGTCCTTAGGAAGAGGTTTAGTAAAGATGTCTGCAATCTGATTCTTAGAGGGCACAAACTCCAATCTGACTTCATTCTTGTTCACTTGCTCTCTCAAAAAGTGAAACTTAATGGATATATGTTTAGTTTTTGGATGCAACACCGGATTCTTGGATATGTTAATTGCACTTGAATTATCACAGAAAATTGTGATAGGCTCCTCATATTCCACTTTGATATCTCTTAGCACCTATTTCATCCACAAAACTTGAGTGCAACTACCTACTGCTGCAATATATTCTGCTTCAGTTGTAGACAGAGATATTGCCTCTTGTTTCTTGCTTAGCCAAGCAACCAATCTCTTCCCCAAAAAGAATGCTCCACCACTAGTGCTCTTCCAGTCATCCACATCTCCTGCCCAATCAGCATCTATATATGCATGAAGAGAGAAATCATGGTCTTTAGGATACCACAGACCATACTCAACCATCCCTTTTAGATATCTAAAAATCTTCTTGATTTCCATGACATGGGATTCTCTAGGATCAACTTGGAATCTACAAACAAGACCAACAACTTGCATAATATCTGGTCTAGTTTGAGTGAGATACAACAATCCTCCAATCATTGATCTATACTTTGTCTAGTCTACCTTAGGAGAGTCATCATCTTTGCTCAACTCACATCTGGTTGCCATGGGAGTATTCATTGGCTTTGAATCTTCCATCCCAAATTTCTTCAACAATTCTTTCACATATTTGGTCTAAGAAATGAAGATTCCTTTCTTTGTTTGAGTGATTTGCAAACCCAAGAAGAAATTCATTTTACCAAGCATAGACATCTCAAAGTCACTTTTCATTTGATTTGCAAAAGTTTTACACATACTATCTCTTCCTCCAAAAATGATTTCATCAACAAACACCTCAAGAATCAAGATGTTTTCATGATAAATTTTGGAATATAATTTACTGTCAGCAGTAACTTTGTTGAAACCAATCTTCAAAAGATGCTTGTCCAATCTTTCATACCAGGCTCTTGGGGCTTTCTTTAATCCATACAGTACCTTCTTCAACTTGTAGACCATATCACCATGATCAGACAATTGAAATCCATCTTGTTGCTCTATATACACTTCTTCTTCCAAGTCACCATTTAGGAAGGCAAACTTGACATCCATCTGATATACCTTGAAATCCTTAAAGGAAGCAAAGGCAAGAAATAATCTAACTGCTTCAATTCTTGCCACCAAAGCAAAAGTTTCTTCAAAATCAATTCCTTCTATTTGAGAGTAGCCCTTGCAGACCAATCTGGCTTTATTTTTGATTACTTCACCAACTTCATTTAGTTTGTTCTAAAAGACCCATTTGGTTCCAATCACATTCTTGTTTCTAGGTTTGGGAACAAGATCCCAAGTATGATTTTTCTCTATTTGCACTAGCTCTTCCTCCATTGCTTTAGTCCAATTTTCAACATTGCATGCTTCATTCACTTTCTTAGGTTCAATCTTTGAAATCAAACAATACTCTTCTAAGTCTTGAGCAATTCTTCTTCTTGTTAGTACTCCTTTACTTTTATCACCTATGATCTGATCTTCAGAGTGGTTCAGTCTTACATACCTGTGAACTTTAGGAATTTCTTGCACTTTTGATTCTTGATCTGGCTCATTGATACTCATCTCTTCTTCCTAGTTTACTGGAGTAATTTGAATTTGACTAACAGAGGAGGCTTCGACTCCTTGAGTCAGAACACCATTGTGATCATCTTCATCATATTCATAAAACCTTGAGGGTTTCTCAATTCCTTCATCAACCTTTACATTTGTACTTTCTATCATCTTTCTCAATCTTTTGTTATAACACCGGTATGCTTTGCTTTGAGTAGAGTAACCCAAGAATATTCCTTCATCACTTCTAGCATCAAACTTTCCTAGGTCTGCATCTCTTTTGATGTAACATTTGCTACCAAAAACTCTGAAATACCTTATAGTAGGAGTGATACCAAACCAAAGTTCATAAGGAGTCTTACCAGTATTGCTTCTAATTTGAACTCAATTGAGAGTATAGACTGCAATGCTGACAGCTTCTCTCCAATAGAACTAAGGAACATTTGCTTCCATCATCATGGTCCTAGATGCTTCTTAAATGGTCTGGTTCTTTCTCTCCACTACTCTATTCTGCTGTGGAGTCCTAGGAACAGACAACTGTCTCTTTATTCCATGTTTCTCATAGAACTCTATGAATTCACCGGATGTGAATTCTCCACCTCTATGAGACCTCAGACACTTCAACTTTAATCCGGTTTCATTCTCTACCATAGCCTTGAATATTTTGAATTTCTCAAGAGCTTCTAATTTCTCTTTTAGAAAGGTTACCCACATCATCTGGGAATAGTCGTCAATTAGCAGCATGAAGTATCTATCACCTTGAATACTCCTGATTCTTGCCAGACCGCAAAGATTAGTATGAACTAAGTCCAATAATTTGGTAGAAGATAGTTGCTTACTTTTGAAAGTGACTCTGCTCAGCTTACCCAACTGACATTCTTTGCACAAGTTATTAGTAGGTTTCACCAGTTTTGGAAGATCTCTTACAGCCTGAGTATTGCTTATCTTGATGATATTATCAAAATTCACATAACACGTCCTCCTATGCTACAACCAACTTTGATCAATTTGAACAAACAAGCAACTTTTGTGAGTACCAACCAAGTGAAAGATATTACCTTTAGTTTGAGTACCGGATGCAATCTTTGTTCTAGAATTTTTAAAGATCTTGCATTTTTTTCTTCTTGAACTAGAGATCATAGCCTTTGTCCACCAACTATCCAACACTGAGAAGATTGTACTTCAATCCTTCAACATATAGTACATTACTAGTTTTGTTCCTTCCATCAAGAGAAATAGTTCCTCTACCTCTGATTCTACCAGCAAAATTATCACCAAACTTTACCACTCCTCCTTCATACCTTTACAAATCTATGAACTTATTTTTGTCACCTGTCATATGGTGAGAGCAACCACTGTCAATGACCTAATCATCCTTTTCTTCAACTTGGGCATCCAGAGCTCTTTCCATAGTCTTATGATTGATAGACACAGAGGACATTGGATGTTCTTCCTTGATGGCAATGAACACCCATTCATTTCCGGATTTGTTTCCTATCTTTGATTCATCATCTGTTACTCCTTCATTATCATCTTCTTCATGAACATAGTAACAATTCTTTTGGAACCTTGATCTGTTAGGATTTGGCCTTGAAAATATTTCCGGACACCTTGAGGCAAAATGACCATTCTTATTGCAATTAAACACTTAAAAGGTAATTTTCCTTCATACTTATTGGATCCTCTTGGCAGCCTTTTTGCAATAAGGGCTTCAAGTTGAGCAGTTTCTACTTCTTCTTCTTCCAGGTCTTTTCTTGCTTTTTCATACCATGACAATTTCCTTGATGAGTTCTCTCCCAGATCAAACCTTTGTTTACCTTCTACAGAGGCACTTGCTTTGAATGCAGATTCAATCTTGGGGGGGTCATCTCCAAACTCTGTCATTTCAAATGCAGCTAATTTCCTAGCCAATTGATCTCTTGTGACAGTTGTATGGGATCTGAATTCTTCAATGGTAGCAGCCTTGATTTTGTAAGAAGCAGGTAGGGATCTGAGAATTTTGCCGACAATCTCATTTTCATCCAAGACTCCATCAGCATTTCTAATTCAACAAACTAGCTTATTCACTCTTGGCATAAAAGTGGTAATATTTTCATCATCTCTCATCTTCAGATTTTCAAATTTCCCTTTCAGGCTCTGTAACCTTGCACATTTAACATACTGGTCTCCTTCATGCAAAAGTTCCAGTTTTCAGCATCTGTGATTTCACTTGTGGATTTTGGGCCACCTTGTGGAGGTACATACTATTTTGTAACCATAGACCAGTACGCCATTTCCACACATTGCAAATGACACTTCATGCGACCTTTCCATAGATTAAAATTTGTTCCATCAAACTTTAGGCTATCCTTCTTGTAAGACGACATCCTGGATCTCCTCAAATGATTAAGCTCCTTTTAGAGGAACTTGGCTCTGATACCAATTGTTTGACTTAGGGCACACAACTGAGAGGGGGGGTGAATCAATTGTGCAAAACATTCTCCAATTAAACACTTAAATCTTCTTAGTGATTAGCAGTATATTAATCATGAACCATAATGCATTCAAATCAAAAGTAGAAACACATCAACACATAAGATACCAAGATTTCGATGTGGAAAACCTGGTTAAGGGAAAAACCATGGGGTGATTAACCCAAGTTTGTATTCTCTATTAGAAGAATAGAAAGAACAAAATGGCACATGCCAATTAGGGCTAACTACCTGAGCACACTGCTCACAAGAGGCTCACTACCTATAAGAGACACACTGTCTACAAAGAAATAAATATCACATACATGAACTAGAGAATAGCATCTTCACCATGCTTGAACCAGTTCCATTTAAGCCCAATACTTCTGCTCTGCCTTTAACTCTCCTTGCTACCACTTTCTCATCACCACTAGGACAACTTCAAACTGACTTCGCAATCCCTTATTTATACAAGGCATCAACTTAGGAATGATCATCTAAGTCGGCAAACATCCATAAGATCATTCGCAAGATGCATAATTCATCTAGTTGGCCTGTCTTAGGAAGAACACCATCATTCGGAAGTTACTCTTCAAATGCAAGCTCCAACTTCAATGCAAACCACCAACATGAACTAGGTACGATCCAAAGACCTCCACAAGCTTGCCTGAATCACCAACAACATCCACACTTCTTCTGCTTACTAAAATCCTTCTCTCCTTCATGCAGAACCTCAAGAACATAGTCTATCATTACTGTAACAAAAGGAATAGATGCTTGTGAACCTTCAAACCATGAACCAATCTAGTTGATACACCACAAAGACTTCCTCAGTACTCCCTCAAATCCATAGAATAGGAAAATTTATTTTCAGATCTCACCAAACCTTTCTTGCTACACTCTATCACCTCTGAACACCTACCGGAACTGGTTTTACTTGAGCGGCCACAACTTCTTCATATCTTCATGCGAACCTCTGAAATCTCTACTAGATCACCTAAAGACACATATCTACAAACCCCTTAATCTGCATCCTCTGATCCTCATCCTATCTTGGACTTTTGCCTTACTGTCATCATTGTTCTTCACTGTTCCTAATTGAGACTAATTCTCTCAATATCCTTAGTTCATGGCTCATCCAAACCTTATCATTAATGCAACAAGAGTATGTTGACATCAATGAAAACACCAGTTAGGCCCATACTTGCAACAGTTGTTGTATTGTACAATCTTTTGTAGATTAATACAAACATTGGGCCTCTTTCTTGTGTGGAGTTTTTTACCCATAAGGGTTTTCTCCACATTAAACATTGTGTCATTGTGTCTTGTGTTGAGTTCTTCAGTTTGGCATTTTCTCTATAGTGGGTTTATGTTTTGTTAAAATCTCCATAGTTAATACACACTTAAAGATTGCTGAAATTTATTCAAATCAGATTTCCATTAAAGTAGTGTTGCTTTCATTTCTAACATTTGGTATCAGAACCTGGCTAGATTTGACTCTTGGGTGGTAGTATGGAAGTTGTAGCTGCAGTGGGAGATTTGGTTGTGTCTGATTTGTAGATCTTGTGTTGTTATTATGGTTGTATCCATCATTGCATCAACCTCTCGAATGGACATTAAGAAGTTCAATGGAACGAGGTATGAGTTGTAGAAGTTGAAAATGGAAGATTTGTTGGAAGAAAGAGACCAATGGTTGGCTATTCAAAAAGAGAAGAAACCTGATGATGTCTCTTCGAATGAGTGCACTAGACTAGATAAGAAGGCATGGGGAACCATTCGTTTGTGTCTTTTAGATTTCATGCTCCTGAATGTCACAAAGGAAGAGACCGCATACAAATTATGGAATTGGTTGGGTGAGATCTACCAAGCCAAGAATATGGTAGATAAACTTTATTTAAAAAGGAAGTTGTTTTCTTTGAAAATGAAAGAGGGTGAGTCAGTTGCAGAGGATTTAAATTCCTTTAATTTGTTCATGAGTCAGCTTACATTATTAGATGTTGAAGTTGATGAGGAAGATAAATGTATCTTACTTCTTTGTTCTTTACCTGAATCATGGGAAAATGTCATTTTGGCTATCATTGCTAACCTCACAGATCCAAAGTTGGATGCTCTTGTTGCATTTTTACTAGCACATGAATTAAAGAAGAAGAGTTCAGATAGAGGGAGTTGATTTTGGTGAGTTATTCTCTCCTGTTGCTAAATTGTCTTCTATTAGATTTCTCTTATCCATTGCTGCAACTTATGATTGGGAGATTGCGCAAATGGATGTTAGGACTATGTTCTTACATGGAGATCTTGAAGAAGAAATTTATATGCAACAACATATAGGTTTTGAGGTTAAAGGAAAAGAACATTGGGTTTGTAGGTTAAAGATGTCTCTTTATGGTCTAAAATAGTCCCCCATAATGTGGTATCAAAATTTTGACTTATTTGTTTTGAAATTGGGTTTTTTTAGAAGTGAGGAGGATCACTATGTTTACATTTAGTGTGTTGATGATTTTATACTATTTATTGCTTTGTATGTTGATGACATGTTGTTTTTCAACAATACTAAGGGTATAATCAGTGAGCTTAAAGCCCAACTTACAGGAGCATTTGAGATGAAGGATCTTGGTGCTGCAAGGTATATTTTGGCAATGGGGATCAAGAAGGACAGAGTTAACATAAAGCTTTACTTATCACAAAGTAAGTATGTGAATACTATTTTGCAGAGGTTTAGTTTGTAGGACTATAACCTAGTTAGAGTTCCTTTACCCATTGGTACTAAGCTTTCATTAGATATGTGTCCAAAGACTGAGGATGATCTTGAGGATATGTCTAATGTGCCATATGCTAGTGCTATAGGGAGTTTGATGTATGCAATGGTTTGCACTAGACTAGATATTGCCTAAGTAGTGGGAGTTTTGAGCATATTTATGTCTAACCTTGGTAGACAGCATTGGAACTATGCAAAGAGGATGTTTAAATATTTTACAGGTACTCCTGATCATTGTTTGGTTTATTCTGGTACTGATAGTACTGATAAATCTTTAGACATATAGGGTCTTGTTGATGCAGATTGGGCAGGTGACTTGGATAGTCAAAGGTCCACTAGTGACTATGTGTTTACTTTGTTTGGAGGTGCAGTGAGTTGGATGAGTAAGAGGCAGCCCACAATTCATTTATCCACCACAAAAGAAGAGTATATGGTTTCTAATCATGTCTCTAAGGAGGTAGTTTGGTTGAGGAGACTGTGTACAGGTATTGGTTTTAATTGCAGGGTCATTCAAATTGGTTGTGATAGCCAGAGTGCTATCTATTTGGCCAAGAATCCCATGTATCATCTTCAGACTAAACATGTTGATGTTTAGTATCACTTTGTTTGAGAGTTGGTTGCAAATGGATAGATTGAGATGAATAAGATAGACAATTAGGAGAATGTTGTAGATTCATTAACCAAGCCTGTGAGCACAAAGAAGTCTATATGGTGCAAAGAGGCCATGGGCCTTATTTCTAGTGCCTAGTTATTTTTCATTTGATTTCCTATGAGTTGATTTACAATATATAATCTCAAGTGGGAGAATATTGGGATGAGGTTCCATTAACCTTGTAAATCTCAATATTGTATTTATTCCATTTATTATATGTAATTTGTACTTATCCATGAGGAAATGTACTAGTTTCACTGGCAGCGGTAATTTTAGAGTCACCGAAGGTTATTATGGAGTGACATTTACTGTTGGAAAATATAAAAAATCATAGTAAATGAGGGTAGGTGTTCCCCATGGAGAATATACTATTTTTGGTATGTATGACAACTTTCATAATGTTTGGTAAGTGAATCTATGACAGCTACAAGTTGTCATAAGATTCTGAGATTCTATGACGCATATGACGGATATGTTAGTTGTATATTTGTTATATTTAGCCCAAGGTTCCTATCTTGGAAAGATACTCTTTTGAGGAATCTATGATAGTTATGACATGTCATAAGATGATGTAAGAGGCCAGATTTAGTCTTGGGCCCCCAACCTTTGCATGGCTATTTTTGGACAAGTGCAAGATGCTTTTAAGATGGTAATTAATGTTTACAGGTTGGAGAATCTTAGGAGAGAGAAGGTGAATGCCTAGAATGGAGTGGAAGAAAATTCTATAAGTACTTGCCATTTATTTATTTCTCCATTACATATTTTAGGTACTCAGGTGTTGCAGGAATGTTGTTGGATTGAAGACTGAAGGAGAGATTAGTGTTGTTGTTGTATTGTACAATCTTTTGTAGATTAATACAAACATTGGGCCTCTTTCCTATGTGAAGTTTTTTACCCACAAGTTTTTTCTCCATGTTAAGCACTATGTCATAGTATCTTGTATTGAGTTCTTCATGTTTGGTATTTTCTCTGTAGTGGGTTTTATGTTTTGTTACAATCTCCATTGTTAATGCACACTTAAAGATTCTCAAATTTATTCAAATCAGATTTCTGTTAAAGTAGTGTTGCTTTCATTTCTGACAAATATGGCCATCATCTCTTTTTATAGGTGGATAAAACCAATTTTCACATTGATAGGGCCTTGTTGGTGAATTTGATAGGATGTCTATCTTATATGAGAATGACACTAGTGTCATTGCTAAAAGCGTCACTTTTAATGACAAATGCATTGGAAAAAAATTGGCATGGCTAAAATAGGTGTTGTACACATAGCCTATTTGAGTAGCTCAAAGGAATGTTCTACTATAGTGGTCTATGAGAAGGATTGCTTTTTGAGAAAGGGAGTCAATGGAGTGATAGTTTTCCATAGTCTTTGAGAAATTTCTAATAATAGCCAGTGAGAACCAAAAATCAATAGAGGGTTATGAGTGTCTTGGATGTTGGTTAATTTTGCATGGTGTAAATTTTTCTGAGGCTAATTATAGCACTTTCTAGGGAGACAATATTACCAAGGAACTCAATTTACTTTTGACCAAAGGAGCACTTGGAGCACTTAGCACATAATTGATTTATAACAATGAGTTGTAATGCTACATCAAGGTGTTGTAAATGCTCCACCAATGATTTTTTATAAATATAAATTTCATAAAAGAATACTAAAATGAATTTATTAATGAATGGACAAAATATTTTGTTCAATAATCCCTAGAATGTGGATGTGGATCGGTGAGTCCAAATGTCATGACTAGAAATTCTTAATGACCATTGTAAGGTTAAAAATTTAATACCTTTCAATTTTAACACTACAAATTGTACTTAATTTAGTGTCCACCTCCCATAGAATGTTTTAGCTGAATTGTAGCCTAGCCTTAGCCTTTTACCTACTCCTAGTTTTGACATTATGTTGGGTTTCTATATGTTTTAATCCTCATTTTATGTTTTGCAATGTGTTTACCTATGTTCATGCTATGCTTCATTCCTATCCTATGGAGTTTTTGAGTGCAGTGTACTTTGATGCTAGAATTATGTGACGATATCCATGTGATGGATTAACATCCTTTGATTGTACAATTATACAATGTGTATTTTTGACTTGTTACTGTTATTTTAGCTTCTAGATATGCTTTTGTAACAACTATATGCTCATTTTTTGAAGTTGAATAGCTACCTTTTCATGTTTGGGGTTTCTATTGGTCTTACTTTACATTCTTCCACCATGGAACATGCATTCTCTCATGCAAGTTTGAACTATCTTTGGCTTCTTGTATTTTTAAACATTCTCTTTGTCTCTATAACATATTGTGACATTCTAGCATCCTATTACACATCCTTGGCTTTGTGACTATTTTCCATTGTCATTGTGAAGACTAGTTTACTATTATTTACTCCTCCCATGTTTGTTCTTTAGTATATTTATTGTTTCCTTTGGCACTACTGGAGAAACCACCTCCTACGTCAACCACATTGACTAGGGTGTTAGGATCTTTGTTGACTAGAGATTCTTAGCACTTATATATTTATCATTATTTTTCTTAGTCCTAGACACATGTAGGATAAGTGCACACATTATTCCAATATTTTATTTATGTTACTTCCCATGGAGGTTGAAAGACCAAAATAGGTGTTTTACCATTCTTGTAAATCTCCCAAGTAATTGCAACCATTTTTACTACCCCAATTATGGGTACTTTATGGCTCTACAACCATACAAAGGTTTCATTTTCTATCTTCCGCTTATCTGTCGTTTAAATAGTTCATTTCAACTAGTTAGTTTGAATTGATTTCATCATTTCTATATGTTTTTGGATACCTTTAGGATCTCTATTTTGTAGTTTTACTTTTCTATGAGCAAATAGAATAGGTCCAAGTGAACAAATTGAGTTTTCATCTATTCTAGGACAACTTGTATAAATGGCATGACAACAATAACTAGGATGAAAATGCATTAAACATATTTCTTGTTGAAAACCTGAAATACTGAGAGGGGGGGACATGAACCAATATTCCCTTAAACCAATTAGATATAAGACATTTCAAACCATTTAGCATATTCAATTGTCATGAAGTAAGCTATGCATGAAAAATGAGACTAAAAACCATAACACATAGACACCAAGATTTTTACATGGAAAACCCAAAAAGAGAAAAACCATGGTGAGGATTAGCTCACAATATATTATTACCAATTAATGTATTATAGAAATACTCACTACTGGTGGACTCACTGTCCAAATGGACTCATTGTCCACTAAGAGAAAGAATAGGGAGAGAAGAAAGAAATGGATCACTGCCAATATTTTGAACTATTACAATTGCTTCTATAAATGCATTAAATATAGTTCCAATGAATTACAATTAGAATTCTCTTCAACTGGTCTGAACTACAACTCTGCTTTACTATGCAATCACACTGTCTCCTCTTGTTCTTTCTCAATTCACATTTTTAGGTACTTGTCATATCATTCTACTTACGCATACTCATCATTCCATCCTTATCCTTCACCAAAGCATCAAACATGAACCTCTATATATATCTACTTCTTTTATAGCCTCAACAATGTCGTCCCAAATGGATGTATCATACAAAACATGCCAAATAAAACATAGGTCAAGGTGGACCTAAATTAGCCCCTTCTTAACTTCACAAAACATGTTTACCTTCTTTTAAGTCCGCTTTACTCATATCATTAGTTAAGTCGGCCTGTTTGAGTGTAACATGTAGAACAACACTAGTTGGCCTCAAAATGCATTGCAGAGATGATGCAGAGGGAATACAAGGACTATAACAAGATTTCAGTCCTTCAATGGTATCTCAATCTATATTCTATTATTTCCCTTTTTTTGAAACCTATCTCACTAGTCTCAAACCCTTAACAAGACCTAATGGGCACTTTGAATGCCAAATTCTTTTTTGATGCCTTCTATTCTTTCATAACCCTCCAAAACACTCTATAGGGTGTTACCAAACCCTAAATTTCCTATGATAAACTCAACAAGGACAATTTTCAACAAACCCTCAACCTACTAGGGTTCTTGACAGTCTTTTATGACAACAACACATAGAGTCTTAAATAACTCACTCATGCAGAGGTTTCATAAACTCTACTTTGGTAGACACTTAGAACACATCTAAATGAAGACATTGTCCATGTTTTATGAATTTTCAATGGTGGAAACAAAAGCCATGAATTTTTTTCTAATGCTGAAAACCCTAGGTTAGAAACAAGGTTGTTAGTGGTATTTTTGCCATAACCTGATCAAAACAACTTGAAATCAAACTAAACCAATTGAATTTTACTTGTACTTCATTATTATTTAAATTTCATGCATTTTTAGGTTGTACTTGATCTTTATAGGGCTATACAATAGAGTTTTCTTGTTGTATTTCAGAAAAATAGTAAAAAAAATGATATGAAAATAGGGGTTTCATGCACAACAACACCATGAAATCACCAAATAATGATTGCATTAATATTGTAAAACAATGTTCTTACTGTTCACACATTTTCACACCTGTATCAATACCGTACATGTACATACAATAGTATTTTAAACTATTTTTAGCAGAAAACTATCATAAAATGTGAAGGAAATAGGGTACAACAGAAAGAAAACTATTTCAACATCTTCTTTGAGTATTCTCCTTCATTCTCCTTCATGAATAATGAATGAAAATCAGTTATCATCGAATACGTTTGTCTTTTTTTCCCAAAACCTAACAATATTGTCTTAAAAACTTAATCATATGTTATCAAAGTTGAGTTTTTTCACCTATATCAGTACCTAGACTTGAAAATAACATGTGAAAGAGACCCAACATGGGTTTTCATGGTCTTTAAAGACCTTATTGGACTCAACAAATGAAAAACTACAACTAAGGAACAAACCCCAACCTTTTACAAGCCAAAAAACACGTAGAAAATTCAAATTTGTATTTTGGCGGGAAAAACAAAATTTAAATTCCTAGGCCTATTTACACAACGTAGACTATTGAAAATGATCCTAATGGATCCCCTAAGACCTCTAAACACACAATTAGGAATTTTAACAACAAAATATCCAAAAAAAATGACTATGAGTGATGCTCTTGCATCATACTCCCAAGGAAAAAAGAAAGAAACTCAGATTCCACCTAAAAAGAGGTCTAGAACAGTGTGTCCATACTTGATGATGTCTACTTCAATCATCCATGTGGCATATTTATATGGTAGCCCCTTCCACTTGACTAAATATTGAAAGGGTTGCTTTCCTCTAGTTTGCTTGATCTCTTTGGTGTTAAGAATACACTTTAACTCAGTTGGTTTAGTGTGCGGTAGGTCCTCTATCTAATCAACATCTGACATAGACTATATACCTACTCCTTCATCAACATTTGCATCTCCTTTGTAAGGGTATAAGTTAGGAACATTGAAAATTTTTGATATGCCTACTCCAATAGGCAATTCAATCTCATATGCATTGTTCTTTTTTCTCTTCTTCCAATTGTGTTGCATTCTTGGCTCTTCATCCTCAACATGTTTGTATTGGTTTTCTCTGAGTTTCTTAGTTTGCTTTTATTTGTTGGCCTCTTTTTTCTTGTATTTTATCCTTCTTATTTATTTCTTAGTTGTAAGACACCAAAATTCTATCTCTTATTCATAGGTGTCATTAATACTGGCCATTTCTACATCTTCTGTTCCTTGTGTGTGTTTCCTTATTGGTGCCTTCCTCTAAAGTTCTCTTATTAGTTCTTCACTCACTCTTACTCTCTCCTTATCTGAAAAACACTCATTAATTTCATTCATGTCAATCCCAAGTAGCTTCCTTTCCTAATTTGGTTCATTTTCTAACTTGTGATAGGAAGCTTCCTTCATTGTCTCTTCATTAGTCTCTTCTTCAACTACTTTTTGTACTTCTTCCTCTCTCCCTTCTTGCTTATTTTTTGTCATTTTCTCCACAATGAGAACTCCCTTCATCACTTCCTATGCATGTTTCTCTCTTGGAAACCCCACTTCCTTTTTATGTTGCTCATTTTGTAACTCTTTGCTTTCAAAACCTCTACAGTTTTCTCTCATACTCGTATCTTCTCTTCTCAATACAGGCATCTTTTGTCTTCTTTTTTTCTCCATGATCAAATTTATAGGCCATTTCACCTTATTTTTCATGGGCCAACACATAACATATTCTTGATATCATTCTTCAAGCCACTCTTGTACTACAAGCTTAATATCTCTTCTCAACTCTACCATTTGCCTATCAAACTCTGCATCTTGTTTCTTCATATTCATTTTCATATTACCTTTCTTCTTGAGGTTTTCTTTCCTAGCATCCTATTACAAATTTTTTTCTTTTTCATATACATGTTGCATCCTCTTATTTTCTTTTTTTCTTGATACCTTACCTAGGGATTCTCTTCTTTTTTCTCGTTGCCTAGTCTTTTGGTACCCAGGTTACTTTCATTAACATGTCACTCTGTAACACACATATCTATCCAAGAATCTATGAACATAACTAACTTCTTCATCACACCTTTTTGAAACTCTCTTCTTCTTCCCAGACCTTCAATCTCTGATACCAAAAATTATGCTGAAGGAATATAAGGACTATAACAAGATTTTAGTCACTACAAAACCTTCAATGGTATCTGAATCTATACCTTGTTCTTTCCTTTTTTTTCAAACCTGTCTCACTAGTCTCAAACCCTTAACAAGACCTAATGGGAAATTTGAATGCAAATTGATTTATTGATGCCTTCTAGTCTTTCATAACCCTCCAAACCACTTTATAGGGTCTTACCAAACCCTAACTTTCCTATGATAAACTCAACAAGGGTAATTTTCACCAAACCCTCAACTGACTAGGGTTCTTGACAGTCTTTTATGACAGTAGCACACATAGTCTTAAATAACTCACTCATACAGAGGTTTCACAAAATCTCCTTTGGTAGACACTTAACACACATCCAAATGAATACTTTCACCAAGTTTTATGAATTTTCAATAGTGGAATCAAAAGTTATGAATTTGTTTCTACTCTTGAAAACCCTAGGTCAGAAACAGGGCTTTAGTGGTATTTTTGACATAACATGATCAAAACAACTTGAAATCAAACCAAACCAATTGCATTTGACCTGTAACTCAGTTTTATCCAAACTTCAATAATTTTCAAGCTATACCTAATCTATGCAGGACTATACAATAGAGTTTTCTTGTTGTATTTCAAAAAATAGTCAAAAATGATATGAAAATAGGGTTTTCTTGCACAAAAACACCATGAAATCACCAAATAATGATTGCATTACTAATGTAAAACAATGTTCCTATTCACACATTCCCACACCTATATATGTAGTGTACATGTCTGTACAATAGTGTTTTTAACCATTTTTAGAAGAAAATTATCATAAAATGTGAAGGAAACATGGTACAATAGAAAGAAAACTATTTCAACATCTTCTTGGAGTATTGTCCTTCATTCTCCTTCATGAATAATGAATGAAAATAAGTTATCATTGAATACATTTTTCTTTTTTGTGCAAAATCTAACAATGTTTTCTTAAAAACTTAATCATATGTTATCAAACTTGAGTTTTTTCACCTATGTCACTACCTAGACTTGAAAACAACATTTGAAAGAGACCCAACATGGTTTTTCATGGTCTTTCAAGACTGTATTGAACTCAACAAACCCAAAAATATAGCTGAGGAATAAACACGAAACTTTTACAAGCCAAAAAGTACCTACAAAATTCAAATTTGTATTTTGGTGAGAAAAGCAAAAGTTAAATTCTTAGGCCTATTTACACAACTTAGACTATTGAAAATGATCCTAATGGATCCCCTAAGACCTCTAAACACACAATTAGGACTCTTACTAACAAAATGACATTAAAACATGACAATGAGTGATGCTCCTACATCAGGAGAGAACCAAAACTTGAAACACACTTTCTTAGATTGGCATGATCTATGGAACCTCTTAAGACAATACTCCTATCTTTGGAATGCTCTGGACAAGGTACACTTCTTTAGGTTGGCGTTAAGAAGGATAACACAAGTGAATACTGACTGTCATAGTATTACTCATCATTCGAACCTCCAAAACATATCAAACATGAAATATACAATTTTCAAACATCTGGAATTACATCCCCAGACCCACACAACAAAATGTTTTCATGCAGTCAAATGCAGAGTACTAAAACTTGGTCTCTATTATAGACTAATGTTGTTTATCCATGTAGTGATACTCATACAAACTTATATATCACTTTGAAAGATTTTAAACTTTGAAACTTTGGATTTAGGCTCTCTAAACATATGCCACCAACACTTTAGAACTACAGAAGGAAATATGCTATACCATAATTATGTGAACCAAAACAACTTTAGCTCTATATACTGAGTGTAGCATTTTGATACTTAGCCAATTTTCACCACATCTTCTTCTAAGTGAAATTTTTTGTGTAGGTGACTTTATGAGGATAGGAACTTCTAGTCAGGGATAATACCATAACCTCACAACTAAATTTTTGGTCTCTAAACATTGTTTTCATCAATGACAACACTCCTTGTCTATCATGCTTATCAGTATACCAGTAGTGTCTCTATCAATAATATCTCTAACAATCTCCCCCTTTGGCATTGATGGAAACACATGATGTGAAAACCATCCAGACCAACTCTTTAAATATTCTCTCCTGAGACAAGTATTTTCCACATCTGCATCTCTCATTTAGAAATAACTTTTTCACATATGCTTCTCTCTTCCTTTGACATCAATGGCAAAGGATATGAACTTTTTACAGGATCTCTCTTTGTCAAGAATACATCAGTATATATAGACTGAAGTTTACTCCCCCTAATTAATTGATTTCCATGTACATCAAAATATCAAAATTGTTTTCTCTAACCTTCCACATATATATATGAGAAATCAGAAACTTACCAACTCTTAGGAAATATAGCACTATACATATTATTTAGTTGTACAACATCTGAATCCCATCATGTCTTTGCATAGCTAAAAAAGTGTACATGCCACTAATCTGAGATAGCAGATCTTCTACCTTATCTACTCTAGCAGGGACCTTTGTCATCTTCCTTACTTTATCTACTTCACTGATCAGACCCATCATATAATCCATTTTAAAACTTACAATTTCTCTTAATTGGCTCATCTAATCTTTAACTCTCTCCTTCTGATTCTACAGATTCTTGATTGTTGTATGAATTTTCTCTATTGCATCTCTTAAGTCTCCATTAGGGTCTTTCATTGAGTTATAGGCACTACAAATTTTAGCAAGCTGATTCTCCAAGCCATCAATCTTATCCTTTATATCCTTAGTTGTTATTGGCCATGATAAACATAATTTGTACATAGGATTTACATCATGGATAGTTGTTTCAACATACTTAATGTTATTATCTAACAAAACTAGTGCCTTAGAGCATTTATGAGTCAGCTCTACTAACCTCTTATTGTCAATATCTTCTCTGATGTTCTTTTCTACTGTTTGTTTAAAAGATTCAAAATGACTTCTCACTAACTCCATAAGCTTCTTCATTTGTAGAGTAGGAGTCAAAGATGTATCTTTCTTGGCTTCTAGCACAATCCTTTCAAAAAATTTCATCACTTCCTCTACAAGCTCATTGCCTTCAATATGTGACTTCAAAATCTCCTCTTGAGTGGTGGCTTCGAAAATTGTCTCCAATTTTAGCTTTTGTAAGGGAGACATAGTAGCCAAATTTATTTTTCCATCTGATGATGGCACTTGTAATAGTTTAGCAGTAGACAATGTTTGTAACTCTCTTTGTTTAGTCAAAAAATTTCTTTTAGAATCTAAAGGTGATGCAACTAAGCTCTCACCAGTAGTGTCTATTCTCTCATCTCTAGAAGACACTTGTGCAACAGGAATTTTTGGAGGATCTTCTTCAACAGGTGCTTGTTTCTCTGCCAAGATATCTGAGCTAGAGGTGTCATTCACTTGTTCTATAGGTTCCTCATTCTTCTTTTCTTTTTATCCAACAAACTTCTCCTCAACTAGTTGCCTTATTTCTTCACTCTTGTCTAAGGTCACTGGAGGAGGGATCACACTTTGATCCATTGTATTTGTAGGAGGTGGTGGAGATGGTATATTTTACTCACCAACCACATTAGGGACTGCACTTGAGGTGCCAACATTAGAGTTTATCTTCTCTTCTTCATCTATTTCTACAACAAATAGAATTTGAAGTTCATTTAGCACATTTGAGGTTATCTCTGTGGTTTCTTTCTCCAACTTCTCATTTGTTTCCCTTTCACCAGCCATAAGAGTATCTATTCTTCTTTTGGTTCTGAATTCTTTCTTGATCCTCTGAATGTCTTTGATTTTTGTCTTGTCTAGAAAGGGTTGGACAAATTTTCTTTAGAATTCTTCCTTCAATTCCTCATCTTTTTCTATAGCCTCATCTCTTTTAGTAGTTAATATACTAGCTAGGCTATTAGGTAATTCATTGGTTATTTCAATTGAAGCCTTATTGAACATATCCAACTATCTAATAAAAACTACTTTAATAGTTGCTTTGTCTTTGTCCGATATTTCAATATACAAGTCTGCCATGGGCTTTAGATTGCCATGCTCAACTATTACACTAATTGTAGCTTCAAGTGTCAAAGAGGTATCATCATTCTTGTCCTTCTTTTTCTTTCCTTTTCCTTTCCCTTCCTTGGAAGATTCTCCTTCTTCACCTGACATAACTTATCTTCTCCTAAAGATAAAGCCTTCTTTCTCTTTTTCACTAATTTCTTCTTCTTCTTTAGTAGTAGTATCAATTTTAGTCCTTTTGGCCTGAGTCTCTTCAACAGTAAGAAGAGACCCCTCTTTCTTTCGGATCATCTTGGATCCTTCTTCTTCTTCCTCTTCTTCCTCACTGATGTCATGACTTGCATAAACTGGTCTAGAAGCCTTTCCCTTCACTTTTCTCTTCTTCACAAGTGTGGCTATAGGGATTTCAGATGAGCTAGGAGACCTTGTCCTTGGTCTCACTAGAGGGGATTTCATCTTCTTTGGAGCATCTTTTTAATTTGTCTTAGCAAAAGGGGAAGAGGTCCTTGTTAACTTTCTAGTGCTAGGTGCAGACTCTTTTCCTTCAGTATTCTCTTTTGGTTTCTCTACAACACTAGCCTCTTTAGTAGTTTTTCTCTTGGCTCTAGCTTATTGTATTTCTTCTCTAGCTATCCCTACACTTTCAGCATACTCCTCAACCATTCTCTATGCTTTCTTCTAAGATTGTGGCCTAGTTTTCCCAATATGGATTCTCATGAAATTTTCTTTATAAGTGCCAAACCTCTCTTCTGTGGTATCACAAGGTTTGTTGAGCATTAGATCTACCAGACCTACAAGAGTATCTTTTGGAACCTTATATCCCATATTTAGGATCCACATTGTTCTAGGCTCAACTACTTCCATCAGACATTTGTCTTTTGTCACCATGAAAATGATGTCATTTTCATAGTTTTCAACAACCCTTCTAGGGATTCGTACCCTAGATTGTATCTTCTCTTGTAATACCTTAAAGTAACCCCACAAAGCTTCTTTTTGTGCATTAGCATTGCCAATCCTTTGTAGATGATCTCTAATTTGTGTAGCAACTAGAATATCTCTCAACCATATAAAATTTTGCACTCTAGGTAGCTCTTTGAAAAAAAGTAAAACAATAAACAAATGATGAGATTACCATATTTGAATGGGTACTTGGAATCCTTGGTTTTATTCATGTTTTTCAAGAGTTGTTACTGGAGTAGCTCACAAAGATCATGATCCACATTTTCTTTCACCATATGATATGTAGTATATATGCTTGTAGCAAATATAGAGTTTTATTAGCTAGTGAAGTATATTTTGTGCTGAATAATCATAGAGGCATATTTGACTACCTGTTCCTCTATGTCATTTACTATTAGAACTCTTTTGTCAAATTTAGCTCTTGTGAGCTTCATCACCATGTCATTTTTCACAAATTTTAGTGCTAGTATAGTACCAGTAGTATATAAACCTATCATGGTTTTGATGGCCTCCTTTCTGATTATATGAGGGACATCCAACCACATGAATTTGTCATGGATTCTACTTAGTACATATCTCACCAAGCATTTTCATAACATAAAATGGGAAATTTATTCCATACATCCAACTTTTTCTCCGCTAGGGCATTGAATTCCATCTTCAGAGAAAAAATATCATGTATTAATTCATCAAACTAAACTTGCCCTAATTTAACATGATTTAATTCTTCCATATTCACATGAATATATGGTCTAATATCCTCATTGTTCAACATGCCATAGGGCACGTCAGAAAGCACACCTTCTGGACCCGTTTGGAATTAATTTTAGTCGGTGCTTCTTAAACTTAGCTCTAGGTCTATCTATTACTTCAATCACTTGAGGATTAAACATCTTCACTGCTTAACTTCTTATATCAGGAGTAGAAATCTATAAATACCTTGACAAATGCTTCCAATTAGGGTTTGTTCTTTGAAAACACTAAAAGCAATGAGTTCTTCTTGGCTACACTGCTCAAAAGCTCCTTCTTCACTTGAATGATTGCTTGTAATGTGAGTTTCCATCAAATGAATATGCTTATAATCCCTTTCAATCAAAACCTAATTCTCCATAAATGCTCTATTTCAAAAAGCTACTAATACTTCCATTGTAACTTACGATTGATCTAAATTGCTCCAAAAATTTTCACAATAGAATATTTTCTACTAGAATTTTCTTCAAATGATCAAGCATATCAAACTTCAACTTATATCTTTGTCTTGGTCTTAGTACAACTCTTTTATCAAAGGGAGGAAATATTTTCATTGATGCTCCCCCTGAGCCAAAGCTCTCAACTTAGTGTCCAAAGGGAACATCTGCACCAAAAGCTGGTACAAACACATCGTCGACCTCTGTTACATCATTCTTAATCCAAATCTTACTCATCTCCTTATTTTTTGTAGGATCAACCTTTTGTACTGGTTTGTTCTTCCCTGCCGGTATATCCTTCTTCATACTTTTGCTTCTATAGAACTTAGAAATGTGTCTAGGCTTATTGTAGTTGTAACACACAACATTCCTCTAACCATTATTCCTTCCATTCATTCTAGATATGCATTGGTTATCTTTGTGTCCAAATATATTGCATGTTAAATAGTAGCCATTGAAAGATTGAATCATTCTACCATTGTTATGACTTTTGCACTCAGTAGCTTTATGAGCAACCTTCTTGCATGTAAAGCATTGACCAAAGAAAGATGGAACATTTTGATTCCTTCTACTCCTACATTATGTAGTATTATGTCCAAATTTATTACAAGAAAGACAATAACCATTAAAAGATGGGTACCTTTGAGCATTAGGTTGTCTAGCCAGTGGTCTTCTACCTCCTCTCTTTTGATTCTAGATCTACTTCTCATCGTTCTTCTTGTTTTCAACTTTTGATGCTTGACCTAATTTTGAACTTTCACCTTTTTCAAACCCTAAGCCTTCTTTCTCATAATCATCTCATCAAGCCTTGTAGAACATATCTTAGATTTTTCTTCATAACTGTCTTCCTTCTCCAGATCTGATTTTAGTTTGACAACTTCTTGTTCCATCCTTATGCATTCTTCAGATTTGCCTTTCATCATTGAGTTCAAATATTTCTCAATTCTTTCCTTTTCTTCAACTTGCACTTTCAGACCATTCAATTATTCATTTTCCAACCTCAATTGTTCACTGACCTCCTTATACTTTTCTTTGAACTTCTTGACTTGCTCTCTCAATTTTTTGATACATCTATCTGCTTCTTTAACATTTTCCTTTAGATCTTAGATTTCTTCATCGATTCTCTCTAGGTCTTTAAGAGAAACCTCGAGTTCTTCACTACTGATAGACATACATTCATCGTCTAAAAATTCAACATCAGTAATCTCTTTCGGAGGAGTAGGAAACTTTCTAACTCCCATGTGTTGAATCTCCAAGATCTTCCTTGAGCAGTTAGACTTCTTCCAAAGGACTTGTTGATGCTGATTTTATTTAGCATAACAAAGATAAAATTCACAAAGAATCTTAGCTTATGTTGAAGAATATGGAGAATTATTGGAAATACTTCTCAATTCCAAGTCTACATTAGCCAGGTCTTGGTTGTGTTGGATTCACTCAGGGTTCAATGTGAAGCTATTTCTTCAAGGGGCCTTACGTGATTCTAGAGACATGTACCAATTTTATTCACTCAATTTTAGTAAATAACCTCAAATTACTCTCAACTTAATGATCCTTTGCAAGTATTTATGACTTTACTACAAAGCTTTGCATGAATTTCACTAGAATGCATACTTTGTACCTCAAAATTATATGAAAATTATTAGAGATATTTGTAATTCACTAGTATTTAGTAGAATTCTTAACAATCTCCTTCTGATAATTGCGTGTAGGTTAATTATTTAGTGTAGATAAAACATAACAAAGAAATAAAGGTTTAGAAGATTTGACTTCACAAGAACTACTTCTCTGCTACTCGTGCATACATATATTTTTAGCTGCACTACTTCAAAAGAATTAAATTCATATATGTTTCTTCTGAGCAATATCACAAATTAACATATAGAACTATAATCATCAGAGGAAATATATCAAAGAACACCTAAATCTAATTACACTCAAAAATAGACATAGTAATTAGATGTTTGTATTTAGTAACATATGAAAGTCATTCAAATTTACAATGTATTTCGACTTCAAAGTCTTTTGAAAATATCAATAGCTAAATGAACTTACAACATTTTCCAAATACAAAGATAAATAGGACATTCCACATTATCTCCACTATAGACACATGAAACTACTACTATTTCAATTCCCTAAGCTCAAAGTATTTTCACAAATTACTTCTCTTGCAAATTCTCCATGTTTTTTTGAACTCAACTGTGTGTAATGAAATACAAGTAGGAAGGGTCCTTATATAGGACAGACACCTTCCTAATGGTTACAGGAACCAAATCAATGGTCCAATTTCAAACCTTCAAGATCAATAGTGGAAGAGCTTTTCCCAACCAGTCTTTTAAAATATCTAATCAGAATATTCCCTTTTGGTGCAAAGGATGCCATTGGGATCTTTTAAAACATGAAATATTCTATTTTGACTTTCTCCTCAACTGACCCTCATTCAAGAACAAAATCAAAGCATATTAGAATACTAACATGAATTCTCATTGCCACTTGTACTTGTCTCTGGACATTCTCCCATTCTTTTCAAATACCCTATGTAAGTGGCCACGAATGTTGAAATGGTCTTATGATTATGCCTCTAAATTTCTCCCCATGTATACCATTGCAGATCAACACTCTCTTTCAGGATCTGTGCTTGTTGTTCTGCTTCTACTCTATTCCTTTGATGCTTTTTCATTCTTTCATTCAACTCCATCATAGTATTAATCATTTATTTACTTAATTTGGTTGTGGGGTTCTCCAAGAAAGGTAAATAAATAGCTCTAAATTCTCTCACTGCCATGGTTGCATCATATACTGGCACCTCTAAGCATTCATGCCCAATGAGTTTTTGTATTATTTTTACTTGTTTTCTTATCATGTCCCCAACATTTCTTTCTAACTCTTGGGTATTTGCAATACAATTTCTTAAAATCCCCCCTCAAACTTTATTTCTGACTTATGCTTCGGCACATGATTTACTAACTGAGGCGTCAGTACTCCTTCATTTACTAATTCTTCAATCCTTCCTTCCATGGCCTAGATCTGGTCCAATTCATACCTATTTCCTTTATTCTTGATTAGCAATGATGTAGATTAAGGTTACAATTACTTTTCTCTATTAGGGCAACAAACCAATTAGTGACTGCCTACCTTATTATTTCTTCCCCTCGCTGCATGAACTCCCTGATCTAATCTTCAAAAATATTAGCCTTAACCTTTTTATTCTCCTTTTCACTTATCTGGTCTTTTGATAAAATGGCCAGATCTACAAGTAATTCAGGTATATTAGTATTAGGGTCAAACATTCCCTGAATGAACTATTGTAGTTGGACAATGTGTCCTTTTAACTACTCAAACTTGTCTTTATCCCTCCTCATTAGCTCTATAGTCATTTTATTCATGTCCTCCATCTTTGTAATATGCTATTCTTAGGTCAAATACCCCATGTCCATTTGAATTATCTTATAATCATCTATGTTCATTTCTCATTTTGCTTTGTCTATTATTGGCACAACTAGTTCCAAAGTCCTTGCTCCAGATGGATTTCTCTTTAGCTCTAACATTCTTCGTGCTTTTCTCTTTTCCTTCCTTGGTGTGGCCCCACCTAGCAGGCTTGTTATATTAATAGGAACGAGTTTCACTTCTGCCTTTTCTCTTCTTACCTCCTTGCCTATCCATGTTGGTGCCTCTTCACTAGTACCTACTATTTTTTCATGTACTATCTCTACTTGAGGCCTCTCTACTTCTATTTGCTCTTTATGTTGTTTCTATTGTTGATGTTACTGAGACTGCTGAGGTGGAGGGTTTGGTGGTTGTTCATCATGTTGATAACTGAGAGGGGAGGTGAATCAGTTATCTTAATTACTTTAACTTTCTGATCTTCTTTAGCACTTAGTGCAGCATCAAATCATATAAGAAAACATACCCATGAAATTAGAAATAACATCAATACACATGACACAATGAAAACCTTGTTAAGGGAAAAACCATGGGGTGATTAACCCAAGATTGTATTCTCTATTAAAAGAATAAGATTGTACAAAATGACACTTGCTAATTAGGGCTCACTGCCTGAGCACACTGCTCACAAAAGGCTCACTGCCTATAAGAGACTCACTATCTACAAGTTATAAAGAGAGTAACAAGATACTTAAACTGATGAGAAGCATCCACATATGCTGGAGTTTAGTTCCGATTAGGCTCAGTACACTGATCTACTGCACTTCATTCTTCCTCTTCTTTGGTGTTGTTGTCTTGTCACATACCAAACCTACCTTACTATCTTCACTCTGCTCTTCTGCTTTTCTTCGCACAACACAACACACAACACACACCTTCACATCCAAATCCATCTGGTATATATATCCGCACCAATGATTTCAACACCTTTCTACTTGGCATCCAGAATAGTCAATATTTTCCCAAACTTTGATCTATCGACTGAATCCTTACTTATCAAGTGATGCATATCAAAGAGATGCTTATAGAAGTCATCAATCATGTAGGCCAATCATGAATGATACCTTAAGAAACTTGATCACCATCAATAACTCATCTGGATTAAGGTCTGATGCTCTGTCGGTTAGTTCTTCCTCTGTCAATTCTACCAAACAAGAACCCAACACTTAGGTGCTCATATCTCTTCACTCTTCCATCACCGGAGGCTCAATCTCTAGAATGTATCAGTCAAGGTACACCTCTTGATTTCACCAAGTCTACACTTTACTAAGATACTTCCTCTGAGAGATCTAGACCTGACTATCAGACCTTGCCACATGCTCTATTCTTGCTTACCGGACCACAACAGTCTTCAATCTAACTTCCGGTACAGGTACACCATGTCCTATGGATGGGTGGGATGAACTTTGTTGCCATCAATGTTAACATTCATGAAGCTATACTATGTCTCTTGCCAACAATCTCCCCCTTTGGCATTGATGGCAACACTTAGTGAAAAATGAATAAGTGTCAAACTATACTCCCCCTTGGCTGATGCTCTATTCTAATGTACACTTTACTGGAGCTCCCCCTTAGCTAGATTCCACATTTTGCACTGCTCCTCACCTTTGACATCAATGGAAAAGGGTAGGGTCTGTACACCAAAATTTCCAAAAATAGTCTATACATATCTGCATAAGTATATATACAAGTTGTACTTACATATACTTAAGTATGTCTGCAAAAGTATTCTTCAAATGTACAACTTTTGTTGCCCAACTCTACTTCATCCTGTCCAAAATTAAGATGTGACCACTCAACAGGAATGCAAAATCTTATACCTTCTTAAGATCTGTCGGATCATTGGTCTGGGCTATGGTGTGTGCATCAGTTAGGGCCTCATGTATGGCCTCTAACTTAGGGATAATGATCCCTCTAAGTTCACTTACTGTTTATTCTATTTTTCTTCTCCTTTTCAAGCTTCTTTATTTCATTTATGACTGCAATAGTCTGACACTCTTGATTTACTATGAAGGAGGAGAGAGGATCAAAACTTTGAGATAAAATTAATAGTTTATCCTCTTGCTCTTTTACTTTCTTCTCAATATCCATGGTCGCTTTAGGCCAGGATAAACAAAATTTATAGATATCTCCACCATCTTTAAGAGCATTTTCTAAGCTCTTTATTCCAATATCCATAACTCTCCTATCATTTTTATTAGACCTTGTACTTTAGAGAGTCTCTTTTCCAAAAACTCCTTCCGGACCTTTTCTTCTGCTAACTTTTCTAAGGAATCAAAATGTGAATGAACAGAATTTACAAGAGACTTTAGATTACTGGACGTGGAGGCCAAAGGATCCTTTTGGAAGGATGGCATGATCTTCTCCAATACACTGGATGTAGTTTCTATGACCTTGTAGTCTTCCATGTGAGACTTCAGAAGTTTTTCTTTTGCCTTTGCTTGAGTAAAGGATTCTAGCTTCATGGTTTGAACCTGGGAGAGGGAGTCAAAATGGAACAGTCCTTGAAGAAGTTCTAGTTCATCAAATTCCATCATCTCTTTGGTTAAGATATCTTTGACTACTTCTGCTATGTCTCTTGCTGGTGACAGGGTTTTCTACCCTTCTACAGCCTTAGCGCTGTCATCTAAGGTTTTCTCTATTTGACCTTTTTCTTTTTCTTGTACTTCTTCTCCTTGACTAATTTTCTCCTTTATTCTTTCTTCTCCTTTAGATCCGGAGTCTACAGGGGAAACCAAAGGAGAGATGTTTGCTTGTTCATAAACTTCCTCTTCCGGAGTAGAGGAATCTAAGTCCTTAGTTTTCTCTTCACTTGTCTCCTTTTCCTCTTCTCCATTTATTTACAGTAGATTCTTCTTCTTCATCCACAATAGAGGTCTCATTACCTAAGTCCTCTATAATAGGAATATTGAATCTTTTAAAAGCATTCTGGAGGATATCTTTTGTCTCTTTTGCCACCTTGTCATTTTTTCTAAGCATGAGCTAATTCATTCTAGCCTTACTCTAGAACTCATCCTTGCAATCTTTGAAGATCATATGCATTTGTTTCAAAGTAATTGAAGGATACAGCTGAATGGCTATCTGTTCTCTAATTTCTAAGTCCTTTGCCTTGGCATTTTCATTTCTCATTTCAAGTTCTTTTTCTAAACTTTTGGGAATTAGAGAGATGATTTCAATAAATGCTTTATTGTATATGTGCAAATACTTAACTGTGGCTTCCTCTAAAGTCTTTTTATCTGCATCATTATAGTCATCATAGAATTTTATTATTGGTTGCAAATTCCCATCCATAGTGACTACTTTGACTACATCATCAATGGATAGAGTAGGCTTCTCAACAAACTCTTCTTTCCTTTCTTCAATAGAGGGTTCACTAGATGTTTTCTTTTTCTTCTTCATTTTATTTACTTCCTCATCTGATTCTGTCTATTCATCATCCTTTTAGCTTGTATAAGACCTTGTTACCTTTTTCTTGGTTCTCTTTTCTCCTTTTCCAAATGTCTAAGCTTTCGGTTTTGAGGCTTTTTGACTCTTGGAAGTGGCAAGTGCAGAGCTTTTGGATGATCCAGTCTAGGAGGGGGCTTGCACCAGGGCACCTTTTTTTCTGTCTCTTCTTTTTCTTTCTCTGCCCTTTCCATCTTCTCTCTATTCGTATCAAGTGCCTCTTTTGATATGCCATACCTTTTGGAAACATTTTCTACTTCTTTTCTCACTTTTCTCTTCATCTCCGGTTGTCTAAGTTCCACATGAATCTTTACACTCAACTTTTCAAAGGTTCTATTATGTGGTTACACAACATGCCCCATTTTGACTTGACAAAACAGGGACCCAACTTTTTGCTTGGCCTTGCTTGTGTTTTCTATTTGCTGGCGGTTTGGTAAAAGTAAGACAATGCAGATGATCCTACATAAAGAGGTTTGGCTAGGTCATCATGATGAGGCCATTTTTTTCAAAGTTAACATTTCATGACAATAACCTCATGTTTGAAAAGAGTACAAAATTTCGTGCAGGTTTGCCTTTTGGATCACCCTGATATTCCTTAGAAAATGAGAGTTATGGTGAGTCAAAAGTCCTGGTCAAACCTGATATTCCGAGGGGAGGATCATATTTCTTAACATCAGTCATATTATAAAGATCACCCCAATCTAAAATTATCACCCAATAAAATCATTTGCTCCAAACATCTAGATGTCAACATTATGTGATAAGCGATATCTACCTGACAAACAACATCATATATTTTGCGAAGGTCATATTCCTGAACATCACCTGACATTTAAATATCACCTCGATATTTGAATATCAGCCAGTTGCGAAATATCACCCTGAACCAATATCCTGCTGATGTCATCCAAACCTAGTAAATGAAGAAATAAACATGACGATGACATCACCATCCTTTTTACCTGATGGAGGTATATTTCCAAACATGACCCTTCATACATAACATGACGATGACATCATAGTGCTACAACACCGAACTAAGTCATTATCCTAATGACGTCATCCTAATATTTTGATGAGAAGTCATTTTAGTCCAAGAGATCATCATATCTGAACATCACCCGATATTTGAATATCATCCTATCCTGCAGAGATCACCCCATGCATTACCATCTTTGACATTAAATGCATGTAGATATGGTAGGTGGTTCCCACCGACTATGAACCTGATACATACACCTGGCAAGATCTGAAAGTCTCATACAGAAAATCAGCTGTTTCAATTAAATGTGCCCTAATTTTACCCTAAGTGACCCAATGCATAGGTTTAAAATGAATTTACTGAGTCATTTTACATTTACCTTGAGATAAACTAGTTTTAACAAAGAACTAAGCTTCTGAACCCTCTGGTGAACAACATCTGGACGCACATAGTTTACAGTAGAACGAAGCAAGCGAAAGTCATCAGTGTCAAGATCACTTTCAGGCAATCATTAGCATAATCAAGAGGATAAGTGCATCAGGTAAGTAATTTGAAGCCCTCTTGTTGACATCTTTTGCATATCCAGGTATCATGGTGTTTACTGGTTCGAAGTTATGCATATCAAGATAAACTAGATGATGAAAAACTATAATATGCATGATGATTAATAAAAATATAACGTATATGCATGCATGTGATATAAAATTGTAAGACAAGCCTTGTTCCATTGCAGGTACTCATGGCGGACAAGCGGTTAGCTAAGTCAGAGGCAGAATTCCTAAAACCAATGTTTTCTCATCCTAAAGGTGTTCAATTCAAATACGAAGCCATTACAGATACACACTAGGGAAATACTGATCTGGCTGCATGGTCGGCTAAGATGAGTGATGAGAAGAGTAATAGCACCCTGTTGGATGCAGTTTTTGTATCTGGGATGTGGAATGTAGCTGGTTATTGAATGTACAAGAAACTATAACCCAGAAACTAGGAGGGTAGAGAAGCATGGCAGAGTGTATGTTGATCTTTCTATCAAGGGTCTTGCTGCCACATTCAGTTTGCCGTTGGGCAGGAAAGTTGCCAACATAGATTTGAAGAAGTCAAAAGTAGAATATGAGAATAACAAGAAGTCTACTAGGAAGAAAATGTATCAATGGAGGGCAAAGAATAGTCCTTATCCTGCAGCGGCTAAACTTCTTGTACATTTATATAAATTTGAATTTGATGATGAGTACCAGTACATGATAGCACTACTAAGGAGAGTGACAGGCCAGCCTGATGCTAGAAGTTTTAAAGACTGGATGTATGCTGTCATCCTGATGTGCCTTTATATGGATAATAAGCCAATGTGGGCTAGGATGATAAGTGATGCTCTGGATGAGCAGCTGATGAACCTAGGAGGTCTAGATTGTTCCTTCTATATGACCTCATATATAGTTTATTCACGTGCCTATAAAGGTACATTTGATGCATTGACTATAGTTGGGAGAATTGGTGGCACAACCAATGATGCACACATATGGGATCATCATCCCTAGCTACAAAGAGTGAATTACCTTCAAGATTACAAACTGGTAAATGATGCATTCTCTATGCACCTGGTGAGAACAATGGAAGAGGACAGAACCAAGAGACTGAGCATGGAGGCTCAGGAAATTATATACAGGCATGGAGCTTGGTTTATCCATTTTGCCACTTTCTCCTATATCAAGATTGAAGGTTTTGAGGGGGAGCCTCTCATGCTCCCAAGGTACCCTACAGATGTGGTTGTCTTAATGGAGTTTCTAAGACAAATCTCTACAATATTGAATGCCTATAAGGCAAACAACAGGCTTCCACTAGTATTGTTTCCAGTTACAATGGGATGGTATATGTGCCCAGATTCTGAGAATATAAAGAAGTCCATAGATGGTCTAGCGATGATGAATTTCCATCCTTTTCCATTGATAAGATCATATGATCCATATGGGAGGATGCAGAAGATCATGGGGAAACCCATCCACTGAAGGCATCTTGAAGATTTCTGGGCAGATTGTGAAGATGAAGCTGAAGCTCGAAGAAGAAGGTATCAAAGGTTAACACTTAACCAAATCAAGACCTCTGATTGCATCTCCATCCCAGCACAACTAAAGAAAGATGATGGAATAATAATGGCTGATGAATATGAAGAGAAAAAGATATATAATGATACCATCTTTGCCTCGGATCTCACTATACAAGAGGATATCTCCTTAGATCCATTCACGGGTAGGATATTATAGCTAACCCAAGCTTGGGTGGATGAGTAGATAAATGTACTGAAGAAAAAAGGTGTTGTCATCATGGTGGACAATAAGAAGAAAAGATAAGAAATTGCTGAAGATGAATATGATGACTTCTTAATTGAGAAGAGAAAGACTAAAGGAGAAAGAGTACCACCTCCTGAGAAAAGCAAAAGACCTCCAAGAGGTAAGAAAATTGATAATGAACCCAAAGGGGTTATAATTGAAAGAGTGATAGTGCCAGCTGAAGATGTACCAGAATCGGACCAAGCATCAGCATCATCAGCATAGCCTCCTCTGGATAAACAAAAAGCTAAATGTATCCAGAGGCCAGCTGCACAACCTACTATAGCATATGAGGAGGGTCAAGCCTCACATAAGGAAGTAGAAGAGGATATCCCTCTAGAGGAGGAGCCTAAGGAAGAGGAAGGCCCTATATCATTCACAAGAAAAAGAAAAGCACCTCAGGTGGTAGCCACTATGCCTAAGAAACCAAGGACTTCTATGAGAGGTGAAATAAAACAAACTCCCATAATGTTGATGGGAGTAGGTGGAGAAGTATTTCAGAAGGAATTGCAGCATAACGTTCCACTTCCCACCATTGTAAAGTTTAAAACTGAACTTGCAGGAGAACAAGTGAAAGAAACCTCTAAAATACTTCAAAGTGGTCTAATGTCATTAGATGAGACAGTTGACCTATCTGATGATGAGGTGGTGAAAGATGTAGCTTCACAAAGAATGGAAACCCTTGTTGCTGGCACTTGGATAACTCCTCATGGAACTCCATCAGTACAAATGGTGTTAGAGGAGATGAAGCAAGTGGAATTGGGAAAAGAAAAGAGCCTAGAGAAAATTGCACAACAAATGGGACTAGATGCATTAATTAATCAGGTAACAGATCCTACAATAATAGATTTGACAAATGAAGAGGATGTAAATCCTAAGGATATGGCAGATGCACCTGATAAAACAAAAAGTATTGAAGAGCTAAAATAGAAAGAAGTGGAAAAGCAAAGCTCCAGATATGGGTTAGCAACAGTGTGATACATCAGCTGAACCCAAAATAGAAGAAGTAAAAGACAAAGGAGAAGAAAAGGATGCATTTGTTGATCCTCCTCCCAAAGTTCAAGAGACATCCACATCAGGTGCGGAGCAAGATGTGATGCAGGACCAAGTAGAAACACCGAAGAAGGATTCTGCACTATCCACGGATACTAACATACCTCAAGATGAGGAAAATGCTAAAGTGGATGAGATACCCATGGAGAAAGCAAAAGAGTAGGATCATGATAAACATGCAAATGATCAGCAGGATCACCCTCCAGAAAAAGAAATCCCTCAATAGGAGGATATACCTAAAGATCGCCCTCATGAAGAGCATCATGAGGAGGAGAAAAGAAAATCACCCTCCCCATCAAACATGATGGTGGATACCGAAGATCAAGGTGATCATCATGATGATGATGGAGACCAATAGTCAAAGGATCAAATTCCTCAGTGGCTCGAGAAAGAAATTGGTGCAAAATCAGGTATAGAGGCATAGGAATTTGATTTATCTACATTATTTTTAGAAACTTTAATAAAGCCTAAGAGGAAGGCTAGAATAACTTCTACAATAAGAAGAGATCTTGTCATAGGTAGAAGGACCGCCTAGGTGGCCATTCCTACAACAGATAAAGAAAAGGGCAAGATCACTCTGGATGAATTCAAGATTAATACAGCAGATTTGTGATTTGCCAATGAAGATTAGGAAGGCCAAGAAGGTAAGGACATAATTGATTCATTAACCCAGAAGGTGAAAAGAGAGAAAGAGAAAGATAAACAACACAAGGAGCACATTGCTCAGTTGCATACTTACATAAAAGGGTTAATTAACCCTGAGGATACATCAAATGGTCATGCAGTCCCATTGACTGCTATTTCTTAGGATGAGGTAAATAAAATGGATATCATAAAGCATGAGTCATCCATAATAAAAAAGTGGATGTTATCCACATTTGATGAAGCAGAGAAAGTAGTAAAAGCCTCTTTGAAGAGGTGGAATTCTTTAAGTGTCTCCAGGAGAAAAGTTGATAAATTGCAGATGGACATCGGGAAGAGGTCTTTTCAGCTAGAGAAAATTTTGACTATCTTGGAGGAAATAAAGAGAATTGACCCTCAAGTTCTCATAAGCAACCAGGTGCTAAATAACAATAGTGCACTGTTGATAAACATATGGTACAAAGACATTAGATTTGAATGTGATGTGCTTAAAAGATGCAACAGTAAACTAAGAGATACTAGCATGAAGCTACATGATATGATGTCATGTGAAGCTGAAGTTTTGGAAGCATTAGAAGGAAAGATAGAGGGAAAGATAGAAAATCAGGATGAAGAGTCTGCCATCAAAGCTCTACATAGTAACTTCTAGCTAGTAGCTGAAGACCCTCTCAACCACCTGACGGAGGAAACTATGGATAAGATCATAAGGATCAGGGTCAGGATGGAGAATTATAACAAGACATCCAGCAGGAGGAGAAGTAAATTAGAGAATCTCTGAGGCAAATATCAAATGCACAGGCATGCCATCATCAAAGCAAGAACTCAAGATGGCGGGGAGATAGAGAAAATAGTACAGTCATATGAAAATATCCAGACATCCATGCAGGTCCATGTACAAGGAGAAGCTCATCAGGATGATGAAGTTTTTGAAAGTGATGATCCTAATGCACATGATGATGAAGATGAAGAACCCGATGAAGGTATGCCATAAAGGGAACATATGCATCAGGTACTTAGGAAAATATGAGTTACCTAGATGGTTGCTAGCTGGCAACCTGTGCCACATGATAGTGTTGACAAAGTCAAAGAGAAATATGAACTGTAGATATTAGACGGATAAATCTTGATCATAAAACAATTGTAACCGCTCCCTCATCTTGTTCTATAAAAGGTGTAGGGATGCCTCATTTTAAAAAATTCGAAACTTAATTGAAATATGTTTGCTGAAATATTCAAGGCTCATTTCAAAGTTGTTGTATACATATATGTTCTTGCATACTTAATGAAGAAGAAGACTGTTTTGATTACAATCCATAACAAATCTTGAGTAATCAATGTATGAAATATTGATAGATGCTATGATTTGCTGTGTCCCTTGGAGTGCATATCTGCTTACATGTGTTGTTTTCATAATATCCCTTTGAAGTTAGCATCGACTGTATCTAGCTATGGAATGTCCTGGTGAACATATGGTTTGATTTCTTCTCTTCATGACTGTATTTGATGTATGTGTGGTTCAATAGCTGAAGGTTCAACATTAATTTGAAGTATTTCTTTCAATTTCTTTAAATTTCAGAACATTTCATCATCATAATTGCAAATAGTTGACAATCTTAAGCAAATAATACAAATATGTAGACATCCCGTAGATAATTGAACATATTCAGCATATTTGAGGTTAAAGCATGTCATAATGACAAACATCATGCAAAGATTTAGAGATAGAAGCATTGTTTGAAGCGTATCTTGTGTAGAATAATTTTCTGTGTAGTATCATTATAGGAAACATTATCTTACTGATGAGATCTATGTAAGGCCCCAAAATGGAAATAGCAACACACATCAACCTCTGAGTAACATCAGAAGATTAAGACCTAATCACCAGAGACTTTAGATCATGAATTCTCTGAATTCATCATATCTTTCAAGATGAATAAGGGTTAATGTGTACTTTTATTCTATGTTTGTTTATGACTAATATCATGATCAACAGGTTCCAAACCTTTCTACCTTAGGATCCTTGGGTTGACTAAGCACGTGTTGAACATGTAGCTCTACAATTTTCTCATCTACTTCATACCCTATTGGCATGATCCAGACTATTCTTGGCTCCACAGCCTCCATTGGGCATTGATCAGTTTCTACCATAAAGCATACTGTATCCTTATACTTTTCAACCAATGATTGGGGGATTCTTTCTTTGGCCTACATCAAGCTTTGGAAGTTTTTGAAGTAACCCCATAGATATGTGTTTTATGCTTTGGCATCACTAATCCCATGCAAATAATCCCTGATTTGTATGGCTATTGGTTTGTCATTTTGCCACATCCAACCACTGGATCTGAGTAGCTCATTCATGTAATAAAAGAACAAATAGAGTATCAAGCCACAGTATTTGAAAGATTTCTTCTTGTCCTTATTTATCTTATATAGATTCTCTAAAAGTTGGTTTAGAAGGAGCTCAAAGAGATCATAGTCAGCATTTTCTTTAAGCATCTGATAAGCAGTGTAAATTGTAGTTCTAGGTATTGAATTTTCCCTGCTGGAATGATATATCTTGTAACTGATTATCATGGAGGAAAACTTGATATCTGGATCAGTGATATTTTCTATTGTCATTGCTCTCTTATCAAATTTTGATCTTGTTGCCTCACTCGCTATCTGATTCTTGATTGACTTGAGAGTAGGTATCCCACCGGATGAGTGCAATCTGGTAACTACCCTAATGGTATCCTTGGTTATCTTGAATGGTCTCATCATCCACATAAAGTTGTCATGCAATCCACTCAGAACATACTGGACCCATTCATCTTTTGCAAAATAGGGAAAATGAATGTATTGTGCAAAATGCTTGTCCCGGATGGCTTTGTACTAAGGTTTTAGTTCAAATGATTCATCAATTAGCTGCTTGTGATATATATCCATCAACTTAGATTCCCTAAAATCCTCAATATTGGCATGAATGTATGCCCTAACATCTTCAACATGTAAAACCCCATACAGAATGCTAGAAAAGGCGCCTAGGGGATCAACTTCTAGAGATTTGTATGGATGTTTCTTGAATTTTGGACGTGGTCTATCAGTGATCTTCACAACATTTGGTGTAGCCATCTTTCAAAAGATTCAAAGAGAGATTTCAAGAATGGAAAATACCTTTTATGCTTTTAGGGCTCATGGAATGAGCTGAAAAGATCACTGGTTGACTTGAATTCTACAGTTGATGCTTGAGAGAGATGAAGCAAACTTGTTTGCAGAGCTTTTCTTATCTTTTCCACTAATGCAAATGTGCAAATGATGAGCAAATGAACCCTTTTGCCTATGAGAAAACCCTAATTCCATATTGTAATAAATGCGCAACTTAAGTCATTCTAGTTGCCTTGTTCTCCTTGTTCTAAGAAAGATATTTTCTGGATCACTGAGATATATAGAGGTTTTCTTGATGATTAGTGACAATCTATCTTCCTTTCCCCAAACATTTGATCTATCCGTAGATCAAGATACTTCAAATTTGAATCATACCAGATATATCTGTGAAAATCCTATTCTTACCGGATGATTGTTAAACCAGATTAATCTCAGATGATTAACCTCTTCAAATTCCTTGCGGATCTTTCATATGTTTCCCAAGGGTTATTTAGATGTTTCTTTGAGAGCCCTTTTAGTCTGCAACCTTCCATGTGCCAATCTCAGGCACTAATTGACTGGTTGGGGGAAAATATTTTCTTTTGTGCCTCCCCCTGAGCTAGAGCTCATCTATTTAGTTTCCAGAAGGAATATCAGCACCAGATTCTAATGCGGATCCATCCTCAACATTTTTTGTACTCCTCTTCACCCAAATCTTGTTCATCTCCCTTTTAATTTCATCCGCATTCACTTTTCCTTTTCCTTTGTCTTGGTTTTGATTATGATGTACCAGACCCTTGTTGTCCTGATTCTTACTTCTACAAAATTTAGCAATATGACCAGATCTATTGCAATTGTAGCAAACAACATTTCTTTGCATATTTGGTTGATATCCTCTTGATCTACACTGATTAGACATATGTCCCATTCTATTGCATGCAAAGCATTTTCCATTGAACGAATTGTTCATTTGCATATTTCTACACTCATGAGATTTGTGACCATACCTTTTGCAATTGAAACACTATCCGGAGAAGGATGAATTAGTCTAATTCATTCTTCTTCTGTACTGATTTTCTTTAGGACCAAAGTTATTGTAGTTGTTGTAGTATCTATTGAAATATGGATATCTTTGAGCATTTGGTTGCCTTACTAGAGGTCTTCTAGGTCTGTTCCTTGGATTTCCTGATCCAAAGTTCTTTTGACCAGATCTAGAGCTTTCACCTTTCTCATACCCCAAGCCTTGTTTGTTATCTACCCTCTTCTAGCTTTGAAGAAGAACTTCAAGTTGAGAAGAGCTTATCTTGAATTTCTCTTTGTATTCATTTGTTGTTTTAAGATCCCTTTTAATAGTGTCAATCTGATTCTCAAGTTGTTCTTCATTATCTCTAGCTTCTTCAAGATCAGATTCTAGATGCCTAATTATTCTATCCATTTTGTGGCAGTCTTCTGATTTCTCCTTGAGAGATTGTCTTAGATCATCTTCAGTTTTTCTTTTCTCTTCAATTTCTTGGGTGAATTGCATAACTCCTGATTCCATTTCATGTCTTACCATAATGACCTCTTTTGATAACTTTTCACAAACTTGGTTTTCTCCTTCAGATCTTCATTTGTATCATTGGCTTCACCTTGACTTACCAATTGCTGAAGTAGATCCTTTCTCTTTTTCATAGAGATACTCAGTTTCCCTTTTAGTTCATTTATGAAATCATCATCCTGATTGAATCTTTCCTTCAATTCATTAACTTTGGAGTTAGATTGCTCAAGATCATCTAGGGTAGACTGAAGTTGTTCCCTCATACCATACACATCCATTTGAATTCCTAGATCATCCTCAAGTTGTTAGGCTCTGTTTGGAGGAACTTGGCTCTGATACCAATTGTTGATAATTGAGAGAGGGGGGGTGAATTAGTTGTCTTAGTTACTTTAACTTTCTGATCTTCTTTAGAAATTAGTGCAACATCAAATCATATAAGTAAACGTACCCATGAAAATAGAAATAACATCAATACACATGGCACAATGATTTTGACGTGAAAAACCTTGTTAAGGGAAAAACCACAAGGTGATTAACCCAAGATTGTATTCTCTGTTAAAAGAATAAGATTGTACAAAATGGCACTTGCCAATTAGGGCTCACTGCCCAAGCACACTACTCACAAGAGGCTCACTGCCTACAAGAGACTCATTGTCTACAAGTTATAAAGAGAGTAGCAAGATACTTGAACTGATGAGAAGCATCCACATATGCTGGAGTTTAGTTCCGGTTAGGCTCAGTACACTGATATACTACACTTCATTCTTCCTCTTCTTTGGTGCTACTGTCCTATCACATACCGGACCTACCTTACTATCTTCACTCTGCTCTTCTAGTTTTCTTTGCACAACACAACACACAACACACACCTTCACATCCAAATCCATCTGGTATATATATATCCATACCAATGATTTCAACACCTTTCTAGTCAAAATCTGGAATAGTCAATATTTTCCCAAACTCTAATCTATCGGCTGAATCCTTACTTATCAAGTGATGCGTATCAAAGAGATTCTTATAGAAGTCATCAATCATGTCAGCCAATCATGAATGATACCTTAAGAAACTTGATCACCATCAATAACTCATCTGGATTAAGGTCTGATGCTCTGCCAGTTAGTTCTTCCTCTGTCAATTCTACTAAACAAGAACCCAACACTTAGGTGCTCATATCTCTTCACTCTTTCATCACCAGAGGCTCAATCTCTAGAATGTATCAGTCAAGGTACACCTCTTGATTTCACCAAGTCCACACTTTACTAAGATACTTCCTCTAAGAGATCCAGACCTGACTGTCAGACCTTGCCACATGCTCTATTCTTGCTTATCGGACCACAACACTCTTTAATCTGACTTCCGGTATAGGCACACCATGTCTTGCGGATGGGTGGGATGAACTTTGTTGCCATCAATGACAACACTCATGAATCTATACTGTGTCTCTTGCCAAAACATCATTCAGTTGGTGCTCTTACCCCTCATTTTATTTTTCTTCTTACTCCATTTCAGTATCCCCTCCAGCTTCTTCCTCTGAGTTTTCCTCTTCTAAACTTTTACTTGATCATCTCCTACATTCCTAGCTCTTTCATCTTCTCCCTCCCCTGGTTGTTCTTCATGAGACTTTTTTTAACGAGGAGGCCATTGTTTACTCTATTCTTCTGTATTTTGCACCATGGAACCTAAAGATTTAGTAACCTCTCTTCTCTCCTCTTCTTGATCACCTCGTTTAATATTAACACTGGAAAAATTTTAAATGATTGGTGTTTCTGCCATGACCTCACCCTGAGTAGGTACATTTTCTTTTGTTGGTGGCTCTTTTTCCTATCTTAATTCTTCATTCTGAGTGGGAGGTAAACCTAATGATGTATTTAATTTAGTATTGTGGGTTTCCACTACTTCTTCATTTCTCTTTTCTCCCACTTCCTTCTCTAATATCTGTTGTGCAGTCATGTGTACTTCTTCCATAATATTCTATGGCACTAAATCATCAAAAGGGTCTACTATCTCAGTGTTATCTTTAGGATGCTCCTCTTCATTTCCTTCTTCCTCACTACTATCATCCCTGATATCCAAAACTTCACTTATCTTTTTAGCTTGTTCTGATCTTTGAACTCTTGACTATTGTATCTTCTGTTCAATTAATTCTTTCTTAACCTTTATGTATCCCTGGATTCTATCCCGATGTGTGGAAGTAGTAGATATAGATGCTTGTCTTGTTCCTACTCATGGAGTGTCTACAACCATAGTATACATCTATTTTTTTCCTTCAGAGTATCTATGAGAACAACTAATACTGGACCTAGCTTCGCAGTGGCCATTGGTTTGTGTACTTGTTCTGCAATAGCCCCTTGACTGGATACTCCTTCTATGAATGTATAAGCAGCAATTGCATCTATGATGCCTAATGCATAAGGGTCCATGAGTGTCACATTTTTGTTGATGTTAGCTATCTTAGTTTCTACAATTTTTATCTTCTTCTCATAGAAGCACAATAAATCATCCTTAGGTTCCTTGGCCCTCTTTTTTCCTTTCTTTTGATATGTGGCCATGGCACCTCAAGCTTTCAGATCTTCTATCGTATCACTTAACCATGTCTTAAAAAATAGAATAACTAGCTTGGATAAATTATCTACAGAGGTTTCCTCTGTGTCTTCCTAGTTTGGTTCATCAATGAGAAATTGTGCCACTCCTCTGCTTTCATAACTCTGATGTAATACCTTCCCATCATCATCTTTGATTTCCTGGGGTATCTCCATTCCCCCCATTGTTCTCACTTGTTCTAAAGTCAACCTTTGATGAGATCTTTTTCTTTCCTCTTTTTCATCTTCACAATTTGACCAAAAGTCCTCAATGTGAACTTGGTGTTTGAATTTGTTATTAATAAAATTTTGAATCCTATGAAAAGGATCAAAATACCTTTTCGATTTGAACTCTTCAAACCCATAGTATCTCAATTCCTTCTCTGATTCCTTGGCTACATCCTCATTGAAGCATGAATATCTACCAA